>CM067843.1:48686755-49886755 GCA_034509565.1 Triticum monococcum | reverse complement strand
TTGATTTGATGGTATCCGGAGTATGCATCGAGGAAACACAGTGAGTCATGTCCTACGGTGGCGTTAATGATTTGATCAATGCGGGGGAGGGGGAAGGGATCCTTAGGGCAGGCTTTGTTGAGGTCTTTGAAATTGAGGCACAAGCGCCAGGATTTGACCTTATTTGGTACCATCACCAGGTTTGCCAGCCAGTCCGAATGTTTGATTTGTCTAATGAATCCAGCCGTGATGAGTTTGGCCAGCTCCTCCCCCATGGCTTGTCGCTTGGATTCGAAAAAGCGCCGCAGTGCTTGCTTAACTGGTTTAAACCCCTTCAATATATTGAGGCTATGTTCGGCTAGATTGCGTGGGATCCCTGGCATATCCGAAGGGTGCCAGACAAATATGTCCCAGTTTTCGCGTAGGAATTCTTGTAGTGCAGCGTCAACTGCTGGGCTTAGTTGAGCTCCGATGGATGCCGTCTTCTTGGGGTCCGTTGGGTGGACCTAGAATTTCATTATTTCCTCTGCATGTTTAAACAAGGTGGATTTGGAGCGTTTGTCGAGGATCACATCATCCCTGTCCACTGTGGAGCGTAGCGCGGTTAATTCCTCGGCCGTGAGGGCTTCGGATAGCGCCTCCAAGGCCAGGGATGTGGTTTTGTTTTCAGCGCGGAGTGCTATGTTCGGGTCACTGGCGAGAGTGATTATACCATTTGGTCCGTGCATTTTGAGTTTCATATATCCGTAGTGAGGTATGGCCTGGAAGCGTGTAAAAGCATCCCACCCCAATAGGGCGTGATATCCGCTGCTGAAAGGGGCCACTTGGAAGGTTATTTCTTCAGACCGATAGTTCTTCGGCGATCCGAATACCACGTCAAGTGTGATTTTGCCCGCACACCGTGCCTCCCGACTAGGAATAATTCCTCGGAAGGTTGTGTTACTTTGTTTGATGCGGCTCCTGTCTACTCCCATTTTATGGAGTGTGTCCTCATAAATGAGGTTTAGTCCGCTACCGCCGTCCATGAGGACCTTGGTAAGTCGAAACCCATCCATGATGGGACTAAGTACTAACGCGACAAGCGCTCGTACTGTTCTGTACTTTGGTTCGTCAGTGGCGCTGAATGTTATAGCCGTACATTCCATGGGTTTATTACTGTGATTTGGCAGACTTCATTGAGCTCGCGAAGTGCCCTTTTGCGCTTGTTGTTTGAAGCAAATGTCTCGAAGACTGTCAATACTCTTCGGTGGTCGTCTTCTAGGGGCGTTGTTCCGCGGTATCCTTAATAAGGATGTCCTCGCCGCTCTTGGCTACCTGTCATAGTATCCAACATTCTCTAAGGCTGTGGGTTGCCACGGTGTCTGTTGTTGTATGTATTTTGCATGGGCCATCAAGCCACCCCTCCATAATGGTGCCATGCCGCGTAGCGGTTTTGTGTTTCTTGACTGTTGGGCTGGGCGTGCCACGAGGGTGCACCCTTTTCGCCTGTAGGGGGAGTTGAGCTGGGACCGACGGTTCCTAGTGAGTTGCTTGAGTTTCCCCGGCGCTCTCCATCGTGCTGTATTTTTGTACAATGGTTGCTAAGTTAGCGAATTTGAGTATGCGGCGTCAATTGATGGCATTGAGTATTCCTTCGTCCGCACAGTTTTTGCAGAACGCTGATATTGCGTCCTTGTCACGACAATCTTTTACCTTGTTCTTGACAAGGAGGAATCTGGCCCAAAAGTGGTGGACCTTCTGCTGAGATTGTTGTTTTATGCACATGAGAGCCTCTATGTTCGGGTGGGTGGGTGGAATTAAATCCGAACCCAACCTAACCGGTTGTCCGGGGTTCGACGACCTTCCGGACTGGACAGTCCAGGTTCCGGGACTTCTTCTGACTGTTTGGAGCCTCCCTCCGATGCTATGTTCGGAGGGTTGGTTGCATCTTTTCGCGGGTGAGTATCAGGCTCTTTATGAATGGCGACCCAAACATAGTCCGTCTTCAATATAGAAGAAGACTCGCCGTCCTGCTCCAGGACTGCCACGATCTGATGGGTGCCAAGTAGAGCTTCGGTTTCTCCCTGATCGGTTTTAGGCCCGGTCTGATCGTAATCCATGACAATTCCCAAAGCGGCGATGCAATCTAGGAGCTCGTTTAAGGACAAAAGCTCAACCAGATCCATCTGCTTGGAGTGCTCGGAGTTTATGTGAAGGGGATTTTCGATGGCCCGAGAGGTCATCGTCACATCTCCCTGGGCCTAAACTACCCCTACGGTGATGTTATCTCTAACGACAAGGCGAGCCATCGAGCCTTTTTCATCGACGTCATAGTGGAACTCTCAATGAAAGCATCAATGTCGGTGTCAAAACCGGTGGATCTCGGGTAGGGGGTCCCGAACTGTGCGTCAAGGGTCGATGGTAACAGGAGACGGGGGACACACGGTGTTTACCTAGGTTCGGACCCTCTCTATGGAGGTAATACCCTACTTCCTGCTTGATTGATCTTGATGAATATGAGTATTACAAGAGTTGATCTACCACAAGATCATAATGACTAAACCCGAGAAGTCTAGCCTATGAATATGGTAATGAGTATATGTGGTCCCCTTTCCAGACTATCCCCCTCGGTTTATATGTACACCGAGGGGATCTAGGGTTTACATGGAGTTGGTTACATAAGAAGGAATCTTCGGTTGCCAAGCTTGCCTTCCACGCCAAGTAGAGTCCAATCCGGAGACGGTGTAGTCTTCGGTCTTCATGTCTTCACAGCCCATCAGTCCGGCCCATAGATAACAGGACGGGCGCCCGAGGACCCCTTAGTCAAGGACTCCCTCACCGACCCCCTAGCCCTAGACCAATTCGGTTTGGGCTAGGGGGCGCCACACCTTGGTCTGCCTCCTCTCTTCAACCATTAGGCCCATGAGGCCCAATAACTTCCCGGGGGGGGGGGGGGGGTTCCGGTAACCCTCCGGCACTCCGGTTTTATCCAAAACTATCCGGAACACTTCCGGTGTCCGAATAACATGGTCCAATATATCAATCTTTATGTCTCAACCATTTCAAGACTCCTCTTCATGTCCGTGATCACATCCAGGACTCCGAACAACCTTCGGTATATCAAAACACCATCTCCAGTCAATAACCAATAGCGGAACCTGGATGGTCATATTGGCTCCTACATATTCTATGAAGATCTTTATCGGTCAAACCGCACAACAACATATGGTGTTCCCTTTGTCATCATTATGTTACTTGCCCGAGATTCGATCGTCGGTATCATCATACCTAGTTCAATCTTGTTACTGGGAAGGCTCTTTCTCATTCCGTAATGCATAATTCCGCAACTAACTCATTAGTCACATTGCTTGCAAGGCTTATAGTGATGTGCATTACCGAGAGGGCCCAAAGATACCTCTCCAACAATCGGAGTGACAAATCCTAATCTCGATTTATGCCAGCTCAACGAACACCATTGGAGACACCTGTAGAGCATCTTTATAATCACCAAGTTACGTTGTGACGTTTGATAGAACACTAAGTGTTCCTCCGGTATTCGGGAGTTGCATAATCTCATAGTCATAGTAACACATATAAGTCATGAAGAAAGCAATAACAATAAACTAAACGATCATAGTGCTAAGCTAACGGATGGATCTTGTCCATCACACCATTCTCTAATGATGTGATCCCATTCATCAGCTCACAACACATGTATATGGCTAGGAAACTTAACCATCTTTGATTAAGGAGCTAGTCTAGTAGAGCCATACCAGGGACACTCTATTTGTCTATGTATTCACACATTTACTAAGTTCCGGTTAATACAATTCTAGCACGAATAATAAATATTTATCATGATATAAGAAAATATAAATAACAACTTTATTATTGCCTCTAGGGCATATTTTCTTCAATATGTTCAAGCTAAAATCTAACCATCATCCCACCTTTTTAGCATGAATGATTTCAATGTTATCAGATTAAACGTACAAATATGCACAAATTTTCAGAAGTACTTAGAGCTGCTAACCTACCTAAGAAAGCATACAACTATTGATCGAGCGACATGTGGATTACAAGTAAACAAATTAGTATCATTACTCTAAATATAAATGTGTCTTCATTATTTTAATTTCCTACCAACATAATCATATGTAAAATATAACGGTAGATGTTAAACCTTCTAGAATGCATCTACAAAAAATATCGGTGTAAGAGAAAAGTAAATCCTTCTATGTCGGTAGATGAAATGTTGTGTGTGTGCTATTTTTGTGAGGCCCCATGGATACCGATGTAATGCCTATCCTCCATTGTGTTGTTGGTGATCACTAGGTAGCATTACCTAGATACCCAATGTTGGTATTACTTTTTTTCATAATCGATGTCATCCTTATATTTTATTTTATATTTTTGATTATTTAGAATGACCTGAATTTAATAGGATGTGTAAACAAATTGTCTCTAACATGATATTCTTAAGGCGCGAGGTCATGCGTATGCCATTTTGTACCACTTAATTAAACATGAGTAATGTAAAACTAGCTTAACGTGCTACTATTTCACAATATATGTATTCTCCATGAAGCTAATGATGTAAACATATGATAAGTGTCTATAATGGTAAATGCCACAACACCAAGACCAAACGATTTTCAAATGTTTGCCTTCTCAAAAAAAATTAAACAAAACATGTAGAAGTTACGTATGTTTCTGAATTCTCTATTTAACAATAAATTCCTTTAGCATGAATTTAAAATTTTCAACAATCATGTAGTCAACCTGAACGTATGACATTAAAAATCTGTTCTAGTTATTAAACTTTACAAAAATCTAGCGCGCGCATCGAGCGGGCCACTCTGCTAGTAGATATAAAAGATAATATACCACATCCGAATCATATATCGGACGAGAGCCGACGGGGCAGATACCAAAATCATGGAACTATATAATAACAATCAATAATACAAGTAAGAAAATTATACAAGTAGCTATCTAAATCATACAAGTAAGAATTTTTTGCTTTAAAAGAAAGATAAGAACAAGAGGCTCACCACGGTGGTGCCGGCGACGAGATCGGCACGGGCGATCGACGGCGGTGAGGACAGGGATGGGGACGGGACGACATCCTACACATGTACAAACTCTAAGAAGTTACTTTGAGCTCAAATTGGGCATCTAAATCAAAAGAACTCCTAGATACACTACACTAGAATCCACAAACCACTCTACTTCTAGAGCATTTGAAATGAGCTAAGCTAGCATTGAGAGATGAAAGGATGAACTTGCTAACCTGTTAGAACACTTGGATAGTTGGTGCACCGCCAAACCTAGATAAATCTTGGGAAAATGGAGCTTGTAGAGGAGAAAGCTTAAGTGTGGCTCAGACATTTCACCGAACACCTATGTGCATAGGAGGTGAACTAGAGCACAACACACATCTCCCCAAAAAACAAAGCAGTGAGCAGAGCTGAGCGCGCGGGCACTATATATAGACTTCTTTTTAGTCCCGGTTTGTGGCTAGAACCGGGACTAAAGGACCACATTTGCTCCCGGTTCTAGCCACCAGCCGAGACTAAAGGTTGCGGGCCAGGAGAGAGGCCCATTGGTCCCGGTTCATGTCTGGAACCGGGACCAAAGGGGTCAGACGAGTAGCGACTAATGGCCCCCGAGGCCCAGCCGGTGCCCTGGCCTCATGAACCGGGACTGATGCACCCATTAGTCCCGGTTTGTAGCGGAACCGGGATTAATGCCCATTTCATGCCTGGACCAAAATCCTGTTTTCTACTTGTGCGTCCAACATTGAGTACGAATTACTGAAAAAAGAGTTTATCATTTGATGATCATTGATTTATTCTAATTTTCCTTATATAACATGGATCCAATTGTACGTGCAACAAAATTCTAACCATAAGCCTACCTTTTTGGCATGAATGATTTCAACGTTATCAGATTAAACGTACAAATATGCACAAATTTTCAGAAGGACATAGAGCTGCTAACCTACCTAAGAAAGCATACAATTATTGATCTAGCGACATGTGGATTACAAGCAAACAAATTAGTATCATTATTCTAAATATAAATGTGTCATCATTATTTTAATTTCCTACCAACATAATCATATGTAAAATATAATGGTAGAATTTACACCTTCTACAATGCATCTACAAAAAATATTGGTGTAAAAGAAAAGTAAATCCTTCTATGTTGGTAGATGAAGTGTTGTGTATGTGCTATTTTCGTGATGCCCCATGGATACCGATGTAATGCCTTTCCTCCATTGTGGAGTTGGTGATCACTAGGTAGCATTACCTAGATACCCAATGTTGGTATCATCAAGTAGTGTTGGTATTAATTTTTTTCCTAATCGATGTCATCCTTATGTTTTATTTTATATTTGTCTTCATTTAGAATGACCTGAATTAAATAGGATGTGTAAAAAATTGTCTCTAACATAATATTCTTAAGGCACGAGGTCATGCGTATGCCATTTTGTACAAGTTAATTAAACATGAGTAATGTAAGACTTGCTTAGCGTGCTACTATTTCACAATGTATGTATTCTCCATGTAGCTAATGATGTAAAAATATGATAATTGTCTATAATGGTAAATGCTACAACAACAAGAACAAACGATTTTCAAATGTTTGCCTTCTCAAAAATTTAAACAAAACATGTAGAAGTTACGTATGTTTCCGAATTCTCTATTTAACATTGAATTCCTTTAGCATGAATTTAAAATTTTCAACAATCAGTTAGTCAAACTGAACATACGACATTAATAATCTGTTCAAATTATTAAACCTCACAAAATTCTAGCCCGCGCATCAGGCGGGCCACTCTGCTAGTAGATATAAAAGATAATATACCACATCTGAATCATATATCGGACTAGAGCTGACGGGGGCTGATACCAAAACCATGGCACTATATAATAACAAGCACTAATACAAGTAACAAAATTATACAAATAGCTATCTAAATCATACAAGTAAGAATATTTTTTCTTTAAAAGATAGATAAGAACAAGAGGCTCACCACGGTCGACGGCGGTGAGGATGGGGATGGGGACGGGATGACACCCTACACATGTGCAAACTCCAAGAAGTTACTTTGAGCCCAAATTGGGCATCTAAATCAAAAGAACTCCCAGATACACTCCACTAAAACCCACAAACCACTCTACTTCTTGAGCATTTGAAATGAGCTAAGCTAGCAATGACAGATGAAAGGATGAACTTGCTAACCTATTAGAACACTTGGATAGTTGGTGCACCGCCAAATCTAGACAAATCTTGGGGAAAATGGAGCTTGTAGAGGAAAGTAAATCATATGTAAAATATAATGGTAGATGTTACACCTTCTAGAATGCATCTACAAAAAATATTGGTGTAAGAGAAAAGTAAATCCTTCTATGTCGGTAGATGAAGTGTTGTGTATGTGCTATTTTGGTGACGCCCCATGGATACTGATGTAATGCCTATCCTCCATTGTGGAGTTGGTGATCACTAGGTAGCATTACCTAGATACCCAATGTTGGTATCATCAAGTAGTGTTGGTATTACTTTTATTTCATAATTGATGTCATCCTTGTATTTTATTTTATATTTGTGGTCATTTAGAATGACCTGAATTAAATAGGATGTGTAAAAAATTTGTCTCTAACATGATATTCTTAAGGCACGAGGTCATGTGTACGCCATTTTGTACAACTTAATTAAACATGAGTAATGTAAGACTTGCTTAACGTGCTACTATTCAACAATGTATGTATTTTCCATGTAGCTAATGATGTAAAAATATGATAAGTGTCTATAATGGTAAATGCCACAACAACAAAGAACAAACGATTTTCAAATGTTTTGTCAAAAAAATTAAACAAAGCATGTAGAAGTTACGTGTGTTTCTCAATTCTCTATTTAACATTAAATTCATTTAGCATGATTTTAAAATTTTCAACAATCATTTAGTCAAGATGAGCATACGACAATAATAATCTATTCTAATTATTAAACATTACAAAAATCCAGCCCGCGCATCGAGCAGGCCACTCTCCTAGTAGATATAAAAGATAATATACCACATCCGAATCATATATCGGACTAGAGCCAACGGGTGCAGATACCAAAACCATGGCACTATATAATAACAAGCAATAATACAAGTAAGAAAATTATACAAATAGCTATCTAAATCATACAAGTAAGAATTTTTTTCTTTAAAAGAAAGATAAGAACAAGAGGGTCACCACGGTGGTGCGGGCGGCGAGATCGGCGCGGGCGATCGACGGCGGTGAGGATGGGGATGGGAACTGGACGACACCCTACACATGTGCAAACTCCAGGAAGTTACTTTGAGCTCAAATTGGGCATCTAAATCAAAAGAACTCCCAGATACACTCCACTAAATCCCACAATCCACTCTACTTCTAGAGCATTTGAAATGAGCTAAGCTAGAAGTGAGAGATGAAAGGATGAACTTGCCAACCTATTAGAACACTTGGATAGTTGGTGCACCACCAAACCTAGACAAATCTTGGGGAAAATGGAGCTTGTAGAGGAGAAATCTTAAGTGTGGCTCGGGCATTTCATCGAACAGCTATGTGCATAGGAGATGAGCTAGAGCACAACACACCTCTCACCAAAAAACAGAGCAATGAGCTGAGCTGAGCGCGTGGGCATTATATATAGACTTCTTTTTAATCCTGGTTTGTGGCTAGAACCGGGACTAAATGACCAAATATGGTCCCGGTTCCAGCCACCAGTCGGGACTAAAGGTTGTGGGCCAGGAGCGAGGCCCATTGGTCCCAGTTCGTGTCTGGAAGCGGGACCAAAGGGGTGATACTTCTCCAACGTATCTATAATTTTTTATTGCTCCATGCTATATTATCTATTGTTTTGGACAATATTGGGCTTTATTATCCACTTTTATATTATTTTTGGGAGTAACCTATTAACCGGAGGCCCAGCCCAGAATTGCTGTTTTTTTGCCTGTTTTAGGGATTTGAAGAAAAGGAATATCAAACGAGTCCAAACGAAATGAAACCTTCGGGAACGTGATTTTCTCATCGAATACAACTCAGGAGACTTGGACACTACATCAAGACACGTAACAGGAGGCCACGAGGTAGGGGGCGCGCCTGCCTACCCTAGGCGGGCGCTCCACCCTCGTGGGCCCCCTGTTGCTCCCCCGACGTACTTCTTCCTCCTATATATACCCATGTATGCCCTAACGATCAGATACGTAGCAAAAACCCTAATTCCACCACCATAACTTTCTGTATCCACGAGATCCCCTCTTGGGGCCTGTTCTAGAGCTCCGCCGGAGGGGGCATCGATCAAGGAGGGCTTCTACATCAACACCATAGCCCCTCCGATGAAGTGTGAGTAGTTTACCTCAGACCTACGGGTCCATAGTTAGTAGCTAGATGGCTTCTTCTCTCTTTTTGGATCTCAATACAATGTTCTCCCCCTCTCTTGTGGAGATCTATTCAATGTAATCTTCTTTTTGCGGTGTGTTTGTTGAGACCTATGAATTGTGGGTTTATGATCAAGTCTATATATGAATAATATTTGAATCTTCTCTGAATTCTTTTATATATGATTGGTTATCTTTGCAAGTCTCTTCGAATTACCAGTTTGGTTTGGCCTACTAGACTGATCTTTCTTGCAATGGGAGAAGTGCATAGCTTTGGTTTCAATCTTGCGGTGTCCTTTCCTAGTGAGAGTAGGGGCAGCAAGCCATGTATTTTATTGTTGCCATCGAGGATAACAAGATGGTGTTTTCTTCATATTGCATGAGTCTATCCCTCTACATCATGTCATCTTGCTTAAGGCGTTACTCTGTTTTTAACTTAATACTCTAGATGCATGCTGGATAGCGGTCGATGAGTGGAGTAATAGTAGTAGATGCAGGCAGGAGTCGGTCTACTTGTCTCAGACGTGATGCCCATATACAGGATCATACCTAGATATTCTCATAACTGTGCTCAATTCTGTCAATTGCTCAACAGTAATTTGTTCACCCATCGTAGAATACTTATGCCCTCGAGAGAAGCCACTAGTGAAACCTATGGCCCCCGGGTCTATCTTTATCATATCAATCTCCTACTACTAAGTTATTTACTTTGCTATTTACTTTGCCCTTACTTTACTTTGCATATTTATGATAAAAATACCAAAAATATGATCTTATCATATCTATCATATCTCACTCTCGTAGGTGGCCCTATAGGGATTGACAACCCCTATTTGCGTTGGTTGCGAGGATTTATTTGTTTTGTGCAGGTGCGAGGGACTCGCGCGTAGCCTCCTACTGGATTGATACCTTGGTTCTCAAAAACTGATGGAAATACTTACGCTACTTTGTTGCATCATCCCTTCCTCTTTCGGGGAAAACTAACATAGTGCTAAAGGAGGTAGCAAGAAGGATTTCTGGCGCCGTTGCCGGGGAGGTCTACGCAAAAGTCAACATACCAAGTACCCATGACGTACCCTTATCTCCCGCATTACATTATTTTCCATTGGCCTCTCATTTTCCTCTCCCCCACTTCACCCTTGCCGTTTTATTTGCCCTCTCTCTCTATCCTCCCTCTCTTTCTCTATTTTCCTCTTTTTGTCCGCTTGCTTTTTGTTTGATTATGTCTTAGTTTGTTTTCTTGTCACGATGGCTCAAGATAATACTAAATTGTGTGACTTCACCAATACCAACAACAATGATTTTATTAGCACTCCGATTGCTCCTCTTACCGATGCTGAATCTTGAGAAATTAATGCTGCTTTGCTAAATCTTGTCATGAAAGATCCGTTCTCCGGTCTTCCTAGTGAAGATGCTGCTACCCATCTAGATAGCTTCGTTGATTTGTGTGACATGCAAAAGAAGAAAGATGTGAATAATGACATTGTTAAATTGAAGCTATTTCCTTTTTCGCTTAGAGATCGTGCTAAAGCTTGGTTTTCGTCTTTGCCTAAAAATAGTATTGATTCATGGAACAAGTGCAAAGATGCTTTTATCTCTAAGTATTTTCCTCCTGCTAAGATCATATCTCTTAGAAATGATATTATGAACTTTAAGCAACTTGATCATGAACATGTTGCACAAGCTTGGGAGAGAAACAAATTAATGATACGTAATTGCCCTACTCATGGTTTAAATTTGTGGATGATTATACAAAATTTTTATGCCGGATTGATTTTGTTTCTAGAAATCTTTTAGATTCGGTCGCGGGAGGCACTTTTATGGAAATCACTTTAGGAGATGCTACTAAACTCCTAGATAATATTATGGTTAATTATTCTCAATGGCATACTGAAAGATCTACTAATAAAAAGGTGCATGCTATAGAAGAAATTAATGTTTTGAGTGGAAAGATGGATGAACTTATGAAATTATTTGCTAATAAGAGTGTTTCTTCTGATCCTAATGATATGCCCTTGTCTACTTTGATTGAGAATAATAATGAATCTATGGATGTGAATTTTGTTGGTACGAACAATTTTGGTAACAACGCGTATAGAGGAAATTTCAACCCTAGGCCTAGTAATCCCTCTAATAATTATGGCAATTCCTACAACAATTCTTATGGAAATTATAATAAGATTCCCTCTGATTTTGATTCTAATATTAAATATTTTATCACTTCGCAAAAGAATTTTAATGCTATGATTGAAGAAAAATTTCTTAAGATTGATGATTTGGCTAGGAACGTTGATAGAATTGCTCTTGATGTTAATTCTTTGAAACTTAGATCTATTCCACCTAAGCATGATATCAATGAGTCTCTCAAAGCCATGAGAATTTCCATTAATGAGTGCAAAGAAAGAACTGCTAGGATGCGTGCTAAGAAAGATGCCTTTATAAAAGCGTGTTCTTCTAGTTCCTATGAAAATAATGATGAAGATCTAAAAGTTATTGATGTGTCCCCTATTAAATCTTTGTTTTGCAATATGAATCTTGATAATTATGGGACTGAATATGATCCACCTTTACCTAGAAGGTGTTCCAAGAATTCTGACTCTTTTGATCTTGATGCTAAATTTGATAAAAGTGGGATTGAAGAAATTAAAACCCTAGATGTTGCTAAACCCACTATTATGGATTTCAAGGAATTTAACTATGAAAATTGCTCTTTAATTGATTGTATTTCCTTGTTGCAATCCGTGCTAAATTCTCCTCACGCTTATAGTCAAAATAAAGCGTTTACTAAACATATCGTTGATGCCTTGATGCAATCTTATGAAGAAAAACATTATGATGAGAGGGAACCAACTATTAAAATTAAAATTAAAGATCATGAATGCTACGCTTTATGTGATTTGGGTGCTAGTGTTTCCATGATTCCAAAGACTTTGTGTGATTTATTAGGGTTTCGTGATATTGATGATTGCTCTCTAAACTTGCACCTTGCGGATTCCACTATTAAGAAACCTATGGGAAGAATTAATGATGTTCTTATTGTTGCAAATAGGAATTATGTGCCCGTAGATTTTATTGTTCTTGACATAGATTGCAATCCTTCATGTCCTATTATTCTTGGTAGACCTTTCCTTAGAACGATTGGTGCAATTATTGATATGAAGGAACGAAATATTAGATTCCAATTTCCATTAAGGAAAGGCATGGAACACTTCCCTAGAAAGAAAATTAAATTACCTTACGAATCTATTATGAGAGCCACTTATGGATTGCCTACCAAAGATGGCAACACCTAGATCTATCCTTGCTTGTCATGCCTAGGTAGGGGCGTTAAACGATAGCGCTTGTTGGCAGGAAACCCAATTTCATTTTTATTCCTTGCTTTTTGCTCCTGTTTAGTAATAAATAAATTATTTAGCCTCTGTTTTGGTTTTGTTTTTTGTGTTTAATTAGTGTTTGTGCGTAATACTTTGCTTTGATAACTTGTAGATTTTTGCAATAAGTATATGAGTTATTTATGACTAATGTTGAGTCCATGGATTATACGCACTCTCACCCTTCCACCTTTGCTAGCCTCTCTAATACTGTGCACCTTTCGCCGGTATCATACACCCACCATATACCTTCCTCAAAACAGCCACCATACCTACCTATTATGGCATTTCCATAGCCATTCCGAGATATATTGCCATGCAACTTTCCACCGTTCCGTTTATGACACACTCCATCATTGTCATATTGCTTAGCATGATCATGTAGTTGACATAGTATTTGTGGCAAAGCAACCGTTCATAATTCTTTCATACTTGTCACTCATGCATCATTGCATATCCCAGTACACCACCGAAGGCATTCATATGGAGTCATATTTTGTTCTAAGTATCGATTTGTAAATGTTGAGTAGTAGGAAAAATAAAAGTGTGATGATCATCATTATTAGAGCATTGTCCCAGTGAGGAAAGGATGATGGAGACTATGATTCCCCCACAAGTCGGGATGAGACTCCGGACGAAAAAAGAAAGAAAGAAAAGAGGCCATAAAAAAAGAGAAAAAGCCCAAATAAAAAAATGAGAGAAAAAGAGAGAAGGGACAATGTTACTATCCTTTTACCACACTTGTGCTTCAAAGTAGCACCATGATCTTCATAGTAGAGTGTCTCTAATGTTATCACTTTCATATACTAGTGGGAATATTTCATTATAGAACTTGGCTTGTATATTCCAATGATTGGCTTCCTCAAAATTGACCTAGGTCTTCATGAGCAAGCAAGTTGGATGCACACTGTCGGTGTACAAAAAGAGGGGTACACTTTGTACCCCTATAACTGTGCACGGGCAGTCTGAGCCACGGTCGCCACCACATTGGGCAAGGAAAGGGAGGTGAGCTAAGGTAAGGCCAAAGCTCAGGAGAAGCAGAACGATGCCAAGACCAAGACCACAAAGAGAAAAGGGGACGACGCGGACCCCCCCCCCCCCGACAAGATCCTTGCCGGGAGGCGGTTTTAGAAAACCCGGCAAGACCCTTGCCATGGCAGCTCGCCCCACACCTACGGAGTGAGTCACCCTTGAGTCCACTGCCCCCATGGGGCAAGGATTCGGGAGACATCCCCGTGGTGGCTTGCAGATCTTTGTGAAGACATGCAAGATCATATACACCCTTTAGAAGATGATGATCCTTGGTGGGATCCCAGCCAAGGAGGACCACAAGGCCCCCGGCAAGAGCCTTGCCAGAGATGACAGCAGGCGCCATGGCAAGACCCTTGCCGGGGCCCTGGTAAGGCCCTTGCCAAGAACACCCGTAGGGCCACCATCAGGCCCACGCCAGTCAAACCTCCACCGTCGATCGCATGCAGCTGCCGACCCAACCAGCTAGGCAGGCACCTACGTGGCGGCATGTAGATCTTCGTGGAGACCCACCACTGCGCCACCTCAGCTGCCTGCCTGCCTACATGGCACCGCGGGCGCCGCTGGCCAGGGCGCGTGTCGACACAAGAGGGAGCGGCGACGGACAAGACAGGGCTCTCCCCCGTCCTCGATAAAGCAAGGACACCTGGGCAAGACGCATTAAATGCGCCTTGTCATGTACTTCGATGGATAACCTCACATCACTATACCCTTTTCCACCTCCTGTGTGCCACTGTGGCAACCCCTTTCCCATAAAAGGAGGCGCGAGGCGACCAGGAGGGGGATTCGGCTTTTTGGAGCTCCTCACGCCCCATAGCTAGCTCAAGAACACAGGTATACAATCCACCAAAGCAGGAGTAGGGTTTTACGCATCCCCGTGGCCGGAACCTGGATAAACAAACCGTGTGCTATCTGTTTGATCCGCTCTTCTCACGACCCCGCGCCCCGCAACCATAGTAGGGATTCTTGTGATCCCATAGGTGTCGTTCCCACCGACATCTTTGGCGCGCTAGGTAGGGGGCGCGGTTGTGAGAATCGGCTTTAGAAGTTAGTTCAACGCTTCTTCATCGTCATGGCGCCCAAGAAGAAGATGACGGTGGCGGTTGGCCCGTCGGAAGTCGGACATCCCGTCCCGACGCGGGCGAGCAGCGGACCGGTCGCGGAAAGGACCCGGGGCGCCGTTCACGAACACCAACACCGTCCCAGCAGCCGGAGTTTGGGAGGCGGCGATGTTCGTGCGCCTGGTAACGGGCCGCACGCCGCCAAATCCAAAGACGGAGCCAGGCCCTCCGCGGGTGGCGCGGGGCCTTCCAAGGTCGCTGCCACCCCGCCCGAAGGCGATGCGAGGGCCTCCAAGACTCCCACGCCGGCGCCGACGGCGCGCTCCTCTCAAGCGGCGTGCGACGAACAGCGTAATCACGCTGAAGACCCCGGGCGTCACAGCGGGAAGAACCCCAAGCGCCACTCCCGGGAGGTAGAAGACCTGCCCGCTCGCCGAGGCGCTAGTGAAGATGGCATGCGACTGCGGGGTCATGATAGAGCTCCTTCTGACATGGTCAGAAGTCGAAGCACGTTGCGATCCGTGCCGGTTTCGCTGCCACCAACGCCAGCAGAAGCCCTGGCGCGCGCGCAGTTGCTCCTCGATTTTCCTCCCACTACGGGGAAACTCGGCGAATGGAGAGCCACTATCCGAAGCCTTGTTGCGGTGGCCAACAAAGATGAACCAAGTCTGGTGGAACCCCCGGGTCGACCCTCCGACGGAGTCCCACGCACCAGTGGCAGGAAAGCCGGCGGCGCCGCGACCATCGTGCACTCGCCTCCTCCTCGCCCGGTACCGCGGACGCCAGTCCGTCGCGACGTTATGGGCGATAAAATGTCCATAGCGTTGTCCGACCCGCGGACCCACTGTGACCAGCGCCAAGTCCTTCGGGAATGAGAACATGAAGACGCTCGAACCACTATCGAGCACCGGCGCGGAGCGTGCCACCAGTCAGACAAGCGAGCAGGGCCTGCTGTGAACCACCTGGCACCGGAGAGCCCTGGAGGCCTACCTTACGAGGTAGGATGTCCGGCTTTTACCCGTGAGCTGCGACAGTTCTAGTGGCCCACTCACCGCACCTTCAAACCTGACGTGGGCGAAAAGTATAGCGGCAAGACCCACCCGTCCGAGTTCCTCAGCATCTACACCATTGCGATGCAAGCTGCCGGAGCCCGCGACGATAAGGTGCTTGCGAATTACTTTCTGTTGGCTCTTAAACCCAACGCCATGTCATGGTTGATGCACTTGCCGGTAGACTATATTTCCTCCTGGTCGGATTTGTGCCATGAGTTTGTGGGCGCCTTTACTGGAGGCCACCAAGCCCATGGCCAAGCGAGCGACCTGCACGTTATTCCCCAGAAGGGAGGCGAGAGTCTCCGCAAGTATATACAGAGGTTCAGCCGGATACAATACAATATCCCTGATGTTCACCCTGCCCCATCATCAGCGCGTTCCATCAGAACGTGCGTAACCGCAAGATGCGCCAAGAGCTGGCAATGAACAAGGTGAAAGATGTAGCAGAACTCTATGTTCTTGCTAACAGATGTGCCCGGGCTGAAGAGGGAAGGAAGTACCCCGGCGAAGACACCAGCGTGGAAACCGACTCCTCAGATGAAGATACTGCCGCCCCGGCGAAGAAGGGCCGGTGCCGCACCAGGAAGCGCAAAGGTAAAGCCGTGCTTGCCGTCGAGGGATCTGGTGACACCGGCTCCACCAAGAAAACCAAGGCAGATGACCCCGGCAAGGAAATTGCCGGATGTGTCGCCTGCCGGGCCTTGGCAGTTGCGGAGAAGCCAGGAAACTCCGACAAGTGATACTGCAAGATCCATCGCACCAAAGGCCATGCTCTCCAAGACTGCCGACAGGTTGAGCTCCTTGCTGAGAAGCAGAGGGCTGAATATGAGAGGCGGGACAAGGAGAAGGGCCAAGACGGTGCTGAGGGGTCCAGCAAGAAGCGTGACGGCCAGGCGGGCCGTCGCGGCAAGGATAAACAACAAGAGAGGCCCGCCCGGGGCCATGACAAAAAGCCAGAAGACGACGATCACGAAGAGGATGACGAATCCGGCGACCAAGAGTTTCAGAAAGCTACAGAGGCCATGTGCGTCGACACAGGTGCCTTGCTACATACTTCTCACCGCCAGCTTAAACAGTGGGCGCAAGAGATTACAGCGGCAGAGGTGTCGTTTGATGCCCAAAGGCCGCTGAAGTGGTCCAACACACCTATCATTTTTGACACTGAGGATCACCCTGATCGCACTACTGCGGTCGGCTGCTTGACATTGTTGGTTTCACCAACAATACGCAACCTCAAGGTGACAAAGATGCTAGTCGATGGCGGGGCCGGTCTGAACTTGATCTCGCCTGCCGTGATCGGGAAACTACAGATTCCCGATGGAGACCTTGAAGAGACGGGCACGTTTCAGGGGGTCAACCCGGGAAGAAGCCAACTTAAGGGAAAGGTCACGCTGCCCGTGACTTTTGGAAGCAATCTGAACTACAGGACGGAGAGGATCGTGTTTGATGTTGCCAAGATCCCCTTGCCTTACAACGGGATCCTTGGCCACCCAGCGCTGGCCAAGTTCATGGCGGCGTCACACTATGCCTACAACCCCCTGAAGATGCCAGGACCTGTGACGATCATCACCATCCCCTCCGATAAGAAAGATGCGCTGATTTGCGCTGACCAACTATACCAACAAGCAGTTGCAGCAGCTGCCGCCACTAGGGCACTTGCTCCTGCCGCTAGGACCCCGGGAGGGAAGAAGAAGAAGAAGACCGGTGAGACCTCGGACACCCACTCCGGCAAGCGCACCTCTTCGGAGTGTAGCGCTTCCGTCGAGGACGTGCCACAGAGCCCCACCGGTGGAAACAAGAAGCCCAAGGCCATACCACCGGGAACCAAGAAGGTTTCTGTCAATGAGGATGGCACGGGAGGGGCTTTCACCATAAGCTCCACCCTTGACGACAAATAGGAAGACGCGCTCATCACCTTCCTGCGGGCGAATGTCGATGTGTTTGCATGGCAACCTTCCGACATCCCCGGCGTTCCCAGGGAGGTGATTGAGCACCACCTTGCTGTCTGTCCTCACGCGCGGCCCGTCAAGGAGAAGGTCAGAAAGCAAGCTTTGGAACGACAAGAGTTCATCACAGAGGAGATCCGGAAACTGGAAGCAGCGGGTTTGGTAAGAGGAGTGCTCCATCCAACGTGGTTGGCCAATCCGGTCATAGTGCGCAAGGCTAATGGGAAGTGGAGGCTGTGTACTGATTACACAGATATCAATAAGGCTTGTCCTAAGGACCCCTTCCCGTTGCCGCGCATCGACCAGATTGTTGACTCCACAGCTGGGTGTGAGCTGTTGTCATTCCTTGATGCCTACTCCGGTTACCACCAGATCTTCGTGACAAGAGAAGACAAAGAGAAAACAGCATTCATCACCCCATGTGGTATGCATTGTTTCATACGGATGCCTTTCGGGCTGAAGAGTGCTGGTTCGACGTTTGCAAGGGCGGTCCAGATTGGTTTTGAACCCCAGCTCCATAGAAATATGGAAGCTTATATGGATGACATAGTGGTCAAAACCAAGGACAGGGCAACCCTCATACCGGATTTGCAAGAAACATTTGCAAACCTGTGCAAGATCAACCTCAAGCTGAACCCTGAGAAGTGCGTCTTTGGCGTCCCGTCCGGCAAGCTTCTCGGGTTCTTTGTAACACAGCGTGGGATAGAGGCCAATCTGGATAAGATCAAAGCTATAGAGCAGATTGAAGCACCCAAGCGGATCAAGGATGTGCGTCGGCTTGCTGGTTGCGTGGCCGCCATGGGAAAATTCATTTCGAAGTCTGTCGAGCGCGCCCTTCCCTTCTTCAAGATCCTGAAAAAGGCGGGGCCAATGGAGTGGACGCCAGAAGCCGAAGCAGCATTGCAAGATTTGAAGAAGTACCTCTCCTCTGCGCCAACACTAGTTGCGCCTAGACCACAAGAGCCGTTGCTGCTATACCTGGCGGCAACGAACCAGGTGGTCAGCACCGCACTAGTGGCGCAAAGAAAGGTTGACGACGAGGTAATGGCAGCGATAGAGCCTGACACCACCAATGCAGAGACGACACAGCTAGTCGAAGTGCCGCCGAAGAAGAAAATGATGCAGCACCCGGTCTACTTTGTTAGTTCCCTCCTGCAGGGAGCTAGATCAAGGTACTCTGGCGTGCAGAAACTGCTCTTCGGCCTTCTTATGGCCTCGAGGAAGCTACGTCACTACTTCTAGGCACACGAGATAACTGTCGTCACTCGCCTCCCTCTGCAACGGATATTGCACAATCCAGATGCAACGGGAAGAATTGTGGAATGGGCACTGGAGCTGTCCAGCTTTGGCCTCAAGTTTGAAAGTACTTCGACGATTCAGAGCTGAGTCCTGGCGGAGTTCATTGCAGAGTGGACCGCAACACCTGACGAAGAAGCCCAAGAGACTCCTCTCCCCGGCAAGGAGGCAAGTTGTAGTTGGATCATGTACTTTGATGGAGCTTTCTCCTTACACGGCGCCGGGGCTGGCGTACTGCTTGTCGCGCCCACCAGAGAGCACCTCAAGTACGTGATCCAGATGCACTTCCCCAGGGAGGTGTCAACAAACAATACGGTAGAGTACGAAGGGCTGCTTGCCGGTCTTAGGATCGCGGCGGACCTCAGAATCAAGAAGCTCATCGCCAGGGGCGACTCGCAGCTCGTCATCAAGAAACTCAACAAGGACTTCCAGAGCCCGTTGATGAAGGCCTACGTCGATGAAGTGAGAAAGCTGGAAGAGCGTTTCGATGGTATACATGTTGAATACGTTCCCCGAGCGGAGAATGATATCGCCAATTACCTGTCAAAACGGGCTGCCCTCAAGCTACCTGTGGAACTAGGTACCTTTGTGCTCCAGCTAACTCAACCATCCGTTGATGCATCAATAGAGCAGAACAAGAGGAGGAAATCAGGACCCGGCAAGTACTTTCCCGCCGAGCTCCCCGGAGCCACCGGCAAGGATGTTGCCGGGACACTGAGCCCGCCACGGGACGGTTAGCTCCGGTGGAGCGTCAAGCTCTTGCCGTCGAGACAGCCGCCCCTATAGCGGAGGAAATGCCTTTAGTCCTCGTCGTCGAGCCTCAGGCTCCAGCATGGGCACAACATACTGTCCGATTCCTCCAAACAGGGGAACTTCCTGAAAAGCAGGAAGAAGCGGAAAAAGTAGCCCATCGCTCTACCATGTACCAGATCGTCGATGACATCCTATACAGAAAGAGGCCAAACGGTGTGAAATTGAAGTGTATCCCTCGGGAGGAAGGACTGGAGTTGTTGGCAGAGATACATGGAGGCATATGTGGATCCCACATCAGGTCAAGGGACCTTGCCGGCAAGGCATTTCGGCAAGGCTTCTTCTGGCCCACCGCCCTCCAGGATGTGACGACACTAGTCACCAGGTGTGAAGCATGTCAGTTCCATTCAAAGAAGCTTCATCAGCCAGCTCAAGCCCTTCAAACCATTCCTCTCTCCTGGCCCTTCTTGGTCTGGGGGCTCGACATACTTGGCCCTTTCCCCCGCGCTGTCGGGGGCTTTGAGTACTTGTACATTGCAATCGACAAGTTCACAAAGTGGCCGGAGGTGGAGGCAGTGAGGAAGGTCACAACTCAGTCAGCCGTCAAGTTCTTCAAGGGACTAGTGTGCCATTTTGGTGTACCCAACAGAGTCATCACCGACAACGGCACACAGTTTACAAGCCGCACCTTCATGCAATATATCCAAGACCTCGGCAGCAAAGTCTGTTTCGCTTCCATTGCTCACCCACGAAGCAATGGTCAAGCTGATAGGGTAAACGCTGAAGTACTGCGAGGCTTAAGGACCAAGACCTTTGAAAGGCTACACAAGAGTGGAAGGCGCTGGATTGATGAGCTGCCGACGGTTCTTTGGTCGATCAGGACGACGCCAAATCGAGCCACCGGCCAGACACCCTTTGCCATGGTATACGAGGCAGAAGCAGTTCTCCCCACTGAACTCATATACGGGTCACCTCGAGTGCTCGCTTATGATGAGCTTGAGCAAGAGCAACTGCGGCAAGATGACGCAATGATCCTTGAGGAAGATCGTCTTCGGGCAGCTGTGAGAGCATCACGCTACCAGCAAGCCTTGCGCCACTACCATAGCCGCAAGGTTCATGCCCGAAGCCTCGAGGAAGGCAAACTTGTTCTTTGGCGCATTCAATCGGCCAAGAATTCCAACAAGTTAACGCCAAAGTGGGAAGGCCCTTATCGGGTAATACGAGTCACCAGGCCCGGCGCAGTCCGCCTGGAGACCGAAGGTGCCGTTCCGATGAGTAACTCCTCGAACATTGAGCATCTTCGCAAGTTTTACCCATGAGGCGTGGCTTGCCGGGCCCCCCCCGGCAAGCCACCTTTTGTACAAGCATTGCCGATGATGCATGTGACCCTTTGTACAAAGCTAGGCGCAGACCCTGAGCACAAATAAATGAAGCGCTGGCACCCTAAGTTATAGCATGCATGCTAGGTCGAGTCTCGTCCTTGGTTAGGGTTGATAGTGCTTAGCGGCGACTAACCCCTAGCTTAGAGGTCGAGTGTGCGTCTCTTTGTCTTTCTTTTGTCTTCTTTGGTTCACAAGACACACGGATATCCGTGCCAAACCACTTGGGGGGGAAAAGAAAATGAACAGATCAGCATCTAGCCCCCGGCAAGCCAGCATTGCCGGGGGCTGCAAGAGCAAAGATTCACCCACGGCAAACCAGAGTTGCCGAGGGCTGCATCTTCAAATAAGTTCTTCATCCCTTATCATGCATTCCATTATGGACTGAGGTATGTGAAACCTCGTTTTCCCCTAAGCTACCGTGCTGCCATAACTATAGGCCCTAGGGCTCGTTCTTGGGGCCAAGTTTGGTCATAGTCGCGGCAGCGAAAGGATGAAACAAGGAGCCAGAACCCGCCTCATGCCTGCCTCCGCCAAAGGCGTGAGGAAGGTCGAGCGAAGTGGGGAGACGGCAAGGCCTGTTGCCGGGCAAGGAAATGTTTATCTCAAGGATATCTAGGATTTACTACTTGTCGTGGGTTCTACCCACAAACAAATGACCCGGCAAGCATCCCTTTTTCATTAAAAACATTCCACTCAGGTACAGTCCATGGGGAATGAAAAACATGAATGATGGGATTACAAGTTTTAAATTTAGCTAAGGCCCGAAGGCTTACAAACTAAAAAGAGATAAGGTGCCCGTAATCCATTTCTTGTCCCTCTCCTTAGGAGGCAGGTCAAGGAGGCGAAAAGGGCAAAAGGGGCGCCTAGGCGAACTACGGGTGGCAGAAGACACCAAGAGAACATCTCGGTGGCCATCCGAAGGCTGGATGGTGATGGCGGCCCCGGAAGCAGAGCTCGAAGACGAGGCGGCAGGACGTCAGCACGCGTCGAAGGGGTCGGTGCCCGCGTACTCCGACTTGACGGCCTTGCCGCCCGCCCTCTTCCTCTTCCGCAGCCTCCCAACGCTAGCCACCCAAGGAGACAACCCCAGGAAGTTCAGGGAGCCGGCGACGCGGATGATGGGGTCGCCGGTGCCGCACGGAGCGGCACCCAACACCTAATCGGACCCGTCATCCTGCCGCCTACTACCCTCGTCGTCGCTGCCGCTGTCCTCCTCGTCACTCCCGGCCGAGGAGGAGTCTTCACTATCAGAAGAGCTCTCCACGTAGCACCTTGCACGGGTCCCGAAGCACCCGAAGACCTTGACGGAGAGAAGGCCACCCTCCATCAGCTTAAAATGGAGAGTGAGCCCCTCCGTCAAGCGATGGATATGGGCAAGCGTCTTCCATCCCCGACGGAGATACATCACGTGAGGGGCGGGGAAATCGACGCGGGCCCGCGTGCCACTGATCGCGCAACCCCTCATGTGCAGCCACAACGACTCCGGCGGATCCAGCTCCATCTCCTGCGCGAATGGAGTCGGGAGACGAAGGCGACGGCGAGGCGGCCGGCGTAGCCTGACGAAGAACTCGCAAGGGTCATCCCCAACATGGCCCTCCACGAGGGGAGGAACTGCTGGCGGAGGCGAGCCTGGCGCGCCACCCTGTCCTCCTCTTCCTCGAGCGCCTCGGCCTCGCCCATGGCCTCGCCCCCTCCCCCTTCCCCTCGCGGCTGGCTCTGCCACCGCGGGTGCAGGAGAAGGAGGGACGCGTTGTCGAGTGGCGACCCTCGCCGCCACCGTTGAAGGACCAGGATTCCCTCTCTCCATGACAGATGAAAGGGGGAGCAGAAGCTGAAGGAAGGAGATGAAGGAATGTGGGACGCCATCCCCCCTCCCGCTCTTTATAAAGGAACAGGGTGGGGGCTCGGCCGCCCCGCTAGCCAATCAAGACGCGGAAGGCGCCGGGAACTGGGACCGACCCGCCGCCCCAACCCGCGGCGGCCCGGTTTCCCGCCTCCACCGTTCACCACGCCAAGCGCATGAGAGCCACGTGGAAGGCGTGCAGGACCGAGGCGACGGGTGAGGCGACCTCTCCCCACCCCGTGATCGTGGGGAGTGGACACCTTGAAGACCACGCCTCGGCCCCGATCAGTAAATGGGTCGCGCCTCCACGCCTCCCTCCGTTTATGGGGTAGGCGCGAACCGCCCCCTTTACTACAACGTGACGCATGCATGCAGAGCTCAGCCCCACGTATGCCGCCCACGTCACACACGCCTCCAAACAACGCGCCTGCCCGCGCACCACGCGAAGAGACCTACCGCGGTAAAATCGCGCAGCCTGCCCGCGCACCGTTTTTGGTCCTATCCCAATGACGCGATCGCGCTTACGTGTGGCCCAGGCCCGGGGGCTCCTGTCGGTGTACAAAAAGAGGGGTACACTTTTTGTACCCCTATAACTGTGCACGGGCAGTCTGAGCCACGGGCACCACCATACTGGGCAAGGCAAGGGAGGTGAGCCAAGGTAAGGCCGAAGCTCAGGAGAACCAGAACGACGCTAAGACCAAGACCACAAAGAGCAAAGGGGATGAAGCGGACCCCCCCCCCCTCCCCCCCGCCCCCATGGCAAGATCCTTGCCGGGAGGCGGTTTTAGCAAACCCGGCAAGACCCTTGCCGTGGCTGCTCGCCCCACACCTACGGAGTGAGTCACCCTTGAGTCCACTGCCCCCATGGGGCAAGGATTCGGGAGACATCCCCGTGGTGTCTTGCAGATCTTTGTGAAGACATTCAAGATCAGATACACCCTTTAAAAGATGATGATCCTTGGCGGGATCCCAACCAAGGAGGACCACAAGGCCCTCGGCAAGAGCCTTTCCAGGGATGACAGCAGGCGCCACGGCAAGACCCTTGTCGGGGCCTCGGCAAGGCCCTTGCCAAGAACACCCGTAGGGCCACCATCAGGCCCACACCAGTCAAACCTCCACCGACATTCGCATGCAGCTGCCGACCCAACTAGCTGGGCAGGCACCTGCGTGGCGGCATGCAGATCTTCGTGGAGACCCACCACTATGCCACTTCAGCTGCCTGCCTGCCTACATGGCACCACGGGCGCCGCTGGCAAGGGCGCGTGTCGACACGAGAGGGAGCGGCGACGGACAAGACAGGGCTCTCCCCCGTCCTCGATAAAGCAAGGACACCTGGGCAAGACGCATTAAATGCGCCTTGTCATGTACTTCGAGGGATAACCTCACATCACTATACCCTTTTCCACCTCCTGTGTGCCACTGTGGTAACCCCTTTCCTATAAAAGGAGGCGCGAGGCGACCAGGAGGGGGATTCGGCTTTTTGGAGCTCCTCACGCCCCATAGCTAGCTCAAGAACACAGGTATACAATCCACCAAAGCAGGAGTAGGGTTTTACGAATCCCCGTGGCCCGAACCTGGATAAAAAAATCGTGTGCTATCTGTTTGATCCGCTCTTCTAACGACCCCGCGCCCCGCAACCGTAGTAGGGATTCTTGTGATCCCATAGGTGTCGTTCTCACCGACACACACCCACTTTGTTTATTTTTGAGCTTTCATATACTTATAGCTCTAATGCATCCGTTGCATGGCAATCCCTACTCACTCACATTGATATCTATTGATGGGCATCTCCATAGCCCGTTGATATGCCTAGTTGATATGAGACTATCTTCCCTTTTTGTCTTCTCCACAACCACCACTCTATTCCACCTAGTGCTATATCCATGGCTCACGCTCATGTATTGCGTGAAGATTGAAAAAGTTTTGAGAATGTCAAAAGTATGAAACAATTGCTTGGATTGTCATCGGGGTTGTGCATGATTTAAATATTTTGTGTGGTGAAGATAGAGCATAGCCCGACTATATGATTTTGTAGAGATAACTTTCTTTCGCCATGTTATTTTGAGAAGACATAATTGCTTTGTTAGTATGCTTGAAGTATTATTATTTTTATGTCAATATGAACTTTTCTCTTGAATCTTGCGGATCTGAATATTCATACCACAGTTAAGAAGAATTACATTAAAATTATACCAAGTAGCACTCCGCATCAAAAAATATGTTTTTTTATCATTTACCTACTCGAGGACGAGCAGGAATTAAGCTTGGGGATGCTTGATACGTCTCCAACGTATCTATATTTTTTGATTACTCCATGCTATATTATCTACTGTTTTGCACATTATTGGGCTTTATTATCCAATTTTATATTATTTTTTGGACTAACCTGTTAACCGGGGGCCCAGCCCAGAATTGCTTTTTTTGCCTGTTTTTGGGTTTCGAAGAAAAGGAATATCAAACAGAGTCCAAACGGAATGAAACCTTCGGGAACGTGATTTTCACATCGAATACAACTCAGTAGACTTGGACCCTACGTCAAGACAGGTAATAGGAGGCCACGAGGTAGGGGGGCGCGCCTGCCTACCCTAGGCGCGCCCTCCACCCTTGTGGGCCCCTTGTTGCTCCACCGACGTACTTCTTCCTCCTATATATACCAACGTACCCCCAAACGATCAGATACGGAGCCAAAACCCTAATTGCACCGCTGTAACTTTCTGTATCCACGAGATCCCATCTTGGGGCCTGTTCCGAAGCTCCGCCGGAGGGGGCATCGATCACGGAGGGCTTCTACATCAACACCATAGCCCCTCCGATGAAGTGTGAGTAGTTTACCTCAGACCTACGGGTCCATAGTTAGTAGCTAGATGGTTTCTTCTCTCTTTTTGGATCTCAATACAATGTTCTCCCCCTCTCTTGTGGAGATCTATTCGATGTAATCTTCTTTTTGCGGTGTGTTTGTTGAGATCGATGAATTGTGGGTTTATGATCAAGTCTATCTATGAATAATATTTGAATCTTCTCTGAATTCTTTTATGTATGATTGGTTATCTTTGCAAGTCTCTTCGAATTATCAGTTAGGTTTGGCCTACTAGATTGATATTTCTTGCAATGAGAGAAGTGCTTAGCTTTGGGTTCAATCTTGCGGTGTCCTTTCCTAGTGACAGTAGGGGCAGCAAGGCACGTATTGTATTGTTGCCATCGAGGATAACAAGATGGGTTTTCTTCATATTGCATAAGTCTATCCCTCTACATCATGTCATCTTGCTTAAGGCGTTACTCTGTTTTTAACTTAATACTCTAGATGCATGCTGGATAGCGGTAGATGAGTGGAGTAATAGTAGTAGATGCAGGCAGGAGTCGGTCTACTTGTCTCGGATGTGATGCCTATATACATGATCATACCTAGATATTCTCATAACTATGCTCCATTCTGTCAATTGCTCAACAATAATTTGCTCGCCCATCGTAGAATACATATGCCCTCGAGAGAAGCCACTACTGAAACCTATGGCCCCGGGGTCTATCTTTATCATATCAATCTCCTACTACTTAGTTATTTACTTTGCTATTTACGTTGCCTTCACTTTACCTTGCATCTTTATCATAAAAATACCAAATGTATTATCTTATCATATCTATCAGATCCCACTCTCGTAAGTGGCCCTATAGGGAATGACAACCCCTATTTGCGTTGGTTGCGAGGATTTATTTGTTTTGTGCAGGTGCGAGGGACTCACACGTAGCCTCCTACTGGATTGATACCTTGGTTCTCAAAAACTACGGGAAATACTTATGCTACTTTGCTGCATCATCCCTTCCTCTTCAGGGAAAACCAACGCAGTGCTAAAAGAGGCAGCAAGGGGTCAGACGAAAAGGGACTAATGGCCCCCGAGGCCCGGCCGGCGCCCTGGCCTCACGAACCGGGACTGATGCACCCATTAGTCCCGTTTCGTAGCGGAACCAGGATTAATGCCGTTTTCAGGCCTGGACCAAAACCCTGTTTTCTAAGTGCGTCCAACATTGAGTACGCATTACTGGAAAAAAGAGTTTATCATTTGATGATCAATGATTTATTATAATTTTCCTTATATAACATGGATCCAATTGTATGTGCAAGCAAAACTCTAACCATAAGCCCACCTTTTTGGCATGAAAGATTTCAACGTTATTAGATCAAACGTACAAATATGCATGCACAAATTTTCAGAAGGACGTAGAGCTGCTAAGCCACCTAAGAAAGCATACAACTATTGATCTAGCAACATGTGGATTACAAGCAAACAAATTAGTATCATTACTCTAAATATAAATGTGTCGTCATTATATTAATTTCTTACCAACATAATCATATGTAAAATATAACGGTAGATGTTACACCTTCTAGAATGCATCTACAAAAAATATCGGTGTAAGAGAAAAGTAAATCCTTCTATGTCGGTAGATGAAGTGTTGTGTATGTGCTATTTTGGTGACGCCCCATGGATACCGATGTAATGCCTATCCTCCATTGTGGAGTTCGTGATCACTAGGTAGCATTACCTAGATACCCAATGTTGGTATCATCAAGTAGTATTGGTATTACTTTTATTTCATAATCGATGTCATCCTTATATTTTATTTTGCATTTGTGGTCATTTAGAATGACCTGAATTAAATAGGATGTATAAAAAAATGTCTCTAACATGATATTCTTAAGGCACGCGGTCATGCGTACGCCATTTTGTACAACTTAATTAAACATGAGTAATGTAAGACTTGCTTAACGTGCTACTATTTCACAATGTATGTATTCTCCATGTAGCTAATGATGTAAAAATATGATAATTGTCTATAATGGTAAATGCTACAACAACATGAACAAACGATTTTCAAATGTTTGCCTTCTCAAATAATGTAAACAAAACATGTAGAAGTTACATATGTTTCTGAATTCTCTATTCAACATTAAATTCCTTTAGCATGAATTTAAAATTTTCAACAATCATTTAGTCAAGCTGAACATACGACATTAATAATTTGTTCTAATTATTAAACTTTACAAAAATCTAGCCCGCGCATCGAGCGGGCCACTCTGCTAGTAGATATAAAAGATAATATATCACATCCGAATCATATATCGGACTAGAGCCGACGGGGGCAGATACCAAAACCATGGCACTATATAATAACAAGCAATAATACAAGTAAGAAAATTATACAAATAGCTATCTAAATCATACAAGTAAGAATTTTTTTTCTTTAAAAGAAAGATAAGAACAAGAGGCTCACCACGGTGGTGCCGGCGGCAAGATCGGTGCGGGCGATCGATGGCGGTGAGGACGGGGATGGGGATGGGACGACACCCTACAGATGTGCAAACTCCAAGAAGTTACTTTGAGCTCAAATTGGGCATCTAAATAAAAAGAACTCCGAGATACACTCCACTAAAACCCACAAAGCACTCTACTTCTAGAGCATTTGAAATGTGGCTCGGGTATTTCATCAAACATCTATGTACATATATAGGCAACAATCAGAGGAGCCCACACCTCCCACCCTTCCACGGCAAAAAACAGAGGAGATAGGGGCGTGGATATATATAGGCAAAACTATAGTCCCTGTTTGTGTCTAAAACCAGGACTAAAGGCTAGGACTTTAGTGTCGGTTTTCCAGACACCAACCAGGACTAAAGGGCATCAACCCCTTTAGTCCCGGTTGATGTCAGGAATTGGGACTAAAGGTCCCTGTTGAACCGGTTCTGATGCCTGCGGAGGCCTAGCCGCTCGAACCGGGATTAATTCCCCCACATGAACCAGGACTAATGCTTTGATCTGGTCAGGACAAAAGCCCTGTTTTCCACTAGTGATTGGTTGAGGTTTGCCGCATCAAGCATGGTGTCCTCTGTGCAATCAAATGCCGGAAACAGTGGATCACCTATTGGTGGCTTGCGTCTTTACGAGGATGATTTGGCACAAGGTATGGACAGCTTGGGGGAAAGCCTGAGTGGACACTAGGGGGTGATCGGCTGATGCCTTGGAGTTCGGCACTACTGCCCGGCGAGAGGAGTAGCAAGGAAATGCACTCGGTCATGCTGCTGGTCATGTGGGAGACATGGAAGCATAGGAACTCTTATCATCTTCGATGGCGCAACTTTGTCGGAAAGTAGATTACTGCGTAGGATTATGGACGAGTGGAAGGCCTGTTGTATGGCCGGACTCCTACGAGATGAGTCTCGTACAGTTTTCTATCAGCTGTCTACGTGGGTGAGTAGAGACTAGCGAGGAGTTGGCCTGTTTGTACGCCTTCGGCCAATGCTGTAAAACTGTGGGTGGTCGCTTTTTTCTTTTATGAATATGAGATACTAGCAAATATGCCCATGCATTATAACGGGAGACAAAAAAATTTATGCGCTAGCTAAATAAGTATGACTCAATACCCCTGATATATGAGCATACTCTATTTTAACACAATTGCTCACCATGTTGCCTCTTATTTTTCTTCTCACCCTCATTCATGATGGCTGTGATGTCCACTTGATCATAATGCATTCGATGTGGTAAATCTTAAGGCTATGAGGTTGCCTGTGCATACTACACATTATGTTGCGCAAGGGAACGTTTAAAACTTTGAAAACAAATCTCATCTATCACGAACTACTCACAACGCCAAGAGATATAAAGATTTTCAATAAAGTAAACAAATCCTAGACATAAAAGACTTTGAATCGGTGAACAATTTTTTGAATCGATAGAAATTTGTTTGAAAATTTTGATTTCCTCCAAAAAAATCACGAACATTAGTTTTGTGTACGAACAATTTTTAATGCGTGAACAGTTTTTGAATTCATTAACATTTTTTGACTCAGCAAACATTTTTTGAATCAATGAACTTTTCTAAAATTGGGGAATAAAATTTTCTTTATTTTTTTAATTTTTTCTAAAATTTTATGGACATTTTTTCAGATTCACAATATGTTTTGAATACACGATCATATTTTCCAAATCATGAACATGATTTTATTTCCCGACCTTTTTTTTCAAATCGTATTTTTTGTTATTTTCAAATAGTTTGGCAATTCACCAACATTTATTGAATCCTCAAAAATTCTATGATTTTCTAAACATTTTTAATAAATGTACAACCAACATTTTGTTACTCAACAAACCACCAACATTTTTTTGACCCAACAAACCACCAACATTTTTTATGATTAACATTTTTTGACTCAACGAATCACCAACATTTTCTTGAAAACTCGCAACTTTTGAAATTTGAAAATCCGGTATTAATTTAAAGAAAGAAGAATATAAAATAGGAAAAGAAATGACAAAAAACGAAATTAGGAATTTTTAATGCGTGAACAGTTTTTGAATTCATTAACATTTTTTGACTCAGCAAACATTTTTTGAATCAATGAACTTTTCTAAAATTGGGGAATAAAATTTTCTTTATTTTTTTAAATATTTTCTAAAATTTTATTGACATTTTTTCAGATTCACAATATGTTTTGAATACACGATCATATTTTCCAAATCATGAACATGATTTTATTTCCCGACCTTTTTTTTCAAATCGTATATTTTGTTATTTTCAAATAGTTTGGCAATTAACCAACATTTATTGAATCCTCAAAAATTCTATGATTTTCTAAACATTTTTAATAAATGTACAACCAACATTTTGTTACTCAACAAACCACCAACATTTTTTTGACCCAACAAACCACCAACATTTTTTATGATTAACATTTTTTGACTCAACGAATCACCAACATTTTCTTGAAAACTCGCAACTTTTGAAATTTGAAAATCCGGTATTAATTTAAAGAAAGAAGAATATAAAATAGGAAAAGAATTGACAAAAAACGAAATTAGGAAAAACAGAGGAGTGAAGCCCCGCGCATGGGTCGGCCCATGAACGCATACATGGAAGGAGGACGTGAAAAGGAGGGGGGAAAGCGTGAGGGCTGGGGATCGAACACCGGTTCTGCTGGACAGAAGAGCAAGGCGTTCGCCAATCTGCTGCTAGTGCATCTATGACCTATATCGGTATCACCACTATAAAACAACGGAGGAGGACGACGCCTTTGGGCCTGAAACTCGAATCATTTTCCTCACCTATGGATGGCACGGTGGGTAATTTATATTAACTCTAAGGGTATTTTTTTGGACGGACGACGAGAAACACTAGTAGTGACGTGCTTCCTGTCCATCGCTGCTAGTATTCTGTTTTTTTATTTTTTTAGTGTATTTATACATCGTTATACAAATTTCGGTACAATACCAATTATGAGGTTGTTATTTCATTATGTTCATAACAGTGTCGGAAATGAAGGTGGATTATGTTCAAGTGGAGGCAACATGTGGTGCGTGTCGAAAGTATACTACTACTCTAAACTTGATATAGTTTGGACTAGTAGTACTTTCGATATGCACCACATGTTGCCTCCACTTAAATCTAATCCGCCAACACAAGCTATGTAATCATCATAGTCATTACCATCAACACTAGCTATTTAATCATCATAGTCATAGGGTAGCACATCATCATCTTCAAACTCATTCTAGCTAGCTAATCACCACCAACACTAGCTACGGTAGCTATCTAATCACCGCCAACACTAGCAAATAATAATCATCATAGTCATTAACACCAACACTAGCTATTTAATCATCATAGTCATAGTGTAGCACATCATTATCTTCAAACTCATTCTAACTAGTTAATCACTCCTACTGCTCTCTCTCACATGTAAAATAGCATAAAACATGTGTATCACTCCTGCTTCATCATATTGGAGCATGCAGATGAACTTACTGTTGACACCAGATTTTGGCACAGTGAAGAACTAAATTAATATGGCCTCAAATGAAGTTTGGGCCATCGCCATCCGATCTCATCTCGAAGGCCGAAGTTGTTTTCGAAATACTGAGATTTTCTATTCAGAACATTATTTGGCTCATTACGCCCCCAAGACCGCCTCTTATGGAAAAATGATCTATAAGGATTGTCTTCGTCTCGTCAAAACGATCGATTTTGATATAAAAATCGTTCCAATCTAAGTCCGTATGCAAAAGTTAGAGCGATGGGAATACAGCTCTGTCAAGAGGTAGAAAATGGCGCGCCCCACAAGACGCCATGTCTGATGGGTAGCGCGAGTATAGCCTTTTTTGTGCGAGGTAGCACGAGTAATACCCTGTTTTGCACGACAGATTTGACCCTCAAGATGACCTATGATAAAAAAACTTTCAACATGAAAGTTGTTCGTCTCGTCGAAACGGTCAAGATTGCTTTTGGACTCATTTCCTTCCGAGGTTGTTCACCATCATCAAAAAGACCCGCAAGGTGTAACCATTTTAAACCGAACAGTTTTGGAAAGTTCGGATAAATCCAATCCGAATTTTGTTGGGGAACGTAGTAATTTCAAAAAAATTCATATGCACATGCAAGATCATGGTGATGCATAGCAACGAGAGGGGAAAGTGTTGTCTACGTACCCTCGTAGACCAGAAGCGGAAGCGTTAGCACAACGCGGTAGATGTAGTCATACGTCTTCACGGCCCGATCGATCAAGCACCAAAACTACGGCATCTTCGAGTTCTAGCACACGTTCAGCTCGATGACGATCCCCGGACTCCGATTCAGCAAAGTGTCGGGGAAGAGTTCCGTCAGCACGATGGCGTGGTGACGATCTTGATATTCTACCGTCGCAGGGCCTCGCTTAAGCACCGCTACAATATTATCGAGGATTATGGTGGAGGAGGGCACCGCACACGGCTAAGAGAACGATCACGAAGATCAACTTGTGTGTCTTTGGGGTGCCCCCTGCACCGTATATAAAGGATCAAGGTAGGAGGAGGCCGGCCCTAGGAGGGGGCGCGCCAAGTGTGGAGTCGTACTAGGACTCCCTAGTCCTAGTAGGATTCCACCTCCCATATGGAATAGGAAAAGAGGAAGGGAAAAGGAGAAGGAAGGAAGGGGATGCCCTCCTTCCCTAGTCCAATTCGGACCAGACCAAGGGGAGGGGTGCGGCCACCATTGAGGCCCTTTTCCTTCTTTCCCGTATGGCCCAATAAGGCCCAATACGTATTACCGTAACTCTCCGGTACTCCGAAAAATACCCGAATCACTCGGAACCTTTTCGACGTCCGAATATAGTCGTCCAATAGATCGATCTTTACGTCTCGACCATTTCGAGACTCCTCATCATGTCCCCGATCTCATCCGGGACTCCGAACTCCTCCGGTACATCAAAACTCATAAACTCATAATATAACTGTCATCGAAACCTTAAGCGTGCGGACCCTATGGGTTCGATAACAATGTAGACATGACCGAGACACGTCTCCGGTCAATAACCAATAGCGGAACCTGGATGCTCATATTGGCTCCCACATATTCTACGAAGATCTTTATCGGTCAGACCGCATAACAACATACGTTGTTCCCTTTGTCATCGGTATGTTACTTGCCCGAGATTCGATCGTCGGTATCTCAATACCTAGTTCAATCTCGTTACCGGTAGGTCTCTTTACTCGTTCCATAATACATTATCTCGCAACTAACTCATTAGTTGCAATGCTTAGGTGATGTGCATTACCGAGAGGGCCCAGAGATACCTCTCCGACAATCGGAGTGACAAATCCTAATCTCGAAATACGCCAACCCAACAAGTACCTTCGGAGACACCTATAGAGCACCTTTATAATCACCCAGTTACGTTGTGACGTTTGGTAGCACACAAAGTGTTCCTCCGGTAAACGGAAGTTGCATAATCTCATAGTCATAGGAACATGTATAAGTCATGAAGAAAGCAATGGCAACAAACTAAACGATCAAGTGCTATGCTAACGGAATGGGTCAAGTCAATCACATCATTCTTCCTAATGTTGTGATCTCGTTAATCAATTGACAACTCATGTCTATGGTTAGGAAACATAACCATCTTTGATCAACGAGCTAGTCAAGTAGAGGCATAATAGTGACACTCTGTTTGTCTATGTATTCACACATGTATTATGTTTCCGGGTAATACAATTCTAGCTTGAATAATAAACATTTATCATGATATAAGGAAATAAATAATAACTTTATTATTGCCTCTAGGGCATATTTCCTTCAGTCTCCCACTTGCACTAGAGTCAATAATCTAGTTCACATCTCCATGTGATTTAACACCAATAGTTCACATCACCATGTGATTAACACCTATAGTTCAGATCGACATGTGACCAACACCCAAAGGGTTTACGAGAGTCAATAATCTAGTTCACATCGCTATGTGATTAACACCTAAACAGTACTAAGGTGTGATCATGTTTTGCTTGTGAGAGAAGTTTAGTCAACGGGTCTGCCACATTCAGTTCCGTAAGTATTTTGCAAATTTCTATGTCAACAATGCTCTGCACGGAGCTACTCTAGTTAATTGCTACCACTTTAAATATGTATCCAGATTGAGATTTTGAGTCATCTGGATTAGTGTCAAAACTTGCATCGACGTAACCCTTTACGACGAACCTTTTGTCACCTCCATAATCGAGAAACATATCCTTATTCCACTAAGGATAATTTTGACCAATGTCTAGTGATCTACTCCTAGATCACTATTGTATTCCCTTGCCAAACTCAGGGCAGAGTATACAATAGGTCTGGTACATAGCATGGCATACTTTATAGAACCTATGGCTGAGGCATAGGGAATGACTTTCATTCTCTCTCTATCTACTGCCGTTGTCGGGTTTTGAGTCTCACTCAACTTCACACCTTTGTAACACCGGCAAGAACTCCTTTGACTGTTCCATTTTGAACTACTTCAAAATCTTGTCAAGGTATGTACTCATTGAAAAACTTATCAAGCGTCTTGATCTACCTTTATAGATCTTGATGCTCAATATGTAAGCAGCTTCACCGAGGTCTTTCTTTAAAAAACTCCTTTCAAACATTCCTTTATACTTTGCAGAATAATTCTACAATATCTCCAATCAACAATATGTCTTTCACATATACTTATCAGAAATGCTGTAGTGCTCCCACTCACTTTCTGGTAAATACAGGCTTCACCGCAAGTCTGTATAAAACTATATGCTTTGATCAATTTATCAAAGTGTATATTCCAACTTCGAGATGCTTGCACCAGTCCATAGATGGATCGCTGGAGCTTGCATATTTTGTTAGTACCTTTAGGATTGACAAAACCTTCTGGTTGCATCATATACAACTCTTCTTTAATAAATCCATTAAGGAATGCAGTTCTGTTTATCCATTTGCCAGATTTCATAAAATGCGGCAATTGCTAACATGATTCGGACAGACTTAAGCATAGATACAAGTGAGAAACTCTCATCGTAGTCAACACCTTGAACTTGTCGAAAACCTTGTTGCGACAATTCTAGCTTTGTAGATAGTAACACTACTATTAGCGTCCGTCTTCCTCTTAAAGATCCATTTAATCTCAATGGCTCGCCGATCATTGGGCAAGTCAATCAAAGTCCATACTTTGTTCTCATACATGGATCTCATCTCAGATTTCATGGCCTCAAGCCATTTCGTGGAATCTGGGCTCATCATCGCTTCCTCATAGTTCATAGGCTCGTCATGGTCAAGTAACATGACCTCCAGAACAGGATTACTGTACCACTCTGGTTTACCTACGAGGTTCGGTAGTAACTTGATCTGAAGTTACATGATCATCATCATTAGCTCCCTCACTAATCGGTGTAGTAGTCATAGGAATAGATTTCTGTGATGAACTACTTTCCAATAAGGGAGCAGGTATAGTTACCTCATCAAGTTATACTTTCCTGCCACTCAGTTGTTTCGAGAGAAACTCCTTCTCTAGAAAGGATCCATTCCCAGCAATGAATAACTTGCCTTCGGATCTGTGATAGATGGTGTACCCAACATTTTCTTTTGGGTATCCTATGAAGATTTACTTCTCCGATTTGGGCTTGAGCTTATCATGTTGAAACTTTTTCACATATGCATTGCAGTCCCAAACTTTAAGAAACGACAGCTTCGGTTTCTTGCCAAACCATAGTTCATACGGTGTCGTCTCAACGGATTTAGATGATTCCCTATTTAACGTGAATGTAGTTGTCTCTAATGCATAACCCCAAAATGATAGCGGTAAATCACTAAGAGACGTCATAGATCGCACCATATCTAATAAAGCACGGTTACGACGTTCGGAGACACCATTACACTGTGGTGTTCCAGGTGGCGTGAGTAGTGAAACTATTTCACATTGTTTTAACTGAAGGCCAAACTCGTAACTCAAATATTTTACTACTGCGATCATATCGTAGAAACTTTTATTTTTGTTACGATGATTCTCCACTTCACTCTGAAATTCTTTGAACTTTTCAAATGTTTCAGACTTGTGTTTCATTAAGTAGATATACCCATATCTGCTCACATCATCTGTGAAGGTCAGAAAATAACGATACTTGTCGTGAGCCTAAACACTCATCGGACCGCATACATCAGTATGTATTATTTCCAATAAGTCAGTTGCTCGCTCCATTGTTTCGGAGAACGATGTCTTAGTCATCTTGCCCATGAGGCATGGTTCGCAAGCATCAAGTGATTCATAATCAAGTGATTCCAAAAATCCATCAGCATGGAGTTTCTTCATGCGCTTTACACCAATATGACCTAAACGGCGGTGCCACAAATAAGTTGCACTATCATTATTAACTTTGCATCTTTTTGTTTCAATATTATGAATATCTGTATCACTACGATCGAGATCCAACGAACCAATTTTCATTGGGTGTATGACCATAGAAGGTTTTATTCATTTAAACAGAACAACAATTATTCTCTAACTTAAATGAATAACCTTATTGCAATAAACATGATCAAATCATATTCATGCTCAACGCAAACACCAAATAACACTTATTTAGTTTCAACACTAATCCCGAAAGTATAGGGAGAGTGCGATGATGATCATATCAATCTTGGAACTACTTCCAACACACATCGTCACCTCGACTTTTACTAGTTTATGTTTATTCTGCAACTCCCGTTTCGAGTTACTACTCTTAGCAACTGAACCATTATCAAATGCCGAGGGGTTGCTATAAACACTAGTAAAGCATACATCAATAACATGTATATCCAATATACTTTTGTTCACTTTGCCATCCTTCTTATCCGCCAAATACTTGGGGTAGTTCTGCTTCCAGTGACGAGTCCCTTTGCAGTAGAAGCACTTAGTCTCAGGCTTAGGACCAGACTTGGGCTTCTTCACTTGTGCAGCAACTTGCTTGCCATTCTTCTTGAAGTTCCCCTTCTTCCCTTTGCCGTTTTCTTGAAACTAGTGGTCTCGTCAACCATCAACACTTGATGTTTTTCTTGATTTCTACCTTCGTTGATTTTAGCATCACGAAGAGCTTGGGAATTGTATCCGTTATCCCTTGCATATTATAGTTCATCACGAAGTTCTACTAACTTGGTGATGGTGACTAGAGAATTCTGTCAATCACTATCTTATCTGGAAGATTAACTCCCACTTGATTCAAGCGATTGTAGTTCCCAGACAATCTGAGCACATGCTCACTGTTTGAGCGATTCTTCTCCATCTTTTAGCTATAGAACTTGTTGGAGACTTCATATCTCTCAACTCGGGTATTTGCTTGAAATATTAACTTCAACTCCTGGAACATCTCATATGGTCCATGATGTTCAAAACGTCTTTGAAGTCCCGATTCTAAGCCATTTAAGCATGGTGCACTAAACTATCAAGTAGTCATCATATTGAGCTAGCCAAACGTTCATAATGTCTGCATCTGCTCCTGCAATAGGTCTGTCACCTAGCAGTGCAACAAGGACATAATTCTTCTGTGCAGCAATGAGGTTAATCCTCAGATCACGGATCCAATCCGCATCATTGCTACTAACATTTTTCAACATAGTTTTCTCTCGGAATATATAAAAAAATTAAACGGGGAGCAATATGGCGAGAAATTGATCTACAACCTAGATATGCTAATACTACCAGGACTAAGTTCATGATAAATTAAAGTTCAATTAATCATAACTTAAGAACTCCCACTTAGACAGATATCGCTCTAATCTTCTAAGTGATCACGTGATCCATATCAACTAAACCATGTCCGATCATCACGTGAGATGGAGTAGTTTCAATGGTGAACATCACTATGTTGATCATATCTACTATATGATTCACGCTCTACCTTTCGGTCTCCGTGTTCCGAGGCCATATCTGTTATATGCTAGGCTCGTCAAGTTTAACCTGAGTATTCCGCGTGTGTAACTGTTTTGCACCCGTTGTATTTGAACGTAGAGCCTATCACACCCGATCATCACGTGGTGTCTCAGCACGAAGAACTTTCGCAACGGTGCATACTCGGAGAGAACACTTGTACCTTGATAATTACTGAGAGATCATCTTATAAAGCTACCATCGAACTAAGCAAAATAAGATGTATAAAAGATAAACATCACATGCAATCAAAATATGTGACATGATATGGCCATCATTATCTTGTGCCTTTGATCTCCATCTCCGAAGCATGGTCATGATCACCATCGTCACAGGCACGACACCATGATCTCCATCGTGGCATCGTTGCCGTCTCGCCAAACTTATGCTTCTACGACTATCGCTACTGCTTAGTCATAAAGTAAAGCATTACAAGGCGATTGCATTGCATACAATAAAGTGACAACCATATGGCTCCTTCCAGTTGCCGATAACTCGGTTACAAAACATGATCATCTCATACAATAAAATTTAGCATCATGTCTTGACCATATCACATCACAACATGACCTGCAAAAACAAGTTAGACGTCCTCTACTTTGTTTGTTGCAAGTTTTACGTGGCTGCTACGGGCTTAAGCAAGAACCAATCTTACCTACGCATCAAAACCACAACAATAGTTTGTCAAGTTAGTGATGTTTTAACCTTCTCAAGGACCGGGCGTAGCCACACTCAGTTCAACTAAAGTTGGACAAACTGACACCCGCTAGTCACCTGTGTGCATAGCATGGCGGTAAAACCAGTCTCGCGTAAGCATACGCGTAATGGAGGTCCAGGTCGCTCCATCCAACAATACCGCCGAACGAAAGTGTGACATGTTGGTTAGCAGTATGACTTATATCGCCCACAACTCACTTGTGTTCTACTTGTGCATATTACATCAACGCATAAAACCTAGGCTCAGATGCCACTGTTGGGGAACGTAGTAATTTGAAAAAAATTCCTACACACACGCAAGATCATGGTGATGCATAGCAACGAGAGGGGAGAGTGTTGTCTACGTACCCTCATAGACCGGAAGCGGAAGCGTTAGCACAACGCGGTTGATGTAGTCGTACGTCTTCACGACCCGACCGATCAAGCACCGAAACTATGGAACCTCAAAGTTCTAGCACATGTTCAGCTCGATGACGATCCCCGGACTCCGATCCAGCAAAGTTGTCAGGACCCCGATTCCAAGTCAAATGGATCTAGCCGGTAACACCTCATATCACATTGCGGCCTCATGCACGGTATCCCCACGGGTGTCACCATACCATGGCCCGGGACCGTTTGCACCTTTTCGCTCACGTATATGATAGTGTCGCTAGCATCCATATGACAGAGAACCCGGGCCGACATGGCTAGTCGTGAACCCAAAGCGGCACACACCTATGGAGACAGGCATACATGAATCACATCGGGCATGTCGGTCATCAGCGAGTGAATCCGGGCTGTAGCACCGGGCTAACAGGACTCCGGGGAACCCGGGCTGTAGCAGGCTAGGCAGGACTCCGGAAGTCACCGCGTGACATTTCCCTGAAGGGACAGACATAGGAACGAAGTGAAACACATGCCGACCAGTCAAGTGCCCTGAGCAGTAGTGCTGGGCTAGCAAGACTCTGGTGAATCGGGCTGTAGCGGACTACTATGGCTCGAGGAGCACTAGACTACATTTCCCCATAAGAAAGGCTGCCAAGGATAAACAACTAGATTGTTGGATTCCACACATACCAAGCATTTCAATCATACACACAATATGCTCGATATATGCAAATACAACATGGCATCACAACAAAACTCTACAACTCAAGTACTTTATTTAAAGGCTCCAGAGAGCCATACATAACATGTTCATACAGGTAGGAGTCACATGACCCGACACTCAAGTGATACAAACATACAAGCACATGTGGAAGCAAATAGTCTGAGTACAGACACTAGAAAGCAAGAAGGCTTCTCGAAGCCTGTCTATCTATATAGGGCCCTCCATGGCCATGATCACCACCTAGGTGGCAAGTCACTCATCGATGTCGAGATCTACATAAAACCCATCGGAGGGGGCGGCGTTGTCGTCTGGAAACAATAATTAAGAAAACATGAGTACAAAGGTACTCAACAAGTCTTACATGAGAACCTACTATACATGCTCATTCTCAAGAAGGGGGTGGAGTTATTGCAGCAAGCCAGCTCTGACTCTTGGCTAAGCTATCCTACGAGAATCCACTAGTAAAATAGTTTTCGCACACGAGTCCACTAATCACCAACACAATACTCCACCGGGGATCCTCCCTCGTCATCCTACGAGGGGGCCATCCTCGATACTCACACTTATCTTGAGTCTTTTAGTAGTATCCATTAACTTGTCTATGAACTGTATAGGCAACGAAGTAGTCCTTTATCGCGGACGCAGCTATTCGAATAGTTTTATACCCTGCAGGGGTGTACTTCGTCACACATGTTTCCACCACTTAGCGTCTGCACACGACAGGTGCTCGGCAGACTTCAAGCGAAAACCGACGTGGGTGTAGACCACGACCTGACTAACCGCACAAGTCTCTAGTCTAGGTTTATCACCTATTCAGGTTCCATCTGCAAGGAGATCCGGCTGGGGTGTCCTCAACGGCCCAAAACGATGTGTGCAGGGTTCCCGAGACACCAAACGGGCGACTCGGTACACCGTGGCACGGTGTATCTACCGCATCATAGCCCACCCCTAGGGTCAGTGCTACGCACGGCCGCCAACACATAACCTACAAACACCAGAAACTAGTTGCAACTCCTGGACAAAGGACGAGAGGGGTCAGTAAGTCGAGCGGGGTCATATTTCAGGGCCCAATGTGTGGTAGTAGCTGAATCTTAAATCACGCATACAGATCTCAGTTCTTATGGACGTCCTCAATGAAACAACCCACCATGTACTCCTACATGGCCTCTCATTGATACCTTTACCAAAACATGTTCAATGCATCCCTCACATTACCGACATAACCATTTCACTCTAGCCCATCACCCAGATGAACCAGACCTGACACAACTCTAAGCATAGCAGGCATAGCAAGGTAGGAAACACATACATGGCTCAATCAACTCCTACACATGCTAGTGGGTTTCATCTAGTTACTGTGGCAATGACAGGTCATGCAGAGGATAAGGGTTCAACTACCGTAGCATACAGCAATTTGAATCGCGTTGTCTTAATGCAGTAAACAAGAGCAGAAGCGAGAACATGGGTTTGTATCGGAATGATCAATGGGTTGCTTGCCAGATGTAGTGGTAGTAGGGTACTACCCTTCAGACGGATACTCGGGGTTATCCTCGGAGGCAGAACCTACCACGAAAGACACACCGAAACATAATAAACACATGACAATACGCAACAATATGATGCATGCTATGACATGGCAAAATGAATGTGTCTTGGCCTAATGCAAGCTAAAACAGAAAGGAATGAACTCATTTGAATCAAAGATTCAAATGTTAGTTCATTTAACATAGCCTTATTAGTGCATTATCTTATTTTGCTTAAACAGCAAGGTTAACTGGTTTTGTCATGCATGAAACCATTACAGATGGATAGATTGAATTTTTCTGATCAATTTTCATATATAAATTGTTTGATTTGGAGCTATGGTTGATTTTCTATGATTTTTAGAAGTTTTGGCTATTTTCTGGATTTTCCTATTAAAGAATAAATCCAGTAATTGAATAAATGCGTCAGCATGACATAGGTGTGACGTCAGCGGGTCAACTGAGACGGTCCAGGTCAACCCTGACCTGTGGGTCCCATCTGTTAGTGTCAACTAACTAACTAAATTTAGTTAGTGTTAAACTAATACTAACCTAGTTTAATTAATGACCTCGGGCCCACACGTCAGTGAGTCAGGGGAAAGTCAAATTGGGGTCAACCCGGTCAAACTCGCCGGCGTTTAGCCGCCGGCGAGGCCATACGCGGCGGAGGGCGTCGGGTTTTGCACTCCGGCGACCAAAAGGACGACGCAGACCATCTACGTGATGCGGGGAGTGAGCCGCGTCGAGTGGTGGCAGCGGGTAGAGCTAGGGTGGCCGGAGACGTCGCCGGCGTCGACCTTGGCGGTCGCCGGGGCTCGGGTGAGGTCGGGGTCGTCGTTTTGATGGTCGTGGTGGCTGAAGCGAGGCACGTACGTGCTCTACGCGGCGCGGGGAGGAAGCTGGGCACGACGCCTGGACCATTAGATGGCCGAAGACTCGTCGGCCGTGAGCACAGTCGGCGGTGCGTGCGAGCAAACTCGAGGCGGCGCGTATGGTGCACAAGAGCTAGAACGGAGAGGGGGAGAAGGTTCAGTAGCTCACTGCGGTTGCAGGGGAGCGAACGGCGAGCTCGGGGAAGAGCTGGAGCGAGCGGGGCGGCGAGGGGGATCTCCGGCGACCGAGGTTGAAGACGAGCTCGGTGCAGCGTCTATGGGGTGAGCGAGCGCTCGGGGATGGGTCGAGGCGAAGCAGTGGACAACGGCGGAACTTCTTGGCACGAGAGGCAACGAGTGGACGGCGGTGGCTGCGGTGGTGCTTGTCGGCGGCGACGGCTGCGCCCTGCTTCGGGAGAGAGAGCGAGAGAGGCGAGACAGGGGGAAGAGTGGAGCAGTCGAGGGGTCCAGGGGGTCTGCGTGGCACTCGTAGACGCGTCCGGGGCATCGGCGGAAGCAGGAGGTGGCCGGCGTGTGGCTGCGGGCACCGGCCACGCGCCTCGCGTCCTCCTAGCGAGAGGAGGAGGATGACTGGCACGAGCCAGTGGACTGGGCCGAGCTGGGCCGGGCCAGGGCGACAGGTAAGTCTCTGTTCTCTCTCTCTCTTTTCTATTTTTTCATTTATTCTATTATTTCTGTAACTTCAGGGCTTTATTAAAAATGCCAGGGCATTTCCAAAAATCATAAAATTAATCATGGCTACTGCTTGGAATATATCCAACAGCAAACATTTTAGTTTATGATTATTTGAGCATTTAAAATGTTTTATAGCATTTAAATGCCCAAATGCAAATACTATAAGAATTAATCCAATGACCTTAAGATGTCCTAGAAAAATGTGCACCATTTTTGTCAAAGGTTTTAACCCAAAACAAAAAGGGTGGGCTTTTTAGAAGGGCATTTCAGGTTCATTGAAAAAGTTTTTAGTAAACCCTAGTTGTTCCAGGGGGGTGCTGGGGGTTTTGTCATCCCCATTTCAGTTTTCTGGGAATTTAAACATGATGCTCATTCTAATGCTTGAACTAGCTAGGGTGTGACAAATCAACCCCACTCAAAGAATCTCGTCATGAGATTTAGGATCCGTTGGGAAGAAGGTGGGGTACTCGAGTCGACGACAATCATCCCTTTCCCAAGTGGCTTCTTTCTCGGAATGGTGTGACCATCGAACCTTGAGAAACTTGATATTATGGCGTCGAGTGGTACGCTCGGCTGGATCAAGGATACGAATGGGATATTCCCGATATGAGAGGTTATCTTGTAGATCAAGCGTTTCGTGGTCCACTCCACGGATAGGATCCGCGAAGCAACGCCTGAGTTGAGAAACATGGAAGACATCGTGAACTCTGGAAAGATGCGAAGGTAGTTCCAATTGGTAGGCAACTTCTCCTCGTTTGGCAAGAATGCAAAAGGGTGCAATGTAACGAGGAGCCAATTTGCCTTTGATACCGAAACGATGGGTTCCCTTTAACGGAGTAACCCAAAGGTAAGCCTTCTTGCCGACTTCGTAAGTCATGAGCTTATGTTTACGATCATATTGGCTCTTTTGACGAGATTGGGATGTTTTCAATTTCTCACGAGTAACGCGAACCTGCTCTTCTGCTTCCTGAATCATATCCGGGCCAAAGAGTTGTCTTTCCCCTATTTCTGACCAGTTAAGAGGCGTTCAACATTTTTGTCCATAGAGATCTTCGAAAGGAGCTTTTGCCCAAACTAGCTTGATAACTATTGTTATAAGCAAACTCCACGAATGGAAGGCATTTCTCCCAACCCATTCGGAATGGACGACACAAGCTCGGAGCATATCTTCCAGAATTTGATTGACTCGCTCTACTTGACCACTTGATTGAGGATGGAAGGCGGTGCTAGAGGAGAGACGAGTTCGCATAGCATTTTGGAAACTTTCCCAAAATCGAGAGGTGAAGAGACTCCCATGGTCTGAGTTGATTTCCAATGGGACACCATGAAGAGACACTATTCCGGAGATGTATAAGTCAGCTAGCTGGCTAGCGGTGATACACTCACGAACAGGTAGGAAATGGGCTACTTTGTAAATACGGTCGATCACGACGAAGATGGCATTATTCCCTTTCTTGGTCCTGGGAAACCCAGTGATGAAATCCATACTGATTTTATGGCATTTCCACTCAGGAATAGCCAAAGGTTGAAGGGTGCCAGCAGGCCGTTGGTGCTCTGCTTTAACACGACAACAGACGTCGCAACTAGCAATGTATTGAGCAATTTCTCTCTTCATCCTAGTCCACCAAAACCTCTGGCGTAGGTCTTGATACATCTTGGTACTACCGGGATGAATGGTGAGAGGGGAGTCATGAGCTTCCTTAAGAATCAACTGGCGTAAATGTTGTTTCTTGGGAACCACCAAGCGGTTCTCGAAGAACACAAAACCTCGCTCATCCATGGAAAAACATTTAGCAACTCCGCTAGCAATGTTTTCCTTAATCCGAAATATGCCCTTATCATGCTTCTGGGCAGCTATGATTTGATCCGTAAGGTTAGGCTTCACCACCAGGGTGGATAGAAATCCTCGAGGAACAATGTGAAGATTAAGCTTAGGAAATTCCTCATGGATAAGTGGTTGACTTTGTTGTAACATCAAGTTGTTACAATAGGACTTACGACTTAGTGCATCAGCCATGACATTGGCTTTGCCCGGGGTGTAAGTTATTCCTAAGTCGTAATCCGAGATCAACTCGACCCAACGTCTTTGCCTGAGATTCAAATCCGGTTGGGTGAAGATATATTTCAAACTTTGGTGATCGGTGATGATCTCGCAACGATTACCGAGGAGGTAATGTCGCCAAGTTTTAAGTGCATGCACTACAGTTGCAAGCCCTAGATCATGTGTGGGATAATTTTCCTCATGTGGGTGTAATTGTCGTGAAGCATAGGGAATTTCCTGATAATCTTGCATGAGTATGCAACCTAGTCCTTGTCGCGAGGCGTCGCAATAGATAATAATGTCCTTGGAGAAATCTGGTGGTACAAGTACGGGAGCAGATGTCAGGCGTCTTTTCAGTTCCTGAAAGCTGAACTCGCACTGTGGAGTCCACTCGAACTTTTTATCTTTCTTGAGGAGTTCAGTTAGAGGTTTAGCAACCTTGGAGAAATTCTCGACGAAGCGGCGGCAATAGCTCGCTAAGGCAAGGAAGCTCCGAACTTGCTTGACCGTCTTAGGTGGAGTCCAATCAAGGACGGCTTGAACTCGCTCGGGATTGACAGCAATACCCTTACCAGAGATTACATGGCCTAGATAGGTCACTTCTGGCAACCAAAATTCACACTTGGAGAATTTGGCATAAAGGCGATGCTCTCAAAGTTTCGTCAATACCAGCCTTAGATGTGCGGCATGTTCCTCTTCATTCTTGGAGTAGATGAGTATGTCATCGAGGTATACTATGACGAACCAAATACTCCATGAAGACCGAGTTCATTAACCGAGAGAAGGTGGCTGGGGCATTGGTTAAACCGAAGGACATAGCGGTGTACTCGTATTGGCCATAACGAGTAACAAAGGCCGTTTTGGGAATGTCCCCATTTCTAATTTTGATTTAATGGTAGCCCAACCTCAAATCCATCTTGGAAAAGACTGAGGATCCAGGGGGCTAGTCATACAGATCATTGATCCTGGGAAGCGGATACTTGTTCTTGATAGTGACCAAGTTGACAGGTCGGTAATCTGCAACCATCCGATCCGTTCCATCCTTCTTCTTGACGAAGAGGATGGGGCAAGCCCAAGGGGAGGAACTAGGACGGATGAAACCCTTTTTCGAGGACTCATCGAGTTGGTTCTTAAGCTCGGCTAGTTCTAAGGGTGCCATCTTATAGGGTCTTCTAGAAATTGGAACGGTTCCTGGAAGAAGGTCTATCACGAACTCGACATCCCTGTCAGGTGGAACACCTGGCAGTTCTTCTGGAAAGACATCCGGAAAGTCTCGGACTACCGGAACATCCTCAAGGTCTGGAAGGGGGTTGGCATTTAGGGAGTAAAGCTGGTGATGTAGTCATGTACCTACGGTAGGGACACGGACCCGTCCTAAGAGCCCTACCGTAGGACATCCTTAGAGGAAGTCACCTTTCAGACAACTTGAAGATATCCCACTCGACGGATTGAAGACACTCGACCAAGAGCTGTCACTCGACCAAGGAGCCAACCACTCGACTGCCAGAAGACCTCGAGTCACTCCGTAGGCAAACGGTCGGTTATTAAGTAGTCTTTATGATCATTATGACGCTTTATTAGGGACGTTATCAGTAATGCCCACCTTAAATGTACCTTAAACCCTACATTACTGAGGGCAGGAGAGGGCTGGCGAACTCTATATAAGCCACCCCCCTCCTCAGTATCAGGGGTTCGCACCCTTGTCATCTTACTCACGCATAATCCAGTCGACCGCCTCCGGGCACCGAGACGTAGGGCTATTACTTCCTCAGAGAAGGGCCTGAACTCGTAAACCTTGCGTGCTTACAACTTCCCAATAGCTAAGGTCTAGCCTCTTCATACACACCCCCCTACCTCACTGTCAGACTTAGAACCACGACAGTTGGCGCCCACTGTGGGGCATTAGTCTTAGCGCCTAATTGGAGAAGTTGCGATTTTTTCCGATCCACTTGATCATGTTTTCCTGCGGAGATTTGGCAGAGGGCTGCGAGATCCATCTCGGCGGACTCACTTTCATCGCCGACGACTCCGCCTGGCTCCAGGAGGCGCCGCTTGACGTCGACGCGCTCCCCGTCCGCGGTGTGACGCACTTCCGCGTGTGCGTCCGTGGCATCCTCCTGAGGCAGCCATCGGCCCCCTATCGGTCGACTCCCGTGCCATCTCCCCGTCCTGTCTCCCGCCAGCGCAAGCGCTCGGGTCGGTCGAGGCTCCAGCGGTGGATGAAGCACGCCGCTGCCCGCCAGTCGGCGACCCCGCAAGTCGCTGCAATCGAGCCTGACAAATCCCTCTCCGGCCTGTTCGATCTGTCGACTGGCTCCACGGAGACCGCTTCTGAGTGTGACAGCAGCGACCCCCTGGCGGAGGTTCTGGCGGTCGAGGGGACACGCAGTCCCCCCGGATTCCATCGCGCTGATGATGGTGCCGACAGGGGCGATCCGTCGCACCCTCACGACGAATACCTCCCCCAACCTCTTACGTCGTTGCAACGGGAGGAGCTTCGTCGCCGGAACATGGACGCGCTCTACGCACCTATTGTTGGAGAAACCCCCGAGGCCCGGGCCTTGGAGGACGCACGCTTGGCTAATCTAGCCGAGCGCACTTGACTGGAGAATCTACAGCGGGCTCTCGACGAGCGGGTGCGTCAGCGGGCTCCCGAGTCCAGTCGACGCCAGCAGGCTCCCGAGTCCAGTCGACGCCAGTAGGCACCCGAACCCAGTCGACGGCAGCTCTTCCCGCCACCACAGGTGTACCGAACTCCGGTTCAGAACCTGGCTGCCGCGGCCCGCATAGCGGAGTCGATCCAGCCCTCCCAATCGGAGGCCGGAAGAGGATTGCTGCAGATTAGAGCGTTGCTTCGAGCAGCGGGGAATCAGAATTCCGCCGTCTCTCAGTCGCGGGACAGGATCCATAGTCGATCCGTCGCAACGGAGACCGTCCAGTCGGCTCACAGCCCGAGATCGCCCCCGAGGCGTGAGAGGCGTGGAGACCGGCACGATCGGTATAGGAGGAAGGAGCAATATGATCACCGACCCGGCCGTGATGATGGGCGTCGGGTGTCGTCCCCTCCTCCGCGGAGTGGATCATATGCACCTCAGCATCGAGACGACAGGCGCCCCATAACACTGGGCAGAGGATCCCAGTCGACCCCAGAGACCCAGGCTTTGACGCGAGATCCATCCTCGTTCAAGGTCTGGTCGACAGGAACAGGGCTCATCGAGAGGACCACAACAGAGATACGCCCACCGGCAGCAGGGCACACGCCTCGGGGCCTGAGTGTTTCAGTCGAGCCATCAGAGCTGCGGTGATCCCTCCCAACTTCCGGCTGGCGACTGGAATCAGCAAGTTCACTGGCGAGTCCAAGCCTGACACGTGGCTCGAGGATTACCGAGTGGCTGTGCAGATCGGCGGCGGCAACGACGAGGTGGCCATGAAGCATTTACCCCTCATGTTGGAAGGCTCAGCTAGGGCGTGGCTGAATCAGCTGGCGCCCAGTAGCATTTACACTTGGGAGGATCTCTCCCGAGTGTTTGTTACAACCTTCGAAGGGACATGCAAGCGCCCTGCTGGCCTTACGGAGCTGCGGTCTTGCGTACAGAAGCCGAATGAAACACTGAGGGAATACATCCAGAGGTGGATCACACTGCACCACTCGGTCGAGAACGTGCCAGACCATCAAGCAGTTTGCGCTTTCAAGGAAGGCGTCAAGTACAGGGAGTTGAATCTGAAATTTGGCCGGACCGGAGAGATGTCCCTTAATCGGATGATGGAGATTGCCACCAAGTACGCTAATGGAGAAGACGAGGACCGACTCCGAAGCGGCAAACTTAAGTCAGTCGCCCAAGAAACTGGAGGAAACTCCAGTCGGAAGCAGAAGCGGAAGGCCGAGCCAGCCGCTCCCGGGGAGGCCCTGGCCATGGCCCAGGGAAACTTCAAGGGGAAACCCAAGGGCACTTGGAAGCCCAAGAAAGTCAAGGATCAGGATGGGAATGATGTTTTGGATCTGCCATGTCACATCCACACCAAGAAAGATGAAGAGGGTAATTTTATTTACCCCAAGCATACCACTCGACAATGCCGGCTCCTGATCCAGCAGTTTCAGGGCAAGCAACCCAAGGATAAAGAAAAAGAGCCAGACAGGGTTGAGGACAGGGATGATAGTGACGATGGATACCCCCAGGTCAATTCCACCCTGATGATTTTTGCCGATGTCGAAAGCAAAAGTCGACTGAAAGTCATTAACCGTGAGGTGAACATGGTTGCCCCTGCGACTCCCAGTTACCTGAAGTGGTCTCAGACGGCCATCACGTTCGACCAATCCGATCACCCAACACACATTGCCACCCCTGGGAGGCAAGCTTTTGTGGTCGACCCAGTTGTCGAAGGCACTCGACTGACCAAAGTCCTGATGGACGGTGGCAGTGGCCTGAACATACTATACGTGGAAACCTTGAAAGGAATGGGCATTCCGATGTCCAGACTCAGCACCAGTAACATGAGTTTCCACGGAGTCATTCCTGGGAAGAAAGCCGAGTCACTCGGCCAGATTGCTCTTGATGTGGTTTTCGGTGATTCAAAGAATTACCGCAAGGAAAAGTTAACGTTTGAAGTTGTGGACTTCCAGAATGCTTATCACGCCATCTTGGGCAGGCCGGCTTACGCACACTTCATGGCTCGACCATGCTACATGTATCTTAAATTAAAGATGCCTGGCCCCAAAGGTGTGATCACTGTTACGGGCAACCGGAAGAAAGCAGAAGAATGTTTCCAGAAGGGATCAAAGATCGCCGACGCTCAGATGGCAGTAATCGAGCTGAAAGAGTACCAAAAGACTGCCGACCCGAGTGAATTGCTGCGGGCTAAGAAGCCTGCCTCCGAGTCAGCTTTTCACTCGGCTGGCGAAACGAAGACAGTCCACATTCACCCGACCGACCCCGACGCAGCTCCGACTCACATCTCAACGACGCTCGACTCCAAATAGGAAGAAGCGCTCATCCAGCTCCTCCGTGAGAACTGGGACATCTTCGCATGGAAACCCTCTGACATGCCCGGAGTTCCCAGGGGGCTGGCTAAGCACCGCCTGCGAGTCGACTCAAAGTTCAAACCCGTGAAGGAACATCTGCGGCGGTCCGCCGTCCAGAAAAAACAAGCCATCGGCGAAGAAGTGGCTCGGCTCTTAGCAGCTGAGTTCATTCAAGAGATCTACCACTCCGAGTGGCTCGCCAATGTTGTCATGGTCCCCAAGAAGGACAAGTCACTCCGCATGTGCATTGATTTCAAGCATATCAATCGGGCCTGCCCGAAAGATCATTTTCCTCTCCCTCGCATCGACCAAATTGTCGACTCAACTGCGGGGTGTGAGAGATTGTCTTTTCTAGATGCCTACTCCGGGTACCATCAGATCCGTCTGTATGGGCCCGACGAAATCAAAACAGCTTTCATCACTCCATTCGGATGCTTCTGTTACGTCACCATGCCATTCGGCCTCAAGAACGCCGGAGCCACATTCATGAGAATGATCCAGAAGTGTTTACTCACTCAAATCAGTCGGAATGTGGAGGCGTACATGGACGATATCGTAGTCAAGTCCCGGAAAGGTTCCGACCTACGGGCTGACCTTGCTGAAACCTTCGCCAACCTCAGGAGGTACGATATCAAGCTCAATCCGTCAAAATGCACTTTCGGAGTTCCAGGTGGCAAGCTACTCGGTTTTCTCGTTTCCGAACGGGGAATCGACACCAATCCTGAAAAAATTGGCACTATACTCCGGATGAAGCGTCCTGTACGTGTGCATGATGTCCAAAAACTTACAGGCTGCTTGGCCGCCTTAAGTCGATTCATTTCTCGACTCGGTGAAAAAGCGTTGCCTCTTTACCGACTGATGAAAAAGTCTGACAAGTTCGAATGGACTCCAGAAGCTGATGCAGCGTTTGCAGAGCTCAAAGCTCTGCTCTCCACCCAGCCGGTGCTAGCTGCTCCAATCAGCAAAGAGCCTCTGCTGCTTTACATTGCAGCCACGGGACAAGTTGTCAGTACAGTACTTACGGTTGAGCGGGAAGAGGAAGGGAAGGCCTTCAAAGTTCAACGCCCTGTTTATTATGTGTCTGAAGTTTTGACCCCTTCAAAACAAAGATACCCCCACTACCAGAAGCTTGTATATGGGATTTACATGACCACGAAGAAAGTTGCACATTATTTCTCTGACCACTCCATTACAGTCGTCAGCGACGCCCCATTATAGGAGATCCTGCATAACAGAGATGCAACTGGTCGAGTGGCCAAGTGGGCGATTGAACTCCTTCCTTTAGACATCAAGTTTGAAGCAAAGAAAGCCATCAAGTCTCAAGCAATCGCGGATTTTATCGCCGAGTGGATTGAACAGCAACTTCCGACTCAAGTTCACTCGGAGCACTGGACTATGTTCTTCGATGGATCCAAGATGCTGAATGGTTCGGGCGCGGGGGTAGTTTTGGTCTCCCCCCGAGGAGATAAGCTCAGATACGTTCTCCAGATTCACTTCGATTCCTCCAATAACGAAGCAGAGTATGAAGCACTTTTGTATGGGTTGCGCATGTCCATTTCGCTCGGCGTCCGTCGCCTCATGGTCTATGGCGACTCAGATCTGGTGGTTAATCAAGTGATGAAGGAATGGGACGTCAGGAGTCCGGCATTGACTGGGTACTGCAATGCAGTACGGAAGCTAGAGAAGAAGTTCGAGGGGTTGGAACTCCACCACATCCCCCGACTGAAAAAACCAGGCAGCTGATGACTTGGCAAAGATAGGCTCCAAGAGAGAAGCCATTCCAAGCAACGTGTTCTTGGAACACATTCACTCGCCGTCAGTCCAAGAAGATCCTTTCACAGAAGAAGCCCCGCAGCCGAAAAGTGCCACGGACCCGACTGAAGTTGAAGTGCCTGCTGTAGTCGACCTAATCATGGAAGTCTTGGCAGTCACCCCTGACTGGACGGTACCATACATTGCATATATCCTAAGGAAAGAACTCCCGGAGGACGAGGAGGAGGCTCGACAGATCGTCCGCCGATCTAAGGCCTTCACAGTCATAAGGGGACAGCTGTACAGAGAAAGTGCGACCGGAGTCGGCCAGAAATGCATAACGCCAGAAGAGGGTCAAATAATCCTCAACAATATCCACTCGGGAACCTGCGGCCACCATGCGTCCTCTCGGACCATTGTGGCTAAGGCATACCGAGCTGGATTTTATTGGCCAAGGGCAAATGAGATGGCGAAAGAGATAGTCGACAGGTGCGAGGGCTGCCAGTTCTACTCCAACATGTCACACAAGCCCGCGTCAGCCCTGAAAACCATTCCGCTCGTCTGGCCCTTTGCCGTCTAGGGATTGGACATGGTTGGCCCCTTGAGAACGGGCAAGAGTGGGTTCACTCATGTGCTTGTGGCAGTCGACAAGTTTACCAAATGGATCGAAGCTAAGCCCATAAAGAGCCTTGACGCTGGCACCGCTATCAGTTTCATCAGAGGGTTGACATTCAGATATGGAGTCCCACACAGCATCATCACTGATAACGGGTCAAACTTTGATTCGGACGAATTCAAGGCATTTTGCGCTTCTCAAGGCACACGAGTCGACTACGCCTCAGTCGCTCACCCCAGTCGAACGGACAGGCTGAGAGGGCAAATGGTCTGATCCTCAAAGGGCTAAAACCTCGGCTGATGCGCGATCTCAAGCACGCGGCAGGTGCTTGGGTCGACGAGCTTCCGTCAGTGCTGTGGGGATTAAGGACCACCCCTAACCGATCGACTGGAAGGACCCCGTTCTTTCTGGTTTATGGAGCCGAAGCTGTCCTGCCAAGCGATCTCCTTCATAATGCGCCCCGAGTTGAACTTTACACCGAAGATGAAGCGGAGCAGGCCCGGCAAGACGCAGTCGACCTCTTGGAGGAAGAGAGGGAGATGGCAATGATCAGATCGACCATTTACCAGCAGGACCTGCGTCGATTCCACGCCCGGAATGTGAAGAGTCGAGGCTTTCAAGAAGGAGATTTGGTCCTCCGAGTGGATCAACAGAAACCTCACAAGCTCGCTCCCACTTGGGAAGGCCCATTCATCATCACCAGAGTCCTCCACAACGGAGCATATCACCTTTACAATGTTGATCGGCAAATCGACGAACCTCGAGCTTGGAACGCGGAGCTTCTCCACCCCTTTTACACTTAAGTCCGCTCTCAAACCAGATGTAATAAGAAAAACTCATGAGGTTCATTTTTATCAGAAATAAGAGTGTTCCAATAATTGTTGTCACTGTTGTATGTATCCGAAATCCCCCAGTGGGTGACTTAGCTGCGAATCCGATTCACCTAAGTTTGAAAAATCCTACCGAGTGGAGAGCGAACCTCCTACTCGGGGGCTTAGCTGTAGTTCAGCACTCGCCTAAGTTCTCTACGAAGAGACTTAGCTGCGGTCAGACACTCGCCTAAGTTTGAAAAATCCTACCGAGTGGAGAGCGAACCTCCCACTCGGGGGCTTAGCTGCAGTTCAGCACTCGCCTAAGTTCTCCACGAAGAGACTTAGCCGCGGTCAGACACTCGCCTAAGTTTGAAAAATCCTACCGAGTGGACAGCGAACCTCCCACTCGGGGGCTTAGCTGCAGTTCAGCACTCGCCTAAGTTCTCCACGAAGAGACTTAGCTGCGGTCAGACACTCGCCTAAGTTTGAAAAATCCTACCGAGTGGAGAGCGAATCTCCCACTCAGGGGCTTAGCTGCAGTTCAGCACTCGCCTAAGTTCTCCATGAAGAGACTTAGCCGCAGTCAAACACTCGCCTAAGTTTGAAAAATCCCACCGAGTGGAGAGCGAACCTCCCACTCGGAGGCTTAGCTGCAGTTCAGCACTCGCCTAAGTTCTCCACGAAGAGACTTAGCTGTGGTCAGACACTCGCCTAAGTTTGAAAAATCCTACCGAGTGGAGAGCAATCCTCCCACTCGGGGGCTTAGCTGCAGTTCAGCACTCCCCTAAATTCTCCACGAAGAAACTTAGCTGCGGTCAGACACTCGCCTAAGTTTGAAAAATCCCACCGAGTGGAGAGCGAACCTCCCACTCGGAGGCTTAGCTGCAGTTCAGCACTCGCCTAAGTTCTCCACGAAGAGACTTAGCTGTGGTCAGACACTCGCCTAAGTTTGAAAAATCCTACCGAGTGGAGAGCAATCCTCCCACTCGGGGGCTTAGCTGCAGTTCAGCACTCGCCTAAATTCTCCACGAAGAAACTTAGCTGCGGTCAGACACTCGCCTAAGTTTGAAAAATCCTACCGAGTGGAGAGCAATCCTCCCACTCGGGGGCTTAGCTGCAGTCCAGTACTCGCCTAAGTTCTCCACGAAGAGACTTAACTGCAGTCAGACACTCGCCTAAGTTTGAAAAATCCTACCGAGTGGAGAGCGAACCTCCCACTCGGGGGCTTAGCTGCAGTTCAGCACTCGCCTAAGTTCTCCACTAAGAGACTTAGCTGCAGTCAGACACTCGCCTAAGTTTGAAAAATCCTACCGAGTGGAGAACGAACCTCCCACTCGGGAGCTTAGCTACAGTTCAGCACTCGCCTAAGTTCTTCACGAAGGGACTTAGCTGCAGTCAGATACTCGCCTAAGTTCGAAACCCGCCTTCTCCTGAAGAGCTCCGCCACAAATACAATGTACAACAACAGGGTGTGGGTCGACTGCCACCTTTTCTCGAGGGCTCCGCCACAAATACAATGTACAACAACAAGGTGTGGGTCGACTGCCACCTTTTCTCGAGGGCTCCGCCACAAATACAATGTACAACAACAGGGTGTGGGTCGACTGCCACGTTTTCTCGAGGGCTCCGCCACAAATACAATGTACAACGACAGGGTGGGGGTCGGCCATCAAGCCCCTCACGACAGTTCCAGACCACGAAGACATTCAGCAAAAATTAAGTTCGGATAAAGCTTAAAAGGCCCTGGGCCCCGAATCAAAGTACTCGAGCCCTTAGCTCGGCAGAATTTAAACGATTACAAGTCCACTCGGCATTCCGAGGCTAATTTAAGGGAAGGCATAAAAGTTTTCTCACTCCTCAAGAGGAGGGCTGGCAGGAGCGACGAACTCATCCAGGTCGATTCCGTCCGCAATGCGAGTGGCTGCAGCGATGAAGGTCTCCATGAAGTCCTGGAAGCTGTGCCTCTTGGTATTGGCGACTTGGATGGTGGCCAGCTTTTCTTCTCGCGCCTCCTTGTAGTGAATGCGGACTAAGGATAGAGCCACGTCGGTGCCGCACCGGGCAGAGGACTTCTTCCACTCCTGCACTCGATCGGGGATTTTGTCAAGTCGAGCCATAAGAGACTCGAGATCGTTCCGGAGCGCGGAATCTGGCCAAAGTGTCGAGTCGATCCGCGACACGGCAACCTTCAGTCGAGCCAGGTAATCCACGGCGCCGTCGATTCGAGATTCCAGTCGGAGCAGGTTCATGGCAGTATCGTCTTTCACCGGAGAATTGATTGGGTCCAGACCCGTTTCGATCCGCCCGGTCTCCTCTTCGAAGTTCTGACAGAATTCTGCACACAAGACCTAAAGATAAGCCAACGATCACAAGATTGAGTCGACACAAAAGTACAAAACAGTCAAAATTAGACGTGCACCTTCAAGTTTGATGTACAGCCTCTTGGCGAGGCTCCTCAGGTAGCTCTCCAGGTCGTCCCTCCTACGGGCGATGCCTTCCATTTCCTCGCCCAAGAGGAGGTGCTTCTTCTTCCAACTGGCAGTCAGCCTGTTGGCATCAGTTAGAGCGGTCTGCAACCTAGTGTTCTCTTTTTCCAACTGGTCGACCGAAGCCAGCTTCTGTTCGGCCAGAGCCGTCTTGTCGTCAGCCGCCTTGCAGGCAACAGCCAGGTCCTGGTCCTTCCTCGCCAAAGCTCTTTCCAATTCTCCTACAAAGAAATGGCGATTGAATCGGAAACAGCAAAGGAATGCCCAAGCCTGAAAACAAAATCAGTCGACAAAGTCGCTTTACCTGCGGTGCCCTCCCTGACCTTCTCCAACTCCGTCCTGGCCAGCTCTAGATCAAGGTCCAGTTGAATCTTCTGTTTCTCCAATTCAGCATAACGAGCGGCAAGTTCGCAGGATCTCTGCAAAAGGAAAAACCAGCCGACAGACGTTCGAGATAAGTTGCTTCCGAGTAACTAAGGAACAATGGTGACGTTTCTAAGACCACAGCCGAATCAAAAACATTCGACCGTAGTCTCGGGGACTACACCCAGTGGGTGCACTCAGCGTGCCCCCACTGGTTCGACCAAAAAAAAATGACTGCCCACAGTCGACAGAACACGGACCACTCGACCTGGCAGACCAAACCGAGTGAAGAAGTACAGATTCACAAACACAATATACAGACTACAGTCGACTGCCAGCAGTCCACCGTAGTCTCGGGGACTACACCCACTGGGTGCACTCAGCGTGCCCCCACTGGTTCGACCAAAGAGAAAACACACCCAGTGGGTGTACAGGTACAGATACAAAGTTCTTCAAAAAGAAAAAGAAAGAGGGAGAAAGACTCTTCAAACAAACAAGTTTCAAGTCAACTGACCTGGACGTTACTCTGAAGCGCCGAACTCGCATCGTAAGCCGCCTGGCTGGCCTCCCGAGCCTTCTTCACCTGTTCCATCATGACCCCTGCCTGGTGTATGGCCTCCTTCGCAGCGGCCACTTCGTCTTCAGGGACAGAGTACGCGACAAAGAGTGATGTCGGATTGGTAGTCGACGCCGAGGGCTGCGCACTCGATAGGGGATCGGCGAAGGACACAGAAGCCCGAGGGGCATCGCCGCCATCCCGAGCCGCGGCCTCAGGCGCCGGAGCAGGTTGGGGAGCCCTTTCAGTCGACGGCCCCTTGGTCCTCCCTATCCTCAGCGGCTCGTTGTCATCATCATCCGGGAGGTCGATAACATGAGGAGGAGCTGCAGGGAGAACTTTCAATTGACCAAAATTGTGAGAAACGACCAAGCCAACTCAAAAACATAACGTCAATGATTGTACCAGGGTTGGAGGTGGCAGCGTCCCCCATCTCTTGGTCATCGTCATTGGCTGAGACCTCGGAGGTAGAAGCACTGCAAATTTCGAAGAATCAGACAGTTCAGCATAACGAGTCGACTGAGGATCTGTCCTCCAATCGATGAAAGAAGACAAGGCTTGTTACCCGGAGATAACAGGGACAGTTATCTTCATCTTCGGCAGAGTCTTGGGCGGCTTGGACTGCGTCGTGCGTGGTTGCTTGGCGACCTTCCCCAGTCGGTGTTGGAGAAGAGGTCCGAGGGCGTTTCGACGATGGCCCGGCGAAGGCAGTCGCCTGACCACGTCCCTGCGCCGGGTCGTGTGCGAGCTTGGATCGCCTTTCTGGGCGGGGAGGTTCGGCCTCCTCCTCCTCCTCCTCCTTGCTGGAGAAGATGTCATCACCTCCCTCTCCTTCGCCGTCTGACTCCCACTCGCCCTGGTCGTCCCCGCTCTCACCTCCGCTCCCTTCTCCTTCCTCAGTCGACCCCTGTGCCCTGTTGGGCGTCGAATACATCTCAGTAGTCGCCTGAAAGACAACAGACAAAATGGAAAGTCAGTCGACTCGCTCAAGAGAAGACCAATGCAGAAAGCAAGATTTCAGTCGGAAACATAAAGACACACCTGGTGGACCTCATATGAGCTGTCGAGTGGAATGACCCTCCTAGCTCCTCGGGGGTTGTCTTTGTTCCCCGTAATGCTTGACAGCCACCCCTCCAACATCTCGTCGGTGACCTCCTCCGGGTGGATCCGAGTGGAGTCCTCGAGGCCGGAGTACAGCCACATCGGGTGGTCCCGAGCCTGGAGTGGTTGGATTCTCCTCTTGAGGAAGACTTCCAGCAGGTCCATCCCCGTCACGCCCTCACGGACAAGTTCGACCACTCGACCCGCCAGTATCTTGACCTAGGCCTTTTCTTCGGGCGTCACCTTCAGAGAAGCCGGCTTTTCGGCTCGGTCGAGGGTGAAGGGTGGAAGTCCAGTCGACTGCCCTGGGGTCACTTGATCCTGGCAGTAGAACCAAGTGTCCTGCCACCCTCGAACTGACTCCGGGAAGGTGATGGAGGGAAAACAACTTTTCCCCCTTGTCTGGATCGCCAAACCCCCGCACAGCTGGATCACCTGTGTCCTCTCGTCACTCGACTTGGCCTTCTTCACTGACTGAGAGCGAACAGTGAAGATGTGCTTGAAAAGTTCCCAGTGTGGGCGGCACCCCAGGAACGCCTCACACATAGAAATAAAAGCGGCAAGATAGACTATGGAGTTCGGAGTGAAGTGATGGAGCTGCGCCCCGAAGAAGTTCAGGAAATTGCGGAAAAAAGAGTGGGGCGGCAGAGAGAAACCACGGTCAATATGAGTCGCCAGGAGGACGCGCTCACCGTCGGGTGGCTGGGGCTCGATTTCTCCCCCTGGAAGACGCGCCGCCTTGTGGGGGATGACTCCTCCCTCGACCAGGTCGTCGAGGTCCTCCTGACGAAGCACCGAGGGCATCCAGTCGCCCTGGATCCACCCCTTGGGCAGGGCCATCCGAGAGGAAGAACCCTCGCGCGCAGACTTCTTTCCCTTCCCCGCCGCCGCCGCCTTCTTCGCGCGCTCCAGAGCGGTCGTCTTGCCCTTCACCATCGTCGCCGGCGAGGTCTCGGGCTGGCTTTGTGGTGGCGGGGCGAGAGCGAAGGAAGCGGAGGAGGCAACGGAGAAACAGAGAAGGAAGAGGAAGAGATGAGCACGCGTACTGAAGAGAGGCTCCGGGCCAACTATTTATAAGGGGCCGCTCCCGAGTGGCTGGCAGGTAGGCCCGAGCTATCCAGTCAAATCCCGTGGCAGGCGCGCGCACTATACGTGGCGAAAAAGGCGGCGCGGGGATCGAGGAGCCTTCGCACTGTCGCTCCCGATTACTGCGGCCGCCCCCATTCCGCGCGCTTCCCAAAAAATCCGAATCCCGCGATCTCCGGCAGCTGCAGAACAACTTGACGAAACGGAAATCCCGCGCACGCCGGCGCTCGATGCCTCGCAGGTGAAGAAATCCGTTCGACAAAAGACCTGGAACGGATCAAGACGACTAAAAAAGGTTAATGACATCATCCGTGACAGTCGACCCAGAACGAAGCACCCATAATAACCCGAGGGGTCGGATGAAAAGGTCCTTACCCCCTTTTTTCCACTCCGGCCTCGATCCGTTCGGGGGCTAATGATGTAGTCATGTACCTACGGTAGGGACACGGACCCGTCCTAAGAGCCCTACCGTAGGACATCCTTAGAGGAAGTCACCTTTCAGACAACTTGAAGATATCCCACTCGACAGATTGAAGACACTCGACCAAGAGCTCTCACTCGACCAAGGAGCCAATCACTCGACTGCCAGAAGACCTCGAGTCACTCCGTAGGCAAACGGTCGGTTATTAAGTAGTCTTTATGATCATTATGATGCTTTATTAGGGATGTTATCAGTAACGCCCACCTTAAATGTACCTTAAACCCTACATTACTGAGGGCAGGAGAGGGCTGGCGAACTCTATATAAGCCACCCCCCTCCTCAGTATCAGGGGTTCGCACCCTTGTCATCTTACTCATGCATAATCCAATCGACCGCCTCCGGGCACCGAGACATAGGGCTGTTACTTCCTCAGAGAAGGGCCTGAACTCGTAAACCTTGCGTGCTTACAACTTCCCAATAGCTAAGGTCTAGCCTCTTCATACACACCCCCCTACCTCACTGTCAGACTTAGAACCACGACAGCTGGCGCTTGGCCACTCGAGTTAAGACATTGACTGTCTTGCCCGATGGGGGAGTAAGTTGAACGGTTCTAGTGGCACAATCAATCTTAGCATAATGAGCTGACATCTAGTCCATACCCAAGATGATGTTTATGTCCGAGGACTTGAGAGCTATTAAGGATGCAAGGAAGACAAGTCTATCGACAAGAATTTCGTTCCCATGGCTTACTCTAGAAGTTTGCCATTTGGAACCCGCAGTTTGAATTACCATGGAACTGGGCATGTCACAGAATGTTGTGTTATGCAATCGAGCATAGTTCTCGGATATGAATGAATGAGATGCTCCAGTATCGAAAAGAACAGATGCCGTATGGCAATTAACAAGGAGCGTACCAAGGACGACGTTAGGATCCTCATGAGCTTCCTCGGCTGAGACATAGTTGACATGGCCATGTGCAGTGGTGACCGGCTTGGCGTAGAATGTCTTTCCTGCTGGCTTACCATGGCCAACGGACTTTCCAGACTGATTGGGGTTGTTGTTCTAGGGACACTCTCGACTATAGTGACCCGGCTCTCCACACTTGAAACATGTCACAACATTGGGGCATGGAGCAGCATTAGCAGTGGGGCCACCATAGGGTTTGGGCGGTGGAAACTGTTGGTTGGGATGAGGCGCCTCAAAGGATGGCCTCGGAATGAACCTGGGTGGCAGTGCCGTGCTTGGGATCCACACCCGAAGCTTCTGAGATCCAGAGCCGGATGAAGAGAAAAAATCACGGGAGTGCTTGCGTGAAGCGTCATAATCAGACTGGCCTGTCTCAGCAGTGATGGCTTTGTTAACCAACTTCTGAAAGGAGGTGCACTCGTGCAGACGAAGATCACGACGAAGCTCAGGGCTAAGTCCCTTGCGGAACCTTGCCTGCTTCTTAGAGTTGGTAGATACTTCTTCAGGAGCATAACGTGCTAGATTCCCAAATTCATGACTATATGCATCCACAGTCAGTCTTCCTTGGGTGAAATTGCAGAACTCTTCCCTCTTGCGATCTATGAGATCTTCAGGGATGTGATGCTCACGAAAAGCCTCAATGAATTCAGCCCAAGTAGTGATTTGGCCGACCGGGCGTATAGCTTCAAAATTTTCCCACCAAAGGCTAGCAGGGCCTTCGAGGTGATAGGTAGCATAAGTAACCTTATCAGCTTCGACTACGTTGGCAGAATGTAGCTTGTGGGTGATGCTACGAAGCTAGTCATCCGCGTCGAGGGGCTCGACGGAATGGTTAAACTTTGGTGGGTACAGCTTGATAAAGTCATTGATTGACACCAAGTCATTTCGCTGATGGCGTGCAGTGTTCTGCTCAATCCGCTCCAACAAGCGGTTAGTCTCACGCTTGTTTCTTTCCGCCTCTAGCATCACTTCGGCTAGAGAAGGCGGGTGAGGCAGATTTTCACCCCTAGCAGCACTGGCTTCCCCCTGCTCCGGGGCAGCAGAGTTGCTGCGGGTGTTGACCATCCTAGGAGAAAACAAGACAACGGTTTAGATAAGGATGGCACAAACTTAGCAAGGAAGTGCAGAATGTAATGGATAACATGGAATGCTAAGATGTTCATTGCACGACATGGTAATATAGAAACTGCCATATATATACCATTGTTCATACACACCGTACATAGTTTAGTACAAGCCCAGGCTAGAGTACAACTACGGTGAAAGACATTACATCTCATCGAAGGCATTCCAAGCTCCTATACATTATTTTCCTACACCTCCGGAGCATGATACACACCAAGTCGTATCCCACGGTCACGCAGGACTGTGGAGAATACAACTACTACAATACTAGTGAAACTACTAGTAGCTCAGACGGCTCCGTAGTAATCCTCATAGAAGTCGCCACCAAAACCTGGAAGTGGAACATGTTCATCTGGGAACAGACGGTCCTGCGGAGCCTGCGGACCATAGGGACTCGGATGTGGCCTTGGTCCCACAGGTGGTGGCAGACGGGGACCACGAGGAGGGGTGATGCCTCCTACATCGCGCCACTCCATACAATCTGGCAATCTAGACCGTACAGGGTACAGATCCCTCAGATCCATTTATCCTGCCTGTACTGCCGGTGCAAACCGAGTCAAAGTGGCCCAGTGATCAACACGAGAGTTAAAAAGCTCCATACACAAGGCCCGATTTTCGCGGTCCTTATCCTCGAGCATCTCGGCAGTGGTGCGGAGTAGTGACTCCTCATGTGTGGGGTCAGCATATATAGCCTGGAAATACCCTTGCGCTCCCGGAAGTGAAGCTGGCATATAACAGAAGTCGGTGTTCCGAAGCAGGCCAGTCCGGACTCGCATGATGGTCATCATGGAATAGGCAGCATCCTGCACAGCCATCTCAACAGTAACCCCGAGTCCATAGGAACAGTGAAGGGGCTCAGTGGCTCCAGAATAAGAGGGATATATCCTGACGGTACAGAGATACTGGCTCTGGTTGAAGTCTCTGAACTGCTCTTCGACAGTGTATTCGGGATACCAATGGTAACCCGTCTCGATCATTACCCGGACTGACATAGCAGTATGACCGGGCACATCGAGGCACCGGGTCAGGCAAACCACTTGGTTTTGAGCACGAGTGGCCATCTGAAAGCACAACCAAAATGCAAAGACATTAGAATTTCTAGGGAAAATTGGACAACATAATAGCTGTAAATGCTCAGAAAAGGATTTGAGACATCCACAACAGTTGCAATACCACTCAACAACATCATATCAAGGTTCTGATTCAACTGGCGACATACTAAAAGTAGTAGAAATTGTACTGAGGCTTGTAACAACAATCCTATAAGCTACTATGGATTAGTAACACGTGAACCTGACAGAAGAAGAGAGCCTAGTCCTTAACCCACGTTGAATGAGAAGAGAATGACTCAGATCAGAGGGCATAAGGTAAAGGAGTGAAAAGAGCCTTACGTTCCCTCCCACAATCAATTCCCCTACATATAACTAAAGCATTTCTAGACTCGACATCGACCAGTTTGGCTCAACGAACCTACAGGCAGTCCGACTCTGATGCCAACGCTGTCAGGACCCCGATTCCAAGTCACATCGATCTAGCCGATAACACCTCATATCACATTGCGGCCTCACGCACGGTATCCCCACGGGTGTCGCCTTACCATGGCCCGGGACCGTTTGCGCCTTTTGGCTCACGTATATGATAGTGTTGCTAGCATCCATATGACAGAGAACCCGGGCCGACATGGCTAGTCGTGAACCCAAAGCGGCGCAGACCTATGGAGACAGGCATACATGAATCACATCGAGCATGTCGGTCATCAGCGAGTGAATCCGGGCTATAGCACTGGGCTAACAAGACTCCGGGGAACCCGGGCTGTAGCAGGCTAGGCAGGACTCCAGAAGTCACCGCGTGACATTTCACCGAAGGGACAGACATAGGAACGAAGTGAAACACATGCCGACCAGTCAAGTGTCCTGAGCAGAAGTGCTGGGCTAGCAGGACTCCGGTGAACCGGGCTGTAGTGGACTACTATGGCTCGAGGAGCACTAGACTACATTTCCCCATAAGAAAGGCTGCCAAGGATAAACAACTAGATTGTCGGATCCCACACATACCAAGCATTTCAATCACACACACAATATGCTCGATATGTGCAAATACAACATGGCATCACAACAAAACTCTACAACTCAAGTACTCTATTTAAAGGCTCCAGAGAGCCATACATAACATGTTCATACAGGTAGGGGTCACATGACCCGACACTCAAGTCATACAAACATACAAGCACATGCGGAAGCAAATAGTCTGAGTACAGACACTAGAAAGCAAGAAGGCTTCTCGAAGCCAACCTATCTAAATAGGCCCCTCCATGGCCATGATCACCACCTGGGTGGCAAGTCACTCATCAACGTCGAGATCTACATAAAACCCATCGGAGGGGGCGGTGTTGTCGTCTGAAAACAGTAATTAAGCAAACATGATTACAAAGGTACTCAGCAAGTCTTACATCAGAACCTACTATACATGCTCATTCTCAAGAAGGGAGTGGAGTTATTGCAGCAAGCCAGCTTTGACTTTTGTCTAAGCTATCCTACGAGACTCCACTAGTAAAATAGTTTTCGCACACAAGTCCACTAATCACCAACACAATACTCCACTGGGGATCCTCCCTCGTCATCCTACGAGGGGGCCATCCTCGATACTCACACTTATCTTGAGTCTTTTAGTAGTATCCATTAACTTGCCTATGAACTGTATAGGAAACCAAGTAGTCCTTTACCGCGGACGCGGCTATTCGAATAGTTTTATACCCCGCATGGGTGTACTTCGTCACACATGTTTCCACCACTTAGCGTCTGCACACAACAAGTGCTTAGCAGACTTCAATCGAAAGCCGACGTGGGTGTAGACCACGACCTGACTAATCGCACAAGTCTCTAGTCCAGGTTTATCGCCTATTCAAGTTCCATCCGCAAGGAGATCCGGCCGGGGTGTCCTCAACGGCCCCAAATGATGTGTGCAGGGTTCCCGAGACACCAAACGGGCGACTCGGTACACCATGCCACGGTGTATCTACCGCATCATAGCCCACCCCTAGGGTCAGCGCTACGCACGGCCGCCAACACATAACCTACAAACACCAGAAACTAGTTGCAACTCCTGGACAGAGGACGAGAGGGGTCAGTAAGTCGAGCGGGGTCATATTTCAGGGCCCAATGTGTGGTAGTAGCTGAATCTTAAATCATGCATAGAGATCTCAGTTCTTATGGACGGCCTCAATGAAACAACCCACCATGTACTCCTACATGGCCTCTCATTGATACCTTTACCAAAACATGTTCAACACATCCCTCACATTACCGACATAACCATTTCACTCTAGACCATCACCCAGATGAACCAGACCTGACACAACTCTAAGCATAGCAGGCATAGCAAGGTAGGAAACACATACATGGGTCAATCAACTCCTACACATGCTAGTGGGTTTCATCTAGTTACTGTGGCAATGACAGGTCATGCAAAGGATAAGGGTTCAACTACCGTAGCACACAGCAGTTTGAATCGCGTTGTCTTAATGCAGTAAACAAGAGCAGAAGCGAGAACATGGGTTTGTATCGGAATGATCAATGGGTTGCTTGCCTGATGTAGTGGTACTAGGGTACTGCCCTTCAGACGGATACTTGGGGTTATCCTCGGAGGCAGAAGCTACCACGAAAGACACACCGAAACATAATGAACACATGACAATATGCAACAATATGATGCATGCTATGACATGGAAAAATGAATGTGTCTTGGCCTAATGCAAGCTAAAACAGAAAGGGATGAACTCATTTGAATCAAAGATTCAAATGTTAGTTCATTTAACATAGCCTTATTAGTGCATTATCTTATTTAACATAGCCTTATTAGTGCATTATCTTAAGGAATTTTTCTGATCATTTTTCATATATAAATTGTTTGATTTGGAGCTATGGTTGATTTTCTATGAGTTTTAGAAGTTTTGGCTATTTTCTGGAATTTCCTATTAAAAAATAAATCCAGTAATTGAATTAATGCGTCAGCATGACATAGGTGTGGCGTCAGTGGGTCAACTGAGACGGTCCAGGTCAACCTTGACCTGTGGGTCCCATCTGTCAGTGTCAACTAACTAACTAAATTTAGTTAGTGTTAAACTAATACTAACCTAGTTTAATTAGTGGCCTCGGGCCCACACGTCAATGAGTCAGGGGAAAGTCAAATTGGGGTCAACCCGGTTAAACTCACCGGCGTTTAGCCGCCGGCGAGGCCATACGCGGCGGAGGGCCTCGGGTTTTGCACTCCGGCGACCAAAAGGACGGCGGAGACCATCTACATGATGCGGGGAGTGAGGCGCGTCGAGTGGTGGCAGCGGGTGGAGCTGGGGTGGCCGGAGACGTCGCCGGCGTCGACCTTGGCGGTCGTCGGGGCTCGGGTGAGGTCGGGGTCATCGTTGTGACGGTCGTGGTGGATCAAGCGGGGCATGTACGTGCTCTAGGCGACGCGGGGAGGAAGCTGGGGACGACGGCCAGACAGTTAGATGGCCGGAGATTCGTCGGCGGCGAGCACAGGCGGCGGTGCGTGCGGGCGAACTCGAGGCGGCGCGTACGGTGCACGAGAGCTAGAACGGAGAGGGGGAGAAGGGTCAGTAGCTCACTGCAGTTGCAGGGGAGCGAACGGCGAGCTCGGGAAGAGCTGGAGCGAGCGGGGTGGTGCGGGGGATCTCCGGCGACCGAGGTTGAAGACGAGCTCGATGCAGCGTCTCCGGGGCGAGTGAGCGCTCGGGGATGGGTCGAGGCGAAGCAGTGGACGATGGCAGAACTTCTTGGCACAGCGAGGCAACAAGTGGACGACGGTGGCTTGGTGGTGCTAGTCGGCGGCGACGGCTGCGCCTTGCTTCGGGAGAGAGAGCGAGAGAGGCGAGACAAGGGGGAGAGTGGAGTGGTCGAGGGGTCCAGGGGGTCTGCGTGGCACTCGTAAACGCGTCCGGGGCGTCGGCGGAAGCAGGAGGTGGCCGGCGAGTGGCTGCGGGCGCCGGCCAGGCGCCTCGCGTCCTCCTGGCGAGAGGAGGAGGATGACTGGCGCGAGCCAGTGGACTGGGCCGAGCTAGGCTAGGGCAGGGCGACAGGTAAGTCTCTGTTCTCTCTCTCTTTTTCTATTTTTCATTTATTCTATTATTTCTGTAACTTCAGGGCTTTATTAAAAATGCCAGGGCATGTCCAAAAATCATAAAATTAATCATGGCTACTTCTTAGAATATATCCAACAGCAAACATTTTAGTTTATGATTATTTGAGCATTTAAAATATTTGATAGCATTTAAATGCCCAAATGCAAATACTATAAGAATTAATCCAATGACCTTAAGATGTCCTAGAAAAATGTGCACCATTTTTTCAAAGGTTTTAACCCAAAACAAAAAGGGTGGGCTTTTTAGAAGGGCATTTCAGGTTCACTGAAAAAGTTTTTAGTAAATCCTAGTTGTTCAAGGGGGGGGTGCTGGGGGTTCTGTCATCCCCATTTCAGTTTTCTGGGAATTTAAACATGATGCACGTTCTAATGCTTGAACTAGCTTGGGTGTGACAAAAGTGTCGGGGAAGAGTTCCGTCAGCACGACGGTGTGGTGACGATCTTGATGTTCTACCGCCGCAAGGCTTCGCCTAAGCACCGCTACAATATTATCGAGGATTATGGTGGAGGAGGGCACCGCACATGGCTAAGAGAACGATCACGAAGATCAACTTGTGTGTCTTTGGGGTGCCCCCCTGCACCCGTATATAGAGGAGCAACGGAGGAGGAGGCCGGCCCTAGGAGGGGGCGCGCCAAGTGTGGAGTCCTACTAGGAGTCCCTAGTCCTAGTAGGATTCCACCACCCATATGGAATAGGAAATGAGGAAGGGAAAAGGAGAAGGAAGGCAGGGGGCGCCCCCCTTCCCTAGTCCAATTCGGACCAGACCAAGGGGACGGTGCGGCCACCCTTGAGGCCCTTTTCCTTCTTTCCCGTATGGCCCAATAAGGCCCAATACGTATTCCCGTAACTCTCCAGTACTCCAAAAATACCCGAATCACTCGCAACCTTTCCGATGTCCGAATATAGTCGTCCAATATATCGATCTTTACGTCTTGACCATTTCGAGACTCCTCGTCATGTCCCCGATCTTATCCGGGACTCCGAACTCCTTCGGTACATCAAAACTCATAAACTCATAATCTAACTGTCATCGAAACCTTAAGCATGCGGACCCTATGGGTTCGAGAACAATGTAGACATGACCGAGACACGTCTCCGGTCAATAACCAATAGCGGAACCTGGATGCTCATATTGGCTCCCACATATTCTACTGAGATCTTTATCGGTCAGACCGCATAACAACATACGTTGTTCCCTTTGTCATCGGTATGTTACTTGCCCGAGATTCAATCGTCGGTATCTCAATACCTAGTTCAATCTCGTTACCGGTAAGTCTCTTTACCCGTTCCGTAATACATCATCTCGCAACTAACTCATTAGTTGCAATGCTTGCAAGGCTTAGGTGATGTGCATTACCGAGAGGGCCCAGAGATACCTCTCCGACAATCGGAGTGACAAATCCTAATCTCGAAATATGCCAACCCAACAAGCACGTTCGGAGACACCTGTAGAGCACCTTTATAATCACCCAGTTACGTTGTGACGTTTGGTAGCACACAAAGTGTTGCTCCGGTAAACGGGAGTTGCATAATCTCATAGTGATAGGAACATGTATAATCTCATTAAGAAAGCAATAGCAACAAACTAAACGATCAAGTGCTATGCTAACGGAATGGGTCAAGTCAATCACATCATTCTTCCTAATGATGTGATCTCGTTAATCAAATGACAACTCATGTCTATGGTTAGGAAACATAACCATCTTTGATCAACGAGCTAGTCAAGTAGAGGCATAGTAGTGACGCTCTGTTTGTCTATGTATTCACACATGTATTATGTTTCCGGTTAATATAATTCTAGCATGAATAATAAACATTTATCATGATATAAGGAAATAAATAATAACTTTATTATTTCCTGTGACTCAATAAGTATGACTCAATACCCCTGATATATGCCCATGCGTTGTAACGGGAGACAAAAAAATTTATGCGCTAGCTAAATAAGTACGACTCAATACCCCAGATATATGAGCATACTCTATTTTAACACAATTGCTCACCATGTTGCCATTTATTATTCATCTCACCCTCATTCATGATGGCTGCAATGTCCACTTGATCACAATGCATTAGATGTGGTAAATCTTAAGGCTATGAGGTTGCCAGTGCATACTACACATTATATTGCGCAAGGGAACATTTAAAACTTTGAAAACAAATCTCATCTATCGCGAACTACTCACAGCGCCAAGACATATAAAGACTTTTGTGACGCCCCCGATTTGACCGTACACTAATTATACACGCAAACGTGTACGATCAAGATTAGGGACTCACGGGAAGATATCACAACACAACTCTACAAATAAAATAAGTCATACAAGCATCATATTACATGCCAGGGGCCTTGAGGCCTTGAATATAAGAGCTCGATCATAGACAAGTCAGCGGAAGCAACAATATCTGAGTACAGACATAAGTTAAACAAGTTTGCCTTAAGAAGGCTAGCACAAACTGGGATACAGATCGAAAGAGGCGCAGGCCTCCTGCCAAGGATCCTCCTAACTACTCCTGGTCGTCGACAGCGGGCAGCACGTAGTAGTAGGCACCTCCGGTGTAGTAGGATTCGTCGTCAACGGTGGCGTCTAGCTCCTGGGCTCCAACATCTGGTTGCGACAACCAGGTAGAAGGGATAAAGGGAAAAGAAGGAGAAAGCAACCGTGAGTACTCATCCAAAGTACTCGCAAGCAAGGAGCTACACGACATATGCATGGGTATCAAATGGAATAAGGGTATCATATGTGAACTGAACTGCAGAATGCCAGAATAAGAGGGGGATAACTAATCCTATCGAAGACTACGCTTTTGGCAGCCTCCGTCTTGCAGCATATAGAAGAGAGTAGACTGAAGTCCTCCAAGTAGCATCGCATAGCATAAACCTAACTGATGATCCTCCCCTCGTCGCCCTGTGAGAGAGCGATCACCGGTTGTATCTGGAACTTGGAAGGGCGTGTTTTATTAAGTATCCGGTTCTAGTTGTCATAAGGTCAAGGTACAACTCCAAGTCGTCCTGTTACCGAAGATCACGGCTATTCGAATAGATTAACTTCCCTGCAGGGGTGCACCACATAACCCAACACGCTCGATCCCATTTGGTTGGACATACTTTCCTGGGTCATGCCCGGCCTCGAAAGATCAACACGTCGCAGCCCTACCTAGGCACAACAGAGAGGTCAGCACGCCGGTCTAAATCCTATGGCGCAGGGGTCTGGGCCCATCGCCCTTTGCACACCTGCACATTGCGAACTCGGCCGGAAGCAGAACTAGCCCCTTTAATACAAGAGCAGGCTTACGGTCCAATCCGGCGCGCGCCACTCAGTCGCTGACGTCACGAAGGCTTTGGCTGATACCACGACGTCGAGTGCCCATAACTGTCCCCGCGTAGATGGTTAGTGCGTATAAGCCAGATGGCCAGACTCAGATCAAATACCCAGATCTTGTTAAACATGTTAAGTATCCGCGAACGCCGACCAGGGCCAGGCCCACCTCTCTCCTAGGTGGTCTGAACCTGCCCTGTCGCTCCGCCTCAAAGATCCACTCGCGGGTGCTCCTACGAGCCGACCCGTCTTTAGTCACCACATGTATCCGGTATAAAGTATAGTATATACCCGTGATCACCTGCCAAGTGATCACGGCCCGATAGTATAGCACAGCAGACGGACAAGGGTGTAGGGCCACTGATGGTAAACTAGCATCCTAAACTAAGCAGGTAGGATTGCATGTAAAGGTATCAACAGTAGTAACAAGGACAGGCCATGCATCAGGATAGGAATAACGAAAGCAGTAACATGCTACACTACTCTAATGCAAGCAGTATCGAGCAGAGTAGGCGATATCTGGTGATCAAGGGGGGGGGCTTGCCTGGTTGCTCTGGCAAGAGAGAGGGGTCATCAACTCCGTAGTCGTACTGGGTAGCAGCGGCGTCGGTCTCAGTGTCTATTGAGAGAAGAGGGGGGAGAAACAATAAATATTTAAGCAAGCAGATGCATAGTGATGCATGACATGACAAGTAACGGCATTAGAGGTGCCCTAACACGGTACGTGATGATACCGGTGAAGGGGGGAAACGTCCGGGAAAGTATCCCCGGTGTTTCGCGTTTTCGGGCAGAGGAGCCGGAGGGGGAAAGTTGCATGTTTGCTATGCTAGGGATGCGTGGCGGACGAACGGGCTGCGTATCCGGGTTCATCTCGTCGTTCTGAGCAACTTTCATGTACAAAGTTTTTTCATCCGAGCTATTAAAAGATATGATTTTCTAAAGATTTAAATCATTTTCTGATTTTAATTATTTATTTTATTCCAACATTATCCAAAACAGTGAATGATGACGTCACCATGACATCAGTGTGATATCAGCAGGTCAACTGGTCGGTTGACCAGTCAAACCAGATAGGTGGGTCCAATGGGACCCACATGTCATTGACAGGGTACTAACAGGGGGGGTTTTAGACTAATTAAACAGGTTAAATAAGGGTGGGGCCCAGTAGCCAGTGAGAGATTAGTGTATTAATTAGCTAAACTATTTAATTAACCAATTATTCTTTTTATTTATTTTGTTTATTGAAGTGGGGCCTATAGGTCAGTGAGATAGGGGCGGCCCAGTCAGCAGTTGACCCAGTCAACAGGTCAACAGGGGGCCCTGGGCCCACCAGTCAGTGGCCCAGGTGGTGGGACCCGCAGTACCAGGTCAGCAGGGCCTGCTCTCGCCGACGGCGACCAAAAGCACGGCGCCGACCCGCCGGAGTTCGCCGGAATTTGTGCCCAGGGCACGGATCCGCGCGTGCCTGGGCCCGTTCGAACAAGCGCGAACACGCGCATCTAGTGGTGGTGGTGGTTCGTCCCGAGGTCGCCGGAGCTGTCGCCGGCGAGCAGAGAGGCGGACGTCGGGGCTCGGGTGAATGGCGGGTTTCGTCTGCAGGCCACCAAAATGGGCGGGACCGGTCGCATTCGAATGGCAAGACGACGGCGGAGCGAATGGGGGTGGCTGCGGAGGCTGTGGTGGCCGGAGTCAAGCGCCACGGGCTTGACGGTGGCGAGGTGGTTCGGGCGTGAGGCGAAGACGGCGAGGCAGAGCGCTCCGGGGCTAACGAGGAGGCTAGGGCGGAGCTGCGCGACGCGCTGAGCACAAAGGGCTCGGCCCCGTGACCATTTGGTCACCGGAAACGCATCGGCGACAAGATCCGCGGTAGGGCGTTCGGGTGCTACGGCGGCGGCTAGCTAGAGCGCGAGCTAGGCGAGGTAGAGGTCGGAGGGGGAAGGCAGCTCACCTAGCGGCACGCGCTATGGCCGGTGAATGGGTTAGTAGCTGCAGGGGTGTCGTCGGAGATGAAGAACGGCGGCGAAGCTTGTCGGGGCAGAGAAGGAAGACGGCGGCGTTGGGGGCGTTGCGGTGGCTCCGGTCTCCGACGGGCTGCACCAGTCGAAGTAGCGGACGACGGCGTCCCTTGGAGACACCGTGGGGCGGCGAGGTGGGCACGGTGGCCGTGGCTAGGCCAGAGCCATGGCGGCGGTGGCGCTCGGTTACGGTGAGGAACGAGGGGGCGAGGTGCGGTGGATCTGAGGGGGAATGCGCGGGGACCGAGGGGAGAGTGGGGCGAGTGGGAGGAGAGACCGAGGGGGCGCGGCGTAGCGACCTTATCCCCTCGTTGTCGCCGGCGAGAGGGTGCGGCGGGGACGTGTCCCTATTCCGACACAGGTCGGGGGAACAGGGAAGGGAGGCGGCAGGGGGAGGCGGGCCGGTCCGGCCGGATGGGCCAGGTGGGTTAACTGGGCCAGATGGCCCAGGTGGGTTTGGGGGGGTTTCCCTTCTCTTTCTTTCTTTCTTTTCTTTATTTTTTTATTATTTCTTTCTGTTTTAATTCATTTAAAAGCATTTAGGCATTTTATAAAAATGTGTTTACTGCACCATAATTACCCTTGTAATATTTGGCGTCCACCGAACATTTTTGTTTCAATTTTGAAAACTTTTATTGTTGACTTTAATTTTTAGTTTGAATTTGACGCGTTTTTCGAATTATCCTGAGATTAGTAACAGTAATCGCAGATGACATGGCATCATTAGGAGAGTTTTACTGTAGCCAAATTATCCGGGCATTACAAATCTCCTCCACTACAAGAAATCTCGTCCCGAGATTTAGGAGGTAGAAGAAAACAGCGCGGGGTATTCATCATGAAGACGATCCTCACGTTCCCAGGTGGCTTCGTCTTCAGAGTGATTCGACCACTGGACCTTGAGGAACTTGATCGCCTTCTGACGTGTGCGGCGTTCAGTTTGGTCAAGAATGCGGACCAGATGCTCTTTATAAGAGAGGTCCTATTGCAATTCGAGAACTTCATTATCCACCACTCGGATTGGATCCTTGAAGCAACGGCGAAGTTGTGACACGTGGAACACATCGTGAACCTGAGAAAGGTTCGGCTGAAGCTCCAGTTGATATGCCACTTTTCCACGCCTTTCGAGAATAGTGAAGGGACCGATATAGCGAGGAGCTAGCTTGCCCTTGATCCCGAAGCGGTGAGCACCCTTCATTGGTGTAACTCGAAGATAAGCCTTTTCGCCAGGTTGATAGACCATGTCTTGGTGATGACGGTCATACTGACTTTTCTGACGTGACTGAGCAGTCTTGAGATTCTCGCGAATAATGCGAACTTGTTCCTCGGCTTGTTGGATAATATCCAGACCGAAGAGTGGACGTTCCCCAGTTTTTGACCAGTTCAGAGGGGTTCGACACTTTCGTCCATATAGCACTTCGAAGGGGGACATCTTCAGACTAGCTTGATAGCTATTATTATAAGAGAACTCGGCATATGGAAGAGATTCCTCCCATTTCTTGCCGAATGAGATTACACAAGCTCGAAGCATATCTTCGAGAACTTGGTTGACACGTTCAACCTGTCCTTGCGACTGAGGATGAAATGCAGTACAGAACGACAAATGAGTCCCCATAGCTTCTTGGAAACTCGCCCAAAACCTTGAAGTGAATAAACTGCCACGGTCTGAACTGATAACCAGTGGGATACCGTGAAGTGAAACAATTCTGGCCATGTAGAGTGTAGCAAGCTGACTAGCAGTGATTGTCTCTTTGACCGCCAGAAAATGGGCAACTTTGGAAAGCCGGTCAATGACGACAAGAATAGCATCATTACCTTTCTGCGATTTGGGAAATCCAGTGACGAAGTCCATTTCAACATGGTCCCATTTCCATTCTGGAATAGAGATAGGTTGTAGAGTTCCAGCAGGCCTTTGATGCTCTGCTTTGATTCGGCGACAAACGTCACACTCAGCAACATAACGAGCAATGTCCTGCTTCATATTAGACCACCAGAATCTTTGACGAATATCCTGGTACATCTTTGTACTACCAGGATGGATGGACAGAGGCGTACCATGAGCTTCTTGCATAACCCTTTTAGTCTTATCCAGGTTTTTCTTTGAACATGGTACCACTAGGCGGCCTTTGAAATACAAGGCGCCATCGTCGGCGATAGTGAAGAATGAGGGCTTTCCTTCTGCTAGATGGCGTTTAATCTTATGGACTTCAGAGTCATAACCTTGAATAGTCTTTATACCAGCTATGAGATCTGGGACGACGGCCAGGGTATTTAGAGAACCCTTAGTAACAACAAGAAGATTCATCTTGCGGAACTCCGAGGGAGGGGGAGCGAGTGCTCCAGGAGGAACAATATGGAGGTTCAGCTTTCTAAATTCTTCGACAAGCAGGGGCTGAACTTTGTGAACCTGGAGGTGGTTGCAGTAAGACTTGCGGCTCAAGGCATCAGCCATTACATTAGCCTTGCCGGGGGTATAGGATATACCCACGCCAAAGTCTGCAACAGTCTCCATCCATCTCTGCTCGCGGAGGTTCAGATCTGGCTGAGTAAACAGATACTTCAGACTTTGGTGGTCGGTGAAGATCTCGCAACGATTAGCGAGAAGGTAATGTCGCCACTGCTTTAGTGCATGAATGATAGCAGCAAGCTCGAGGTCGTGAACTGGGTAGTTTTCTTCGTGAGGGCGCAGTTGACGAGAGGCATAAGCAATCACTCTGCGCTCTTGCATTAGGACACAGCCTAATCCTTGATGGGAAGCGTCACAGTAAATGACGAAGTCCTTCTTAGTATCAGGTGGAGCAAGCACGGGGGCAGAGGTCAACTTGTCTTTGAGGACCTGAAAACTTTCCTGATACTTGTCTGTCCATTCAAACTTGACACCCTTATGCAACAGATTAGTTAGAGGCCTGGCAATCTTGGAGAAGTTCTCGACGAATCGACGGCAATAACTGGTGAGACCGAGAAAACTTCGGACTTGCTTGACATTCTTCGGAGGAGTCCAATCGAGAATAGCCTGAACTCGTTCAGGGTTGACGGCAATACCATCCTTGGAGATGACATGCCCAAGATAGGTTACTTCGGGGAGCCAGAATTCACACTTGGAATACTTAGCATACAGTTGATGTTCTCGAAGCTTCTCCAGCACCAGACGCAGATGTCCAGCATGTTCTTCCTTATTCTTGGAAAATACAAGGATATCGTCCAGATAAACCACGACGAACTTGTCGAGGTAATCCATGAATATATAGTTCATTAGACGAGAGAAGGTGGCGGGAGCATTCGTTAAGCCGAATGACATGACGGTGTACTCGTATGACCCATACCGAGTCACGAAGGCGGTTTTTGGGATGTCCTCTTCACGAACTCGGATCTGGTGGTAACCCAACCTCAAGTCAAGTTTGGAGAACACTGATGAGCCAGCCAGTTGATCATAAAGATCATTGATTCGAGGAAGAGGATATTTATTCTGAATGGTAGCTTGGTTTATAGGATGGTAGTCTTGGACTAAGCGGTTTGTCCCATCCTTCTTCTAACAAAGAGAGAAGGTGCTCCCCAAGGAGAGCAACTTGGACGAATGAAACCTTTGACAAGAGATTTGTCGATTTCCTCCTTAAGCTCAATGAGTTCATGTGGCGGCATCTTATAGGGTCGTTTAGCTATAGGGGTGGTGCCGGGTTTCAAGTCGATGATGAATTTGACAACTCTAGCAGGGGGAATCCTTGGAAGTTCTTCTGGAAAGACGTCTTGGAATTCACGAACGACGGGAATGTTTTCAATGCCCTCGAGTGGTGCAGCGTTCAACGCATTCAAGGCATAAAGACGTGCCTCGGCGTTATGAACTAGATGAGCTTGGTAAGCAATTATTTCATCAGAAGGGTGTAACAGATGGACGACCTTAGTGGCGCACACTATAGAAGCGGTATGCGCTTTCAACCAATCCATCCCAGAATGAGGTCGATGCTACAAGACTTCAGTACGATGGGAGAGGCAAGCAATTCTAGTCCTTCGATTTCAACAGGAACGTTGTGACTAATCATAGAGGTTTGACACTGGCCCGCAGGAGTGTGTACCACAATCGCAGTGTTCATCTCTTCGTATTTAATGCCATGCATGAATGCAAACTCAGCTGATATGAATGAATGTGATGCTCCTGTATCAAATAAAAAAGATGCTGGTACTGAATTTACGAGGAGTGTACCCATCACGGTATCAGGCTGGTCTAGAACTTCATTGAGATCGACATGGTTGGCATGAACACGACCATAAGACTTGGCACTATTGTTGCGAGGCTGGTTGCTTCCACGGCCAGTTGCTGGGAGGGCCAGTTGATTCTGGTTCTGATTGCAATCCCTAGCACGGTGACCTGGCTGACCACACTTGTAGCAGAGGCCATTATTGGGAGTGGGAACAGGAGCTTGTGGTGGTGGAGTTGGAAGTCTTGGCTGCCTAGTTGGAGGAGCAGGCAGACGAGGTGCAGCATAGGTCTGCCTTGGGGAAGGTGCATTCGGCTGGTACATGCTGTTGGGAATCCATATCTTGCGCTTCTGCGAAGACGAGCCTAAAGATGAGCCCGTGTCACGGCTGCGCCTATGAGAGCTCTGGTATTCCTGCAGACCAGTTTCGACATTGATGGCCTTATTCACCAGGGTGGCGACATCAGCAAAGTCGTGCAATAGAAATGCGAGCTTGATGTCAGCTTGAAGGCCATCACGGAACTTCTCTTGTCTGTGTGCATCAGTGGCAATGTCTTCTTCAGCATAGCGGGACAAGTCAAGAAACTCCCACTGACAAGCTTCAATAGCCTTGCTGCCTTGGGTGAGGTTGCGAAACTCACGCTTCTTCCGGTCCATGACTCCCTGAGGAATGAAGCGAGCACGGAAGGCAGCTTGGAAGTCTGGCCAGGTGATGATTGTTCCAGCTGGCAGAGTACGCCTGTGTTTGTCCCACCTTTGAGCCGCGGCTCCTTTCACGAAGAAGGAAGCAAAGGTGACATAGCTAGCAAGGGCTACATCAGCAGACTCCATCTCATAGGTGATGTCACAGAGCCAATCATCAGCATCCAGAGGCTAAGTTGAGCTGCGGTACACGGTTGGGTTGAGGCGCATGAAATCCTGCAGAGTCACTTGGGTTGGCTGCTGTTTCATATTGGGGCGAGGAAACTGAGCCATAATATTCTCCATGAACTGACGATTCAGCTCAAACTGTTGCATCATCCCAGCCATGTACTCAGGCGGTGGTGGGGCGTTGCCACCACGACCACGACCACCTGGTCTAACCATCCTTCTAATATTTAACAGGGGTAGTTCAGCATTGAGAAATTTGCAAAAAACAAGAATCATTCATGATGAAACATGCACAACGAAAACAGCACGATAGATACTACATAGTAGTCAGCATATCTTTCAAAAGAGATCATGCATAGAGTTCGTTACACAGAGTTCGGTACATAGGCTAAGACATCATAGGCGGCACACAGGCTCGCGGCGACTGCATCTAACACTAACAAGCAAGTCTACATCAGTCCCACACGATACTGCGGAGGTAGGTGTAGCCCGACAGCTGGTAGTGACGCGAAGGGAAGACCTCCACGCGAGTAGCCTGGGGTCCGCGGATACTCTGGTGCGGAACCCGATGCGTAGGTGGTAGGAGAGGACCAAGTGCAGGAGAGTAGCCTCCCACATCTGGCCAGCTGACGCCCTGGGGCATCCCGGTCCTGGTAGGGTAGATCGCAGAACGCGACAGATCACCAGATCGGATAGAGGGGTGCAACAGCGTCAGAGCACGATACAGGTGCTGACGGGTGGTGTACAACTCGTGGCGAAGAGCTCGGTTAGCTCTATCCAGCCCATCAGCATGCAGTACCAGGTTCTGATGGTAGAAGGGCTCTCGGGTGACGGTGGAGTAGGCCGCAGTGTGGTAACCCTCCGCACCAACATCGGATGCGTTAGCAATGTGCCTGAAGGGGGAGGTGTCCATCTCCTAATACTCTCCACGAAGACGTGTCAGAGCAGCATAAGCAGCATCGTGGACCGCCATATCGATAGTCACTCCAACACCATGAGCAGTGTGCAGCACAGTAGTGGAGTCATACTCCCGACAGTAGAGGTGGATGATGGCACGGTACTGCTCCTGGTTGATGTCCTGATACTCCTCATAGACGGTGTATTCAGGGTGCCAGCGATAACCCAGATAGGTCATCATCTCAACCAACACAGCAGGTGATCCTGAGGCACCAATGGCCGTCGTGTGGCGCACGACCTGCCTCGTGGGTTCCATCTGAAAACAAAGATGTTTTCCAGGAGTCAAATGACAATGTGGATAATGTTCAAATACTACTCTACAGAATAACTAGGGCTTATCCAACTTTGTGGTGAACATGGTCACGGGATCCTAGGGTTAGAGTTAGTAAAATCGTTTAACCCGAGTAGGAGAGAGTTCAGAGTCCCAGAGTAAGGATTGAGAAGTAAAAGATCATAATACCACCCAGATGGCGACGTGGGCCCGTAAGGCAAACAGCCATGTTAGTAAAAGTTTTTATAATGTCTAGACTCAACTTCGGCCAAGGAGTGTGGAAGGGGGATTCCTACAGGCAGTCGGCTCTGATACCACTGACGCCCCCGATTTGACCGTACACTAATCATACACGCAAACGCGTACGATCAAGATCAGGGACTCACGGGAAGATATCACAACACAACTCTACAAATAAAATAAGCCATACAAGCATCATATTACAAGCCAGGGGCCTCGAGGCCTCGAATATAAGAACTCGATCATAGACAAGTCAGCGGAAGCAACAATATCTGAGTACAGACATAAGTTAAACAAGTTTGCCTTAAGAAGGCTAGCACAAACTGGGATACAGATCGAAAGAGGCGCAGGCCTCCTGCCAGGGATCCTCCTAACTACTCCTGGTCGTCGACAGCGGGCAGCACGTAGTAGTAGGCACCTCCGGTGTAGTAGGAGTCATCGTCGACGGTGGCGTCTGGCTCCTGGGCTCCAACATCTGGTTGCGACAACCAGGTAGAAGGGATAGAGGGAAAAGAAGGAGAAAGCAACCGTGAGTACTCATCCAAAGTACTCGCAAGCAAGGAGCTACACTACATATGCATGGGTATCAAATGGAATAAGGGTATCATATGTGGACTGAACTGCAGAAGGCCAGAATAAGAGGGGGATAACTAATCCTGTCGAAGACTACGCTTTTGGCAGCCTCCGTCTTGCAGCATGTAGAAGAGAGTAGACTGAAGTCCTCCAAGTAGCATCGCATAGCATAAACCTAACCGATGATCCTCCCCTCGTCGCCCTGTGAGAGAGCGATCACCGATTGTATCTGGCACTTGGAAGGGCGTGTTTTATTATGTATCCGGTTCTAGTTGTCATAAGGTCAAGGTACAACTCCAAGTCGTCCTGTTACTGAAGATCACGGCTATTCGAATAGATTAACTTCCCTGCAGGGGTGCACCACATAACCCAACACTCTCGATCCCATTTGGCTGGACATACTTTCCTTGGTCATGCCCGGCCTCGAAAGATCAACACGTCGCAGCCCTACCTAGGCACAACAGAGAGGTCAGCACGCCGGTCTAAATCCTATGGCGCAGGGGTCTGGGCCCATCGCCCTTTGCACACCTGCATGTTGCGAACGCGACCGGAAGCAGAACTATCCCCATTAATACAAGAGCAGGCTTACGGTCCAATCCTGCGCGCGCCACTCAGTCGCTAACGTCACGAAGGCTTTGGCTGATACCACGACATCGAGTGCCCATAACTGTCCCCGCGTAGATGGTTAGTGCCTATAAGCCAGATGGCCAGACTCAGATCAAATACCCAGATCTCGTTAAGCGTGTTAAGTATCCGCGAACGCCGACCAGGGCCAGGCCCACCTGTCTCCTAGGTGGTCTGAACCTGCCCTGTCGCTCCGCCTCAAAGATCCACTCGCGGGTGCTCCTACAAGCCGACCCGTCTTTAGTCACCACATGTATCCGGTATAAAGTATAGTATATACCCGTGATCACCTCCCAAGTGATCACGGCCCGATAGTATAGCACAGCAGACGGACAAGGGTGTAGGGCCACTGATGGTAAACTAGCATCCTAAACTAAGCAGGTAGGATTGCATGTAAAGGTATCAACAGTAGTAACAAGGACAGGCGATGCATCAGGATAGGAATAACGAAAGCAGTATAGAGGAGAGTAGGCGATATCTGGTGATCAAGGGGGGGGGCTTGCCTGGTTGCTCTGGCAAGAGAGAGGGGTCATCAACTCCGTAGTCGTACTGGGTAGCAGCGGCGTCGGTCTCAGTGTCTATTGAGAGAAGAGGGGGGAGAAACAATAAATATTTAAGCAAGCAGATGCATAGTGATGCATGACATGACAAGTAACGGCGTTAGAGGTGCCCTAACACGGTACGTGATGATACCGGTGAAGGGGGGAATCATCCGGGAAAGTATCCCCGGTGTTTCGCGTTTTTGGGCATAGGAGCCGGAGGGGGAAAGTTGCGTGTTTGTATGCTAGGGATGCGTGGCGGACGAACGGGCTGCGTATCCGGGTTCGTCTCGTCGTTCTGAGCAACTTTCATGTACAAAGTTTTTTCATCCGAGCTACGGATTAAAAGATATGATTTTCTAAAGATTTAAATCATTTTCTGATTTTAATTATTTATTTTATTCCAACATTATCCAAAACAGTGAATGATGACGTCAGCATGACATCAGTGTGATGTCAGCAGGTCAACTGGTCGGTTGACCAGTCAAACCAGATAGGTGGGTCCAGTGGGACCCACATGTCATTGACAGGGTACTAACAGGGGGGTTTTAGACTAATTAAACAGGTTAAATAAGGGTGGGGCCCAGTAGTCAGTGAGAGATTAGTGTATTAATTAGCTAAACTATTTAATTAACCAATTATTCTTTTTATTTATTTCGTTTATTAACTGGGGCCTATAGGTCAGTGAGATAGGGGCGGCCCAGTCAGCATTTGACCCAGTCAACAGGTCAACAGGGGGCCCTGGGCCCACCAGTCAGTGGCCCAGGTGGTGGGACCCGCGGTGCTAGGTCAGCAGGGCCGGCTCTCGCCACCGGCGACCAAAAGCACGACGCCGACCCGCCGGAGTTCACCAGAATTTGTGCCCAGGGCACGGATCCCCGCGTGCCTGGGCCCGTTCGAACAAGCGCGAAGACGCACATCTTGTGGTGGTGGTGGTTCGTCCCGAGGTCGCCGGAGCAGTCGCCGGCGAGCAGAGAGGCGGACGTCGGGGCTCGGGTGAGTGGCGGGTTTCGTCTGCAGGCCACCAAAATGGGCGGGACCGGTCGCATTCGAACGGCAAGACGATGGTGGAGCGAATGGGGGTGGCTGGGGAGGCTGTGGTGGCCGGAGTCGAGCGCCACGGGCTTGACGGCGGCGAGGTGGTTCGGGCGTGAGGCGAAGACGGCGAGGCATAGCGCTCCGGGGCTAACGGGGAGGCTAGGGCGGAGCTGCGTGACGCGCTGAGCACAAAGGGCTCGGCCCCGTGACCATTTGGTCACCGAAAACGCGTCGGCGACGAGATCCGCGGCGGGGCGTTCGGGTGCTACGGCGGCGGCTAGCTAGAGCGCGAGCTAGGGGAGGTAGAGGGCAGAGGGGGAAGGCAGCTCACCTACCGGCACGCACGATGGCCGGTGAATGGGTTAGTAGCTGCAGGGGCGTCGTCGGAGATGAAGAAGAACGGCGGCGAAGCTTGTCGGGGCAGAGGAGGAAGACGGCGGCGTCGGGGGCGTTGCGGTGGCTCCGGTCTCCGACGGGCTGCACCAGTCGAAGTAGCGGACGACGGCGTCCCTTGGAGACACCGTGGGGCGGCGAGGTGGGCACGGTGGCCGTGGCTAGGGCGGAGCCATGGCGGCGGTGGCGCTCGGTTACGGTGGGGAACGAGGGGGCGAGGTGCGGTGGATCTGAGGGGGAATGCGCGGGGACCGAGGGGAGAGTGGGGCGAGTGGGAGGAGAGACCGAGGGGGCGCGGCGTGGCGACCTTATCCCCTCGTCGTCGCCGGCGAGAGGGTGCGGCGGGGACGTGCCCCTGTTCCGACCCAGGTCGGGGGACACAGGGAAGGGAGGCGGCAGGGGGAGGCGGGCCGGTCCGGCCGGATGGCCCAGGTGGGTTAACTGGGCCAGATGGCCCAGGGGGTTTGGGGGGGTTTCCCTTCTCTTTCTTTCTTTCTTTTATTTATTTTTTTGTTTTTATTATTTCTTTCTGTTTTAATTCATTTAAAAGCATTTAGGCATTTTATAAAAATGTGTTTACTGCACCATAATTACCCTTGTAATATTTGGCGTCCACCCAACATTTTTGTTTCAATTTTGAAATTTTTTATTGTTGACTTTAATTTTTAGTTTGAATTTGACGCATTTTTCGAATTATCCCGAGATTAGTAACAGTATTCGCAGATGACATGGCATCATTAGGAGAGTTTTACTGTAGCCAAATTATCTGGGCGTTACAACTTTCAATAAAGTAAACAAATCCTAGACATAAAAGACTTTGAATCGGTGAACAATTTTTTCAATCGAAAGACATTTGTTTTAAAATTTTGATTTCCTCCAAAAAAATCATGAACATTAGTTTTGTGTACGAACAATTTTAATGCATGAATTGTTTTTGAATTCATTAACATTTTTTTGAATCAATGAACTTTTCTAAAATTGGGGAATAAAATTTTCGTCATTTTTTTGAACATTTTCTAAAATTTTATGGACATTTTTTCAGATTCACAATATGTTTTGAATACACGATCATATTTTCCAAATCATGAACATGATTTTATTTCCCGACCTTTTTTTCAAATCATATTTTTTGTTATTTTCAAATAGTTTGGCAATTCACCAACATTTATTGAATCCTCAAAAATTCTATGATTTTCTAAACATTTTTAATAAATGTACAACCAACATTTTGTTACTCAACAAACCACCAACAGTTTTTTGACCCAACAAACCACCAACATTTTTTATGATTAACAGTTTTTGACTCAACAAATCACCAACATTTTCTTGAAAACTCGCAACTTTTGAAATTTGAAAATCCAGTATTAATTTAAAGAAAGAAGAATATAATCGAAAGACATTTGTTTTAAAATTTTGATTTCCTCCAAAAAAATCATGAACATTAGTTTTGTGTACGAACAATTTTAATGCATGAATTGTTTTTGAATTCATTAACATTTTTTTGAATCAATGAACTTTTCTAAAATTGGGGAATAAAATTTTCGTCATTTTTTTGAACATTTTCTAAAATTTTATGGACATTTTTTCAGATTCACAATATGTTTTGAATACACGATCATATTTTCCAAATCATGAACATGATTTTATTTCCCGACCTTTTTTTTCAAATCATATTTTTTGTTATTTTCAAATAGTTTGGCAATTCACCAACATTTATTGAATCCTCAAAAATTCTATGATTTTCTAAACATTTTTAATAAATGTACAACCAACATTTTGTTACTCAACAAACCACCAACATTTTTTTGACCCAACAAACCACCAACATTTTTTATGATTAACAGTTTTTGACTCAACAAATCACCAACATTTTCTTGAAAACTCGCAACTTTTGAAATTTGAAAATCCAGTATTAATTTAAAGAAAGAAGAATATAAAATAGGAAAAGAAATGACAAAAAACAAAATTAGAAAAAATAGGGGAGTGAAGCCCCGCGCATGGGTCGGCCCATAAACGCATACATGGAAGGAGGGGGGAAAACGTGACGGCGGGGGATGGAACACCGGTTCTGCTGGACAGAAGAGCAAGCCGTTCGCCAATCTGCTACTAGTGCATCTGTGACCTATATCGGTATCACCACTATAAAACAATGGAGGAGGACGACACTTTGGGCCTGAAGCTCGAATCATTTTCCTCACCTATGGATGGCACAGTGGGTAATTTATATCAACTCTAAGGGTATTTTTTTGGTCGGACGACGAGAAACACTAGTAGTAACGTGTTTCCTGTCCGTCGCTGCTAGTATTCTGTTTTTTTTACGTTTTTTAGTGTATTTATACGTCGTTATACAAATTGTGGTACAATACCAATTATGAGGTTGTTATATCATTATGTTCATAACAGTGTCGGAAATGAAGGTGGATTAGGTTCAAGTGGAGGCAACATATGGTGCGTGTCGAAAGTATACTACTACTCCAAACTTGATATAGTTTGGACTAGTAGTACTTTTGATGTGCACCACATGTTGCCTCCACTTGAATCTAATCCGCCAGCACAAGCTATGTAATCATCATAGTCATTACCACCAACACTAGCTATTTAATCATCATAGTCATAGGATAGCACATCATCATCTTCAAACTCATTCTAGCTAGCTAATCACCACCAACACTAGCTACGGTAGCTATCTAATCACCGCCAACACTATCAAATAATAATAATCATAGTCATTAACACCAACACTAGCTATTTAATCATCATAGTCATAGTGTAGCACATCATTATCTTCAAACTCATTGTAACTAGTTAATCACTCCTACTGCTCTCTCTCACATGTAAAATAGCATAAAACTTGTGTATCACTCCTGCTTCATCATATTGGAGCATGGTCAAGAACTAAATTAATTTGGCCTCAAATTAAGAAGTGATCTACATAAAAAAGTTCCGTATTGTCGATATGAACATCTTTGAAGTTTGGGCCATCGCCATCCGATCTCATCTCGAAGGCCGAAGTTGTTTTTGAAATACTAAGATTTTCTATTCAGAACATTATTTGGCTCATTCCGCCCCCAAGACCGCCTCTTATGGAAAAATTATCTATAAGGATTGTCTTCGTCTCGTTGAAACGATCGATTTTGATATAAAAATCGTTCCAATCTAAGTCCGTATGCAAAAGTTAGAGGGATGGGAATACAGCTCTGTCAAGAGGTAGAAAATGGCGTGCCACACAAGACGCCTTGTCTGATGGGTAGCGCGAGTATAGCCTTTTTTGCGCGAGGTAGCACGAGTACTAGAATGCTTTGCACGATCGATTTGACCCTCAAGATGACCTCTGATAAAAAAAACGTTCAACGTGAAAGTTGTTCGGCTCGTTGAAACGGTCAAGATTGCTTTTGGACTCGTTTCCTTCCGAGGTCGTTCACCATCATAAAAAAGACCCGCAAGGTGTAACCATTTTAAACCGAACAGTTTTGGAAAGTTCGGATAAAACCAATCCGAATTTTGTTGGGGAATGTAGTAATTTAAAAAAAAATCCTACGCACACGCAAGATCATGGTGATGCATAGCAATGAGAGGGGAGAGTGTTGTCTACGTACCCTCGTAGACCGGAAGCGGAAGCGTTAGCACAACGCGGTTGATGTAGTCGTACGTCTTCACGGCCCAACCGATCAAGCACCGAAACTACGGCACCTCCGAGTTCTAGCACACGTTCAGCTCGATGACGATCCCCGGACTCCGATCCAGCAAAGTGTCGGGGAAGAGTTCCGTCAACACGATGGCGTGGTGACGATCTTGATGTTCTACCGTCGCAGGGCTTCGCCTAAGCACCGCTACAATATTATCGAGGATTATGGTGGAGGAGGGCACCGCACATGGCTAAGAGAACGATCACGAAGATCAACTTGTGTGTCTTTGGGGTGCCCCCCTGCACCCGTATATAAAGGTGCAAGGGAGGAGGAGGCCGGCCCTAGGAGGGGGCGCGCCAAGTGTGGAGTCCTGCTAGGACTCCCTAGCCCTAGTAGGATTCCACCTCCCATATGGAATAGGAAAAGAGGAGGGAAAAGTAGAAGGAAGGAAGGGGGCGCCCCCCTTCCCTAGTCCAATTCGGACCAGACCAAGGGGAGGGGTGCGACCACCCTTGAGGCCCTTTTCCTTCTTTCCCGTAACTCTCCGGTACTCCGAAAAATACCCGAATCACTCGGAACCTTTCCGATGTCCGAATATAGTCGTCCAATATATCGATCTTTACGTCTCGACCATTTCGAGACTCCTCGTCATGTCCCCGATCTCATCTGGACCGAACTCCTTCGGTACATCAAAACTCATAAACTCATAATATAACTGTCATCGAAACCTTAAGCGTGCGGACCCTACAGGTTCGAGAACAATGTAGACATGACCGAGACACGTCTCCGATCAATAACCAATAGCGGAACCTGGATGCTCATATTGGCTCCCACATATTCTACGAAGATCTTTGTTGGTTAGACCGCATAACAACATATGTTGTTCCCTTTGTCACCGGTATGTTACTTGCCCGAGATTCGATTGTCGGTATCTCAATACCTAGTTCAATCTCGTTACCGGTAAGTCTCTTTACTCGTTCCGTAATACATCATCTCGCAACTAACACATTAGTTGCAATGCTTGCAAGGCTTAGGTGATGTGCATTACCGAGAGGGCCCAGAGATACCTCTCCGACAATCGAAGTGACAAATCCTAATCTCGAAATACGCCAACCCAACAAGTACCTTCGGAGACACCTGTAGAGCACCTTTATAATCACCCAGTTACGTTGTGATGTTTGGTAGCACACAAAGTGTTCCTCCGGTAAACGGGAGTTGCATAACCTCACAGTCATAGGAACATGTATAAGTAATGAAGAAAGCAATAGGAACAAACTAAACGATCAAGTGCTATGCTAACGGAATGGGTCAAGTCAATCACATCATTCTTCCTAATGATGTGATCTCGTTAATCAAATGACAACTCATGTCTATGGTTAGGAAACATAACCATGTTTGATCAACGAGCTAGTCAAGTAGAGGCATACTAGTGACACTCTGTTTGTCTATGTATTCACACATGTATTATGTTTCCGGTTAATACAATTCTAGCGTGAATAATAAACATTTATCATGATATAAGGAAATAAATAATAACTTTATTATTGCCTCTAGGGCATATTTCCTTCCAATTTGACTAGGGTTTTGGACGTGAATCCAAACCTTTTCCTTGCACGGGAAGTCCAGCCGCCTCTTATATACCTAAGGGGTGACGACCGATTTGAACAACACACAATCGATCAAATCATCTACCACTTTTTATCTTTTATATTTTCTCCTTAACCCTAGTTCTTCTTATTCCTCGTTCTTCGTATGTTCTTCTTGTTGCAGGGCGGCGAACCTCGAGGCCCTATGGGCGATCAGGTCGACCTAGGGCAGCCCATTGCCACCGTGCGCCCTGACGGGGTCCCTCCCGGGCGTGTGGGGTTTCGGGTCCTCAAAAGCACCTGCCGGATTGCTTGTGTACCGCGCTACCGGCCGGGTCTCCTTCGACGTGAGTTGCGGTGCATCACCCCCGGCATCGAGGGGACACGGTGACGTGTTCATGTGCGAACACACTTTTTGGTGACTCCGCTGGGGAAGAAGTTTTGAATGGTCTCCAGCCCATTCTTGCTACGAAGAGATCGTCATCTAGGGTTTGACATCTACGAAGGTATTATGAATACCCAATTCACTTATGTAGATGCAAATAATACATATGTTGTTGGTAGATCATCTAATGAGCATAATGTATCGGCTAGACCTAGGTTTATCAATCATGTATCTAATTATGTGCAACAGCCAGTTCAGAATAATCTTCATGCTTCAACTTCATATAATTTCAGCAACATGCAGCATATGTATCCCTACTCCCATGCATCGGCAACCCCACAAATCTGTATGCCGATGAACAACATGATGAGTTCTGTTAATCAAGTTGAGACACCACATGTAGGAACTTCCAATAGGATGCAACAAAGTGTTTCAACTTTTTATTCATCGGCAAATAACTTGCAGTTTGTTAATCCAAACGTGCCTGTGGATAGGGGAATTGGCCATGCTACTACTAGTTATTCGGCCAATTACCCTCATACATCATATGCTACACCTCATGCTACTAATTTTCTGGCACCATACACAACTGTTGATGTCCATAATTCAGCTCTGCACCTTCATGGTCATGGCCGAATAAGTGAAACTTCTATAGGAGCACAAATGCCTTCACCTACTACTGTGGCATATCATGTCCCCCCAACACAATTACAGAATTTCGGAGACATATCATTACCGAAAGAGTCTAAAAGTGTTGGGGGGGGGCAATTCTATCCAGATTGGGTCATTAAGAAAAATCTTATGTCTTTTTGGGACGAATGCAATGATGTTCTACATGAATTAATAAAAGAGAGAAGGCCTATTAATTCTACTGCAATCCAAGCTAGATTATGGCAAAAAAGAGAAACATCGGGTGTGGATAGAATTGTCAAAAAAGGTGGTGATTCGGATAACAAAGTTAATTCGGCTATTGAAAAGACCGAATCAAATATTACGTATGCCGAATCTTTTCTAGAAAAACAGGACGACAAGGTGTTGCGGAGCTATTCGAAAGAAGAACAATATACCATTCAAGTAACACAACCATCATGCTCTCCCAACGTGTTTGAAAAGGTACGTCTAGCAAGTGATTTACCTATCTTTCGATTTGGTCGCAACTTTCTTGTTGATGCTTTTATAAGAAAAATTCTCATAAGTAATTTTCAAAGACCAATGAAGAAGGGAAATTTACTTGTTAGCAATAAAACTGTTATAGAACATATAGGTCAAGCTATTGTGCCACTTATAAAGACCGATAGTGACCTATTATTATAGACAAAGTTTTCCCCATTGCTTTATCAAAATTTCGTATCTAATTGGTTAGCTTTGCTTGTTTCATACTCGTCTTGCAGATGGTCTCAATTGAGACATGTGTATTCTAACTATTATCATTTCAGAAATTTAAAGCCAAGGTCAAATTCTTTTGAGAAATCCGATGCTAATATAATATCCGATCCAAATACATTGGAGATAAGGTGCAAAACACAATGCATAGCCAAATGGGGATATTCCCAATTTTAAACATTCATTTTCTTAACTCCAAAGCCGTTTGCACACCAAGATCGGCTAGACAACAAGAATTATACCTTCAATTCAAGCATCTGTGATCAAATATTTGATTTGTTGCTGAAAAATAATTACATTAGAGTTCTTGATCACCATGTGAAACCATCAATCCAAGGACGAATGTATTGCAGGTTGCATGATTTGTCCAATCATAATTTTGAGGATTGCAACATGTTTTGTCTAATAGTTAAATCTACCATTGATAAAGGACGATTAAAATGTGTTGAAACACGATGGGATGACCAGTCTATTCCGATTGGTCCTAATGGAAAAAAGATTTTGAATCGGTTGCTTCAAGACGATTCCTTTAAAGATGAGAAGGTAAAAACTACAGGTGATGGGATCAAGATTTCAAGTAAAGAAGTTGTTCAAGAGCACAATGAAAATATTCTTTAGGGCATGAGTTCTATCGAAGATACAATGAATACGCCAAGGACTGGGGGCAACAAAGCAATTCGAAGTTAGATGCAAGCAAAACAAAAGGAGATAAAGACCGCTATAAGCACAAGCACAAGAAATCAAAGGTCACTTTTGCAAAATTATCAGATAAATATCGAAAGAAAAGTGCAGAGAATGGTGCTTATCGACCAAGTAATGCAAAAGCATCAAGATCACCCCTAGGCGCAAATACAAGGATCGATATTGGCAAGAAAAGAATTTTAATGCAACATGTTCATATCCTTATTTTTGGTCGCCAATGGCGATGCCATGGATGCCTCCCTATGCTCATGTAGATCGATATTCATCATGGGACAGGTATGATACAATGGCACATTCTCCATCATATTTTAGACCATCTCACCATTATTATGCAGCTTCAAGAATATCAACGTTCAGTGAGCAGTCATATGTTCAATACCGTTTCAATAAGAAAGAATCGGTCCAAAGCTCAAGAAAGAAGGAAGAGGTGATCAAACAAGTATATCGAGTTAAAAAAGATGGTCGCAAGAGTACCAAATCAGATTTGATCTTAAAGGATAAAGATCCAATTAAAGTGTTAACAGTGGCTACTAAAGGCAATGAGATGAAGCAATCAATTGTCGAGAATCAAAGTGCCAAATTTGAAGAAAAGAAGTTGAAATCGCATAATTTAAAACAAGAATTGTCGTTAGTTCAAATAAAATCACAGCCGGGGCGCTCACTCGGCTTATCGTGTTGGCAAAAAAAGAAATTACAAAAACTTAGTTCACAAGAGCTCGAAAAGTGAAACATGGCCTAGGTTCCCAAAGGAAATAATCAAAACAAGAGTGATGTGTAAGGTTCCATTACAAGAAGTGCGACAAAGGTAAAGAAGGAGAAGAGTGAAAATGATGAACGACCAAGCCAAAGGTTTCAACGTCCTCGGTGCACACATTATCCACATTCTCCAACTATGCCATTGATGCCGGTGACATGGAATTCATCTTCAGGTATGACTGGTTACCCTCCATGGACTTATTTTGATCCATGGACGCAATATAACTTCTTACAACATGCAAGGGTTTTACCTCATCACCATACATTCGATTAGCTGTATTTTGTTGCTATCCAAAGTGGCCGATATATAACTATCGCCCTAAGCAAAGACATGACCGATATATAATTATCTCCCTAAGCACATATAAATGGACGATGGAGTGTTGACATCGTTCTTAGAACAAATACATTGCAAATTTTTTTTCGGCATGCAAGTTTTGCGGAAAAACAGGGGGCATGTGTTGACACCAGATTTTGGCACGGTCAAGAACTTAATTAACATGGCCTCACATAGAGAAGTGATCTACATAAAAAAGTTTCGTATTGTCGATATGAACATCTTTGAAGTTTGGGCCATCGCCACCCGATCTTATCTCGAAGGCCGAAGTTGTGTTCGAAATACTGAGATTTTCTATTCAGAACATTATTTGGCTCATTACACCCCCAAGACCGCCTCGTATGGAAAAATGACATACAAGGATTGTCTTCTTCTCGTCGAAGCGATCGACTTTGATATAAAAATCGTTCCAATCCGAGTTCGTATGCAAAAATTAGAGCCATTGGAATGCAGCTCTGTCAAGAGGCAGAAAATGGCGCGCCCCACAAGACGCCATGTCTGATGGGTAGCGCGAGTATAGCCTGTTTTGCACGAGGTAGCGTGAATAATAGCCTGTTTTGCATGAGCGATTTGACCCTCAAGATGACCACTGATTAAAAATCATTCAACATGAAAGTTGTTCGTCTCGTCGAAACCGTCAAGATTTCTTTTGGACTCGTTTCCATCCAAGGTCGTTTACCATCACAAAAAATACCGGTAAGGTGTAACCAGTTTAAACAAAACAGTTTTGGAAAGTTTGGATAAAACCAATCCGAATTTGACTAGGGTTTTGGACCTGAATCCAAACCTTTTCCTTGCACGGGAAGTCCAGCCGCCTCTTATATACCTAAGGGGTGATGGCCGATTGAACAACACAAAATCGATCAAATCATCTACCACTTTTTATCTTTTATCTTTTATCCTTAACCCTAGTTTTTCTTCTTCCTCGTTATTCGCCTATTCTTCTTGTTACCGGGCAGCGAACCTTGAGGACCTAGGGGCGATCAGGTCGACATAGGGCAGCCCATAGCCACCGCACGTCCTAATAGGGTCCCTCCCTGGGGTGTGGGGTTACGGGTCCTCAAAAGCACCTGCCGGATTGCTTGCATACCGCATTTCCGGCTGGGTCTCCTTCGACGTGAGCGGCGGTGCATCACCCCCGGTGTCGAGGGTACACGGTGACGTCTTTGTGTGCGAACACCTGTCTCCTAATTGTGGGCAGCCCTTCTGATTGTTGCCCCCTAGTACTTCTCTGCGATCCTTCACAATTTTGCTCCAGTCTTTGACTATTAAGACTTCCTCGCTTTGAGAAATCCTGAATGCACTATAGTGCAATGTAGGATATCTTGGCCGCAAACTAACCATTCTCATGAGACCTTTAGTCTCGATCCAATGAGGCACAACATTCATCGGGAGTCCCTGTTGAAGAACATCATAGTAACATACTTAGCAATGAAGTTTAGCCTAAAAATAATGTATGCAAAAGATGCACTAAGGACAAATAGTAAAAATCATACCATCTTTCCTAAATAGATGTGACTGTAGTTCAATACGAACACTATTGGTCGCACGTTTTGAGTACTAAGATTTTTAAGTCCAGGAAAATAATTTGTCTTTACAGCATCAAGATCCTGAAGCCATGAAACATAATGACCTATCTCCTCCTAGTTTAGTTCAGCACTGGGACCGGGAAAGTTCGACCCAGATGTCTCTATTACCTTCAATATCATCTTCCAGACGAATATCAAAGGTGATAACCATATCAGGCTCAAATGCATAAGCCTTGCATAGTGCTTGCCAAGTTTTGCATTCAAAATAGGTGTAGGTGTCTACATTGTATAATTTTGTGTTGAAAGTATAACCATGCTCGGTCTTCAAGTAAACTCTCTTTACCTCCATAGTTTTCATAGGACTCAAACCTATCTTATCCAAGACAAAAACTCTTGCATGGTAGGGCATACACTAGTAGAATAGTAACTAAATTAAATTATAAGTAGAAGCAAATGAAGCAGAAATCATGCTTAATTACGAAAAAATACTTGTCATTGTGACTTACTGTATCGACTTCGAAGGTCTCGTCCAGCTTAATACAGAAGCGCCTATCATGAACTAGGAAGATTCTATCGCACAGGTCACGCTCGTCTTTGCAGTATTTGCAAATACCGAAATCATTTTCGCTATCAGACATATCCTATGTTCATAGTTGAAACATTAATTGAAAATCGATCGAAGGAAACTAGCAGGAAACTCAACACAAAATCCAGGGCACTCGATATTTCCTACATATTCTAGCACAAGTCATGCTTAAATTCACGAAAAAATGCGGCTTGACATTTGCTAAAATAGGACATATCGAGCGCCTGAAATTTGCCGGAACGTAAATTAATCAACACTCCGTCAAAACATAAGCCACTCGGAGGTGTAACCTGCAAACATGACCGGCCACTTGGGCAAGCACATATCCTATATATTTGAGCAACACAAGATAATCGTAAAAGTAAATCATCTCTGGCATCCATACATCATCGAATATTATCACTAATACATCCTGAATAGTATCATACATATAACATCACTAATACAACTAAAACCCTAGTGAACGACGAGTATCGGCGCGAGTGGTGGACACCCATAGAGAAGGAACCATCATAGGATCATAGCTCCTATGAGATCCCTGCAGAGCCTGTCAGGTATTGGAGAACATGTGCTCCAACGCAAACAAGTAGAGATGGACATGCACGTCCTCCTCGCTGACACGGTGACGTACCAGCTCTGTGTGGTCCTCAAGCCTCTGCACCGTCACTGGTCCACGCGACCGCCACCAAAGAAGGTTTGGGTCATGGATGGGCTGGCTCCTCACCAAGCTCCACCCCCGGTAGGTAGCGCCTCCCAGTACCAGCCCGTTGGAGCCAAGTCTCGGACATGGCCCATCTGGTCAAGCAGGTGTCCTCCGCCGAGTCGACGACGAGGATGCAGGATAGGCATAGTCGACGACGATGCGGGAATAATTGCTTTAACTAAAGAAATAACAGCAAATGTGACATGTTCAACTAGTTCTATTAATTCAACTAGTTCTTACTAAAATTAAACTTACTATAAATAAAAATAAACTAGTTCTTACTAAAAGTAAACTAGTTCAACTAGTTATATTAATTTTCTTACTAAAAATACACTTGTTCTACTAATTATAGTAGTTCTTACTAAAAAAAACTAGTTCAACTAGTTCTATTAAATTTCTTACTAATTCTATTAAACACTACTGCCCTAGTTCTTACTAACTAATTAGTACCTAGGAACTATTGCACGCCCTAATTACCATCTAATTTGATGAACCCTAACTAATTTGATGCAATCTAAAATTTGAAGAACCCTAGGAAATTTAGCTACCCAGAGGTAGGGGAGGGGGAGGAGGAGGCGTGCTAAGCTCGGGTGCCTCCAGCGAGGGAGGGACAGGCAGCGTCGAGGTCGGGGTCGGCGCAAGGGCACACGACGGAGGCGGCGTCGAGGTCGGGTCGGGGGCGGCGTCGAGGTCGGGGTTGGGGGCGGCGTCGAGGGTGTGTGGATAGCGACGGGAGAGCACGCGGCGGCTGACGGCGATGCAGGGCGGCGACAGCGGAGGAGTTGGAATTTGGGGGAAGTGGCCGTGGGGAAGAACGAACCACGCGGTTAAGTTAAAAGTAGCAGTAGCGCGTCCCAGGAAGTGCGCTACTGCTATGTTAACTATCGCGTGTTTCTGAATAGGCGCTACTGCTATTCCTTTCTCTCTTTTTTCCTTTTTCATTTATTTTTATTTACATTTTATTTTTTGTTTCTCCTTTTTCTATTTATTTCATTTTCATTTACTTTTCTATTTTCTTTCCATGCAATTTTATTTTCATTAGCAGTATCGCCTTTCTTCGTAAACGCGCTGCTACAAAACTAGTAGCGGTAGTGCTGTTTCTATAAGATCGCTACTACTATGTGTAGCCTATTGGCTTAGCAGTTGGAATTTTAGTTGTAGCACGTTTATCATTAGACGCGCTACTTCTACATATGTATTTGTATGGCGGTTTTCACCAACGCGGTACTGCTAGTTAGCACTATCGTGCTTTTTTAACAAGTACTACTGCTAAAGTTCCGTGTATAAGGTTTTCCCTAGTAGTGAATCCCTGATTTATAACGGATGTCGTACCGAGGACCTCGAGATCCCTCTTTGTGCTTTGAGCTTTGTTTAACGAGAAGGTGCTTACAATTAAAGGTAGTCATAACAGGACAAAAGCATCGCATACAGTATCTCACCCCATGCCCACCATGGCATCTAAGCTTGGACTGGTCTATTGTACAACTAATCAAACAATAATAGCCATCTAACCTTGCACCTAAGCAGTCACACCCAAACTATGACTGCCCTGTTATCATGTGTCTGGAGAAAGATGCGATGGACCATATCCGGAGGTTCGAGCAGTTGTACTTCCGACAGCCAGGATTCAAATCCTACCATGAAGACGGGGGCTGATACCAAGGAGAAGCCGGAATGTCCTCCAACCGAGGACTCGGATGACATGTCCGTCACCAACTCGGAAGTGGAAAGTGCGATGAATCGTCGGTGCTGCCGGGCCATTTTATAGGACCCTGGATTTTCAGAAGAGTCGTTTAATGCCTTCAGCTCGGCCGATGCGTATCTGAGCTGCTCAAGATGGGATTAACAGGGCCACCAAGCAACAGCTAAAAGATGTGCAGGTAAATTTATTTTTTCTGACTATGATAACCATATGCCAGTAGCCCCAGGAACTTAAAGGAGTTGAAACAACTGATTTAAGGATCAATGTATTACCAGGTGCTTACAGAGAAGAACACCCACCTAGCTCAGGAGCTGGAAAAGTGCCAGCGCGGGCTGCTTGCTGCCAATGCCGAACTGGAGAAATGCAAGGCATCTCCCAGTAATGTTTCCTTCTATCAAAAATTCAGAATGATATGCCGACAGTGCGGATCTGGGTGCTAATCTTTATGTTCGGCTGTTAGACCAAGTGCGAGAGCAGCTGGACGCCGCTCGAAGCGAAGAACGTGGAGCCAAAAAGCTACAAGCAGTAGGCGAGCGTGTATTGACAAAAGTCGTTAAGGAGAAAAACAAACTCCAGCATTCAAACTCCAAACTAGGAGAAGAACTGAAAGATGTGTGGGCTAAGCTACATGACTCTGTGAAGGAGAACAAGAACCTGCGAGGCGGCACATTCCGTATGCACTTTTGTTTTATAACAGTTTTGGAGGTAGCGGTAGCTTATATAGTTGTAATTTCAGGTGTTTTGAAGAACCGCCCCGAAGAGGAGGTGTCCGGATCATCGAGTGATCTTTTGCAAGGGTTGTCGCAGTTGCACGAGCAAGCTCGGCTGGCGATGCGGAGTGTAGCCAAGGATTTATGGCCATCCGACTCCCCTCCAGGAAGCATGGAGCAGCTAGTAGAGCTATTCAAGGGAGCGCGGTGGTGTATTCGGCTGTGGAAGATATGGGCTTGCCGCGAGGGTGCGCGAGAGGCCTCGGCCATGGTGAAGACGCGATATACCATGCAGGAACCTAATCACTTGGCTAGGGTCGGACCAGTACGGTCGAATGGGGAAGAAATTGCCAAATATTCCCAACAGGATTGTAAGTTAGATTGCCTTTTGGAAGGTGTAGAAGAGGAGGTGTTCGAGTCCAAGTGACTGTGTACTTTCCTCATCTAGCCGAATTATATATCATTTGTCAAGGCAGACCTTTTCGTTTCAACCTCCGGTCCCGAAGGTGCGGAGTGTTTCCGAATACCGTCGCAGTCAAATAGGCTGGGGTATGTCTGGAAAACTAGCTGTAGGGGTCATAGTTGCTTGAACGGACAAGTTGTATCCGGCTAGCTACGTTATATTACATTGATATCGTAAGAAACATCTTCCAGAGAGAATAGTTCCATTAAGGGTTCCTTTCCCTGGGTGTGCATGCGTTTAATGCGCATGTCCGAATTGTGGTGTGAGCACCACGGTTTGGATAAATTCTGGGGGTGCAAAACGGAGTGTGTGCAAAAAACATCTTTAATTCACTGACCGAATATTCCCTTAAGAATGCTAGCTTTGGACTTCACCCAGTCTGATGTACACATCCGGATGACCCGGCGGTAACGATCGCAGAGGTGCTCCCTTTATGCCTAGTCGAACTAATGGGAACGTAGGGCATAAGCACAGGAGTGAGGCAACCCAGCTTGGCCAAAACTTAAGTCATATCGATGCATATAATGGCAAAGAAAAGGTACATATGAAAGAAAACTCATATGTGAAGAGCTTGATGCTCAAGGAATGACAATAACTTCTGTCCGAGAAGTCCCTAGGTACAAGTGGCGTACATGTTGAAAGTTGTATGTGCCAATGGTGTGCGGTCTAGCCGCGTTAAAACCTTAAAGCGAAAAAAGAAGAAAGTAATCGGGAAAGAGAGGAAAATAATGGGAACTACAGGGAAGGAGGAGACGAACAAGGGGTGTAGCGCTAGGCGTAGAGTCTCCGGAGTCTGCCCGCGTTCCAGGGGTTCCGCTCGAGGCGATTGTCTGATGCATTGCGAAGACGGTACGCTCCTTCGGTGAGAACTTCATCAATTATGAAGGGACCCTCCCATTTGGGCTTGAGTTTGTCCTTTTTCTTCTCCGGGGGCCGTAAAACGAGTTCGCCAACGTTGTAAGTCTTGGCGCGTACTTCTCTGCTTTGATATCTTCGAGCCTGCTGTTGGTAAACTGCTGAACGAGCTTTTGCGACATCACGTTCCTCCTCCAGGGCATCTAGGTTGTCTTGTCGATCGAGCTCAACTTATCTCTCTTCGTACATACGCACTCTAGGTGAGTCGTGAATAATATCGCAGGGCAATATGGCATCTGCACCATACACCATGAACAAGGGTGTGTACCCGGTAGTACGGTTGGGCGTGGTCCGCAGCCCCTAGAGTACAGAGTCGAGCTCCACAACCTAGTGCTTGTCTGATTCTTCTAAAGACCGCACTAGTCTGGGCTTGATGCCGCTCATAATAAGACCGTTGGCGCGTTTGACTTGACTGTAGGTTTGTGGGTGGTAGACGGAGGCATAATCTAGTTTAATACCCAGATTAGTACACCAGGTTTTTACCTCATCGACTGTGAAATTGGAGTCGTTGTCAGTGATGATGCTGTGTGGGACACCATAACGGTGCACAACATAAGATATGATGTCTATCACCGGGCCGGACTCAGCCGTTTTCACCGGTTTAGCCTCTATCCACTTAGTGAATTTGTCGACCATAACCAGCAGATATTTTTTCTTATGGCTTCCCCCTTTAAGGGGACCGACCATGTCAAGTCCCCAGACCGCGAAAGGCCAAGTGATGGAGATTGTTTGTAGGGCAGTTGGGGGCATATGGCTCTGATTGGCAAAGAGTTGGCATCCAACACAATGTTTGACGAGGTCTTGTGCATCTGCTCGGGCCGTTGGCCAATAAAACCATGTACGGAAAGCCTTGCTAACAAGGACCCGAGCTGCGGCGTGGTGCTCGCCGAGTCCGGCATGAATTTCAGCCAAGAACTGCCGCCCCTTTTCCTCGGATATACATCATTGAAGGACTCCGGTGGTGCTTTTCTTGTAGAGCTCTCCATCATGAACCTTGTAGGCCTTCGAGCGCTGAACAATGCAGCGGTCCTCATTCTGGTCCTCGGGAAGCTCCTTCCTATTAAGGTAGGCCAGGAAGGGTTCGGTCCATGGGGCAATGACCACCATGATGAGCTGCGCCGATGGTGTTATTTCGATGTTTCTGGGATCTAGTGTTTTGTTTGGGTCCGGACTAGCGTTGCTGTTTTCCCCCTGCCACACAACGGTGGCTTAAAGAGCCTTTCCAGGAGGATATTAGGTGGGACGGGGTCGCGCTTAGCGCCAATACAAGCAAGAACATCCGCCGCTTGATTACTTTCAAGAGCCACATGATGGAACTCAAGCCCCTCGAACCGGGCCGACATTTTTATGACCGCGTTACGATACGCTACCATCTTCGGATCCTTGGCGTCAAAATCTCCATTTATTTGAGATATTGCGAGGTTCGAGTCCCCACGCACTTCTACGCGTTGTATGCCCATGGAGACGGCCATCCGGAGACCATGCAATAAGGCCTCGTATTTGGCTGCATTATTGGAGTCTGTGTATAGTATTTGGAGAACGTACTGGACGATGTCTTTGGTAGGGGACGTTAAGACGACACCCGCTCCTAACCCTGCAAGCATTTTGGAGTCGTCGAAGTGCATGACCCAATTGGAGTATGTGCCGTACTCTTTAGGGAGTTCGGCCTCGTTCCATTCGGCGATGAAGTTGGCCAGGACTTGGGATTTGATAGCTCGGAGTGGATTGTATGTAATGTCAAATGGCAGGAGCTCAATGGCCCATTTGGCAATCCGGCCCGTAGCACCAGGGTTATTTATGATGTCGTTGAGTGGCACTTCGGAGGCCACCGTGATCGAACACTCCTGGAAGTACTGACAGAGCTTCCGGGATTCCATGAAGACCGCGTATGGTATTGAAGCCCAACAGTTTCTGGCAGGGAGGCCGAGGACACACTTTTTCGGGTTGAGCTTGATGTCATACGCCCTGAGGTTGTCGAATGTAAGACGTAAGTCATCTATTAGTGTTTCCACGTGCCTGGTTTTGATGACAACGTCATCAATGTAAGCTTCTACTGTTTTGCCGATCTGTTTCTCCAGGCAAGTTTGAATCATGCGTTGATATGTGGCACCGGCGTTCTTGAGCTAGAAGGGCATGGTATTGAAGCAGAATGGCCCATATGGGGTGATAAATGTTGTTGCAGCTTGATCAGATTCCTTCATTTTGATTTGATGGTATCCGGAGTATGCATCGAGGAAACACAGTGAATCGTGTCCTACAGTGGCGTCAATGATTTGATCAATGCGGGGAAGGGGGAAGGGATCCTTAGGGCAGGCTTTGTTGAGGTCTTTTAAATCGATGCATAGTGCTTGCTTAACTGGTTTAAACCACTTTAATATATTGAGGCTATGTTCGGCCAGATTGCGTGGGATCCCTGGCATATCCAAAGGGTGCCAGACAAATATGTCCTAGTTTTCATGCAGGAATTCTCGTAGTGCGGCGTCAACTGCTGGGCTTAGTTGAGCTCCGATGGATGCCGTCTTCTTGGGCTCCGTTGGGTGGACCTGGAATTTTATTATTTCTGCTGCCGGTTTAAACGAGGTGGATTTGGAGCGTTTGTCGAGGATCACATCATCCTTGTCCACTCTGGAGCGTAGCGCGTGTCACACCCTAGCTAGTCCATGCATTAGAGTGTGCATCATGTTTACTTTCATCAGAAACTTGAAATGGGGAAGGCAGAACCCCCAGCACCCCTCTTGAAATCAACTAGGGTTTACTAAAAATAATTTCAATGAACCTGAAATGCCCTTCTAAAATGTTCACCCTCTTTGCCTTGGGTTAGAACCTCTGGCAAAATAGGTGCACAATTTTCTAGGTCAACAAAAGGTCACTGGATTAAATCATATGTATGTTGCCTTTGGACATTTAAATGCTAATAAATATTTTAAATGTTCAAATAATTCTGGAATTAAGTCAGGGCTGTTAGGAATAATCCCAACAGAGCCCACAATTATTTTCAGGATTTTAGAAAGTGCCTAGGTATTTTAAATAAAGCCCTAAACTATAGAAAAAATAGAAAAGAAAACAAAACAATAAAAAAACAAAGCAGAAAGTCTCACCTGGCGCCACCCACCAGGCCCACCTGCCGGCCCAGCCCAGCCACCGCGCCAGCGAGCAGCTTGGCTTGGCCAGGTAGGCAGGTAGGTGCTCGACGGCGGCACCAGCACGCGACATGCAGCTGGCTGCCGCCCTGCTTCCTCCCCTCACTGCCCTGCTGGCCTGGACAGGCCCCGCGTCGCCGCCTCGACTCCCTGGACACGCTCACTCACCCCCTGCCTCATTCTCTCGCTCCCCTTCGCCATGGCCGACGCTGCCGAGCTCGCGCCACCGTGAAACCGCGTCCACCGACGTCCCCGTGTCGCACCACCGTGTCCATCGTCTCCGCCATCGCCGACTCCCTGGACACGCTCTTCTTCGACCTCATCTTCACCGAGCATCGCGGGAGATCCCTTTCGACGTCGCCACCGCATCGACTCATCCCCGACCGCGCCGTCTACTTCTACGTGATCGCCGTGAGCTGCTGCACCTCCCCAACCTCTCCGTTCCTCTTCTCGTGCACCACAACGAGCACACGAAGCTCACCCGCACGCGCCGCCATGGAGCTCGTCGCCGACGTGTCTCCGGCCAAACTCCGACCACGCCACCTAGTCTAACCACTCCACCGCATCCCTAGGGGCACAGCGCACCTCACCACACGCCTCGCCGTGCCCCGTAGCCTCGGGCTTATTTTCACCCGACTCCGGCGATCGCAAGGCTCGTCGCTGGCGATGTTTCCGGCCACGCCGAGCCCAACCACCACCACCAAACGCCGCGGTTCATCCCCAGCTACCCGTAGCTGCTCTCCGCGCATCAATTGGTGCCCTGTGGGCGATTTCCGCAGCGCACCACCGCGTCTGCCCTCGCCGGCGGCTAAACGCCGGCAGGTTTTGACCCGCTGACCGGCGAGGTTGACCTGCTGACGTGGGTTGACCTCCCCCTCTTTCTCACCGACATGCGGGCCCCGCCCGACTAATTACCCTGTTAGTGCAAACTAAATAGGTTAGTTTAATTAGTATAGTCACTGACTAGTGGGCCCTGCCAGTTAATTAGGCTAACTAAACGTAGTTAGTGCACAGAGACACTGACCAGTGGGCCCCACCAGTCAGGTTTGACCTGGCTGGCGCCTTTGACCTGCTGACGTCACCCTGACGCGTTGCTGACGCAGTAATTGATTTTCTGGATATACTCTTATCCAGGAAATTCCAGAAAATAGTTCAAACTTCAAAAATTCATGGAAATACAACCATAGCTCCAAATGAGATAAATTATATATGAAAAATTATCAGAAAAATTCAATCTATCCATCTGTAATGGTTTCATGCATGACAAAACAAGTTTACCTTGCTGTTTAAGCAGAATAAGGAAATGCACTATAAATGCCATGTTCAATGAGCTAATATTTGAATCTTTGATTCAAATGAGTTCATCCCTCTCTATTTTAGCTTGCATTAGGCCAAGACACAATCATATTGCCATGTCATAGCATGCATCATATTGTTGCAGATCGTCATGTGTTGATTGTGTTCCGATGTGTTCTTCGTGGTAGGTTCTGCCTCCGAGGATATTCACGAGTATCCAACTCAAGGGTAGTATCCCGTTACCACTCCATCAGGCAAGCAACCATTGATCATTCCGATACAAACCCATGTTCTCGCTTCTGCTCTTGTTTACTTCATTAAGACAACGCGATTCAAACTGCTGTGTGCTACGGTAGTTGAACCCTTATCCTGTGCATGACCTGTCATTGCCACAGTAACTAGATGAAACCCACTAGCATGTGTAGGAGTTGATTGAGCCATGTATGTGATTCCTACCTTGCTATGCCTGCTATGCTTAGAGTTGTGTCAGGTCTAGTTCATCTGGATGATGGGCTAGAGTGAAATGCTTATGTCTGTAATATGAGGGATGTGTTGAACATGTTTTGGTAAAGGTATCGATGAGAGGCCATGTAGGAGTACATGGTGGGTTGTTTCATTGAGGCCGTCCATAAGAACTAAGATATGTATGTGTGATTTAAGATGCAGTTACTACCGTACATTGGGCCGGAAACCAATGGACCCTCTCGGCTTCTTAGTCACCCTAGTACTCTGTCCAGGAGTTGCAATTAGTTTCTGGCGTTTGTAGGTTATGTGTTGGCGGCCGTGCGTAGTGCTGACCCTAGGGGTGGGCTATGTTGCGGTAGATACACCGTGGCACGGTGTACCGAGTCACCCGTTTGGTGTCTCGGGAACCCTGTTCACATCGTTCGGGGCCGTATGTGGAAACCTCGGCCGGACTCCCTGCGGATGGAACCTGGATAGGCGATAAACATGGACTAGAGACCTAAATGTTTAGGTAGGCCGTGGCCGACACCCTCGCTGGGCTTCCGCTTGATGGTTGCCGAGTACATGTCGTGTAAACGGCGTTAAGCGGCAAAAGCGTGTATGACGAAGTACACCCCTGCAGGGTATAAAACTATTCGAATAGCCGCATCCGCGGTAAAGGACTACTTGGTTGCCTATACAATTCATAGACAAGTTAATGGATACTACTAAAAGACTCAAGATAAGTGCGAGTACCGAGGATGGCCCTCTCGTAGGATGACGAGGGAGGATCCCCGGTGGAGTATTGTGTTGGTGAGTAGTGGACTCATGTGCGAAAACTATTTTACTAGTGAAGTTCCGTAGGATAGTTTAGCCAAGAGTCAAAGCTGGCTTGCTGCATTAACCCCACCACCTTCTTGAGAATAAGCATGTATAGTAGGTTCTGATGTAAGACTTGCTGAGTACCTTTGTACTCATGTGCTTATTTATTGTTTTCAGACGACAACACTGCCCCCTCCGATGGGTTTTATGTAGACCTTGACGTCGACGAGTGAGTAGCCACCCAGGTGGTGATCCCGGCCATGGAGGGCCCTATGTAGATAGTCAGGCTTCGAGAAGCCTTCTTTCTTTCTAGAGTCTTTACTCAGACTAGTTGCTTCCGCATGTGCTTCTATGATTGTATGACTTGAGTGTCGGGTCATGTGACCCCTATCTGTATGAACATGTTATGTATGGCTCCCTGGAGCTTTTAAATAAAGTATTTGAGTTGTAGAGTTTTGTTGTGATGCCATGTTGTGTGTACTCATATCGGGCATATTGTGTGTATGATTGAAATGCTTGGTATGAGTGGGATCCGACAATCTAGTTGTTTATCCTTGGCAGCCTTTCTTATGGGGAAATGTAGTCTAGTGCTCCTCGAGCCATAGTAGTCCACTATAGCCCGGTTCACCAGAGTCCTGCTAGCCCAGCACTACTGTTCAGGACACTTGACTGGCCGGCATGTGTTTCACCTCGTTCCTATGTCTGTCCCTTCGGGGAAATGTAACGCGGTGACTTCCGAAGTCCTGCCTAGCCTGCTACAGCCCGGGGTTTCCCGGAGTCCTATTAGCCCAGTGCTACAGCCCGGAATCACTCGTTGATGACCGACATGCTTGATGTGATTCATGTATGCCTGTCTCCATAAGTCTGTGCCGCTTTGGGTTCACGACTAGCCATGTCGGCCCAGGTTCTCTGTCATATGGATGCTAGCGACACTATCATATACGTGAGCCAAAAGGCGCAAACGGTCCCAGGCCATGGTAAGGCGACACCCGTGGGATACCATGCGTGAGGCCGCAAAGTGATATGAAGTGTTACCCGCTAGATCGATGTGACTTGGAATCGGGGTCCTGACAGCGTTGGCATCAGAGCCGGACTGCCTGTAGGTTCGTTGATCCAAACTAGTCGATGTCGAGTCTAGAAATGCTTTAGTTATATGTAGGGGAATTGATTGTGGGAGGGAACGTAAGGTTCTTTTACTCCTTTACCTATGCCTCTGATCTGAGTCATTCTCTCCTCATTCAACGTGGGTTAAGGACTAGGCTCTCTTCTTGTATCAGGTTCACATGTTACTAATCCGTAGTAGCTTATAGGATTATTGTTACGAGTTCCAGTTCAGTTTCTACTATTCTTAGTATGTTGCTAATTGAATCAGAACCTTGATATGATGTTGTTGAGTGGTATTGTGAACTGTTGTGGATGTCTCAAATCTTTTTCTGAGCATTTACAGCCGTTGTGCTGTCCAATTTTCCCTAGAAATTCTAATGTCTTTGCATTGTGGTGGTGCTTTCAGATGGCCAACCGTCCTCAAAACCAAGTGGTTCGCCTGACCAGGTGCCTCGACGTGCCCGGTCATACTGCTATGTTAGTCCGGGTCATGATCGAGACGGGTTACCGTTGGTATCCCGAATACACTGTCGAAGAGCAGTTCCGTGACTTTAATCAAAGCCAGTATTTCTGCACCGTCAGGATATTTCCTTCTTATCCTGGATCTACCAAGACCCTTCACTGTTCCTATGGACTCGGGGTTACCGTTGAGATGGATGTGCAGGATGCTGCCTATTCCATGATGACCATCATGCGAGTCCGGACTGGCCTGCTTCGGAACACCGACTTCCGTTACATGCCAGCTTCACTTCCGGGAGCGCAAGGGTATCTTCAGGCCATCTATGCTGACTCCACTCAGGAGGACTCATTAACTCGTACCACTGCCGAGATGCTCGAAGATAAGGACCAAGAGAATCGGGCCTTGAGGTTTGAGCTTTTCAATACTCATGCTGATCATTGGGCCACATTGACTCGGTTTGCACCTGCGGTGCAAGCTGGATGTATGGATACAAGGGATCTGTATCCTGTGAGATCAGCTCTGCCAGACATGGTGGATTGGCGTGATGTCGGAGGCATCACCCCACCCCGTGGTCCCCGCAGGCCACAGTTTGTTGGTCCAAGACCTCATCCTAGCCCATATGGTCCACAGGCTCCTCAGGACCGTCTGTTTCCGGATGATCACGTTGAACTTCCAGGCTATGGAGGTGACTTCTATGAGGACTACTACAGAGCTGTCTGAGTTAGTAGTAGTACCACTAGTATTGTAATAGTTGTATCTCCACTGTCCTCCGTGACTTGTGGAATATGACTTTGCGTGTAATCGATTCCGGAGGTGTAGACAAATAATGTATAGGAGCTTGTAATGCCTCCGATGAGATGTAACGTCTTTCATCATAGTTGTACTGTAGCCTGGGCTTGTACTAAACTATGTATGATGTGTATGACCCTTGGTATATATATGGCAGTTTTATATTACCATGTCATACGGATGAACATCTCTGCATTCCGTGTTATCCATTACATTCTACACTTCCTTGCTAAGTTTGAGCCATCCTTGTCTAAACCGTTGTCTTGTTTTCTCCTAGGATGGTCAACACCCGCGGCAACCCTGCTGTCCCGGAGCAGGGGGAAGCCAGTGCAGCTAGAGGTGAAATTCTGCCTCACCCGCCTTCTTTGGCCGAAGTGATGCTAGAGGCGGAAAGAAACAAGCGTGAGACTAACTGCCTGCTGGAGCGGATTGAGCAGAACACTGCACGCCACCCACGAAATGACTTGGTGTCAATCAATGATTTATCAAGCTGTACCCACCAAAGTTCAACCATTCCGTCGAGCCCCTCGACGCGGATGATTGGCTTCGCAGCATCACCCACAAGCTACGTTCTGCCAACGTAGCCGAAGCCGACAAGGTTACTTATGCTGCCTATCATCTCGAAGGCCCTGCTAGCCTTTGGTGGGAAAACTTCGAAGCTATGCGCCCGGTCGGTCAAATCACTACTAGGGCTGAATTCTGTGAGGCTTTCCGTGAGCATCACATTCCGGAAGGTCTCATGGATCGCAAGAGGGAGGAGTTTTGCAACTTCACCCAAGGAAGACTGACTGTAGATGCTTACAGTCGTGAATTTGGGAATCTGGCACACTATGCTCCTGAAGAGGTTTCTACTGATGCCAAGAAGCAGGCAAGGTTCCGCAAGGGACTTTGCCCTGAGCTTCGCCGCGATCTCCATCTGCAGGAGTGCACATCTTTTCAGAAGTTGGTCAATAAAGCCATCAGTGCTTAGACATGCTAGACTGATTATGACGCTTCACGCAAGCACTCCCGTGATTTTGGCTCTTCATCCGGCTCTGGAGCTCAGAAGCGCCGGGTGTGGGTTCCAAGCACGACACTGTCACCCAAGTTCATCCCGAGGCCATCCTTTGAGGCGCCTCGTCCCAACTAGCAATTTGCACCGCCCAAGCCCTATGGTGGCCCCGCTGCTAACGCTGCTCCACGCCCCAATGTGGTAACATGCTTCAAGTGTGGAGAGCCGGGTCACTATAGCCGAGAGTGTCCCCAGAACAACAACCCCAATCAAACTGGAAAGTCCGTTGGCCGTGGTAAGCCCGCGGGAAAAACGTTCTACGCCAAGCCGGCCACCACTGCACGTGGCCATGTCAATTATGTTTCAGCCAAGGAGTCTCATGAGGATCCTAATGTCATCCTTGGTACGCTCCTTGTTAACTGCCATCTGGCATCTGTTCTTTTCGATACTAGAGCATCTCATTCATTCATATCCGAGAACTATGCTCGGTTGCATAACACGACATTCTGTGACATGCCCACTTCCATGGTAATTCAAACTCCGGGTTCCAAATGGCAAACTTCTAGAGTAAGCCATGGGAACGAAATTCTTGTCGACAGACTTGTCTTCCTTGCATCCTTAATAGCTCTCAAGTCCTCCGACATAAACATCATCTTGGGTATGGACTGGATGTCATCTCATTATTCTAAGATCGATTGTGCCACTAGAACCGTTCAACTTACTCACCCCTCGGGCAAGACAGTTAATGTCTTAACTCCAGTGGCCAAGCGCCAACTTACTCCCTAAATGCCAACCCCCTTCTAGACCTTGAGGATGTTCCGGTAGTCCGAGACTTTCCGGATGTCTTTCCAGAAGAACTGCCAGGTGTTCCACCTGACAGGGATGTCGAGTTTGTGATAGACCTTGTTCCAGGAATCGTTCCAATTTCCAGAAGACCCTATAAGATGGAACCCTTAGAACTAGCCGAGCTTAAGAACCAACTCGATGAGTCCTTGAACAAGAGTTTCATCCGTCCTAGTTCCTCTCCTTGGGCTTGCCCCGTCCTCTTCGTGAAGAAGAAGGATGGAACAGATCGAATGGTTGTGGATTACCGACCCGTCAACTTGGTCACCATCAAGAACAAATACCCGCTTCCCAGGATCAACGATCTATATGATCAGCTCGCTGGATCCTCAGTCTTCTCCAAGATGGATTTGAGGTTGGGCTACCATCAAACCAAAATCAGAAACGGGGACATCCCCAAAACGGCCTTTGTTACTCGTTATGGCCAATACGAGTACACCGTTATGTCCTTCGGTTTAACCAATGCCCCAGCCACCTTCTCTCGGTTAATGAACTCGGTTTTCATGGAGTACTTGGATAAATTCATTGTAGTATACCTCGACAACATACTCATCTACTCCAAGAATGAAGAGGAACATGCCGAACATCTAAGGCTGGTATTGATGAAACTTCGAGAGCATCGCCTTTATGCCAAATTCTCCAAGTGTGAATTTTGGTTGCCAGAAGTGACCTATCTAGGCCATGTAATCTCTGGTAAGGGTATTGCTGTCAATGCCGAGCGAGTCCAAGCCGTCCTTGATTGGACTCCACCTAAGACGGTCAAGCAAGTTCGGAGCTTCCTTGGCTTAGCAAGCTATTGCTGCCGCTTCGTAGAGAATTTCTCCAGGGTTGCTAAACCTCTAACTGAACTCCTCAAGAAAGACAAAAAGTTCGAGTGGACTCCACAGTGCGAGATCAGTTTTCAGGAACTGAAAACACGCCTGACATCTGCCCCCGTACTGGTACCACCAGACTTCTCCAAGGACTTTATTATCTATTGCGACGCCTTGCGACAAGGACTAGGTTGAATACTCATGCAAGATCGTCAGTTAATTGCCTATGCTTCATGGCAATTACACCCACATGAGGAAAATTATCCCACACATGATCTAGAGCTTGCAGCTGTAGTCCATGCACTTAAAACTTGGCGACATTACCTTCTCGGTAATCGTTGCGAGATCTTCACCGATCACCAAAGTTTGAAATATATCTTCACCCAACCAGATTTGAATCTCAGGCAACGACGTTGGGTCGAGTTGATCTCGGATTACGACTTAGGAATAACTTACACCCCGGGCAAAGCCAATGTCATGGCTGATGCGCTAAGCCATAAGTCCTATTGTAACAACCTGATGTTACAACAAAGTCAACCACTTCTCCATGAGGAATTTCGTAAGCTAAATCTTCACATTGTTCCTCGAGGATTCCTATCCACCCTGGTGGCGGAACCTACCCTTACGAATCATACCATCAAGGCACAGAAGGTAGATCCGGGAATCTCCCGTATCAAGAGAAACATTAAGAAAGGAGTCGTGAATTGTTTCTCCATTGATGATCAAGGTGTCGTATACTTTGGGAATCGCCTAGTGGTTCCAAAGGCGCGAAACCTGAGGCGACTGATCCTTAAGGAAGCTCATGAATCCCCTCTCACCATTCATCCCGGTAGTACTAAAATGTATCAAGACCTACGCCAGAGGTTTTGGTGGACTAGGATGAAGAGAGAAATCGCTCAATACATTGCTAATTGCAACGTTTGTCGTCGTGTTAAAGCAGAGGATCAATGGCCTGCTGACACCCTTCAACCTTTGGCTATTCCTGAATGGAAATGGGATAAAATCAGTATGGAGTTCATCACTGGGTTTCCCAGGACCAAGAGAGGGAATAATGCCATCTTCGTTGTGATCGACCGACTTTCCAAAGTAGCCCACTTTCTACCTATTCGTGAGAGTATCACCACTAGCCAGCTAGCTGATTTATACATCTCATGAATAGTGTCTCTTCATGGTGTTCCATTGGAAATTAACTCAGACCGTGGGAGTCTCTTCACATCTCGATTTTGGGAAAGTTTCCAAAATGCTATGGGGACTCATCTCTCTTTTAGCACCGCCCTCCATCCTCAATCAAGTGGTCAAGTAGAGCGAGTCAATCAAATTCTGGAAGATACGCTCCGAGCTTCTGTTATCTCGTTCGGAATGAGTTCGGAGGAATGCCTTCCATTCGCGGAGTTTGCTTATAACAATAGTTATCAAGCTAGCTTGGGCAAAGCTCCTTTCGAAGTTCTTTATGGACGAAAATGTCGAACGCCTCTTAACTGGTCAGAAACCGGGGAAAGACAACTCTTTGGCCCGGATATGATTCAGGAAGCCGAAGAGCAGGTTCGTGCTATTCGTGAGAATTTGAAAACAGCCCAATCTTGTCAAAAGAGTCAATATGATCACAAACATAAGCCTATGACTTATGAAGTCAACGAGAAGGCTTACCTTCGGGTTACTCCGTTAAAGGGAACCCATCGTTTCGGTATCAAAGGCAAATTGGCTCCTCGTTAGATTGGACCCTTCCGCATTCTTGCCAAACAAGGAGAAGTTGCCTACCAATTGCAACTACCTCCGCATCTTTCCAGAGTTCATGATGTCTTCCACGTTTCGCAACTCAGGCGTTGCTTTGCGGATCCTATCCGTGGAGTGGACCACGAAACGCTTGATCTACAAGATACCCTCTCTTATCGGGAATATCCCATTCGTATCCTTGATCAAGCCGAGTGTACCACTCGACATCGTAATATCAAGTTTCTCAAGATTCAATGGTAAGACCATTCCGAGGAAGAAACCACTTGGGAAAGGGAGGATCGTCTTCGACTCGAGTACCCCACCTTCTTTCCAGAGGATCCTAAATCTCGGGAAGAGATTCTTTTGAGTGGGGGTGAGTTGTCAAACCCTAGCTAGTCCATGCATTAGAGTGTGCATCATGTTTACTTTCATCAGAAACTTGAAATGGGGAAGGCAGAACCCCCAGCACCCCTCTTGAAATCAACTAGGTTTACTAAAAATAATTTCAATGAACCTGAAATGCCCTTCTAAAATGTTCACCCTCTTTGCCTTGGGTTAGAACCTCTGGCAAAATAGGTGCACAATTTTCTAGGTCAACAAAAGGTCACTGGATTAAATCATATGTATGTTGCCTTTGGACATTTAAATGCTAATAAATATTTTAAATGTTAAAATAATTCTCGAATTAAGTCAGGGCTGTTAGGAATAATCCCAACAGAGCCCACAATTATTTTCAGGATTTTAGAAAGTGCCTAGGTATTTTAAATAAAGCCCTAAAGCTACAGAAAAAAATAGAAAAGAAAACAAAAAAACAAAGCAGAAAGACTAACCTGGCGCCACCCACCAGGCCCACCTGCCGGCCCAGCCCAGCCACCGCGCCAGCGAGCAGCTTGGCTTGGCCAGGCAGGCGGGCAGGTGCTCGACGGCGGCACCAGCGCGCGCCACGCAGCTGGCTGCCGCCCTGCTTCCTCCCCTCGCCGCCCTGCTGGCCTGGACAAGCTCCGCGTCGCCGCCTCGACTCCTTGGACACGCTCACTCGCCCCCTGCCTCACTCTCTCGCTCCCCTTCACCATGGCCGACGCTGCCGAGCTCGCGCCACCGTGAAACCGCGTCCACCGACGTCCCCGTGTTGCACCACCGTGTCCATCCTCTCCGCCATCATCGATTCCGTCGAGCAGCCGAGCCCCGAGCGCTCACACGCTCTGCAACGTCTTCTTCGACCTCATCTTCACCGAGCATCGCCGGAGATCCCTTTCGACGTCGCCGCCGCATCGACTCGTCCCCAACCGCGCCGTCTACTTCTACGTGATCGCCGTGAGCTGCTGCACCTCCCCAACCTCTCCGTTCCTCTTCTCGTGCACCACAACGAGCACACGAAGCTCACCCGCACGCGCCGCCGTGGAGCTCGTCGCCGACGTGTTTTCGGCCAAACTCCGGCCACGCCACCTAGTCTAACCACTCCACCGCATCCCTAGGGGCACAACGCACCTCACCACACGCCTCGCCGTGCCCCGTAGCCTCGGGCTAATTTTCACCCGACTCCGGCGACCGCAAGGCTCGTCGCCGGCGACGTTTCCGGCCACCCCGAGCCCAACCACCACCACCAAACGCCGCGGTTCGTCCCTGGCTACCCATAGCTGCTCTCCGCGCATCAATTGGTGCCCTGTGGGCGATTTCCGCAGCGCGCCACCGCGTCTGGCCTCGCCGGCGGCTAAACGCCGGCAGGTTTTGACCCGCTGACCGGCGAGGTTGACCTGCTGACGTGGGTTGACCTCCCCCTCTCTCTCACCGACATGCGGGCCCCGCCCGACTAATTACCCTGTTAGTGCAAACTAAATAGGTTAGTTTAATTAGTATAGTCACTGACTAGTGGGCCCTGCCAGTTAATTAGGCTAACTAAACGTAGTTAGTGCACAGAGACACTGACCAGTGGGCCCCACCAGTCAGGTTTGACCTGGCTGGCGCCTTTGACCTGCTGACGTCACCCTGACGCGTTGCTGACGCAGTAATTGATTTTCTGGATTTATTCTTATCCAGGAAATTCCAGAAAATAGTTCAAACTTCAAAAATTCATAGAAATTCAACCATAGCTCCAAATGAGATAAATTATATATGAAAAATTATCAGAAAAATTCAATCTGTCCATCTGTACTAGTTTCATGCATGACAAAACAAGTTTACCTTGCTGTTTAAGCAGAATAAGGATATGCACTATAAATGCCATGTTCAATGAGCTAATATTTGAATCTTTGATTCAAATGAGTTCATCCCTCTCTATTTTAGCTTGCATTAGGCCAAGACACAATCATATTGCCATGTCATAGCATGCATCATATTGTTGCATATCGTCATGTGTTGATTGTGTTCCGATGTGTTCTTCGTGGTAGGTTCTGCCTCCGAGGATATTCACGAGTATCCAACTCAAGGGCAGTATCCCGTTACCACTCCATCAGGCAAGCAACCATTGATCATTCCGATACAAACCCATGTTCTCGCTTCTGCTCTTGTTTACTTCATTAAGACAACGCGATTCAAACTGCTGTGTGCTACGGTAGTTGAACCCTTATCCTCTGCATGACCTGTCATTGCCAAAGTAACTAGATGAAACCCACTAGCATGTGTAGGAGTTGATTGAGCCATGTATGTGAATCCTACCTTGCTATGCCTGCTATGCTTAGAGTTGTGTCAGGTCATGTTCATCTGGGTGATGGGCTAGAGTGAAATGCTTATGTCGGTAATATGAGGGATGTATTGAACATGTTTTGGTAAAGGTATTGATGAGAGGCCATGTAGGAGTACATGGTGGGTTGTTTCATTGAGGCGGTCCATAAGAACTGAGATCTATATGTGTGATTTAAGATGCAGTTACTACCGTACATTGGGCCCAAAACCAATGGACCCTCTCGGCTTCTTAGTCACCCTAGTACTCTGTCCAGGAGTTGCAATTAGTTTCTGGTGTTTGTAGGTTATGTGTTGGCGGCCGTGCGTAGCACTGACCCTAGGGGTGGGCTATGTTGCGGTAGATACACCGTGGCACGGTGTACCGAGTCACCCGTTTGGTGTCTCGGGAACCCTATTCACATCGTTCGGGGCCGTATGTGGAAACCTCGGCCGGACTCCCTGCGGATGGAACCTGGATAGGCGATAAACCTGGACTAGAGACTTAAGTGTTTAGGTAGGCCGTGGCCGACACCTTCGCTGGGCTTCCGCTTGAAGGTTGCCGAGTACATGTCGTGTAAACGGCGGTAAGTGGTGAAAGCGTGTATGACGAAGTACACCCCTGCAGGGAATAAAACTATTCGAATAGCCGCGTCCGCGGTAAAGGACTACTTGGTTGCCTATACAGTTCATAGACAAGTTAATGGATACTACTAATAGACTCAAGATAAGTGTGAGTACCGAGGATGGCCCTCTCGTAGGATGGCGAGGGAGGATCCCCGGTGGAGTATTGTGTTGGTGAGTAGTGGACTCTTGTGCGAAAACTATTTTACTAGTGAAGTTCCGTAGGATAGTTTAGCCAAGAGTCAAAGCTGGCTTGCTGCATTAACCCCACCACCTTCTTGAGAATAAACATGTATAGTAGGTTCGGATTTAAGACTTGCTGAGTACCTTTGTACTCATGTTTGCTTATTTATTGTTTTCAGACGACAACACTGCCCCCTCCAATGGGTTTTATGTAGACCTTGACGTTGACGAGTGACTAGCCACCCAGGTGGTGATCCCGGCCATGGAGGGCCCTATGTGGATAGACAGGCTTCGAGAAGCCTTCTTTCTTTCTAGAGTCTGTACTCAGACTAGTTGCTTCCGCATGTGCTTGTATAATTATATGACTTGAGTGTCGGGTCATGTGACCCCTATCTATATGAACATGTTATGTATGGCTCCCTGGAGCTTTTAAATAAAGTACTTGAGTTGTAGAGTTTTGTTGTGATGCCATGTTGTGTGTACTCATATCGGGCATATTGTGTGTATGATTGAAATGCTTGGTATGAGTGGGATCCGACAATCTAGTTGTTTATCCTTGGCAGCCTTTCTTATGGGGAAATGTAGTCTAGTGCTCCTCGAGCCATAGTAGTCCGCTACAGCCCGGTCCACCGGAGTCCTGCTAGCCCAGCACTACTGTTCAGGACACATGACTGGCCGGCATGTGTTTCACCTTGTTCCTATGTCTGTCCCTTTGAGGAAATGTCACGCGGTGACTTCCGGAGTCCTGCCTAGCCTGCTACAGCCCGGGGTTCCACGGAGTCCTGTTAGCCCAGTGCTACAGCCCGGAATCACTCGTTGATGACCGACATGCTCGATGTGATTCATCTATGCCTGTCTCCATAAGTCTATGCCGCTTTGGGTTCACGACTAGCCATGTCGGCCCGGGTTCTCTGTCATATGGATGCTAGCGACACTATCATATACGTGAGCCAAAAGGCGCAAACGGTCCCGGGCCATGGTAAGGCGACACCCATGGGATACCGTGCGTGAGGCCGCAAAGTGATATGAAGTGTTACCCGCTAGATCGATGTGACATGGAATCGGGGTCCTGACAGCGCGGTTAATTCCTCGTCCGCGAGGGCTTCGGATAGCGCCTCCAAGACCGGGGATGCGGTTTTGTTTTCAGCGCAGAGTGCTATGTCCATGTCACTAGCGAGAGTGATTATACCATTTGGTCCGGGCATTTTGAGTTTCATATATCCATAGTGAGGTATGGCCTGGAAGCGTGTATAAGCATCCCGCCCCAACAGGGCGTGCTATCCGCTGCTGAAAGGGGCCACTTGGAAGGTTATTTCTTCGGACCGATAGTTCTCCGACGATCCGAATACCACGTCAAGTGTGATTTTGCCCGCGCACCGCTCCTCCCGACTAGGAATAATTCCTCAGAAGGTTGTGTTACTTTGTTTGATGCGGCTCCTGTCTACTCCCGTTTTATGGAATGTGTCCTCATAAATGAGGTTTAGTCGGCTGCCGCCGTCCATGAGGACCTTGGTAAGTCGAAACCCGTCCACAATGGTACTAAGTACTAACGCGGCAGGCGCTCGTACTATTCTGTACTTTGGTTCGTCAGCGTCTTTGAATGTTATAGCCGTGTCATTCCATGGGTTTATTACAGCGATTTGGCAGACTTCGTTGAGCTCGCGAAGTGCCCTTTTGCGCTTGTTGTTTGAAGCAAATGTCTCAAAGACAGTCAATACTCTTGGATGGTCATCTTCTAGGGGGCGTTTTTCCGGGGTATCCTTAATAAGGGTGTCCTCGCCGCTCTTGGCTACCTGTCGTAGTATCCAACATGCTCTAAGGCTGTGGGTTGCCACGGTGTTTGTTGTTGTATGTATTTTGCATGGGCCATCGAGCCACCCCTCCATAACGGTGCCATGCCGCGTAGCGGTTTTGTGTTTCTTGACTGTCGGGCTGGGCGTGCCACGAGGGTGCGCCCTTTTCGCCTGTAGGGGGAGTTGAGCTGGGACCGATGATTCCCAATGAGCTGCTTGAGTTTCCCCAGCGCTCTCCATCGCGCTGTATTTTTGTACAATGGTTTCTAAGTTAGCGAATTTGAGTATGAGGCGTCGATTGATGGCATTGAGAATTCCTTCGTCTGCACAGTTTTTGCAGAACGCTGATATTGCATCCTCGTCACGGTAATCTTTTACCTTGTTCTTGACAAGGAGGAATCTGGCCCAAAAGTGGTGGACCTTCTCTTGAGATTGCTGTTTTATGCTCATGAGAGACTCTATGTTCGGGTGGGTGGATGGAATTAAATCCGAACCCTAACCTAACCGGTTGTCCGGGGTTCTATGACCTTTCGGACTGGACAGTCCAGGTTCCGGAACATCTTCTGACTGTTTGGAGCCGCCGTCCGATGCTATGTTCGGAGGGCTGGTTGTGTCTTTTCGCGGGTGAGTATCCGGCTCTTTATGAACGGCGACCCAAACATAGTCCATCTTTGATATAGAAGAAGACTCGCCATCCTGCTCCAGGACTGCCACGATCTGGTGGGTGCCAAGTGGAGCTTCGGTTTCTCCCTGATCGGTTTTAGGCCCGATCTGATCGTAATCAGTGAAAATTTCCAAAGTGGCGATGCGATCTAGGAGCTCGTTTAAGGATGAAAGCTCGACCGGATCCATCTGCTTGGAGTGCTCAGAGTTTATGCGAAGGGGATTTTCGATGGCCCGAGAGGTCATCATCGGCTCTGCGGCCGAACGGGCAATCATAGTAAAGTCGCCCAGCCGGAGGGTTTGGCCCGGGGCCAAAACTACCCCTACAGTGATGTTGCCTCTAACGACAAGGCACCAATGGAACTCTCAATGAAAGCACCAATGTCGGTGTGAAAACCGGCGGATCTCGGGTAGGGGGTCCCGAACTGTTCGTCGAGGGTCGATGGTAACAGGAGACGGGGGACACGATGTTTACCCAGGTTCGGGCCCTCTCTATGGAGGAAATACCCTACTTCATGCTTGACTGATCTTGATGAATATGAGTATTACAAGAGTTGATCTACCACGAGATCATAATGACTAAACCCTAGAAGTCTAGCCTATGAATATGGTAATGAGTATATGTGGTCCCCTTTCCGGACTATCCCCCTCGGTTTATATAGACACCGAGGGGATATAGGGTTTACATGGAGTCGGTTACATAAGAAGGAATCTTTGGTCGCCGAGCTTGCCTTCCACGCCAAGCAGAGCCCAATCCGGAGACGGTGCAGTCTTCAGTCTTCATGTCTTCAGCCATCAGTCCGGCCCATAGATAACAGGCCGGACGCCCGAGGACCCCTTAGTCCAGGACTCCCTCACCGACCCCCCCTAGCCCTAGTCCAATTCGGTTTGGGCTAGGGGGGCACCACACCTTGGCCTGCCTCCTCTCTTCCACCATTAGGCCCATGAGGCCGAATAACTTCCCGCGGGGGTTCCGGTAACCCTCCGGCACTCCGGTTTTATCCAAAATTATCCGAAACACTTCTGGTGTCTGAATAACATGGTCCAATATATCAATCTTTATGTCTCGACCATTTCAAGACTCCTCTTCATGTCCGTGATCAGATCCGGGACTCCAAACAACCTTTGGTATATCAAAACACATCTCTAGTCAATAACCAATAGCGGAACCTAGATGGTCATATTGGCTCCTACATATTCTACGAAGATCTTTATCGGTGAAACGACACAACAACATATGTTTTTCCCTTTTTCATCGGTACGTTACTTGCCGGAGATTCAATCGTCGGTATCATCATACCTAGTTCAACCTCGTTACCGGGAAGTCTCTTTCTCATTATGTAATGCATCAGTCCGCAACTAACTCATTAGTCACATTGCTTGCAAGGCTTATAGTGATGTGCATTACCGAGAGGGACCAAAGACACCTCTCTGACAATCGGAGTGACAAATCCTAATCTCGATCTATGCCAACTCAACAAACACCATCGAAGACACCTGTAGAGTATCTTTATAATCACCAAGTTACGTTGTGACGTTTGATAGAACACTAAGTGTTCCTCCGGTATTCGTGAGTTGCATAATCTCATAGTCATAGGAACACATATAAGTCATGAAGAAAGCAATAGCAATAAACTAAACGATCATAGTGCTAAGCTAACAGATGGGTCTGGTCCATCATAGCATTCTCTAATGATGTGATCCCGTTCAACAACTGACAACACATGTCTATGGCTAGGAAACCTAACCATCTTTGATTAAGGAGCTAGTCTAGTAGAGTCATACCAGGGACACTCTATTTGTCTATGTATTCACTCATTTACTAAGTTTCTAGTTAATACAATTCTAACATGACTAATAAATATTTATCATGATATAAGGAAATATAAATAAGAATTTTATTATTGCCTCTAGGGCATATTTTCTCCAATATGTTCAAGCAAAACTCTAATCATCAGCCCACTTTTTTAGCATGAATGATTTCAACGTTATCAGATTAAACGTACAAATATGCACAAATTTTTAGAAGGACGTAGAGCTGCTAACCTACCTAAGAAAGCATACAATAAGAGGAGGTGTTCGATTGCAAGGATTGTAAGTTAGATTGCCTTTTGGAAGGTGTAGAAGAGGAGGTGTTCGAGTCCAAGTGACTGTGTACTTTCCTCATCTAGCCGAATTATATATCATTTGTCAAGGCAGACCTTTTCGTTTCAACCTCCGGTCCCGAAGGTGCGGAGTGTTTCCGAATACCGTCGAAGTCAAATAGGCTGGGGTATGTCTGGAAAACTAGCTGTAGGGGTCATAGTTGCTTGAACAGACAAGTTGTATCCGGCTAGCTACGTTATATTACATTGATATCGTAAGAAACATCTTCTAGAGAGAATAGTTCCGTTAAGGGTTCCTTTCCCTGGGTGTGCATGCGTTTAATGCGCATGTCCGAATTGTGGTGTGAGCACCACGGTTTGGATAAATGCTGGGGGTGCGAAACGGAGTGTGTGCAAAAAACATCTTTAATTCACTGACCGAATATTCCCTTAAGAATGCTAGCTTTGGACTTCACCCAGTCTGAGGTACACATCCGGATGACCCAGCGGTAACAATCGCAGAGGTGCTCCCTTTATGCCTAGTCGAACTAACGGGAACATAGGGCATAAGCACAGGAGCGAGGCAACCCAGCTTGGCCAAAACATAAGTCATATCGATGCATATAATGGCAAAGAAAAGGTACATATGAAAGAAAACTCATATGTGAGGAGCTTGATGCTCAAGGAATGACAATAACTTCTGTCCGAGAAGTCCCTAGGTACAAGTGGCGTACATGTTGAAAGATGTATGTGCCAATGGTGTACCGTCTAGCCGCATCAAAGCCTTAAAGCGAAAAAAGAAGAAAGTAATCGGGAAAGAGAGGAAAATAATGGGAACTACAGGGGAGGAGGAGACGAACAAGGGGTGTAGCGCTAGGCGTAGAATCTCCGGAGTCTGCCCGCGTTCCAGGGGTTCGGCTCGAGGCGATTGTCTGATGCATTGCGAAGACGGTACGCTCCTCCGGTGAGAACTTCGTCAATTATGAAGGGACCCTTCCATTTGGGATTGAGTTTGTCCTTTTTCTTCTTCGGGAGCCGTAAAACGAGTTTGCCAACGTTGTAAGTCTTGGCCCGTACTTCTCTACTTTGATATCTTCGAGCCTGCTGTTGGTAAACTGCTGAACGGGCTTTTGCGACATCGCATTCCTCCTCCAGGGAATCTAGGCTGTCATGTCGATCGAGCTCAACTTATCTCTCTTCGTACATACGCACTCTAGGTGAGTCGTGAATAATATCGCAGGGCAATATGGCATCTGCACCATACACCATGAACAAGGGTGTGTACCCGGTAGTACGGTTGGGCGTGGTCCGCAGCCCCCAGAGTACGGAGTCGAGCTCCACAACCTAGTGCTTGTCTGATTCTTCTAAAGACCGCACTAGTCTGGGCTTGATGCCGCTCATAATAAGACCGTTGGCGCGTTTGACTTGACTGTTGGTTTGTGGGTGGTAGGCGGAGGCGTAATCTAGTTTACCCAGATTAGTACACCAGGTTTTTACCTCATCGACTGTGAAATTGGAGTCGTTGTCAGTGATGATGCTGTGTGGGACACCATAACGGCGCACAACATCAGATATGATGTCTATCACTGGGCCGGACTCAGCCGTTTTCACCGGTTTAGCCTCTATCCACTTAGTGAATTTGTCCACCATAACCAGCAGATATTTTTTCTTATGGATTCCCCCTTTAAGGGGACCGACCATGTCAAGTCCCCAGACCGCGAAAGGCCAAGTGATGGAGATTGTTTGTAGGGCAGTTGGGGGCATATGGCTCTGATTGGCAAAGAGTTGGCATCCAACGCAATGTTGGACGAGGTCCTGTGCATCTGCTCGGGCCGTCGGCCAATAAAACCCTGTACGGAATGCCTTGCTAACAAGGACCCGAGCTGCGGCGTGGTTCTCGCCGAGTCGGGCATGAATTTCAGCCAAGAACTGCCGCCCCTTTTCCTCGGATATACATCGTTGAAGGACTCCGGTGGTGCTTTTCTTGTAGAGCTCTCCATCGTGAACCTTGTAGGCCTTCGAGCGCCGAACAATGCAGCGGTCCACATTCTGGTCCTTGGGAAGCTCCTTCCTATTAAGGTAGGCCAGGAAGGGTTCGGTCCATGGGGCAATGACCACCATGATGAGCTGCGCCGATGGTGTTATGTCGATGTTTCTGGGATCTAGTGTTTTGTTTGGGTCCGGACTAGCGTTCCCATTTCCCCCCTGCCACACCACGGTGGCTTAAAGAGCCTTTCCAGGAAGATATTAGGTGGGACGGGGTCGCGCTTAGCGCCAATACAAGCAAGAACATCCGCCGCTTGATTACTTTCAAGAGCCACATGATGGAACTCAAGCCCCTCGAACCGGGCCGACATTTTTATGACTGCATTACGATATGCTACCATCTTCGGATCCTTGGCGTCAAAATCTCCATTTATTTGAGATATTGCGAGGTTCGAGTCCCCGCGCACTTCTACGCGTTGTATGCCCATGGAGACAGCCATCCGGAGACCATGCAATAAGGCCTCGTATTTGGCTGCATTATTGGAGTCTGTGTATAGTATTTGGAGAACATACTGGACGATGTCTTCGGTAGGGGACGTTAAGATGACACATGCTCCTAACCCTGCCAGCATTTTGGAGTCGTCGAAGTGCATGACCCAATTGGAGTATGTGCCGTACTCTTTAGGGAGTTCGGCCTCGTTCCATTCGGCGATGAAGTCAGCCAGGACTTGGGATTTGATAGCTCGGAGTGGATTGTATGTAATGTCAAATGGCAGGAGCTCAATGGCCCATTTGGCAATCCGGCCCGTAGCACCGGGGTTATTTATGATGTCGTTGAGTGGCACTTCGGAGGCCACCGTGATCGAACACTCCTGGAAGTAGTGATAGAGCTTCCGGGATTCCATGAAGACCGCGTATGGTATTGAAGCCCAACAGTTTTCTGGCGGGGAGGCCGAGGACACACTTTTTCGGGTTGAGCTTGATGTCATACGCCCTGAGGTTGTCGAATGTAAGACGTAAGTCGTCTATTAGTGTTTCCACGTGCCTGGTTTTGATGACGACGTCATCAATGTAAGCTTCTACTGTTTTGCCGATCTGTTTCTCCAGGCAAGTTTGAATAATGCATTGATATGTGGCACCGGTGTTCTTGAGCTAGAAGGGCATGGTATTGAAGCATAATGGCCCATATGGGGTGATAAATGTTGTTGCAGCTTGATCGGATTCCTTCATTTTGATTTGATGGTATCGGGAGTATGCATCGAGGAAACACAGTGAGTCGTGTCCTACGGTGGCGTCAATGATTTGATCAATGCGGGGGAGGGGGAAGGGATCCTTAGGGCAGGCTTTGTTGAGGTCTTTTAAATCAACACATAGGCGCCAGGATTTGTCCTTCTTTGGTACCATCACCAGGTTTGCCAGCCAGTCCGGATGTTTGATTTCTCTAATGAATCTGGCCTTGATGAGTTTGGCCAGCTCCTCCCCCTTGGCTTGTCGCTTGGGTTCGGAAAAGCGTCGCAGTGCTTTCTTAACTGGTTTAAACCCCTTTAATATATTGAGGCTATATTCGGCCAGATTGCGTGGGATCCCTGGCATATCCAAAGGGTGCCAGACAAATATGTCCCAGTTTTCGTGCAGGAATTCTCGTAGTGCGGCGTCAATTGCTGGGCTTAGTTGAGCTCCGATGGATGCCGTCTTCTTGGGGTCCGTTGGGTGGACCTGGAATTTTATTATTTCTGCTGCCGGTTTAAACAAGCTGGATTTGGAGCGTTTGTCGAGGATCACATCATCCCTGTCAACTCTGGAGCGTAGCGCGGTTAATTCCTCGGCCGCGAGGGCTTCGGATAGCGCCTCCAAGACCAGGGATGCGGTTTTGTTTTCAGCGCGGAGTGCTAGGTCCGTGTCACTAGCGAGAGTGATTATACCGTTTGGTCCGGGCATTTTGAGTTTCATATATCCATAGTGAGGTATGGCCTGGAAGCGTGTAAAAGCATCCCGCCGCAACAGGGCGTGCTATCCGCTGCTGAAAGGGGCCACTTGGAAGGTTATTTCTTCGGACCGATAGTTCTCCGACGATCCGAATACCACGTCAAGTGTGATTTTGCCCGCGCACCGCGCCTCCCGACTAGGAATAATTCCTCAGAAGGTTGTGTTACTTTGTTTGATGCGGCTCCTGTCTACTCCCATTTTATGGAGTGTGTCCTCATAAATGAGGTTTAGTCGGCTGCCACCGTCCATGAGTACCTTGGTAAGTCGAAACCCGTCCACAATGGTACTGAGTACTAACGCGGCAGGCGCTCGTACTATTATGTACTTTGGTTCGTCAGCGTCTTTGAATGTTATAGCCGTGTCATTCCATGGGTTTATTACAGCGATTTGGCAGACATCGTTGAGCTCGCGGGGTATCCTTAATAAGGGTGTTCCCCTTTTGCGCTTGTTGTTTGAAGCAAATGTCTCCAAGACAGTCAATACTCTTGGATGGTCATCTTCTAGGGGGCGTTGTTCCGGGGTATCCTTAATAAGGGTGTCCTCGCCGCTCTTGGCTACCTGTCGTAGTATCCAACATGCTCTAAGGCTGTGAGTTGCCACGGTGTCTGTTGTCGTATGTATTTTGCATGGGCCATCGAGCCACCCCTCCATAACGGTGCCATGCCGCGTAGCGGTTTTGTGTTTCTTGACTGTCGGGCTGGGCGTGCCACGAGGGTGCGCCCTTTTCGCCTGTAGGGGGAGTTGAGCTGGGACCGATGATTCCCAATGAGCTGCTTGAGTTTCCCCAGAGCTCTCCATCGCGCTGTATTTTTGTACAATGGTTTCTAATTTAGCGAATTTGAGTATGAGCCGTCGATTGATGGCATTGAGAATTCCTTCGTCCGCACAGTTTTTGCAGAACGCTGATATTGCATCCTCGTCATGGTAATCTTTTACCTTGCTCTTGACAAGGAGGAATCTGGCCCAAAAGTGGTGGACCTTCTCCTGAGATTGTTGTTTTATGCTCATGAGAGACTCTATGTTCGGGTGGGTGGATGGAATTAAATCCGAACCCTGACCTAACCGGTTGTCCGGGGTTGGACGACCTTTCGGACTGGACAGTCCAAGTTCCGGAACATCTTCTGACTGTTTGGAGCCGCCGTCTGATGCTATGTTCGGAGGGCTGGTTGCATCTTTTCGCGGGTGAGTATTCGGCTCTTTATGAACAGCGACCCAAACATAGTCCATCTTTGATATAGAAGAAGACTCGCCATCCTGCTCCAGGACTGCCACGATCTGGTGGGTGCCAAGTGGAGCTTCGGTTTCTCCCTGATCGGTTTTAGGCCCGATCTGATCGTAATCTGTGAAAATTTCCAAAGCGGCGATGCGATCTAGGAGCTCGTTTAAGGATGAAAGCTCGACCGGATCCATCTGCTTGGAGTGCTCAGAGTTTATGCGAAGGGGATTTTCGATGGCCCGAGAGGACATCGTCGGCTCTGCGGCCGAACGGGCAATCATAGTAAAGTCGCCCAGCCGGAGGGTTTGGCCCGGGGCCAAAACTACCCCTACAGTGATGTTGCCTCTAATGACAACGCACCAATGGAACTCTCAATGAAAGCACCAATGTCGGTGTGAAAACCGGCGGATCTCGGGTAGGGGGTCCCGAACTGTTCGTCGAGGGTCGATGGTAACAGGAGACGGGGGACACGATGTTTACCCAGGTTTGGGCCCTCTCTATGGAGGTAATACCCTACTGCCTGCTTGATTGATCTTGATGAATATGAGTATTACAAGAGTTGATCTACCACGAGATCGTAATGACTAAACCCTAGAAGTCTAGCCTATGAATATGGTAATGAGTATATGTGGTCCCCTTTCCGGACTATCCCCCTCGGTTTATATAGACACCGAGGGGATATAGGGTTTACATGGAGTCGGTTACATAAGAAGGAATCTTCGGTCGCCAAGCTTGCCTTCCACGCCAAGCAGAGCCCAATCCGGAGACGGTGCAGTCTTCGGTCTTCATGTCTTCAGCCATCAGTCCGGCCCATAGATAACAGGCCGGACGCCCGAGGACCCCTTAGTCCAGGACTCCCTCAACGACCCCCCTAGCCCTAGTCCAATTCGGTTTGGGCTAGGGGGGCGCCACACCTTGGCCTGCCTCCTCTCTTCCACCATTAGGCCCATGAGGCCGAATAACTTCCCGCGGGGGTTCCGGTAACCCTCCGGCACTTCGGTTTTATCCGAAACACTTTTGGTGTCCGAATAACATGGTCCAATATATCAATCTTTATGTCTCGACCATTTCAAGACTCCTCTTCATGTCCGTGATCAGATCCGGGACTCCAAACAACCTTTGGTATATCAAAACACATCTCCAGTCAATAACCAATAGCGGAACCTACATGGTCATATTGGCTCCTACATATTCTACGAAGATCTTTATCAATCAAACGACACAACAACATATGTTTTTCCCTTTTTCATCGGTATGTTACTTGCCGGAGATTCGATCGTCGGTATCATCATACCTAGTTCAATCTCGTTATCGGGAAGTCTCTTTGTCGTTCCGTAATGCATCAGTCCGCAACTAACTCATTAGTCACATTGCTTGCAAGGCTTATAGTAATGTGCATTACTGAGAGGGCCCAAAGACACCTCTCTAACAATCGAAGTGACAAATCCTAATCTCGATCTATGCCAACTCAACAAACACCATCGGAGACACCTGTAGAGTATCTTTATAATCACCAAGTTACGTTGTGACGTTTGATAGAACACTAAGTGTTCCTCCGGTATTCGGGACTTGCATAATCTCATAGTCATAGGAACACATATAAGTCATGAAGAAAGCAATAGCAATAAACTAAACGATCATAGTGCTAAGCTAACAGATGGGTCTGGTCCATCATAGCATTCTCTAATGATGTGATCCCGTTCAACAACTGACAACACATGTCTATGGCTAGGAAACCTAACCATCTTTGATTAAGGAGCTAGTCTAGTAGAGTCATACCAGGGACACTCTATTTGTCTATGTATTCACTCATTTACTAAGTTTCTGGATAATACAATTCTAACATGAATAATAAATATTTATCATGATATAAGGAAATATAAATAAGAATTTTATTATTGCCTCTAGGGCATATTTTCTTCAATATGTTCAAGCAAAACTCTAACCATCAGCCCACTTTTTTAGCATGAATGATTTCAACGTTATCAGATTAAACGTACAAATATGCACAAATTTTTAGAAGGACGTAGAGCTGCTAACCTACCTAAGAAAGCATACAACTATTGATCGAGTGACATATGGATTACAAGAAAACAAATTTTACTCTAAATATAAATGTGTCGTCATTATTTTAATTTCCTACCAACATAATCATATGTAAAATATAACGGTAGATGTTAAACATTCTAGAATGCATCTACAAAAAATATCGGTGTAAGAGAAAAGTAAATCCTTCTATGTCGGTAGATGAAGTGTTGTGTGTGTGCTATTTTTGTGACGCCCCATGGATACTGATGTAATTCCTATCCTCCATTGTGTTGTTGGTGATCACTAGGTAGCATTACCTAGATACCCAATGTTGGTATTACTTTTTTTTCATAATCGATGTCATCCTTTTATTTTATTTTATATTTTTGATTATTTAGAATGACCTGAATTAAATAGGATGTGTAAAAAAATTGTCTCTAACATGATATTCTTAAGGCGCGAGGTCATGCGTACGCCATTTTGTACCACTTTAATTAAACATGAGTAATGTAAGACTAGCTTAACGTGCTACTATTTCACAATATATGTATTCTCCATGAAGCTAATGATGTAAACATATGATAAGTGTCTATAGTGGTAAATGCCACAACAACAAGATCAAACGATTTTCAAATGTTTGCCTTCTCAAAAAATTTAAACAGAACATGTAGAAGTTACGTATGTTTCTGAATTATCTATTTAACATTAAATTCCTTTAGCATGAATTTAAAATTGTCAACAATCATGTACTCAACCTGAACGTATGACATTAAAAATATGTTCTAATTATTAAACTTTACAAAAAATCTAGCCCGCGCATCGAGCGGGCCACTCTGCTAGTAGATATAAAAGATAATATACCACATCCGAATCATATATCGGAGGAGAGCCGACGGGGCGGATACCAAAACCATGGCACTATATAATAACAAACAATAATACAAGTAAGAAAATTATACAAGTAGCTATCTAAATCATAGAAGAAAGAATTTTTTCTTTAAAAGAAAGATAAGAACAAGAGGCTCACCACGGTGGTGCCGGCGACGAGATCGGCGCGGGCAATCGACGGCGGTGAGGACGGGGATGGGGATGGGACGACACCCTACACATGTAAAACTCTAAGAAGTTACTTTGAGCTCAAATTGTGCATCTAAATCAAAAGAACTCCCAGATACATTGCACTAAAATCCACAAACCACTCTACTTCTAGAGCACTTGAAATGAGCTAAGCTAGCATTGAGAGATGAAAGGATGAACTTGCTAACCTGTTAGAACACTTGGATAGTTGGTGCACCGCCAAACCTAGATAAGTCTTGGAGAAAAAATGGAGCTTGTAGAGGAGAAAGCTTAGGTGTGGCTCGGGCATTTCATCGAACACCTATGTGCATAGGAGGTGAGCTAGAGGACAACACACATCTCCCCAAAAAACAGAGCAGTGAGCTGACCTGAGCGCGCGGGCACTATATATAGACTTCTTTTTAGTCCCGGTTTGTGGCTAGAACCGGGACTAAAGGACCACATTTGGTCCCGGTTCCAGCCACCAGCCAGGACTAAAGGTTGCAGGCCAGGAGCGAGGCCCATTGGTCCCAGTTCGTGTCTAGAACCGGGACCAAAGGGGTCAGATGAACAGGGACTAATGGCCCCCGAGGCCCGGCCGGCGCCCTGGCCTCACGAACCGGGACTGATGCATCCATTAGACCCGGTTCGTAGCGGAACCGGGATTAATGCCCTTTTCAGGCCTGGACCAAAACCCTGTTTTCTACTAGTGTGTCCAACATTGAGTAAGAATTACTGGAAAAAAGAGTTTATCATTTGATGGTCATTGATTTATTATTATTTTCCTTATATAACATGGATCCAATTGTATGTGCAGGCAAAACTCTAACCATAAGCCCACCTTTTTGGCATGAATGATTTCAATGTTATCAGATTAAACATACAAATATGCACAAATTTTCAGAAGGACGTAGAGCTGCTAACCTACCTAACAAAGCATACAACTATTGATCTAGCGACATGTGGGTTACAAGCAAACAAGTTAGTATCATTAATCTAAATATACATGTGTCGTCATTATTTTAATTTCCTACCAATATAATCATATGTAAAGTATAACGGTAGATGTTACACCTTCTAGAATGCATCTACAAAAAATATCAGTGTAAGATTAAAGTAAATCCTTTTATGTCGGTAGATGAGGTGTTGTGTATGTGCTATTTTCGTGACGCCCCATGGATACCGATCTAATGCCTATCCTCCATTGTGGAGTTGGTAATCACGAGGTAGCATTACCTAGATACCCAATGTTGGTATCATCAGGTAGTGTTGCTATTACTTTCTTTTCATAATCAATGCCATCCTTATATTTTATTTTATATTTGTGGTCATTTAGAATGACCTAAATTAAATAGGATGTGTAAAAAATTGTCTCTAACATGATACTCTTAAGGCACGACGTCATGCGTACGCCATTTTGTACAACTTAATTAAACATGAGTAATGTAAGACATGCTTAACGTGCTAGTATTTCACAATGTATGTATTCTCCATGTAGCTAATGATATAAAATATGATAAGTGTCTATAATGGTAAATGCTACAACAAGAAGAACAAACGATTTTCAAATGTTTGCCTTCTCAAAAAATTTAAACAAAACATGTAGAAATTACGTATGTTTCTGAATTCTCTATTCAACATTAAATTCCTTTAGCATGAATTTAAAATTTTCAACAATCATTTAGTCTAGCTGAACATACGACATTAATAATATGTTCTAATTATTAAACTTTACAAAAATCTAGCCCGTGCATCGAGCGGGCCACTCTGCTAGTAGATATAAAAGATAATATACCACATCCGAATCATATATCAGACTAGAGCCGATGGGGGCGGATACCAAAACCATGGCATTATATAATAACAAACAATAATACAAGTAAGAAAATTATACAAATAGATATCTAAATCATACAAGTAAGAATTTTTTTCTTTAAAAGAAAAATAAGAGCAAGAGGCTCACCATGGTGGTGCCGGCGGCGAGATCGGCGCGGGCGATCGACGGTGGTGAGGATGGGGATGGGGACGGGACGACACTCTACACATGTGCAAACTCTAAGAAGTTACTTTGATTCAAATTGTGCATCTAAATCAAAAGAACTCCCAGATACACTCCACTAAAACCCACAAACCACTGTACTTCTAGAGCATTTGAAATCAGCTAAGCTAGCAGTGAGAGATGAAAGGATGAACTTGCTAACCTGTTAGAACACTTGGATAGTTGGTGCACCGCCAAACCTTGACAAATCTTGAGGAAAATGAAGCTTGTAGAGGAGAAAGCTTAAGTGTGGCTCAGATATTTCATTAAACACCTATGTGCATATATAGGCAACAATCAGAGTAGCCCACACCTCCCACCCTTCCACGACAAAAAACAAAGGAGATAGGGGCATGGATATATATAGGCAAAACAATAGTCCCGGTTTATGTCTAAAACCAAGACTAAAGGTTAGGCCCAGATTTCCACACACCAACCAGGACTAAAGGGCAGCAACCCCTTTAGTCCCGGTTGGTGTCTGGGACTGGGACTAAAGGTCCTTGTTGAACCTGTTCTGATGCATGCCAAGGCCTAGCCGCTTGAACTGGGACTAATTCTCCCACATGAATCAGGACTAATGCTCTGATCTGGCCAGGACCAAAGCCCTGTTTTCCACTAGTGATTGGTTGAGGTTAGCCGCATCAAGCACGGTGTCCTCTGTGCGATCAAATGCCGGAAACAGTGGATCACCTATTCGTGGCTTGCGTCTTTACGAGGATGATTTGGCACAAGGTATGGACAGCCTGGGGGAAAGCCTGAGGTGGACACTAGGGGGTGATCGGCTGATGCCTTGGAGTTCGGCACTACTGCCCGGCGAGAGGAGTAGCAAAGAAATGCACTCGGTCATGCTGCTGGTCATGTGGGAGATATGGAAACATAGGAACTCTATCATCTTCGATGGCGTAACTTTGTCGGAAAGTAGATTACTGCGTAGGATTATGGACGAGTGGAAGGCCTGTTGTATGGCCGGACTCCTACGGGATGAGTCTCGTATAGTTTTCTATAAGCTGTCTACATGGGTGAGTAGCGAGGAGTTGGCCTGTTTGTAGGCCTTCGGCCAATTCTATAAAACTGTGGGCGGTCACTTTTTTCTTCTATGAATATGAGATACCAGCAAATATGCCCATGTATGGTAACGGGAGACAAAAAAAATTATGTGCTAGCCAAATAAGCATGACTCAATACCCCTGATATATGAGCATACTCTATTTTAACACAGTGGCTCACCATGTTGCCACTTATTTTTCTTCTCACCGTCGTTCATGATGGCTGCGATGTCCACTTGATCACAATGCATTCGACGTGGTAAATCTTAAGGCTATGAGGTTGCCAATGCATACTACACATTATGTTGCGCAATGGAACGTTTAAAACTTTGAAAACAAATCTCATCTATCACGAACTACTCACAGCGCCAAGACATATAAAGACTTCCAATAAAGTAAACAAATCCTATACATAAAAGACTTTGAATCGGTCAACAATTTTTTGAATCGACAGACATTTTTTTGAAAATTTGGATTTCCTCCAAAAAAATCACGAACATTAGTTTTGTGTACGAACAATTTTTAATGCATGAACAATTTTTGAATTCATTAACATTTTTTTACTCAGCAAACATTTTTTGAGTCAATGAACTTTTCTAAAATTGGGAATAAAATTTTCTTTATTTTTTTGAACATTTTCTAAAATTTTATAGACATTTTTTCAGATTCACAATATGTTTTCAATACACGATCATATTTTCCAAATCATGATCATGATTTTATTTCCCGACCTTTTTTTTAAATCGTATTTTTTGTTATTTGCAAATAGCTTGGCAATTCACCAACATTTATTGAATCCTCAAAAATTATATGATTTTCTAAACATTTTTAATAAATGTACAACCAACATTTTGTTACTCAACAAACCACCAACATTTTTTGACCCAACAAACCACCAACATTTTTTATGATTAACATTTTTTGACTCAACAAATCGCCAACGTTTTCTTGAAAACTCACAACTTTTGAAATTTGAAAATCCCGGATTAATTTAAAGAAAGAAGAATATAAAATACGAAAAGAAATGACAATAAACGAAATTAGAAAAAACAGGGGAGTAAAGCCCCGCGCATGGGTCTGCCCATGAACGCATACATAGAAGGAGGATGTGAGAAAAGGATGGGGGAAACTGTGAGGGCTGGGGATAGAACACTGGTTCTGCTGGAAAGAAGAGCAAGCCGTTCACCAATCTGCTGCTAGTGCATCTGTGACCTATATCGGTATCACCACTATAAAACAACGGAGGAGGACGACGCCTTTGGGCCTAAAACTCGAATCATTTTCCTCACCTATGGATGGCACGATGGATAATTTATATCAACTCTAAGTGTATTTTTTTGGATAGACGACGAGAAACACTAGTAGTAACGTGTTTCCTGTCCATCGCTGCTGGTATTCTATTTTTTATTTTTTTAATGTATTTATACGTCGTTATACAAATTTTGGTACAATACCAATTATGAGGTTGTTATATCATTATGTTCATAACAGTGTCGGAAATGAAGGTGGATTAGGTTCAAGTGGAGGCAACATGTGGTGCGTGTCGAAAGTATGGTACTACTCCAATAGTAGTACTTTCGATGTGCACCACATGTTGCCTCCACTTGAATCTAATCCGCCAACATAATCTATGTAATCATCATCATAGTCATTACCACCAACACTAGCTATTTAATCATCATAGTCATAGTGTAGCACATCATCATCTTCAAACTCATTCTAGCTAGCTAATCACCACCAACACTAACTACGGTAGATATCTAATCACTGCCAACACTAGCAAATAATAATAATCATAGTCATTACCACCAATACTAGCTATTTAATCATCATAGTCATAGTGTAGCACATCATTATCTTCAAACTCATTCTAACTAGTTAATCACTCCTACTGCTCTCTCTCTCTCTCTCTCTCTCTCTCTCTCTCTCTCTCTCTCTCTCTCTCTCTCTCAGGTAAAATAGCATAAAACATGTGTATCACTCCCGCTTCATCATATTGGAGCATGTAGATGAACCTATTGTTGACACCAGATTTTGGCACGGTCAAGAACTTAATTAATATGGCCTCAAATGAAGAAGTGATCTACATAAAAAAGATTCGTATTGTCGATACAAACATCTTTGAAGTTTGGGCCATCGCCATCCGATCTCATCTCGAAGGCTGAAGTTGTGTTCGAAATATGCCCCCAAGACCGCCTCGTATAGAAAAATGATCTACAAGGATTATCTTCGTCTCGTCGAAACGATCGATTTTGATATAAAAATCGTTCCAATCTAAGTCCGTAAGCAAAAGTTAGAGCCATGGGAATGCAGCTCTGTTAAGAGGCAGAAAATGGTTGGTAGCGCGAGTATAGGCTGTTTGCGCGAGGTAGCGCGAATAATAGTCTGTTTTGCACGAGTGATTTGACCCTCAAGATGACCTTTGATCAAAAAATATTCAACATGAAAGTTGTTCGCCTCATCGAAACGGTCAAGATTGCTTTTGGACTCGTATCCATCCGAGATCGTTTACCATCATAAAAAAGACCTGCAAGGTGTAACCAGTTTAAACCGAACAGTTTTAGAAAGTTCGGATAAAACCAATCCGAATTTGACTATGGTTTTGGACGTGAATCCAAACCTTTTCCTTACATGGGAAGTCCAGCCGCTTCTTATATACCTAAGGGGTGACGGCCGATTGAACAACACACAATCGATCAAATCATCTACCATTTTTAATCTTTTATCTTTTCTCCTTAACCCTACTTCTTTTTCTTCCTCGTTCTTCGTCTGTTCTTCTTGTTACAGGGTGGCGAACCTCGAGGCCCTAGGGGCGATCAGGTCGACCTAGGGCATCCCATAGCCGCCGCGCGCCCTGACGGGGTCCCTCCCGGGTGCGGGGTTTTGGGTCCTCAAAAGCTCCCACCGGATTGCTTGCGTACTGCGCTACCGGCCGGGTCTCATTCGACGTGAGCTGCAGGGCATCACCCCCGGAGTCGAGGGTACACGGTGACGTGTTCGTGTGCAAACACACTTTTTGACGACTCCGCTGGGAAAGAAATTTTGAACGGTCTCTGGGCCGTTCTTGCTACGAAGAGATTGTTATCTAGGGTTTGACATCTATAGAGGTAATATGAATACCCAATTCACTTATGTAGATGCAAATAATGCATATGTTGTTGGTAGATCATCTAATGAGCATAATGTATCGGCTAGCCCTAGTTTTATCAATCATGTATCTAATTATGTGCAACAGCCGGTTCAGAATAATCTTCATGCTTCAACTTCATATAATTTCAGCAACATGCAACATATGTATCCCTACTCCCATGCATCGGCAACCCCACAAATCTATATGCCGATGAACAACATGATGAGTTCTGTTAATCAAGTTGAGACACCACATGTAGGAACTTCCAATAGGATGCAACAAAGTGTTTCAACTTTTTATTCATCGGAAAATAATTTGCAGTTTGTTAATCCAAACGTGCTGGTGGATAGGGGAATTGGCCATGCTACTACTAGTTATTCGGCCAATTACCCTCAAACATCATATGCTACACCTCATGCTACTAATTTTCTGGCACCATACGCAACTGTTGATGTCCATAATTCGGCTCCACACCTTCATGGTCATGGCCGAATAAGTGAAGCTTCTATTGGAGCACGAATGCCTTCACCTACTACTGTGGCATATCATGTCCCCCAACACAATTACATAATTTTGGCGACATATCGTTACCGAAAGAGTCTAAAAGTGTTGGGGGCAATTCTATCCAGATTGGGTCATTAAGAAAAATCTTACTCCTTTTTGGGACGAATGGAATGTTGTTCTACATGAATTAATAAAAGAGAGAAGGCCTATTAATTGTACTGCAATCCAAGCTAGATTATGCCAAAAAGATAAAGCATTGGGTGTGGATAGAATTGTGAAAAAGGTGGTGATTCGGATAACAAAGTTAATTCAGCTATTGAAAAGACCGAATCAAATATTACGTATGACGAATCTTTTCTAGAAAAATAGGACGACAAGGTGTTGGGGAGCTATTCGAAAGAGGAACAACATACCGTTCAAGTAACACAACCAGCATGCTCTCCCAACGTGTTTGAAAAGGTACGTCTAGCAAGTGATTTACCTATCTTTTGATTTGGTCGCAACTTTCTTGTTGATGCTTCTATAAGAAAAATTCTCATAAGTAATTTTAAAAGACCAATGAAGAAGTTAAATTTACTTGTTAGCAATAAAACTGTTATAGAGCATATTGGTCAACCTATTGTGCAATTTATAAAGACCGATAGTGACCTATTATTGCAGACAAAGTTTTCCCCATTGCTTTATCAAAATTTCATATCTAATTGGGTAGCTTTGCTTGTTTCATACTCGGCTTGCACTTTGTATCAATTGAGACATGTGTATTCTAACTATTTTCGTTTCAGAAATTTAAAGCCAAGGTCAAATTCTTTTGAGAAATACGATGCTAATATAATATCTTATCCAAATACATCGGAGATAGCGTGCAAAACGCAATGCATAGCCAAATGGGGATATTCCAAATTTGAATCATTCGTTTGCTTAACTCCAAAGATGTTTGCACACCAAGATCGTCTAGAAAACAAGAAGTATACCTTCAATTCAAGCATGTGTGATCAAATATTTGATTTGTTGCTGAAAAATAATTACATTAGAGTTCTTGATCACCATGTGAAGCCATCAATCCAAGGACGATTGTATTGCAAGTTGCATGATTCGTCCAATCATAATTTTGAGGATTGCAACATGTTTAGTCAAATAGTTAAATCGGTCATTGATAAAGGATGGTTAAAATTTGTTGAAACACGAAGGGATGACCAGTCTATTCCGATTGGTCCTAAAGGAAAAAAGTTTTTGAATCGGCTCCTTCAAGACGATTCCTTTAAAGATGAGAAGGTAAAAACTATAGGTGATGGGATCAAGCTTTCAAGTAAAGAAGTTGTTCAAGAGCACAATGGAAATATTCTTGAAGGCATGAGTTCTATCTAAGATACAATGAATACGCCAAGGACTGGGGGCAACAAAGCAATCCAAAGTTAGTTGCAAGAGAAACAAAAGGAGATAAAGACCGCAATAAGCACAAGCACAAGAAATCAAAGGTCACTTTTGCAAAATTATTAGATAAATATCAAAAGAAAAGTGCAGAGAATTGTGCTTATTGACCGAGTAATGCAAAAGCATCAAGATCACCCCTAGGCGCAAATCCAAGGATCGGTATTGGCAAGCAAAGAATTTTAATGCAATGTGTTCATATCCTTATTTTTGGTCGCCAATGCCGATGCCGTGGAAGCCTCCCTATGCTCATGTAGATCGATATTCATCATGGGACATGTATGATACAATGGCACATTCTTCATCATATTTTAGACCATCTCACCATTATTATGTAGCTTCAAGAAGATCAACGTTCAGTGAGCAGTCATATCTTCAAGACCGTTTCAATAGAAAGAATCGGCCCGGAGCTCAAGAAAGAAGGAAGAGGTGATCAAACAAGTATATCGAGTTAAAAAAGACGGTCGCAAGAGTGCCAATTCAGATTTGATCTTAAAGGATAAAGAGCCAATTTAAGTGTTAACATTGGCTACTAAAGGCAATGAGATGAAGCAATCAATTGTCGAGAATCAAAGTGCCAAATCTGAAGAAAAGAAGTTGAAAGTGCACAAGTTAAAACAAGAATTGTCATTAATTCAAACAAAATCACAGCCGGGGAGCTCACTTGGCTTATCGTATTGGCAAAAAAAGAAATTACAAAAATTTAGTGCACAAGAGCTCGAAATGAGAAACATGGCCTAGGTTCCCAAATGAAATAATCAAAACAAGAGTGATGTGTAAGGTTCCATTGCAAGAAGTGCGACAAAGGTAAAGAAGGAAAAGAGTGAAAATTATGAACGACCAAGACAAAGGTTTCAACGTCTTCGGTGCACACATTATCCACATTCTCCAACTATGCCATTGATGCTGATGACATTGAATTCATCCTCGGGTATGACTGGTTACCCTCCATTGACTTATTTTGATCCATGGACGCAATATAACTTCTTACAACATGCAAGGGTTTTACCTCATCACCATACATTCGATTAGCTGTATTTTGTTGCTAATCAAAGTGGTCGATATATAACTATCGCCCTAAGAAAAGACATGACCGATATATAATTATCGCCCTAAGCACATATAAATGGACGATGGAGTGTTGACATCGTCCTTAGAACAAATACATTGCAAATTATTTTACGGCATGCAAGTTTTGCCGAAAAACAGGGGGCATGTGTTGACACCAGATTTTGGCACGGTCAAGAACTTAATTAACATGGCCTCACATGGACAAATGTCTACATAAAAAAGTTTCGTATTGTCAATATGAACATCTTTGAAGTTTGGGCCATCGCTATCCGATCTTATCTCGAAGGCCGAAGTTGTGTTCAAAATACTGAGATTTTCTATTCAGAACATTATTTGGCTCATTACACCCCCAAGACCGCCTCGTATGGAAAACTGATATACAAGGATTGTCTTCGTCTCGTCAAAACGATCAATTTTGATGTAAAAATCGTTCCAAACAGAGTTCATATGCGAAAATTAGAGCCATCGGAATGCAGCTATGTCAAGAGGCAGAAAATGGCGTGCCCCACAAGATGCCATGTCCGATGGGTAGCGCGAGTATAGCCTGTTTTGCGCGAGGTAGCACGAATTATAGCCTGTTTTGCACGAGCGATTTGACCATAAAGATGACTACTGATTAAAAAGCGTTCAACATGAAAGTTGTTCGTCTCGTCGGAATGGTCAAGACTGCTTTTGTACTCATTTCCATCCGAGGTCGTTTACCATCACAAAAATACCCGCGAGGTGTAACCAGTTAAACCAAACAGTTTTGGAAAGTTCGGATAAAACCAATCCGAATATGACTAGGGTTTTGGACACGAATCCAAACCTTTTCCTTGCACTGGAAGTCCAGCCGCCTCTTATATACCTAAGGGGTGACGACCAATTGAACAACACACAATCGATCAAATCCTCTACCACTTTTTATCTTTTATCTTTTCTACTTAACCCTAGTTCTTCTTCTTCCCTGTTCTTTGTCTATTCTTCTTGTTGCAGGGCGGCGAACCTCAAGGACCTAGGGGCGATCAGGTCGACCTAGGGCAGCCCATAGCCGCCGCACGCCCTAACGGGGTCCCTCCCGGCGTGTGGGGTTTCGGGTCCTCAAAAGCACCCGCCGGATTGCTTGCGTACCACGCATCCGGCCGAGTGTTCTTCAACGTGAGCGGCGATGCATCACCCCCAGCGTCGAGGATACATGGTGACGTCTTCGTGTGTGAACACGTGTCTCCTAATTGTGGGCTGTCATTCTGATTGTTGCCCCTAGTACTTCTCTGCGATCCTTCACAATTTTGCTCCAGTCTTTGACTATTAAGACTTTCTCGCTTTGAGAAATCATGAATGCACTAAAGTGCAATGTAGGATGTCTTGGCGACAAACTAACCATTCTCATTCGACCTTTAGTCTTGATCCAATGAGGCACAACATTCATCGGGAGTCCCTGTTGAAGAACATCATAGTAACATACTTAGCAATGAAGTTTAGCTTAAAAATAATGTATGCAAAAGATGCACTAAGGACAAATAGTAAAAATATTACCATCTTTCCTAAATAGATGTGACTGTAGTTCAATACGAACACTATTGGTCGCACGTTTTGAGTACTAAGATTTTTATGTCCCGGAAAATAATTTGTCTTTACAGCATCAAGATCCTGAAGCCATGAAACATAATGACCTATCTCCTCGTAGTTTAGTTCAACACAGGGACAGTGGACGGTCATGTCTACGAAGCGCCGGACATGTTTGCTTCAATGGAAATGAGCTGTCAATAGAAATTAGTTGTCAGCTCTTTTTGGATAAACAATATCCAAGACATAAATATGGTTGAGAAACTCACATAGTGCTAGAATTGGAGGCGTCTGCACATCGACCCAGATGTCTCCATTACCTTCAATATCATCTTCCAGACGGATATCAAAGGTGATAACCATACCAGGCTCAAATGCATAAGCCTTGCATAGTGCTTGCCAAGTTTTGCATTCAAAATAGGTGTAGGTGTTTGCATTGTATAATTTTGCGTTGAAAGTATAACCGTGCTCGGTCTTCAAGTAAACTCTCTTTACCTCCATAGTTTTCATAGGACTGAAACCTATCTTATCCAAGACAAAAACTCTTGCATGACAGGGAATATGGTAGTAGAATAGTAACAAAATTAAATTATAAGTTTAAGCAAATGAAGCAGAAATCATGCTTAATTACGAAAAAAGATTGTCATTGTGACTTACTGTATCCACTTCGAAGGTGTCGTCTAGCTTGATGCAGAAGCGCCTATCATGAACTAGGAAGGTTCTGCCGCACAGGTCGTGCTCGTCTTCGCAGTATTCGCAAATACCAAAATCCTTTTCGTTGTTAGACATATCCTATGTTCATAGTTGAAACATTAATTGAAAATCGGTCGAAGGATACTAGCAGGAAACTCAACACAAAAATCTGGGGCACTCGATATTTCCTACATATTCTAGCACAAGTCATGCTTAAATTCACGAAAAAATCCGGCATGACATTTGCTAAAATAGGACATATCGAGCGCCTGAAAATTGCCGTAACGTAAATTAATCAACACTCCAACAAGACATAGGCCACTCGGAGGTGTAACCTGCAAACATGACCGGCCACTTGGGCAAGCACATATCCTATATATTTGAGCAACACAAGATAATCATAAAAGTAAATCATCTCTTGCATCCATACATCATCGAATATTATCACTAATACACCCCAAATAGTATCATACATATAACTTCACTAATACAACTAAAACCCTAGTGAACGACGGGTATCGGCGCGAGCGGTGGACACTCAAAGAGGAGATACCATCACAGGATCATAGCGCCAGTGAGATCCCGGGAGAACCTGTCAGGTATTGGAGAACCTGTGCTCCAACGCAAACAAGTAGCGACGGACGTGCACGTCCTGCTCGCTGACACGGTGACGTACCACCTTCGCGGGGTCCTCAAGCCTCTGCACCATCACTGGCCCACGCGACCGCCACCAAAGAAGTTTCGGGTCAAGGACGGGCTGGATCCTCACCAAGTTGCGCCCCCCGGTAGGTAGCGCCTCCCAGTACCAGCCCGGCGGAGCCCAGTCTTGGACATGGCCCATTTGGTCAAGCAGGTGTCCTCCGTCGAGTCGACGATGAGGATGCGGGATAGGCATCGTCGACGTCAATGCGGGAACATTTGCTTTAACTCAAAAAATAACAGCAAAGGTGACATGTTCAACTAGTTCTATTAATTCAACTAGTTCTTACTAAAAATAAACTTAATAAAAAAAAACTAGTTCTTAATAAAAGTAAACTAGTTCAACTAGTTATATTAATTTTCTTACTAAAAATACACTTGTTCTACTAATTCTACTAGTTCTTACTAAAAAACTAGTTCAACTAGTTCTATTAATTTTTTACTAATTCTATTAAACACTACTACCCTACTTCTTACTAACTAATTAGTACCTAGGAACTACTGCGCGCCCTATTTACCATCTAATTTGATGAACCCTAACTAATTTGATGCAATATAAAATTTGAAGAACCCTAGGAAATTTAGCTAGGCAGAGGTAGGGGAGGGGGAGGAGGAGGCGTGCTAACCTCGGGTGCCTCCGGCGAGGGATGGACCGGCGGCGTCGAGGTCGGGGTCGGCGCAAGGGCGCGGGGTGGAGGGCGGCGTCGAGGTCGGGGTCGGGGGCGGCATCGAGGGTGAGTGGATAGCGACGGGAGAGCGCGCGGCGGCGGACGGTGATGCAGGGCGACGACAGCAGAGGAGTTGGAATTTGGGGGAAGTGGTCGTTGGGAAGAACGAACCGCGCGGTTAAGTCAAAAGTAGCAGTAGCGCCTCCCTGGAAGTGCGCTACTGCTATGTTAACTATAGCGCGTTTCTGAACATGCGCTACAACTATTTCTTTCTCTCTTTTTCCCTTTTTCATTTATTTTTATTTACATTTTATTTTTTGTTTCTCCTTTTTATATTTATTTCATTTTCATTTTCTTTTCTATTTTCTTTCCATGTTATTTTATTTTCGTTAGCAGTATCGCCTTTCTTCATAAATGCGCTGCTACAAAACTAGTAGTGGTAGCGCTATTTCTATAAGATCACTACTACTATGTGTAGCTTATCGGCTTAGCAGTTGGAATTTTACTTGTAGCACTTTTATCGTTAGACGCGCTACTACTACATATGTATTTGTAGGGCGGTTTTCGCCAACGCGGTACTGCTAGTTAGCACTATCATGTTTTTTTAACAATGCTACTGCTAAAGTTCTGTGTATCAGGTTTTCCCTAGTAGTGAATCCCTGATTTATAATCAATGTCATACCGAGGACCTCGAGATCCCTCTTTGTGCTTTGAGCTTTGTTTGACGAGAAGGTTCTTAAAACTAAAGGCAGTCATAACAGGACAAAAGCATCGCAGATAGTATCTCACCCCATGCCCACCCTGGCATCTAAGCTTGGACTGGTCTATTGTACAACTAATCAAACAATAATAGCCATCTAACCTTGCACTGATATTTTTTATTGAACTAATAAACTAAACACTAATAACCATCAGAATGTGACCCCTTAATTACTATGTGTACATTTATCAAGTAATATTAATTTATGTTTCAATGAAGTAGTAGTGCTAAGAGCAACTCCACTGCCCTGACCAAAAAAGGGGCATGTATTGTCCTTTTTTGTCCTTTTGGTTTGGCGTGTCGGCCCCTTTCATGTTTGGGACAGCAGTGCATCTAACGCGCTAGCGTATTTTCGTCCTCGCAGCTGGTTTGCGGCCATTTTTGAGCTCCTTTTGCGACATATGAAAAAAATTGGCCCGAATTCACATAATTCAATCAAAATACAAATATCTCATAGTTTCACAACCAAATAAATTTCTCATAGTTTACAAGCCAAATAAAATTTCAATTGTCTCAAATACATTTGAAAGTAAAAATAGATGATACATTGACTGGTTGCCAACGTGAGCCCACATAAACTCAACCAAATCATCTTGCAGTCCAATGTGACTTTCCCAATCACGCATTTGATGATGAAATTCGATGAACTGCACAAACATTGCTGTTGCTCCATGGTTAGGCACAAGATTGTCACCCCGAAACAGAAACCCTTGATCATAGATTTTATCCAGACACTCATCCTCTACGATCATGTTGTGCATGATCACACAAACAGACATCACCTTCGACAACTTGTTGGTGATCAAAGTTCTAACATGATGACGAATGATGCCCAATCGAGATTGAAGAACACCAAAGGCACGTTCCACATCCATCCTAGAACTCTCTTGTGTTTGAGAAAATCTCTTCATTTTCTCTCCTACAGGGTTGGGGATTGTCTTCATAAGAGTAGTCCTACGAGGATAGATATCGTCAGCTAGGTACTATCTTTTGTTGTAGTGGTGGCCATTGATCTCAACATTGATGCCCGGGTAGTTGCTTTCTGCAAGTCTTGCAAACACCGAAGACTATTGAAGCACGTTAATGTCGTTGTGAGATCCGGCCATGCCAAAGAAAGAGGGCCAAATCTAGAGATCTTGTGAAGCCACAACCTCAAGTATGACAGTGCAAGCTTTCACATGACCCCTATACTACCCCTGCCAAGAAGAAGCATGGTAATTCTTCCACTCCCTGTGCATACAATCTATCCAACCAAGCATCACCAAAAAGACCCTAATCGCATTGGCCACCAATGACCTGTCTGTACCTGCATCAGTTGGCTCTCTCAAGTACTCCCGACCAAACATTGCTACCACAGCCTTGCAGAACTTGTACATGGAGTCTAGGCACATGGACTCGCTCATTTGGAGGTACTCATCAATGAGATCAATGTGTATTCCGTATGCAAAAATCAGAATACATGTAATGCATTTCTAATAAGAAGAGAAGCCAATCTTTCTGGGGGGTATCCTCCTTGCACTGGAAATAGTTATTATACACCACCCTCCCTCCCAGATACTGTTGAATACATGTCTAGCAATCAGGAAACGGCTCCAAAAATATGTGGTGTTTGAAGAGCATGTTAGGGCACTCAAAGTAATCCTACAAGACTAGGCAATGGCCTCTCTCTTGGTTGTGATCCAGCGCCGGAGTATGCCACAGGATTGATCCCCTGAACGGTGGTGTTGCGTACTAATGTGGTCATGAATAACAAAAGCAGCAGCCACAATCTCCTCATCATCACATCAAGAATCATCCGAATCACAAATGAAATTGCAGAAAAGTACTCGTCGCTGGCGTCCATTTTTACCGCGCGGGCAAACCGTCGAATACCTTGTGGGCATTGTGGAAGATGCCGGCCGGTGAAGAGTTTCATGTCTCTCCAAGAATAGGTAGTAGGCATGTCGGCCTGGAGGCAAACATGGCGGTGTCCGGTGACCGAGGTAGCTGCGTTTGTGCGCTGCTGGCAGGGGAGGCTAGGGTGTGGTGGCGTCGAGTTCGAGGTGTTGTGCCGGCAGCGAAACGATCTACCAAATTCCGGAGTATGGGGCCTTCGGGGGTGGTTGTGAGGCCCCCGATTCAATCGTACACTAATCATACACGCAAATGTGTACGATCAAGATCGGGGACTCGCGGGAAGATAGCACAACACAACTCTAAAAATAAAATAAGTCATACAAGCATCGTAATACAAGCCAGGGGCCTCGAGGGCTCGAATACAGGTGCTCGTTCATAGATGAGTCAGCGGAAGCAACAATATCTGAGTACAGACATAAGTTAAATAAGTTGCCATAAGATGAATACAACAAACTGGGATACAGATGGAAAGAGGCGCATGCCTCCTGCCTGGGATCCTCCTAAACTACTCTTCGTTGTCGTCGGCGGCCTGCACGTAGTAGTAGGCACCCTCGGTGTAGTAGGAGTCATCGAAGGTGGCGTCTGACTCATGGGCTCCAGCATCTGGTTGCGAGAACCGAGAAGAATGGAAAGGGGGAAAAGAGGGAGAAAAGCAACCGTGAGTACTCATCCAAAGTACTCACAAGCAAGGATCTACACTACATATGCATGGGTATCTGTGGAAAGGGGCAATACCAGTGGACTGAACTGCAGAATGCCAGAATAAAAGGGGGATAGCTAGTCCTACCGAAGACTATGCTTCTGACAGCCTCCATCTTGCAGCATGTAGAAGAGAGTACATGATAAGTTAACCAAGTACATCGCATAGAATAATCCTACCCGGCGATCCTCTCCTCGTCGCCCTGTTAGAGAGCGATCACCGGGTTGTATCTGAAGAAAATATGCCCTAGAGGCAATAATAAAGTTATTATTTATTTCCTTATATCATGATAAATGTTTATTATTCATTCTATAATTGTATTAACCGGAAACATAATACTTGTGTGAATACATAAACAAACGAAGTGTCACTAGTATGCCTCTACTTGACTAGCTCGTTAATCAAAGATGGTTATGTTTCCTAACCATAAACATGAGTTATCATTTGATTAACGGGATTACATCATTAGGAGAATGATGTGATTGACATGACCCATTCCATTAGCTTAGCACCCGATCGTTTAGTATGTTGCTATTGCTTTCTTCATGACTTATACATGTTCCTATGACTATAAGATTATGCAACTCCCGTTTATCAGAGGAACACTTTGTGTGCTACCAAATGTCACAACGTAACTGGGTGATTATAAAGGTGCTCTACAGGTGTCTCCAAAGGTACATGTTGGGTTGGCGTATATCGAGATTAGGATTTGTCACTCCGATTGTCGGAGAGTTATCTCTAGGCCCTCTCGGTAATGCAGATCACTTAAGCCTTGCAAGCAATGCGACTAACAAGTTAATTACAAGATGATGTATTACAGAACGAGTAAAGAGACTTGCCGGTAATGAGATTGAACTAGGTATTGAGATACCGACGATCGAATCTCGGGCAAGTAACATACCGATGACAAAGGGAACAAACGTATGTTGTTATGCGGTCTGACCGATAAAGATCTTCGTAGAATATGTAGGAGCCAATATGAGCATCCAGGTTCCGCTATTGGTTAGTGACCGGAGACGTGTCTCGGTCATGTCTACATTTTTCTCGAACCCGTAGGGTCTGCACGCTTAACGTTACGATGATAGTTTCATTATGATTTAATATATTTTGATCTACCGAAGGTTGTTCGGAGAACCGGATGTGATCACGGACTTGACGAGGAGTCTCGAAATGGTCGAGACATAAATATCGATATATTGGACGACTATATTTGGACACCGGAAAGGTTCCGGATGAGATTGGGACAATACAGGATCACCGGGAGGTATATGGGCCTTATTGGGCCTTAGTGGAAAGGAGGGGAAAGGAGCAAGGAAGGGGCGCGCCCCCAAGCCCAATCCGAATTGGGAAGGGGGCCGGCCCCCTTTCCTTCCTCCCTCCTTCCTCTTCCTTCCCTCTCCTACTCCTAATAGGAAAAAGGGGAGTCCTACTCCCTGTGGGAGTTGGACTCCCCCCTAGGGCGCGCCACCCTCCTTGGCCGGCCCCCTCCTCCACTCCTTTATATACGGGGGCAGGGGGCACCCCATAGACACAACAATTGATCATTGATCTCTTAGCCGTGTGCGGTGCCGCCGTCTACCATAATCCTCGATAATATTGTAGCGGTGCTTAGGCGAAGCCCTGCGACGGTAGAACATCAAGATCGTCACCACGCCGTCGTGCTGACGGAACTCATCTGCGGCACTTTGCTGGATCGGAGTCCGGAGATCGTCGTCGAGTTGAACGTGTGCTAAAACTTAGAGGTGCCGTAGTTTCGGTGCTTGATCGGTCGGGCCGTGAAGACGTACGACTACATCAACCGCGTTGTGCTAACGCTTCCGCTTCTGTTTTACGAGGGTACGTAGACAACACTCACCCCTCTCGTTGCTATGCATCACCATGATCTTGCATGTGCATAGGAATTTTTTTGAAATTACTACGTTCCCCAACAGTATCTGTGTGGCACCCCATCTCAAAGAAACCGGAACGCCCCGTATTCCAGCCCAGAGATCAAGGTGAAGTATTCTGGAATACGGCACTGCTTAGCATAGAAGAAACCAGCTTTCTATTAAGACATGAATATGAATACAAGGTCTCCGATATTACAATGAATAACATTGGCACATAGACACTACGCCATCCTCAGTTGCTCTATGCAAGTAGCATAACAAGTTGAGGCAGCGGAACAACTACTGGCAGCGGAACAACGAACGACGATGATGGACTCCAATCCGTAGGGACTCTGGCTTACCAACCTCAGACATTACACGATCATCTCAGGATCAAATCAAGCTTGGTATAAACGATAACGTAGTAATCATTAAATGACCACAAGGAGCTTGATATTTACCCACGATTCTCGCACAATATCAGAATATCCAACAACTTGGTATCCTCGATACCATGGTGATCATTCACGAATCACAGACGGAACCACTTTGGGCTCAACGGGTTACCTCGTAACCAAATGGTGATTATTCACGGATCACAAAACCAACTTATCTCATCATCGAATCAGGGTTGTTATTAATCAATTTATTATTATTATTGTTGACCCATAGTGTGACCGACACAAACTGGGCCCTTATCCGCAGGCACAGCTATCGATAGATTTAATACACTCTATAGAGGTTAGCACACTGTACCCACGGCACAAAACCCATGGCCTCGCACTCCCATTCGGGTGGACCAACGGCGTTCCGACAAAACCGTCCTACTGCCATGACACTCTCCCGGCCACTCCGAGCAACACCCACTCAAGGTTCAGTCCTGGGTGGCCCCGTGCCTACCAAAGACACCAACAGCCACCGTCATGGAAAAACATAAACAATCCCAAACGGGGACAAAAAGGCACCTAACAACAACTACGGGCATACAAGGCTTATGTCTGCCTACCTAATTAGGGTAGCGTGCGCCCATATCCTTCCCTCGATGGAGGCACCGACGAGAAGCACGACAATAGACCCAGTTAGGACCCTCCCAATAAGGCAAGTGTGGTTGCACTGGTTAGCTCAATATGGTGGCACCATGACTCAGCCAACAATTGTTCAAGTTCAATTAAGTCTGGTTAAACTTGAATGTAATAAACTGAGTCATATTAAAATAACATGATGCAACAACAATGCATGAACATGAATCAAAATAAGCATGGAGGTGCAACATATTCATCGAGCATAACCATAATGAAACATTAACCGAATGAGCATGGTAAGCTGACGGGCATAACATTACACATGAACATATCATGACCACTAGCATCATAAATAAATAGCATGCAAGAACTCATCCAGAATACTACCAAGTAAGCATGTAACCAACATGATACAGAGTAACATGCATAACAACGGTACTAGATAATAACTCATAAACATGCATCCGAAAGAACACACTACTACTACTATCAAGCATGACATATAACAATAATACTAGTAATAAGTGCAAGATAACAAGATGCATAAGAGGATAGCATGAAAGTGAACACAGATCTATAAGCATCACCGAAACAACGATAACCATATAAAAAAAACAAATATTTATTAATATACAAGTTGAAAACCATGGGTCCTACATGACTATCATGCAAGTGGTTGTTGTGGCTTGCCTGGGGGTGACAGAGACTCCGGGAAGAAGTGCGGTGAAGCCCCAGAACGGAACGCCGGATGGTTCTCTCTTGGAGGGGGCTGATTAGATGCAAGGGCATAATGGTCATTTTCATAATGTGAAGACTTTATGACAATGGCACCAACAGGAAGATCTCGACGAGACGAAGAAGTGACCGTTGGTTTCACCTCAATCGGAGTTACGGTTGTGGAGTTACGAAGGTTGGAAGAAGAAGGACCAATCTATGAATATTTCTTCAGCAAATAGGTCACTGGGTGGATAAGGCAGAGGCGCAAAATCAGAAATACGCTTTCTGAACCAAAAAATGCACTTTAGATAACAAAGGAGAAAATACGCGTTCAAGCAAATGAAAGCGTACTCTAGGAAATACCCCTACAGAGAACTGAAAGCGCACTCACCAGAAGATGCTTCCACTTATCCACGTGGACCTGGGCCTTGGGCCACTTACAGGCAGGTCCCACGCGGCACGGGGGCCAGGTGTTGCTCGTATTCTACCTCGCTCGGGCCCTGACCGAGACAAAGGCGAGGCAGAGGCGAAGTAGAGGCGGGCTCCGGCGAACTCCGGCCCGGCAGAGCACACCGGCGGAACTGCGGGGCCGGGCCACACCCGTTCAGAGGATCAACCAACGTCGGGGTGGGGTGGAGAGGAGGGGAGTCCACGGAGACGGAGGCGGATAGAAAGGCGGCGGTGGTTGAGGGAGTCCTCGACTAAGGGGTCCTCGGGCGTCCGACCTATTATCCATGGGCCGGACTGATGGGCTGTGAAGATCGAAGACCATACTCGTGTCCGGATTGGACTCTACTTGGCGTGGAAGGCAAGCTTGGCGACCAAATATTCCTTCTTATGTAACCGACTCCATGTAAACCCTAGATCCCTTTGGTGTCTATATAAACCAAAGAGGATAGTTCGGAAAGGACAACCCATATATTCATTACCATATTCACATAGGCTAGACTTCTAGGGTTTAGCCATCACGATCTCGTGGTAGACGAACTCTTGTAATACTCATATTCATCAAGATCAATCAAACAAGAAGTAGGGTATTACCTCCATAGAGAGGGCCCGAACCTGGGTAAACATCGTGTCCCCGTATCTTGTTATCATCGATCCTAGACGCACAGTACGGGACCCCCTACCCGAGATCCGCCGGTTTTGACACCGACATTGGTGCTTTCATTGAGAGTTCCACTGTGTCATCGACAAAAGGTTAGATGACCCCTTCAATCGTCAATAATGACGTTGTCCAAAGAGGAACCTTCCTCCCCGGACAGATCTTCGTATTCGGTGGCTTCATACTACGGGCCAACTCGCTTGGCCATCTGCAGCAGATCGACAGCTAAGCCCCTGCCCATCAGGTCAGATTCGGAAGCTTGAACTACATCGTAGATATCCATAAAGACTTGATCTTCGACGGATTTGAACCCGAGGTGATCGCTCCCCCTCATCCCGATGAACATGACTTAAATCTGTCATCGGATCAGGCCTAGGAGATGGTTCTTGCAGCTTCAATGACCTTAGAGCCGAAGCACGTCAAGCCATTCGAGGCCTCAGAGTCCGCGGCGTTGGAGGCGCACATGGATTCGACGCCCTACAATATTTGCTTTAACGAAACTTCAGACTCGTCTCCGGCTATAAGTTCTGGACTATGTACGCCCATGGACACCGAACTAGATCGGTTATCAATCTCCGAGTTCAGCGTCGCTGACGTGTTCCAGCACTCGCCTTTGGGTGAAGTGCTAAAATCTTTAAAGAATTTGTCCTTGGAAAAGGACTCACAACCGAATTAGGTCCGGTTCGAGCTATAGACGGATGATGAGGAATTTTGCTTCCCAGCCGCCACCCACTTCATAGCCACCGTCGATTACTTAACCGACATGCTTGACTATGGCTCCGAAGACATGGATGGTATGGACGATGATGCTGACAAGGAGCAAGGCTAAGACCCGCCATTCACTGGATGTTGGACGGCTACCTCTTTGTACGATGTGTACATGGTTCACACACCTAAAGGATCTGGCGATGACTAAGAAGAACCAGATGCGAATAAAACCTGCGAGACATAGTCCAAGTGCCGGCGGCCCAAGCGCCACCCCAAGCCCCGCCGCTCAAAGGACGACAACACTGGCACCGGAGAAAATAGTACTCCGGGCGACGCTGAAAACAATGAAGACCCTGTCGGGGTTACATCCGAACAGGAACACGACAGCAGGCAAGAAAACCCTGACGAACAGGCCATAGAAGATGACTCAGAGGATGATAGTTACCATCCACCCTCCGAGGAGGAGACAAGCCTTGGCAACGAAGACTTCATCGTGCCTGAGGATCCTCTCGAGCAGGAGCGCTTTAAGCTTCAGCTCATAGCCACTTCAAGGAGCCTGAAAAAGAAACAACATCAGCTTCAAGCTGAACAAGACCTGCTTGTCGACACATGGACTGATGTCCTGACAGCCGAGGAACACGGCCTCAACCGCCCAGCCAAGGGCTACCCGAAACGCAAACTGCTACCTCAATTCGACGAGGAGGAGCTGAAGCACATATATCCCTCGCGTAATGTGGATCGACCACCACGTGGTCAGGACAGGGCGACGGAACAGCCACCCCGCGGTCGGGATAAAACGGTAACTCAGGCCGAACAGCAGACCGCCCACCACCCCATCAAAATAGGGACAGAAGAGTCAGGAGTCATATGTACGACTTCCAACAGACCCTGGATAGTAGAGCAGGACACACAAGATCGATCTATGGATCATGAGGATGTGCCTCGAGGCACGATGACGGCTACCTATTCGGACGTGACAAACCTAATCACGCTCGGGCCGAATGCCGCAGACGGACTCCTTCAGAGCTCCGCCACGATGTGGCCCGCTATAGAGGCGCCACACACCCGCTCTGCTTCACAGACGAAGTACTGGATCATGAATTCCCCGAGGGGTTCAACCCTGTCAATATTGAATCATACGACGGCAGAACCCATCCTGCAGTATGGATCGAGGATTTCATTCTCCACATCCACATGCCCGAGGAGATGACCTCCACGCCATCAAATACCTCCCATTAAAGCTGAAAGGACCATCTCGGCACTGGTTAAATAGCCTGCCTGAGAACTCCATCGGCAGCTGGGAGGACTTGGAAGAGGCTTTCCTCGACAATTTCCAAGGAACTTATGTCGGGCCACCAGATGCCGATGACCTAAGCCACATAGTTCAACAACCCGGAGAATTAGCTAGAAAATTCCGGACTAGGTTCCTAACCAAAAAGAACCAGATCGTTGACAGTCCGGATGCCGAGGCCCTAGTAGCCTTCAAGCATAGCATCCGTGACGAATGGCTAGCACGCCACCTCGGACAAGAAAAGTCGAAGTCAATGGCAGCCCTTACGGCACTCATGACCCGCTTTTGCGCAAGCGAGGACAGCTGGCTGGCTCGTAGCAAAAACACAGCCAGCGAGGCAGGCCCCGCCGAGGCCAAGATCAGCACCGGCAAGCTCCGACGCAATAGACACAAACTCCAAAGCAATGGCGACAACACCGAGGACACCATAGTCAATGCCGGATTCAGCGGCTCCATGTCCGGCCAATGGAAGAAACCCTACAAAAGAAACAACGAAGAACCTTCCAGCCTGGACCGCATACTCGACTGTCCATGCCTAATTCACGGCACCCTGGATAAGCAAGCCAATCATACCAACAGGGATTGTTGGGTCTTCAAGCAGGCTGGCAAGTTAAATGCAGAAAACAAAGAAAAGGGATCACAAAGTGAGGACGAGGATGAAGAGCCCTGGTAGCCGAACATTGGGGGACAGAAGAAATCCCCCCCCCCCAAGTCAAAATGGTGAACATGATATATGCCACGCACATCCCCAGAAAGGAGCGCAAACGAGCACTCGGGGACATCTAAGTGGTAGAGCCAGTCGCCCCAAAATTCAACCCATGGTTGTCATCTTCGATCACCTTCGATCGACAAGATCATCCAACTAGTATCCACCATGGCGGTTCGGCCGCACTGGTCCTTGACCCAATCATCGACGGATTCCACCTAACGCGAATCCTGATGGATGGTGGAACCAGCCTCAACCTGCTGTCCCAGGATATAGTAAAGATGGGCATTAATCCCTCACAAATGAAACCAACAAAGACTACCTTTAAAGGAGTCATACCAGGTGTAGAGGCCCGTTGTACAAGGTCAATCACGCTGGAGGTGGTCTTCGGTTCTCCGAACAACTTCCGAAGCGAAGAGTTAATCTTCGACATCGTCCCCTTCTGCAACGGCTACCACGCACTACTCGGACAAACCGCGTTTGCTAGATTTAACGAGTGCCACACTATGCTTATCTCAAGCTCAAGATGGCAGGTCCACGCGGCGTCATAACAGTCAATGGCAATACGGAACACTCTCTCCGAATAGAGGAGCAAACCTCCGCCCTAGCAGCAGAAGTACAGAGCGGCCTTCTCAAGAAGCATTATAATCCAGCTGTCGAGCCCCTGGACACCATCAAGCGGGTCCGGACTACACTTCAACATGACAGCGCGGCTCGTCAAGAGCTCGACTAGCAATTCGGCCTCCGTCCCAGCCCCAATGAGGCAGTGGCATTCATACCACGCGTACACAATTATGCACTGAAAATTCCATGGACATCGACGGAGGCACGAGATAACCCGGGGTCTACAATTCGGCTAGACCGATCCCGGACACACATACTTTTACTTCTTTTTCTTGTTTCAGGCACCTTTTTCCGCGAGCCTGATGTCAAGTCCTTTAGAAGGACTGAAATACAACGGAGGCAAGCAACATAGGTGTGTAGGGTAACCTTTATATGTTCTTCTTGACGGTATTCATTCTTATTTCTCAGGACCCGCACGTTGTGCCCTATTGATTCCGGCATGTTAAATGGTCATATACTTCTCGCACCATCTGTACAAGATACACCTTGACGTATCCATTGTCGGGACCCCGATCCTAGGTCACACCGATCTAGCATGTAACACATTATATCACTTTGTGGCCTCACGCACGGTATTCCCACGGGTGCCACCTTACCTGGCCCGGGACCGTTTGCGCCTTTTGGCTCACGTATATGATAGTGTCGCTAGCATCCATATGACAAAGAACCCGGGCCGACATGGCTAGTCGTGAACCCAAAGCGGCACTACCCCATGGGGACAGGCATACATGAATCAACCTCGAGCATGTCGGTCAACAGCGTGTGAATCCGGGCTGTAGCACTGGGCTATCAGGACTCCGGTAACCCGGGCTGTAGCAGGCTAGGCAGGACTCCGGATGTCACCGCGTGACATTTCCCCGAAGGGACAGACATAGGAACGAAGTGAAACACATGCCGGCCAGTCAAGTGTCCTGAACAGTAGTGCTGGGCTACTATGGCTGTAGCGGACTACTATGGCTCGAGGAACAATAGACTACATTTCCCCATATGATAGGCTGCCAAGGATAAACAACTAGATAGTCGGATCCCACACATACCAAGCATTTCAATCATACACACAATATGCTCGATATGTGTGAATACAACATGGCATCACAGCATAACTCTACAACTCAAGTATTAATTCATTAGGCTCCGAAGAGCCAGATATTACAAGCATGGGTCTCATGACCCAACAATCATAGCATACAAATCAAACACATGCGGAAGCTTAACATGTCTGAGTACAGACATCTATAAATGAAAAAGGCTAAGAAGCCTGACTATCTACCAAATCCTGTCGAGGGCACAAGATCGTAGCTGAGGTATCAAGCTAAATGTCGAAGTCCACGCGGAACTACTAGCGAGACTGAAGTCTCTCTGCAAAACATAAATTAAGCAAACGTGAGTACAAAGGTACTCAGCAAGACTTACATCAGAACTAAACTACATATGCATCGGTATCAACAAGGGGGGGTGGTGGACTTTAACTGCAGCAAGCCAGCTAACCTGAACTACGATTACAAGCAACTCTTTTGAGGTGGCGCACATGAGTCCACACATTCACCAATCAATACACCACTATGGATCCGCTCTCTTCTCCCTACGAGAAGGCCATCCATAGCACTCACACTTATCTTGCGAGTTTTAGAGTATCCACTTTCACTTGTCTATGAACTGTTATAGGCAACCCAGAAGTCCTTTACCGCGGACACGGCTATTCGAATAGATCATTTATAACCCTGCAGGGGTGTACTTCGTCACACGTGTTTCCACCACTTAGCGTCTGCACACGACATGTGCTCGGCAGACTTCAAGCGAAAGCCGACGTGGGTGTAGACCACGACCTGACTAACCACACAAGCCTCTAGTCCAGGTTTATCGCCTATTCGGGTTCCATCCGCGAGGAGATCCGGCCGGAGTTTCGCTCACAGCCCCAAACGATGTGTGCAGGGTTCCCAAGACACCAAACGGGCGCCCGGTACACCGTGCCACAGTGTATCTACCGCATCATAGCCCACCCCTAGGGTCAGCGCTACGCACGGCCGCCAACACATATCCTATAAACACCAGAAACTAATTGCAACTCCTGGACAGAGGACGAGAGGGGTCAGTAAGTCGAGCGGGGTCATATTTCAGGGCCCAACGTGTGGTAGTAGCTGTTTCATGGATCACAAACACAGAACTCAGTTCCTGAGGACGGTTTCAATGAGACAACCCACCATGTACTCCTACATGGCCTCTCACCGCTACCTTTACCAAAACGTGTTCACACACTTAGCTCACACACAGTAGGACACGTTTACACACCTCCGATTCATCCCCGATGAATCGGACCCGACTCAACTCTAAGAAGTAGCAGGCATGACAAACAAGCATGAATGAGTAGGCACATCAGGGCTCAAACAACTCCAACTCATGCTAGTGGGTTTCATCTATTTACTGTGGCAATGACAGGTCATGCAGAGGATAAGGGGTTCAACTACCGCAACAAGTAACAGATGAATCGTTGTTGTCCTAATGCAGTAAAAGAGAGCAGGAGCGAGAGAGGGGGATTGTATCGGAATGAACAAGGGGGTTTTGCTTGCCTGGCACTTCTGAAGATATCATTGGGTCTTCATCAGTGTCAACGATCACATCGTCGGTACAATGTCTATCGAGAGGGGACAAATACCGGCAACAGGAGAAAGAAACACAATCAATGCAATGCACAATATGATGCATGATCATGACATGTCAATATGCTGTGGTTTGAGCTAATGCAACTAGCTATGATTTAAATGAAGTTGGTTTGAATACAAGATTCAAATTCAAACTCCATATATGATTATTTAAATGCCCTTTATTTGTTTTGTCCAAAACAGATGACAAACATTGTTCAAACATGCATGAAAATGGTACAGATGGATTCCTTGAATTTTTCTGATAATTTTACATATATAATTTGTCTCATTTGGAGTTATGGTTGAATTTCTATGATTTTTAGAAGTTTTGGGTATTTTCTGGAATTTCCTGAATTATAATAATCCCAGAAATAGTTTATTGCGTCAGCACTGCGTCACTATGACGTCAGCTGTTCAACACGGTCGCCCAGAGTCAAACCTGACAGCTGGGACCCACGGGTCAGTGTAACAGGGCTAGTTTGGGGTGGATGACATGTGGGACCAGTCAACTGCCGCGTCAGCAAAGTCAACTCTGACGAGTGGGTCCACCGGGATTAACTTAAGTCTAACTAATTTTGTTAGGGGTCTAAATAATTCGGTGGGGTCCGGCTGTCAGTGGCAGTGAGGTGGTTAATTAGGTGGGGAGGTTAGTCCTAATGACAGCCACGTCGGCACGCCGGAGTTTGGCCGGCGGCGATCTCATTCGCGGCGGAAGATCGCCGGAAACATGCTAGGGGCTGCGGTTTGTCATGCAGAAGGCATCGGGGAGAAGCCCTTGCTCGGGCGCATCCAACGGGCCAGGCAGGGGGTCGCGGGGCGGCCGGAATCTCGCCGGCGACGAGTTTTGGCGGCGGCGCAACTACGGGTTCCACGGGTGCGAGGCCACGGTGCCAAGCGGACGACCATGAGGCGCGCTACGGGTTCCTGGAGAAGCCCAGAGCACGACTCCATGCTTGGCTTGGTCAGGCGGGGCGGCTAGCGACGGCGAGCTTCGCGGCGGCGGCGGCGATTGCTCGGCCATGGCGGAACGGCGGCTAGAGGACGGGAAGGATGCAGGAAAGAGAGGGGAAATGCGGCGGAGCTCACTGGGGGTCGTTGAGCAGCTCAGCGTGCTTGGGGACGGCTCGGAGGCGACGAATTCGTCGATGGAGTCCGGCGGCCATGCTCGGAGAAGACGACTCGTGGCGGCGATGTGGGGCTCCCGCGGTGGCGTGGCTTGGGGTGGAAGAAGGAGGGGGTCGAGGCGGAGCTCTCGAGCACGAAGGATGGGCGAGGGAGGGCCTGTGGCCGTGGCAACAGCGAGCGACGGCGGCGGCTGTGTTCGGTGTGTGCGAGGGAGAGAGAGGGGGAAGTGAGCAGAAGAAGAGGGGAAAGATCCAGGCGTCCAGGGAAGCTCCACGACGCCACACGAGGGCACAGGGGCATCGACAGCGCGAAGCAGGAGGTGGAGGCCTCCCAGCGCGCGCGTGTGCCTTCGCCTCTGCCTACTGGCAGAGGAAGACGACGAGCGACGAGGGAGGTGGGCTGGGCTGGTCCAGCTGGGCCGGCTACAGGTAAGTGGCCAGGTGGGTTTCTTCTCTGTTTTAGTTTTTGTTCTGTTTTCTATTTATGCAAATGGGTTTTAATTTGGTTTTTGAACCAAACTATTTTTTTTACTTCTGATAATTTTTGCAGGGACTAAATGGATTATTCCAAAGCCCCTCAACAATTTATCAGAATTATTGAACATATATTTATTATATAATAAATATAGATCCAATTCAAATATTTATTGGATTAAATCAAAGGCCCAAAATAAATATCTCTGAGATTCCAAAAATATTGTTTTAAGTTTTACCTCTTGCCAATATTTTCAGAGACTAAGAGGAACATTTTCTTGGACTTATTTGAAGAAATTTTATCTTGATCATTTTTAAAGGGATTCTGAGGCTTGAAAATTCCTCAATTCAAATTTCATTTGAATTTAAACATGATGCAACCACCAAGCTAGACCAAGGCCAAAGTAGGGCTAGGGATGTGACAGCTCACCCCCACTAAACAAGAATCTTGGCCCGAGATTCAAGACATGAGGTAAGAAGGAAGGGGGGGGGGTTCACAAGACTATCGCAGTCTTCTCGATCCAACTGCCCTTCCCGAGGATGTTGATTCATTTCGTCATCTTGATCTTGAGGTCTTTGCTTTCGGGATCTTCATCCAGCATGATGATGGCAGAAGGAAAATCTACAGAAATCGATCTCCTCGGAGATCGAGCACTCAAGATCAACTCATGGAGTGAGATATAAAACATCTCTTGAGCTGAGACACGAAACACACAACAGGGGTGACGGGAAGAAGCGGATGATAAAGGTTCAATTTGGTACGCAACAAACCCACGCTGGAGTAGGATGATGCATGGTTTCAAAGTAGCGAGGGATAATTGCCATGATACCATAACGAGACATCTTAAGTAAAGTGACTCGCAGAATTATTCCCTTAAGTGGCAAAAAGAATTACTTTTGATTCGGAGATCATAGAAACTCTTTATACCAGCCTAAGGCAATCACAAACGATCAATGGAAGGAGTTCGAAAGAATGACATACTCGGACTAGGATGGATGATGTGGACTACCTTGTTGGAGACAACGCAATGGATGATTTTTGCTTATCATCGGAAATGGATGGGACCTATGGTAAGTCCACTTTTGAAGATGACCATGAACAGCAGCTACCGAGGTGCAAGCTGGGAACAAAATGCAAATGTTGGGAATGATTCTAGTAACTGGGGAGAAGGTTCACCGGCAAAGGTGATTCCACCAATTGGATGGCTATCGAACAACTGCGAGGACGGAGGCACATCCCATTTAACGACAACATCAGAACCTAGTGCCTAAGCGTGCTCTCAAGAACTTGAGCATTCCATACTCATCAAGGTCTTACCAACATCCATGTCAAGGATCTTGGCAACACGATATGCTACCATGATGAATAAGGGTGGAAGCTGCAGATGCAAAGAAAGATAACACTTTCTCAGATTTCACCTTAGCGAAGCCAAGGAAACAAAATCTAGATGATCGATCGAGAGACATTTAGCACTCCGCATTCTAATGTTCTCCTTGATGTACTGGTTACCACGGTCATGCTTTAAGCATCGGCATGGCCACCAAGTAGTGGTCGGACTTCGGAATACAATAGATCCATAAGGAACAACGTCTGGAGTAAATCCTACGGAATCCTCATGGGAAGGTGGCCAACTTTCTTCAATTGAGATACTACAATAATAGGTCTTCCAGCTGGATGTGTTGGCCACGACATCCACTTTACCGTTATTGAGAGACCAATATTATAGTTCTTGGAAAATGCTCCAACCATCATATCTGCCTGAGATTCAGATCTGGTTGGTGACAGGATATTCCAGACTCATCGAGTCTAGAAAGGAAAATGAAGGTTTGCAACACAAATCGACGAGATGACATTGCGAGATTCTCGGGGAATGAACTACGGTAGTAAGCTCCAAAACATGAGCCGGTTCTGCTACAAGCATGTGAACACGTTGTCCTAGACAAGCATGGTCACCTGGTAGTCTTAAAATGAAACACTACCGAGTTCAGGGGGAACCATCAACGAGGATATCGAAGTCCTTGCGTAGGTCTAACCCTTAAGAAGAAACTTCTTCTCCTTGAACAAATCAATCAGTGGCTTGGTGTGCTAGGGATACGTATAGAATGTAGATGATCAGTCTATCAGACCATAGAATACTTCGCACATGCATGACTGACTTGGGATGATTCCAGAGGAAGCAAAAACAAACTTTCTCGAATTCACGGCGGCAACTTACACCAGATGCACATGAATTAGAAGAAGTCACATCTTTGAACCGGACAAATGCTTCATGATCGGGAGATGAGAGCAATGCTTATAAAGTTTCCAACACTAGCTGGATGTTCAACACAATCATGGAGGAGACAAAATGCCGCTGATGGGCTCAACAGCAACTCATCGGAATTTCCATATCACTGGACTTCCACCACTATGTGAACAATGTGATAGTATTGGTCAGACCAAAGATATAATGGTGTATGCTCGAGGGACAACCGTAAGTAAGAGAACATTACGAGCATCGTCGGTTCTGATTTGATTTGACAATAGCCCACGCTCAAATCAAGGTTTGGACAAGATAATAGATCCAAAAACTGATCATGAGGACCAATTGGTGAAGATATCATCTTTCTTCAACACACACTCACACCAGGATATCCCTTAGGGATGAACTAAGTCGGACAAGTTTTCATCTTCCAACTCTCCAAGTTGTTGTTAAGCTTAACCAACTAGCTCAGGGGTATCCAACACAGATTCTTGGAGAAAAATGGTTTATTGAAAAACCAACTTGATCACGAACTCAACATAACGGTCACGTGACAACCTGGTAACACTTCCGAGAAGATATTCGGAAAATCACGAACCACCGGTATGTTACTAAGCTCGAGAACAACCTTGATTTTCAGGGCAAGATGACATGATCAAAGAGTGAGGGATTGGCACAATCCTAATCCATTGATCGAAGTGTGCACCAGAAATATGGACTAGATAGCACGATCAGTCTTAGAATGATAATTCAATAACCAACACGCTAAGAATGAGAATATTGTCCATTAACTACCAAGCAACAGAGTTGTTAGGAGTATTGATTTCACACACCACGATTCACTTGTCGTCATTCCGGTTGCAACAACACTGAAACCGAGAAATGAACAATGATGGAGAGAGTATCACTGCGTCAAGAATTCAGGAGAGAGGTGCAATTCTCACGACGCTCTTGACATAAGGTGGGCAATACTCCAGGGTAGAACAGAACAAAAGCTGGATTGGCATTTTGATCTGCGGAATACAACCACTTTGACCCGATCCGAGAAATGGATGAGGTACTGGAGTTTGTTTCTCCTAGTCATTCCAAAATAGAACGGCTCGACGGACCACAAGAATAAAAGGCACCGATGAACACAAATGCACAACTATTCCTGACTATCAATTGATAGACGAAGGTAAAAAAAACAACTAAAGAGGGACAACTCAAGGAACATATAACTTTCTGAGTTGTGGAGGCATAGATTAGTATGTCGAGCAAAGCTCAACATATTTCTTCCAGATAACCCATGCAGAAAGGTAGAACTGGCAGAGCCACAATATAGAATGGAGAACTCATCAAGAGCACTCTGTCGTGACCTTTTGGTTCAAAAGAACTCCTGCCAAGAATGGTTCGTGATAATTGGAAGAAGGATGTACCACGAACCTCGAGGACTATCGCAAGATTACTAATATCTTAAGGGAACTAGCAAATACTAACAACATGAAGTAGGGTGAATCTCGGGTTCAAAACCCAGGAAGAGAATGCCTACCAACTAAATGGCATCACGGGATGCTTTTGAGAATAATGGCCAGAATCACACACTGGGAACACGAAACATGGTTAGATTACTAGGTGGCACTCTAAGACACCTAGGGTCATAATAATAGTCCCAACATATATGCCGAGGCAACGGAGTACCTCAACTCACCGATTAGTGTGATTAATGTGGCCCAAATAGACATCAAGAACAGGGGAAAGGGTTTGCAAATGCATCAGACTATTTAGAAACCTGGGATGACTCGGACAGCATAACGGCTATAAATGCTCAAAATGATTTGAGACATCCTGCAAAATGGTGGCATAACCACTCAGAAGCACAATATCAAGGTTCGAGACCAACTACGAACACACAGAAGTAGTAGAAACTGAACTGGGCTTAATCCAACAATCCTAGGCAACTACGGTTTAGTAACACGTCATCCTGATAGATAGATGAGAAGGCCTAATTCTTAATCCCCGTAGAAAATAAGAGGTTGACTCCGATCAGAAGGGCATAGGGTAAAGGAGTAAAAAGAGCCTTACGTTCCCTTCCACAATCAATTCCCTTACATAACTAAAGCATTTCTAGACTCAACTTCGACCAGTTTGGCTTGATAATCCTACAGGCAGTCAAGCTCTGATACCAACGCTGTCGGGACCCCGATCCTAGGTCACACCGATCTAGCATGTAACACATTATATCACTTTGTGGCCTCACGCACGGTATTCCCACGGGTGCCACCTTACCTGGCCCGGGACCGTTTGCGCCTTTTGGCTCACGTATATGATAGTGTCGCTAGCATCCATATGACAAAGAACCCGGGCCGACATGGCTAGTCGTGAACCCAAAGCGGCACTACCCCATGGGGACAGGCATACATGAATCAACCTCGAGCATGTCGGTCAACAGCGTGTGAATCCGGGCTGTAGCACTGGGCTATCAGGACTCCGGTAACCCGGGCTGTAGCAGGCTAGGCAGGACTCCGGATGTCACCGCGTGACATTTCCCCGAAGGGACAGACATAGGAACGAAGTGAAACACATGCCGGCCAGTCAAGTGTCCTGAACAGTAGTGCTGGGCTAGCAGGACTCCGGTGAACTGGGCTGTAGCGGACTACTATGGCTCGAGGAACAATAGACTACATTTCCCCATATGATAGGCTGCCAAGGATAAACAACTAGATAGTCGGATCCCACACATACCAAGCATTTCAATCATACACACAATATGCTCGATATGTGTGAATACAACATGGCATCACAGCATAACTCTACAACTCAAGTATTAATTCATTAGGCTCCGAAGAGCCAGATATTACAAGCATGGGTCTCATGACCCAACAATCATAGCATACAAATCAAACACATGCGGAAGCTTAACATGTCTGAGTACAGACATCTATAAATGAAAAAGGCTAAGAAGCCTGACTATCTACCAAATCCTGTCGAGGGCACAAGATCGTAGCTGAGGTATCAAGCTAAATGTCGAAGTCCACGCGGAACTACTAGCGAGACTGAAGTCTCTCTGCAAAACATAAATTAAGCAAACGTGAGTACAAAGGTACTCAGCAAGACTTACATCAGAACTAAAATACACATGCATCGGTATCAACAAGGGGGGGTGGTGGAGTTTAACTGCAGCAAGCCAGCTTTGACTCAGTGGCTAACCTGAACTACGATTACAAGCAACTCTTTTGAGGTGGCGCACATGAGTCCACACATTCACCAATCAATACACCACTATGGATCCGCTCTCGTCTCCCTACGAGAAGGCCATCCATAGCACTCACACTTATCTTGCGAGTTTTAGAGTATCCACTTTCACTTGTCTATGAACTGTTATAGGCAACCCAGAAGTCCTTTACCGCGGACACGGCTATTCGAATAGATCACTTATAACCCTGCAGGGGTGTACTTCGTCACACATGTTTCCACCACTTAGCGTCTGCACACGACATGTGCTCGGCAGACTTCAAGCGAAAGCCGACGTGGGTGTAGACCACGACCTGACTAACCACACAAGCCTCTAGTCCAGGTTTATCGCCTATTCGGGTTCCATCCGCGAGGAGATCCGGCCGGAGTTTCGCTCACAGCCCCAAACGATGTGTGCAGGGTTCCCGAGACACCAAACGGGCGCCCGGTACACCGTGCCACAGTGTATCTACCGCATCATAGCCCACCCCTAGGGTCAGCGCTACGCACGGCCGCCAACACATATCCTATAAACACCAGAAACTAATTGCAACTCCTGGACAGAGGACGAGAGGGGTCAGTAAGTCGAGCGGGGTCATATTTCAGGGCCCAACGTGTGGTAGTAGCTGTTTCATGGATCACAAACACAGAACTCAGTTCCTGAGGACGGTTTCAATGAGACAACCCACCATGTACTCCTACATGGCCTCTCACCGCTACCTTTACCAAAACGTGTTCACACACTTAGCTCACACACAGTAGGACACGTTTACACACCTCCGATTCATCCCCGATGAATCGGACCCGACTCAACTCTAAGCAGTAGCAGGCATGACAAACAAGCATGAATGAGTAGGCACATCAGGGCTCAAACAACTCCTACTCATGCTAGTGGGTTTCATCTATTTACTGTGGCAATGACAGGTCATGCAGAGGATAAGGGGTTCAACTACCGCAACAAGTAACAGATGAATCGTTGTTGTCCTAATGCAGTAAAAGAGAGCAGGAGCGAGAGAGGGGGATTGTATCGGAATGAACATGGGGGTTTTGCTTGCCTGGCACTTCTGAAGATATCATTGGGTCTTCATCAGTGTCAACGATCACATCGTCGGTACAACGTCTATCGAGAGGGGACAAATACCGGCAACAGGAGAAAGAAACACAATCAATGCAATGCACAATATGATGCATGATCATGACATGTCAATATGCTGTGGTTTGAGCTAATGCAACTAGCTATGATTTAAATGAAGTTGGTTTGAATACAAGATTCAAATTCAAACTCCATATATGATTATTTAAATGCCCTTTATTTGTTTTGTCCAAAACAGAGGACAAACATTGTTCAAACATGCATGAAAATGGTACAGATGGATTCCTTGAATTTTTCTGATAATTTTACATATATAATTTGTCTCATTTGGAGTTATGGTTGAATTTCTATGATTTTTGGAAGTTTTGGGTATTTTCTGGAATTTCCTGAATTATAATAATCCCAGAAATAGTTTATTGCGTCAGCACTGCGTCACTATGACGTCAGCTGGTCAACACGGTCGCCCAGAGTCAAACCTGACAGCTGGGACCCACGGGTCAGTGTAACAGGGCTAGTTTAGGGTGGATGACACGTGGGACCAGTCAACTGCCGCGTCAGCAAAGTCAACTCTGACGAGTGGGTCCACCGGGATTAACTTAAGTCTAACTAATTTTGTTAGGGGTCTAAATAATTCGGTGGGGTCCGGCTGTCAGTGGCAGTGAGGTGGTTAATTAGGTGGGGAGGTTAGTCCTAATGACAGCCACGTCGGCACGCCGGAGTTTGGCCGGCGGCGATCTCATTCGCGGCGGAAGATCGCCGGAAACATGCTAGGGGCTGCGGTTTGTCATGCAGAAGGCATCGGGGAGAAGCCCTTGCTCGGGCGCATCCAACGGGCCAGGCAGGGGGTCGCGGGGCGGCCGGAATCTCGCCGGCGACGAGTTTTGGCGGCGGCGCAACTACGGGTTCCACGGGTGCGAGGCCACGGTGCCAAGCGGACGACCATGAGGCGCGCTACGGGTTCCTGGAGAAGCCCAGAGCACGACTCCATGCTTGGCTTGGTCAGGCGGGGCGGCTAGCGACGGCGAGCTTCGCGGCGGCGGCGGCGATTGCTCGGCCATGGCGGAACGGCGGCTAGAGGACGGGAAGGATGCAGGAAAGAGAGGGGAAATGCGGCGGAGCTCACTGGGGGGTCGTTGAGCAGCTCAGCGTGCTTGGGGACGGCTCGGAGGCGACGAATTCGTCGATGGAGTCCGGCGGCCGTGCTCGGAGAATACGACTCGTGGCGGCGATGTGGGGCTCCCACGGTGGCGTGGCTTGGGGTGGAAGAAGGAGGGGGTCAAGGCGGAGCTCTCGAGCATGAAGGATGGGCGAGGGAGGGCCAGTGGCCGTGGCAACAGCGAGCGACGGCGGCGGCTGTGTTCGGTGTGTGCGAGGGAGAGAGAGGGGGAAGTGAGCAGAGGAAGAGGGGAAAGATCCAGGGGTCCAGGGAAGCTCCACGACGCCACACGAGGGCAGAGGGGCATCGACAGCGCGAAGCAGGAGGTGGAGGCCTCCCAGCGCGCGCGTGTGCCTTCGCCTCTGCCTACTGGCAGAGAAAGACGACGAGCGACGAGGGAGGTGGGCTGGGCTGGTCCAGCTGGGCCGGCTACAGGTAAGTGGCCAGGTGGGTTTCTGCTCTGTTTTAGTTTTTGTTCTGTTTTCTATTTATGCAAATGGGTTTTAATTTGGTTTTTGAACCAAACTATTTTTTTTACTTCTGATAATTTTTGCAGGGACTAAATGGATTATTCCAAAGCCCCTCAACAATTTATCAGAATTATTGAACATATATTTATTATATAATAAATATAGATCCAATTCAAATATTTATTGGATTAAATCAAAGGCCCAAAATAAATATCTCTGAGATTCCAAAAATATTGTTTTAAGTTTTACCTCTTGCCAATATTTTCAGAGACTAAGAGGAACATTTTCTTGGACTTATTTGAAGAAATTTTATCTTGATCATTTTTAAAGGGATTCTGAGGCTTGAAAATTCCTCAATTCAAATTTCATTTGAATTTAAACATGATGCAACCACCAAGCTAGACCAAGGCCAAAGTAGGGCTAGGGATGTGACATCCATCCAGTTATAATAAAAATGGTTCGTGGCCCAGTTCCTGTGATTTTCGCTTCTTACTTTATTTTTATTTCGATCTGCTTATTTGCTGCATCGACACTCTTTTACGTTTAATATTCGCTAGGGGCTACCTGTTGCCCCACAATATGGCAACACATTCCGAACACTTCTTATATAAGTTCAGCACCCCGAATTTAGCATTATATGTGTTGGCTCCGAATCATGTCTTTGGTCAATAGTTGGGTTGCCTGGCTCCTGTGCTTGCTACCCTACGTTCCGCTCCATCGACTTGGGTAGTAAAAGGAGAACTACTGCGATTGTGCCCTGGCTTTGACCAGATGAGCACCTCAGTAGAGAAAGCCGAAAACTGACTGTCATGATGTGGCGAGAGTCAGTCAGCTACTCGAGCAAGGTTGTCAGAATTGCGATTCTGTTATACGATTCTACGACTTAACGATCCAAACTAACCCCTATGATTCTACGATTTTAGTTCATAGAATCTACATTTCTACGATCCTGATAGTGAAGATTCTACGATTTGCATCCTACCATCGGAGCTCCGATCCGATTCAAAATCACGATTCTGACAACCTTGTACTCGAGGGTTACAAATCGTTGGAGATTTTTTCCGCGTTACGCGAGATATCAACACTTCCCGATCATATGCTGACACCAGGGGCTGCGCCCATGCTTTATTATAAAACTCCTATGGCTAAGTGAGGGCGTTAAAGCAATAAAGTCTTATTGCCTTGTTCCTTGCGCTAAGCAACTCCTTCAAGGACCATGTAATTGGATAAATATTGTTTAGATTCCATCCCGAAAACCTCCGTACTATCTACGTGAGGGCAGAAGCCGATGACTGCCCAACCCTCCGATTACACACAACACGGCCGTACAGGAGGAAACAATTCAAAGCATAATAAAATTACTTTACAAAAACTGCCTTTGTTCCGATAATACAAGACAAAGGCAACATGAATACATTTATTCAAATACAATGTCCTGCGAATATTGCGCCGCTACAAGTCGAGACCCTTCTACGACATCCTCGAAATATCGCTCGGGTATGCTGTCAGGACTCTGATTCCAAGTCACATCAATCTAGCCGGTAACACCTCATATTACATTGCGGCCTCATGCATAGTATCCCACGGGTGTCGCCTTACCATGGCCCGGGACCGTTTGCGCCTTTTGGCTCATGTATATGATAGTGTCGCTAGCATCCATATGACAGAGAACCCGGGCCGACATGGCTAGTCGTGAACCCAAAGCGGCACAGACCTATGGAGATAGGCATACATGAATCACATCGAACATGTCGGTCATCAGCGAGTGAATCCGAGCTATAGCACTGGGCTAACAGGACTCCGGATGTCACCGCGTGACATTTCCCCGAAGGGACAGACATAGGAACGAAGTGAAACACATGCCAGCCAGTCAAGTGTCCAGAGAAGTAGTGCTGGGCTAGCAGGACTCCGGTGAACCGGGTTGTAGCGGACTACTATCGCTCAGAAAGCACTAGACTACATTTCCCCATATGAGAGGCAACCAAGGATAAACAACCAGATTGTCGGATCCCGCTCATACCGAGCATTTCAATCGATCATACACACAATATGCCCGATATGAGTGCATACAACATGGCATCACAATAAAACTCTACAACTCAAGTACTTTATTTAAAGGCTCAGAGAGTCATACATAACATGTTCATACAGGTAGGGGTCACATGACCCGACACTCAAGTCATACAAGCATACAAGCACAAGCGGAAGTAAATAATCTAAGTACAAACACTAGAAAGCAAGAAGGCTTCCGAAGCCTTTCTATCTACATAGGGTCCTCGATGGCCAGGATCACCACCTGGGTGGCTAGTCACTCGTCGACATCAAGGTCTACGTAGAACCCATCGTCTGAAAACAGTAATTAAGCAAACATGAGTACACATGTACTCAGCAAGTCTTAAATCAGATCCTACTATACATGCTCATTCTCAAGAAGGTGGTGGGGTTATTGCAGCATGCCAGCTTTGACTCTTGGCTAAGCGATCCTACGGAACTCCACTAGTAAAATAGTTTTCGCACACGAGTCCACTACTCACCAACAAAATACGCCGCCGGGGATCCTCCCTCGTCATCCTACGAGAGGGCCATCCTCGGTACTCACACTTATCTTGAGTCTTTTAGTAGTATCCATTAACTTGTCTATGAACTGTATAGGCAACCAAGTAGTCCTTTACCGCGGACACGGCTATTCGAATAGTTTATACCCTGCAGGGGTGTACCTCATCACACATGTTTCCACCACTTAGCGTCTGCACACGACATGTGCTCGGCAGACTTCAAGCGAAAACCGACGTGGGTGTAGACCACGACCTGACTAACCGCACAAGTCTCTAGTCCAGGTTTATCGCCTATTCAGGTTCCATCCGCAAGGAAATCCGGCCGGGGTGTCCTCAACGGCCCCAAACGATGTGTACAGGGTGCCGAGACGCCAAATGGGCACCCGGCATACCCGGCCACAGTGTATCTACCGCATCATAGCCCACCCCTAGGGTCAGCGCTACGCACGGCCGCTAACACATAACCTACAAACACCAGAAACTAGTTGCAACTCCTGGACAGAGGGCGAGAGGGGTCAGTAAGTCGAGCGGGGTCATATTTTAGGGCCCAATGTGTGGTAGTAGTTGAATCTTAAATCACGCATACAGATCTCAGTTCTTATGGACGGCCTCAATGAAACAACCCACCATGTACTCCTACATGTCCCCTCATCGATACCTTTACCAAAACATGTTCAGCACATCCCTCACATTACTGACATAATCATTTCACTCTAGCCCATCACCCAGATGAACCAGACCTGACACAACTCTAAGCATAGCAGACATAGCAAGGTAGGAATCACATACATGGCTCAATCAACTCCTACACATGCTAGTGGGTTTCATCTAGTTACTTTGGCAATGACAGGTCATGCAGAGGATAAAGGTTCAACTACCATAGCACACACCAGTTTGAATCGCGTTGTCTTAATGCAGTAAACAAGAGCAGAAGCGAGAACATGGGTTTGTATCGGAATGATCAATGGGTTGCTTGCCTGTTGTAGTGGTAGTAGGGTACTGCCCTTCAGACGGATACTCGGGGTTATCCTCGGAGGTAGAACCGACCATGAAAGACACATCGAACATAATCAACACATGACAATATGCAACAATATGATGCATGCTATGACATGGCAAGATGAAAGTGTCTTGGCCTAATGCAAGCTAAAACAGAAGGGGATGAACTCATTTGAATCACAGATTCAAATGTTAGCTCATTAAACATAGCCTTATTAGTGCATTATCTTATTCTGCTTAAACTGCAAGGTTAACTTGTTTTGTCATGCATGAAACCATTAAAGATGGATAGATTGATTTTTTCTGATCATTTTTCATATATAAATCCTTGCATTTGGAGCTATGGTTGATTTTCTATGATTTTTAGAAGTTTTGGCTATTTTCTGGAATTTCCTATTAAAGAATAAATCTAGTAATTGAATTAAGGCGTCAGCATGACATAGGTGTGACATCAGCGGTCAGCTGGGTCGGCCAGGTCAAACCTGACTGGTGGGCCCTGTCTTTCAGTGTCTCAGCTAATTAACGGAATTATGTTAGTGCTAATTAACTGTCAGTGGGGCCTGGGCCCACATGTCAGTGACTGAACTAATTATATTTAGTTCAAACTGATCCTAAACTAATTAGCAGGCCGGCCCCACCTGTCATAGACTCAGGAGGGAAGTCAACCTGGGCCCACACGGGGTCAAACAGAGTCAAACTCGCCGGCGTCTAGCCGACGGCGAGGCCAGACGTGGCGGAGGGCTCGGGTTTTGCACTCCGGCGACCAAAAGGACGGCGAAGGCCATCTACGTGTTGCGTCGGGTGGTGGCAGCAGCCGGAGGTGGGGTGGCCGGAAACGTCACGGGCGCCGACCTTGGCGGCGGCCGGAGCTCGGGTGAGGTTGAACTAGTCGTTAGCAGGCACGGCGAGGGGCGTGCGGGGGTGCTACGGGCTCCTACGAGCGCGTGGAAGACGAAGGCGTGCTCGGTTGCGTCTCGACGTGGCTCTGGCCACGACGGCGACGTGCGGTGGCGGCGGCGAGCTTCAGCTTCGATGGCCGTGGTGGTTAGAGGACGCGGACGAGCGCTGGGGGAGAGGGAAACGGTGGCGGAGCTCACAGCGGTTTCAGGGGAGCGAATGGCCAGCTCAGGAAAGGGTTGACGCGAGCGGGGGCGGCGAGGGGGATCTCCGGTGACCGAGGTTGAAGACGAGCTCGGTGCAGCGTCTCCGGGGCGAGTGAGCGCTCGGGGATGGGTCGAGGCGAAGCAGTGGACGACAGTGGAGCTTCCTGGCACGACGAGGCAACGAATGGACGGCGGTGGCTGCGGTGGAGCTTGTCGGCGGCGACGGCTGCGCTCGGCGGGGAGATGGGGGTTCTGTCATCCCCATTTCAAATTTAAGAGGAATTTAAACATGATGCACACTCTAATGCTTGAACTAGCTAGGGTGTGACAACTCACCCCCACTCAAAGAATCTCGTTCCGAGATTTAGGATCCTCCGGAAAGAAGGTGGGGTACTCGAGTCGAAGACGATCCTCCCTTTCCCAAGTGGCTTCTTTCTCGGAATGGTGTGACCATTGAACCTTGAGAAACTTGATATTATGGCGTCGAGTGGTACGCTCGGCTTGATCAAGGATACGAACGGGATATTTTCGATATGAGAGGTTATCTTGTAGATCAAGCGTTTCGTGGTCCACTCCACGGATGGGACCCTTGAAGCAACGCCTGAGTTGAGAAATGTGGAAGACATCGTGAACTCTGGAAAGATGTGAGGGTAGTTCCAATTGGTAGGCAACTTCTTCTCGTTTGGCAAGAATGCGAAAAGGTCCAATGTAACGAGGAGCCAATTTGCCTTTGATACCGAAACGACGGGTTCCCTTTAACAGAGTAACCCGAAGGTAAGCCTTCTCGCCGATTTCATAAGTCATGAGCTTATGTCTACGATCATATTGGCTCTTTTGACGAGGTTGGGCTGTTTTCAATTTCTCATGAATAACGCGAACCTGCTCTTCTGCTTCTTGAATCATATCCGGGCCAAAGAGTTGTCTTTCCCCGGTTTCTGACCAGTTAAGAGGCGTTCGACATTTTCGTCCATTGAGAACTTCGAAAGGAGCTTTGCCCAAGCTAGCTTGATAACTATTGTTATACACAAACTCCGCGAATGGAAGGCATTTCTCCCAACCCATTCCAAACAAGATGACAGAAGCTCGTAGCAGATCTTCCAGAATTTGGTTGACTCGCTCTACTTGACCACTTGATTGAGGATGGAAGGCGGTGCTAAAAGAGAGATGAGTTCCCATAGCATTTTGGAAACTTTCACAAAATCGAGAGGTGAAGAGACTCCCATGGTCTGAGTTAATTTCCAATGCAACACCATGAAGAGACACTATTCGGGAGATGTATAAGTCAGCTAGCTGGCTAGCGGTGATACTCCCATGAACAGGTAGAAAGTGGGCTACTTTGGAAAGACGGTCGATCACGACGGAGATGGAATTATTCCCTCTCTTGGTCTTGGGTAACCCAGTAATGAAATCCATACTGATTTTATCCCATTTCCACTCAGGAATAGCCAAAGGTTGAAGGGTGCCAGCAGGCCATTGATGCTCTGCTTTAACACGACAACAGACGTCGCAGCTAGCAATGTATTGAGCAATTTCTCTCTTCATCCTAGTCCACCAAAACCTCTGGCGTAGGTCTTGATACATTTTATTACTACCAGGATGAATGGTGAGAGGGGATTCATGAGCTTCCTTAAGGATCAACAGGCGTAGATGTTGTTTCTTGAGAACCACCAATCGGTTTTTGAAGAAGACAACACCTCGCTCATCCATGGAGAAACATTTAGCAACTACGCTAGCAATGTTTTCCTTAATCCGGAATATGCCCTTATCACGCTTCTGGGCAGCTATGATTTGATCCGTAAGGGTAGGTTTTGCCACAAGGGTGGGTAGAAATTCTCGGGGAACAATGTGAAGATTAAGCTTACGAAATTCCTCATGGAGAAGTGGTTGACTTTGTTGTAACATCAAGTTGTTACAATAGGACTTACGACTTAGTGCATCAGCCATGACATTGGCTTTCCCCGGGGTGTAAGTTATTCCTAAGTCATAATCCAAGATCAACTCGACCCAACGTCTTTGCCTGAGATTCAAATCCGGTTGGGTGAAGATATATTTCAAACTTTGGTGATCGGTGAAGATCTCGCAACGATTACCGAGGAGGTAATGTCGCCAAGTTTTGAGTGCATGGACTATAGCTGCAAGCTCTAGATCATGTGTGGGATAGTTTTCCGCATGTGGGTGTAATTGCCATGAAGCATAGGCAATTACCTGACGATCTTGCATGAGTATGCTACCTAGTCCTTGTCGCGAGACATCGCAATAGATAATAAAGTCCTTGGAGAAATCTGGTGGTACCAGTACGGGAGTAGATGTCAGGCGTCTTTTCAGTTCCTGAAAGCTGAACTCGCACTGTGGAGTCCACTCAAATTTTTTATCTTTCTTGAGGAGTTCAGTTAGAGGTTTAGCAACCTTGGAGAAATTCTCGACGAAGCGGCGGCAGTAGCTTGCTAAGCCAAGGAAGCTCCGAACTTGCTTGACCGTCTCAGGTGGAGTCCAATCAAGGACAGCTTGAACTCGCTCGGGATTGACAGCAATACCCTTACCCGAGACTACATGGCCTAGATAAGTCACTTCTAGCAACCAAAATTCGCACTTGGAGAATTTGGCATAAAGGCGATGCTCTCGGAGTTTCGTCAATACCAGCCTTAGATGTTCGGCATGTTCCTCTTCATTCTTGGAGTAGATGAGTATGTCATCGAGGTATACTACGACGAATTTATCCAAATACTCCATGAAGACCGAGTTCATTAACCGAGAGAAGGTGGCTGGGGCATTGGTTAGACCGAAGGACATAACGGTGTACTCGTATTGGCCATAGCGAGTAAAAAAAAGGCCGTTTTAGGAATGTCCCCGTTTCTGATTTTGATTTGATGGTAGCCCAACCTCAAATCCATCTTGGAAAAGACTGAGGATCCAGTGAGCTGGTCATACAGATCGTTGATCCTGGGAAGCGGATACTTGTTCTTGATAGTGACCGAGTTGACAGGTTGGTAATCTACAACCATCTGATCCGTTCCATCCTTCTTCTTGACAAAGAGGATGGGGCAAGCCCAAGGAGAGAAACTAGGACGGATGAAACCCTTTTTCAAGGACTCATCAAGTTGGTTCTTAAGCTCGGCTAGTTCTAAGGGTGCCACCTTCTAGGGTCTTCTAGAAATTGGAACGGTTCCTGGAACAAGGTCTATCACAAACTCGACATCCCTGTCAGGTCGAACACCTGGCAGTTCTTATGGAAAGACATCCGGACAGTCTCAGACTACCGGAACATCCTCAAGGTCTGGAAGGGGGTTGGCATTTAGGGAGTAAAGCTAGCGCTTGGCCACTCGAGTTAAGACATTGACTGTCTTGCCCGATGAGTGAGTAAGTTGAATGGTTCTAGTGGCACAATCAATCTTACAATAATGAGCTGACATCCAGTCCATACCCAAGATGATGTTTATGTCCGAGGACTTGAGAGCTATTAAGGATGCAAGGGAGACAAGTCTATCGACAAGAATTTCGTTCCCATGGAGTTTGCCATCTAGAGCCAGGGGTTTGAATTTCCATGGAAGAGGGCATGTCAAAGAATGTCGTGTTATGCAATCGAGGATAGTTCTCGGATATGAATGAATGAGATGCTCTAGTATCGAAAAGAATAGATGCCGGATGGCAATTAACAAGGAGCATACCAAGGACGACGTTAGGATCCTCATGAGCCTCCTCGGCTGAGACATAGTTGACATGGCCACGTGCAGTGGTGACCGGCTTGGCGTAGAATGTCTTTCCTGCTGGCTTAGCACGGCCAATGGACTTTCCAGACTGATTGGGGTTGTTTTGGGGACACTCTCGACTATAGTGACCCGGCTCTCCACACTTGAAACATGTCACCACATTGGGGCGTGGAGCAGCATTAGCAGCGGGGCCACCATAGGGCTTCTTAGCATCAGTAGATACTTCTTCAGGAGCATATCGTGCCAGATTCCCAAATTCACGACTATATGCATCCACACTTAGTCTTGCTTGGGTGAAATTGCAGAAGTCCTCCCTCTTGCGATCCATGAGACGTTCCGAAATGTGATGCTCACAGAAAGCCTCACTGAATTCAGACCAAGTAGTGATTTGGCCGACCGGGCGCATAGCTTCAAAGTTTTCCCACCAAAGGCTAGCAGGGCCTTCGAGGTGATAGGCAGCATAAGTAACCTTATCAGCTTCGGCTACGTTGGTAGAACGTAGCTTGTGGGTGATGCTGCGAAGCCAGTCATCCGCGTCGAGGGGCTCGACGGAATGGTTAAACTTTTCTGGGTATAGCTTGATTAAGTCATTGATTGACACCAAGTCATTTTGCTGATGGCGTGCAGTGTTCTGCTCAATCCGCTCTAGCAGGCGGTTAGTCTCATGCTTGTTTCTTTCCACCTCCAGCATCACTTCGGCCAGAGAAGGCGGGTGAGGCAGATTTTCACCCCTAGCTGCACTGGCTTCCACCTGCTCCGGGGTAGCAAGGTTGCTGCGGGTGTTGACCATCCTAGGAGAAAACAAGACAACGGTTTAGATAAGGATGGCTCAAACTTAGCAAGGAAGTGCAGAATGTAATGGATAACACGGAATGCAGAGATGTTCATCCGTATGCCATGGTAATATAGAACTGCCATATATATATACCAACGGTCATACATACCATACATAGTTTAGTACAAGCCCAGGCTACAGTACAACTATAATGAAAAATGTTACATCTCATCAGAGGCATTCCAAGATCCTATACATTATTTGTCTACACCTCCGGAATTGAGTACACACCAAGTCATATTCCGCAAGTCACGCAGGATAGTGGAGATACAACTAGTACAATACTAGTGATACTACAACTAACTCAGACACCTCCGTAGTAGCCCTCATAGAAGTCACCTCCATAGCCTGGAAGTTCAACGTGATCATCCGGGAACAGACGGTCCTGAGGAGCTTGTGGACCGAAGGGGTTAGGATGAGGTCTCGGACCAACAAACGGTGGCCTGCGAGGACCACGGGGTGGGGTGATGCCTCCCACATCACGCCAATCCACCATGTTTAGCAGAGCAGATCTCACAGGATACAGATCCCTTGTATACATAAATCCAGCTTGCACCGCAGGTGCAAACCGAGTCAATGTGGCCCAATGATCAGCACGGGTGTTGAAAAGCTCCAGCCTCAAGGCCCGATTCTCTCGGTCCTTATCCTCGAGCATCTCGGCAGTGGTATGAGTTAGTGAGTCCTCCTGAGTGGAGTCAGCATAGATAGCCTGGAGATACACTTGCGCTCCCGACAGTGAAGCTGACATGTAACGGAAGTCGGTGTTCCGATGCAGGCTAGTCCGGACTCACATGATGGTCATCATGGAATAGGCAGCATCCTGCACAGCCATCTCAACAGTAACCCCGAGTCCATAGGAACAGTGGAGGGGCTCGGTAATCCAGGATAAGAAGGAAATATCCTGACGGTGCAGAAATATTGGCTTTGATTAAAGTCTTGGAATTGCTCTTCGACGGTGTATTCGGGATACCAACGCTAACCCGTCTCGATCATTACCCGGACTAACATAGTAGTATGACCGGGCACATCAAGGCACCGGGTAAGGCGAACCACTTGGTTTTGAGGACGGTTAGCCATCTGAAAGCACAACCACAATGCAAAGACATTAGAATTTCTAGGGAAAATTGGACAGCATAACAGCTGTAAATGCTCAAAAAAAGATTTGAGGCATCCACAACAGTTTGCAATACCACTCAACAACATCATATCAAGGTTCTGATTCAACTAGCAACATACTAAAAATAGTAGCAACTATACTGAGGCTTGTAACAACAATCCTATAATCTACTATGGATTAGTAACACGTGAACATGACAGAAGAAGAGAGTCTAGTCCTTAACCCACATTGAAAGAGAAGAGAATGACTCGGATCAGAGGCATAATGTAAAGGAGTAAAAGAGCCTTACGTTCCCTCCCACAATCAATTCCCCTACATATAACTAAAGCATTTCTAGACTCGACATCGACCAGTTTGGCTCAACGAACCTACAGGCAGTCCGGCTCTGATGCCAACGCTGTCAGGACCCCGATTCCAAGTCACATCGATCTAGCCGGTAACACCTCATATCACATTGCGGCCTCACGCATGGTATCCCACGGGTGTCGCCTTACCATGGCCCGGGACCGTTTGCGCCTTTTGGCTCACGTATATGATAGTGTCGCTAGCATCCATATGACAGAGAACCCAAAGCGGCACAGACCTATGGAGACAGGCATACATGAATCACATCGAACAGGTCGGTCATCAGCGAGAGAATCCGGGCTGTAGCACTGGGCTAACAGGACTCCGGATGTCACCGCCTGACATTTCCCCGAAGGGACAGACATTGGAACAAAGTGAAACACATGCCGGCCAGTCAAGTGTCCAGAGCAGTAGTGCTGGGCTAGCAGGACTCCGGTGAACCGGGCTATAGCGGACTACTATCGCTCAGAAAGCACAAGACTACATTTCCCCATATGAGAGGCTGCCAAGGATAAACAACCAGATTGTCGGATCCCGCTCATACCGAGCATTTCAATCATACACACAATATGCCCGATATGAGTGCATACAACATGGCATCACAACAAAACTCTACAACTCAAGAACTTTATTTAAATGCTCAGAGAGCCATACATAACATGTTCATACAGGTAGGGGTCACATGACCCGACACTCAAGTCATACAAGCATACAAGCACAAGCGGAAGTAAATAGTCTGAGTACAGACACTAGAAAGCAAGAAGGCTTCCGAAGCCTATCTATCTACATAGGGCCCTACATGGCCAGGATCACCACCTGGGTGGCTAGTCACTCGTCGACATCAAGGTCTACGTAGAACCCATCGGAGGGGACGATGTTGTCGTCTGAAAACAGTAATTAAGCAAATGAGTACAAAGGTACTCAACAAGTCTTACATCAGATCCTACTATACATGCTCATTCTCAAGAAGGTGGTGGGGTTATTGCAGCAAGCCATCTTTGACTCTTGGCTAAGCTATCCTACGGAACTCCACTAGTAAAATAGTTTTCTCACACGAGTCCACTACTCACCAACACAATACTCTACCGGGGATCCTCCCTCGTCATCCTACGAGAGGGCCATCCTCGGTACTCACACTTATCTTGAGTCTTTTAGTAGTATCCATTAACTTGTCTATGAACTGTATAGGCAACCAAGTAGTCCTTTACCGCGGACGCGGCTATTCGAATAGTTTATACCCTGCAGGGGTGTACCTCATCACACATGTTTCCACCACTTAGCGTCTGCACACGACATGTGCTCGGCAGACTTCAAGCAAAAACCAACGTGGGTGAGGACAAACGACCCGACTAACCGCACAAGTCTCTAGTCCAGGTTTATCGCCTATTCAGGTTCCATCTGCAAGGAAATCCGGTCGGGGTGTCCTCAACGGCCCCAAACGATGTGTACAGGGCCCCGAGACGCCAAACGGGCGCCCGGCATACCCGGCCACAGTATATCTACAGCATCATAGCCCACCCCTAGGGTCAGCGCTACGCACGGCCGCCAACACATAACCTACAAACACCATAAACTAGTTGCAACTCCTGGACAGAGGGCAAGAGGGGTCAGTAAGTCGAGCGGGGTCATATTTCAGGGCCCAATTTGTCGTAGTAGCTGAATCTTAAATCACACATACAGATCTCAGTTCTTATGGACGGCCTCAATGAAACAACCAACCATATACTCCTACACGGCCTCTCATCGATACCTTTACCAAAACATGTTCAACACATCCCTCACATTACCGACATAATCATTTCACTCTAGCCCATCACCCAGATGAACCAGACCTGACACAACTCTAAGCATAGCAGGCATAGCAAGGTAGGAATCACATACATAGCTCAATCAACTCCTGCGCATGCTAGTGGGTTTCATCTAGTTACTGTGGCAATGACAGGTCATGCAGAAGATAAGGGTTCAACTACCGTAGCACACACCAGTTTGAATCGCGTTGTCTTAATGCAGTAAACAAGAGCAGAAGCGAGAACATGGGTTTGTATCGAAATGATCAATGGGTTGCTTGCCTGTTGTAGTGGTAGTAGGGTACTGCCCTTCAGACGGATACTCGGGGTTATCCTCGGAGGTAGAACCTACCACGAAAGACACACCGAACATAATCAACACATGACAGTATGCAACAATATGATGCATGCTATGACATGGCAAGATGAAAGTGTCTTGGCCTAATGCAAGCTAAAACAGAAAGGGATGAACTCATTTGAATCAAAGATTCAAATGTTAGCTCATTAAACATAGCCCTATTAGTGCATTATCTTATTCTGCTTAAACAGCAAGGTTAACTTGTTTTGTCATGCATGAAACCATTACAGATGGATAGATTGAATTTTTCTGATCATTTTTCATATATAAATCTTTGCATTTGGAGCTATGGTTGATTTTCTATGATTTTTAGAAGTTTTGGCTATTTTCTGGAATTTCCTATTAAAGAATAAATCCAGTAATTGAATTAATGCGTCAGCATGACATAGGTGTGACGTTAGCGGTCAACTGAGTCAGCCAGGTCAAACCTGACTGGTGGGCCCTATCTGTCAGTGTCTCAGCGAATTAACGGAATTATGTTATTGCTAATTAACTGTTAGTGGGGCCTGGGCCCACATGTCAGTGACTGAACTAATTAGATTTCGTTAAAACTAATCAGAAACTAATTAGCAGGCCGGCCCCACCTGTCATAGACCCGGGAGGGAAGTCAACCTGGGCCCACACGGGGTCAAACAGAGTCAAACTCGCCGGCGTCTAGCCGCCGGTGAGGCCAGACGCGGCGGAGGGCTCGGGTTTTGCACTCTGGCGACCAAAAGGACGACGGAGGCCATCTACGTGTTGCGGGGAGTGAGCCGCGTCGGGTGGTGGCAGTAGCCGGAGCTGGGGTGGCCGGAAATGTCGCAGGTGTCGACCGTGGTGGCCGCCGGAGCTCGGGTGAGGTTGAACTAGTCGTTAGCAGGCACGGCGAGGGGCGTGCGGGGGTGCTACGGGCTCCTGCGAGCGCATGGAAGACGAAGGCGTGCTCGGTTGCGTCCCGACGTGGCTGTGGCCACGACGGCGACGTGCGGTGGCGGCGGCGAGCTTCGGCTTCGATGGCCGTGGTGGTTTGAGGACGCGGACGAGCGCGGGGAGAGGGGGAAACGGTGTCGGAGCTCACAGCGGTTGTAGGGGAGCAAACGGCGAGCTCGGGGAAGGGCTGGAGCAAGCGGGGCGGCAAGGGGGATCTCCAGCGACCGAGGTTGAAGATGAGCTCGGTGCAGCGTCTTCGGGGCGAGTGAGCTCTCGGGGATGGGTCGAGGCGAAGCAGTGGACGACAGCGGAGCTTACTGGCACGACGAGGCAACGAATGGACGGCGGTGGCTGCGGTGGAGCTTGTCGGCGGGGATGGCTGCGCTCGGCAATGAGATGGGGGTTCTGTCATCCCCATTTCAAATTTAAGAGGAATTTAAACATGATGCACACTCTAATGCTTGAACTACCTAGGGTGTGACATATGCGGTGCTCCTTGCCCGCCGGTGGCCCGCTGGCGACATCAACAGCGGTCATCTTCGGCCACCACATCTTGAAGTGAGCGAAGGCCATACGGGCACCTTCAATACAGACGGAGCGCTTGATAACGTCCAGCCGAGGACAGGCGTTCACCATCCGCCTCACGAGTCCGAAGTAGCTACTAGACATAGCTTCGGCTGGCCACAACCGGATTATCAAATCCTTAATGGCTAGTTCAGCCACCCTATGCAGCTCCACCAGCTCTTTTCAGCTGATCGGTGTAGGACACGGGACGCTCCGGTGCCGCATACTGCGACCAGAAGAGCCTCTCCGAAGAACCCACTCCTTTAGCTCGATAGAACTCCATGGCGTCTGATACACTGTGTGGCAAATCCGCAAAAGCCCCCGGGGAACTCCGAACCTGGGTTAGTAAATGGTACTGCTTCTCCGCATACTTGCTTTGCATCTTAAATGCCTTACCCGCCGTGATCTTCTTGTCCTCCTGGATATCCTGGAGGGCGGCCTGGGCCTCATTCCATGCGGTCTCCACACTGTGAAGATCATTGGCGAGTTTGGTCCCTTGAACCGATGCATCATGCTCCAAGGCCTCGCATTTTTTCACCACATCCTGGAGCTCCTGGTGGACTTCTTTGACCCGGGCCTTTACATTCTTATGGGCGGCTTGCTGCTAGACAACCTGCTCCTCGGCCTCGCCCAGGGCCTCGACCTCGGTCGCGGCTTCTGCACTTATCACAATACCACTGTCAATATACAACTCTTATCCTTTCCCAAACATATAGCAAGTCGTTCCTCACCTTGATTCTCCTGGAGCCGAACCTTAACCTTGCCAAGCTCGTTCTCGGTCCGCTCCAGCCTCCGCTTCAGCTCGGGGACCTTGATCGTATGCGAGGTCACGGCCAATAGGGACACCTTCTTATCGATACATATTCAGTTAGCCTCTTATAATTAATGATTGATCCCCTGTCCGGTTCTCCTCGCCGAACACCGAACATCGTCTCAGGGGCTACGGACTAGACGGGGTTTTTCTCTTTCTTACATCGAGACCTGTTAATAGGCTGCTGCAGGCTTCATTCAGTCCGCTCTTGGCGGAGTGAACCTTCTCGATCACCGCACCCATAAGGATACGGTGCTCGTCCATGACTGAGGCACTTCGTAGCGCCCCCATCAGGTCATCTGGCGCTCCTGGATGGACAGGAGCCACCGGTGGAGGCGACGCACCCCCCTCCTTGAAAGGGGGCTGCTCGCCCGACTCCGGAGCCATATGGGTCTCCAGAATCGTATTCGGCTGAGGGCCGAACCGGATACAACCCTCTTTGCCAGTTGTCGGTGTCAAAACCGGCAGATCTCGGGTATGCGGTCCCGAACTATCCATCTAAGGCTGATGGTAACAGGAGGCAGGGGACACAATGTTTACTCAGGTTTGGGCCCCCTCGATGGAGGTAATACCCTACTTCCTGCTTGATTGATCTTGATGATATGAGTATTACAAGAGTCGATCTACCATGAGATAGTAGAGGCTAAACCCTAGAAGCTAGCCTATGATTATGATTGTTCTTCTCCTACGGACTAAATCCTCGTGTTTATATTTACACCGGAGGGGTCTAGGGTTACACAAAGTCGGTTACAAGGGAGGAGATCTACATATCCAAATTGCCAAGCTTGCCTTCCATGCAAAGGAGAGTCCCACCCGGACACGGGACGAAGTCTTCAATCTTGTATCTTCATAGTCCAACAGTACGGCCAAAGTATATAGTCCGGCTGTCCGAGGACCCCCTAACCCAGCACTCCCTCAGTAGCCCCTGAACCAGGCTTCAATGACGATAAGTCCGGCGCGCAGATTGTCTTCGGCATTGGAAGGAGGGTTCCTTCTTCGGATACTCCATAGAAGATTTTGAACACAAGGATCGTGTCCAGCTCTGCAAAAAAATCATGCATACCACCGTAGAGAGAACAATATTCCAAAAATCTAATCCATTGACAACTTTTCCTAACGTGACCCCATGCCATGATTCGGTCTTTATTCGAACCGTTCTCCCTAACCAGCTACTGTGCATGCCGCGAGGCAGTTTTATGGGCATGTCTTATCAAAGCAGAGATCGTGTCCCCCTATCTCGGGATTCTCATCAATACGGGTATGGGTAATACAACCGCGTCTTGAGTGCGACGCTTGGGGAATAAGCGAGTTTACCGGGCAAGTGGGGAGGCACTGGATCCCTGCCGCCTTTATAAGGAGATAAGGACTCCCCCTTTTCACCCACGCCTTCTTCTTCTAATTTATCCAGTGCCCTCCGCTCGAGCCCTAGCGCCCAAGCGTTCGTCCTCTCCAGCCACAAAGGCCTTCCGAAAATGTCTGGATCCGGAGAAGGAGGCAAATGGATGCCCTCTACCGTCCGGGAGAAGGATATCAAAAAGCTTCGGGTGGCCGGGTACCTGGCCCAGAATATCAGCCACCATCTCCCGACGGCAGGACAAATCGTCTGTACTCTGGAACCCCACGAGAGGGTTGTTTTCCTCCCTCATTTTGTCCGTGGGCTGGGGTTTCCCTTCCACCCATTCGTTTGCAACATCATGTATTACTATGGGATGGATTTTCATGATCTATCCCCCAATTCCTTCCTCAACATCTCGGCGTTCATCATTGTGTGCGAGGCCTTTCTCCGCATCTCGCCACACTTCGGCTTATGACTGAGGATTTTTAATGTGAAGCCCAAGGTAGTGAGTGGCGAGCACACAGAGTGCGGAGGAGCCATGTTGAGCAAGATGCCCAACACTACATGGCCAATAGGTACTTTCAATGATTCCGTCAAAGAGGGGCAGCAGCAGTGGTTTTACATCACTGAGCCGCGCGGCACGAAACGGGCCGCTGCTCTTGAATTCCGATCCGGAGCCCCCTCCGGCTTATGTCCTGGCCTAAGAAGGGACATGATTGGTCTTCATCCAACGAGCTATCGGCGTTCCAGACGCACGTCAAGAATATGGAAGACAAGAATATCAAACTTGTCAATGTAGTCCAGGTGATGTTTGTTCGCCGGATCCTTCCTTGTCAACACCGGGCTTGCAATTTATGGGAATTTGACCCGGCCAAGCACCAGACCCTGCGAGAGCTCTTTGGCTCCTCACACAAAGATATATGGAAGGTGCTTTTTAAGTCCGACAAATCATGACCAGACTCAGCCGAGGACCGCGGGTACCACTTGTCCCGCCCCGCAAGTTCGGTAAGCCATTATATGTTTCATTCTCATAACCCAAGGGAAACACTTAATGTGTTTTCCACAACTCTCCTAGTGCTGGACGAAGAAGGCGGGGTAGATCTATTGTCCGGCCCCGCTACCTGAAGAACTGGTCGGCCCGCTTCTAACAAAGATGCTTGTCCCGGTGCCCTACAAGGTGCTGAAGAAGAAGGCCGAGAGAGGGACCAAGAAGACCAGGGGCGGCCTCCGTCATCGTGGCGCCTCAGACAGATATCCAAAGACTCCAATGCCCGTTCTTCCTCCGAAGAGGACGAGGATGAGGCGGAAGACGAATCCCTAGCAGGGGGAAGAAAGAAAAGGACAACCTCCACATCGTTGGAGGCCGAGTCGCCTAAGAAGGGAAAAACTCCTCTTCTAGACGAGTCCACCACAGCTGATAGCAGCCCGGAGTGGGATCCCAGGGCTCAGCCCCTGGTGAACTCATGAGTATATAAAATCCGAACACGTTTATGCGTCCAGACTCATCATGGCACAATATTTTAACCCACGCCATACTTTTTGCAGTCTCGCGAGGTCCCACGCGGAGAAATCCTCGTCGGAGGGTTTGCTACGCTCGGACGCTATGGAGAGCGGGACACCCCCGAAGGCCCCTTCCCCCAAACATGTGAATGACACCGAGGCTTTGTCCCAGGAGGACCCAGGCCAAGGAGGGGGGGGGGGGGAGATTGCCGAGGTGGCACCATGAGGTCAAACTCCAGGGGCGGGACACATGGGAGAGAAGGCTCCCATGGGCGTTGTCGGTGGGAGTCATCTTGAATTCGGCCCCCCAGCCCGACGCAATTCTGGAGACCAATGTGGTTCCAGAGTTAGGCAGGCGGCCTCCCTCGGATAGAGGGGGTGTACCTGTTCCACCGGCAACCTCCGTCCAACCAGAGGTGCTGGATACTTTATTGGCGGCGCTGAAAAGTGCCTCCATCTTCGATGAACACCATGCCCTTGTGGGTGCGATGATTGAGAAGATTCAGTCTGCGGAGAGTGGACTGAATGAAGCCTGTATTAGCCTTATAAGAGGCTTTGAGGTATGTTTTATGAGGTTTCGAAGAGTGTCACAGTATAAATAGTAGCCCCTGATACACTATTCAGAGAGAGAAAGAACCGGACAGAGGATCAAATCTATGTTCGCAGGACACTCACTTGATGACATTTACCTCTCTTATGTTATAAACAGGCGTCTATAGCGACTGCCGCCTCTCATACTGCGGAGGTCTCCGGACTAAATCAAAGTCTGGAGCGGGCCACATAAAAATTGGGCTAGTTAAAAAGGCAGTTGGAGGATAACCAAGGTATGCACAAATCTTGATCACGTTTAGTGAGAACGGATTTAAAATATGTTTTGTGATTTGCGCCAGGGGCCATGACCGAAGTCGAGGCTCTTAAGAAGGTTGTGGCTGAAGCCGAGAGAAAGGCAGCCGCGGAGCGGGCTCTTTGTGAGAAGCACGAGGCCAGGGTTATTGAAGCTGAACGAGAGCTTCAAGAGGTCGTGAAAAGATGCGAGGCCTTGGAGCAGAGTCTAACGGAGAAAGAATCCGAACTTGCCAAGGCTCATCAGACCGCATGCGATGCCCAGGGGGAAACCCAAGGTGCCCTGCAGGAGAACCAAGAGGCGAGGAAGATCGCGGCAGGTAAGGCTTGTGCATGTAAGGCAAGTATTTCGGGGGAGAATCATGTTTCTAATCTTGAGTTCGGATTTCTCCAGTGGTATTTGCGGAGCTGCCACACAGCATATCTGATGCTGCACAATTCTACCGAGCCGCGGAAAGGAACACTGCGAATCAGCTCTTCTGGTCACAGCATCTGGCACGGAATTATTTGGTGCATTTTGCCGATCAACTGAAATAGCTGATCAAACTACAGAAGGCGGCCAAGCTAGCCATGAAGGATTTGATTATCCGGTTATGGCCCGCCGAGCCGATTCCAGGCAGCTACTTTGGGCTCGTGAAACGGCTTGCGAGTGCCTGCCCTCGACTGGACTTCATCAAGTGGTCAATCTGTATAGAGGGTGCGCGAATGGCCTTCGCCCGCGCAAAGGTGCACTGGGGGAAGATGGATGCTGAAAAGCTGGTGACCGAGGGACCACCGGTCGGAAAGGAGCACCGCAAGCCTGAGTTATATTATGAAACTGTCCTGAAAGGATCCTTCCTTGCGGTGGAGCAATGCACCAAGGACATTATATTTCCATGAATACAATCATCTTGTCCTTTGTAATGTTGAACAAGGTCATTTCTATTACTTATTGTCTGTTATATGAAAGTTTATCCTCCGGTGCGGCCGTTTTATATATTAATCCTGAGAGTTGGCCAGTCATCGGCGTCTGCCCTCACGTAGGAAGTATGGGGTGTTCGGGATAAACCTGATCACTCTTTATCCCAGTATTGGGTCCTTCGAAGGAGGTGTTCAACACAACAAACCAGGCAATCAGACTATAGGGCTTTATCACTCTCCCTTAGCCATAGGAGCTTTAGAAAAGGAAGGTAGGTGCAGCCCCCTGGTGTCGTGGATTTGTCATGGCAGATGTCCTTAGTGTCAGGACTTAGTCGCGAGGCCAACACATCTATGTGGTAGCTTGAGAGGGGTTGTGTGGGACGAGAGACGCAGGCCGGATCAACACGTAAGACAAGAATTTAGACAGCTTCGGGCCCCAAGAAACATCATCCAGTAACAACCCTGCATGCTGTTTGAGGCTAGGTTTCATTATCATCACGAGCGAGTCGCAGTAAACCGGCTCTCCTCTTTGTGTCTAGCCCTAAGTTTGTTTCTTCTTGCTTGTCGCTTCCCCCTCTTTTGGGAGCCCTGCCCATCCTTATATATGTTGAAGGGGCGGTTTACATGACTACTCCTAGTTGGACTAGGATTACTCTATTACAAGTGGAGTCCTAGTCTTGCTTCCTTTGTCGGAGAATAGTCCTTATGCTTTCCTCATAAACCGGCCCACCATTAAACGTGAACCGGCCTTCTGGGCCTTGGGCCTCGTCATCAATCTAACCAGCCCACCGGGTTACTAATGAACTGCCAAGACCGGGCGGGTAGCCCGTGAACCGCCAAGCTCCGGGCGGGTTACCAGTGAGTCGTCCAGTCCGGCCGGGTTATACTTCCGGCCGGTTTACGCCACGGGGTATATCCCCGACATTAGCCCCCAGTTTAATTTCGATTTATCCATGTTAAACTGATCCTGTAAAATAAACACAAGAACAAACTTGACAGGTTGTGCTCCGGGTTAAGAATTCTTGTAAACCGGCACCTGATCATCCTTAAGTCCTTTGTCATTTCCTCCTTCTTGAAAATCCAGGTCAATAAGCCAGCGTCATACTCAATTTGCTGACATTGGTTTCTCACAGAAAAATATTGTGAAGAATAATCCACTTGAGTCGGCTTCCAAAATGCCGGCTTTAAGAAATATTGGTCTTGACATACTCATCTGATATTCAGCCGGTTTGAAGATGTAAAACTTGCCGGTTTGATATTACCAAAATTGTCGGATTATAAAAGCTGATCATCCCGGATTATGACCGTTTATTGACGTCGGGTTATGATTGTTGCCATCGCCGGATCACACAATTAATCTTCCTGATTTGCCAAAAATTGAGAATTTGAAGATGTTCCTCCTTTATATGCACATTACCTGTAGCCCCCAAGTCTTAAGAGGAGAAAATAATGATAGCTTAAGACTTGTGTCAATATAAATGTTGCAACCTTGAAGAAATCCAGATTGTTCATCTCAGTTACTAGTCACAACTGAATATTCCACCTATGTAGCCCCCAAGTGCCGGGTTGTTATGCTTGCAGCAACATGGGATTTGTAATTGCGTTATACTCATAAAACCTTCAACCAATGTAGCCCCCAAGGGCTAGGTCATTAAGCAATAATGAGTAGGGACTTTGTAGATATGATCATATAGATTTGAACAGCACCGTGTAGTCCCCAAGAGCCGGGTCATTGTGTAATAATGAGCAGGGACTTTGTAGATATGATCATGTAGACTTGAATTGTTGACAGGAGCAATTGGTAGCCCCCAAGTGCTGGCTCATTATGATATGATGAGTCGGGTCTTTAATAAGATGAGCAAAAATGACTTTGCATTAGCCCCCAAGTGTCATGGTGCATGCTCGCAGCGACATGAGACTTGCATATTTGATATAATCTCAATTTAAATAATGTAGCCCCCAAGTGCCGGGTCGTGAGCCTGCAGCGACTTGGGACTATTCCTTCCATTGAAGAATAAATCATATTCATATCCATTGTGCTAAAGCGACTTTGAAAACCTCAATAATATTAATAACCATAATAAAAATCCAACCATGTTGGCTATTCGAATAATATAATCCAATGATTTATAGGCGCATGATTCCAATGGCGCAATCCAAATATATACTGGCGACTTATAGTCCAAAGCCAGGCCGGTTTAATAAACACCGGACAATTTCTCATCATAGACTGGCGATTTATCGTCTTAAAGCCGGGCCGGTTTAATAAACACCGGATAATTTATCATCATACTGGCGACATATAGTCAAAAGCCAGGCCGGTTTAACAAACACCGGAATTTATCATCATACTTTATTCAACCTACTTCTGCATACAACAAGTTTAAAGTGTCCTAGCGATTTATCGCCAGACGGGTCATAATGCCCAACATATAACCTGGGTTTATAACCAAGGCTGCACTTAAGAATAATCAAATATGAAATATATCATACCTGTGACATTAAATCACATCGTTGATTTACCAACTTTTTGTAGTAAGGGTGATAACCCGAATCTTGAGTACTGATAACTTCTTCCATATTGTGCCGGTTTATGATAAAACCGTACTGGATTGTGATAAACACCGGTTTAACCATATATAATACTGGCGACTCGTAGTCAAACCAGACCGGGCTGATAGTCTCCGGGTTATAATTTGATCGTGTACTGACAACTTGTAGTTGAAAGCCGAGCCGGGTTGATAAACACCGGTTTACTCCATAATAGGATGGTAACTTAAAACCAAACCAGGCAAATAGTCTCCGGATTCAGATTTGACCATGTTCCGACAATTTTTAATTGACAGTTGAACCGGATTAACAATGTCAGTTTAAAAAACGCAACAAAAAATAAAAGAAATATCTATCAAAGAAAATTTCAAGCAAAGGCAATGAATAAACCATTTGCAAAAAGAGGCTTATTGAGCCGATCAAATGGCGTTACCATGGTCGGACACGACCAAGCCCCCGATAGGCGTAGCTATGGTTCAAGCCAGCCAGGTCCCCAAATGAAACAGTGGCATTATGCCGATCAAGAGGCGTGGCAATGGTTTGGGTTCGACCAAGCCCCCAAGTGATTCTATGGCCTTAGGCCGATCAAGAGGCGTGACTGGTTCAGACATGACCAAGTCCCCAAGTGATCTGGTGGCTTTCGCCTATCAAAAAGGTGTTGCATCGGTTCGGACATGACCAAAGCCCCCAAGCGATGCTGTGGCATTGAGCCGACCAAGACGTGTGACTATGGTTCAGGCATGACCAAGCCCCCAAGTGATCAATAATATGATAAGCCAATAAGGCATGATACCCATGTTTGAAACGCGCATCATGGCAGCAGGTCCTCTTTGGCACCCTTTATCTTTTTGCAAGAGATAAATCCTTCTTGAACCAGACGTTAAACCGGATATTAAGAGTTTCAAAGCTTTGTGGGAGACATCTTTCCCTTGAACCGGATTTTAAACTGGAATCTTCATTTTCAGCCGAAAATTTTCTGACGGCCTTTAAACTCGACCTTGCGAGAAGTTAATACCTTTTTGAACCGGACATTGTTAAACCGGATTTGAGCCAGATACTAAGAGCTTCAGCTTTGTGTGGGAGACGGGATTCCCCTTAAACCGGACTATTAACCGGAATCATCATTGTGAGCCGGAATATTTCTGATGGCCTTTAAATTTTCATCAATATAACAGTAGCCTCCGGGACCGGGTTTCCCTTCAACATCCTAGGGCACTTGAATTTGCCGAAACTGGCAGGACTTGCTGCGTCATATCATCGTAGCCCCCGAGTCTTAAGATGACTCAAGGAGTTGTCTTGAGATTCTCCGTATTTTAACTATAGCAGAAGGTATATATCATTGGTGTTGATAATGCGATGTAAATCCACAGAAGGCTGAGGTGATGCGGCGGGTTATAAATGATCCCGTATGAGCCGTGTCAGCAACTCGGCCAATGGTTCCTTCCAACTGGCTATTTGAAGTTGACCAAACTGTAGTGGCAGCGATTTGGGTGCATGTCCATTGAACCATCAGTGCAGACGGCAGTTGATAGTATATAATAATTTGCCTCCAATTTGTTGAAAGAAAACCGGGCTACCCAAGTTGTGACTTGCTCAAACAGTTCCTGCAGACAGGTGCGGCCCGGTATGTTGATGTAGACCAGGCCGCGAGAGACGGACAACAAAGACAACTGCAACATCAGAGGCGACTCAGATAGATGATTCGGCCGCAACATTGTAAACCGGTGCGGATGGGGAAAATCAGCACCGGTGTCATAAACCGGCACGGACGAGCGAGTTAATCACGTGCGCTGTCCTGGTAAGCTGATGTAAACCGGGCCGCAAAGACGACATCTTGCACGCATCCATTCACCGTGTAACATGGCATGGACGAACGCCGGGCAGGACGTGGCCAGCTTGTTCTCCATACACATGGTATGAGCCACTTTTGTCATGACTAATTATCCTGCATAAAAGGTATTGCATGCGAGAGTAATTGTTCTCGAAATGATAAAATGTATCAATAAAAAATTGATTGGATGGATTTAACCTGATATGTTAGGTCAGAAATTATCCACCGTGGAGTTGATGAACACCACGGGCGAGTCGGCCGCGGCAGCAGACGAATGAACCGGCCGCGGCGTTGTAAGCCGGTGCGGACGGGTGTGTCAATTGCCGGCACGGTAAGCCGCGCGGACGGGCGAATCAACCGCATCATGTTGATGTAGCGGGGTGGCGATTGGCACATATACCTGTCGAGCAGCAGGGCATAGACGAGCGCTAGTAAAAAAATAATGCTGGCGCATGCCCCTTTGTCACATCTTTGTAATGAATAATAGTGTTGTTTTATTGGCTGTGCAACTGGCGAACAGCACGATGCATGTTTGTCTACATGCATCAACTACTATTATATAGTCTGATGCTTCACGTGGGGTGACCCTCCTCTTCTCCTTTCTTTTTCTTTGTCTTCATGTGATGAAGAAATAGCAGTAGCTTTTGATCTACTCGTAGACAGTTAGACAGGGCAAACTATCAGAGGCCAGTGCAGTGGGGACAGCGGGTCGATCCTTGAAATATGTCTGTAATGGAGCCTGGAAACGGCGGCTCAAAGCGGAACGACAGCAGAGAAGCGAAGAGCCAGCTTAATGACTCAGCAAAAGCTGCGGCGGTTTATGGAGGTGTATTCTAGTGGCAACCGCGGTGGCTCGGACAAGAGGGGCGGCGATTTCGACGGAGACAGCCACGAGGCCGGGCGGCTTGAGGTGTCGCAGTGCGAGTCAGGGCAGAGGCAGCGACTTATAGGTCTGGCGATTTGGTGCTAGGCCGGCAAGACGCAGCAGACGAACCGGTGGGTGGCCGGTCAACGCGAAGGGTTGTAGATACAAAAGCGCTGCTGCGCAGCAGTCAACGGCATCAGCAGCAATGAGCCTATACCAGTGGCTGACCGGGCGGTCCGAGGGCGAAACCGATAGGGCAGTGTTGGCGGTGACACGGCCGGCTTAATAGGAACTAAACCAGCGGAGGCAACTCTCGGCGAAATCCGGGCCGACATCGACTCGGGCGGGATCAACTCTGCAGAGGTGGTTCAGGAGCGGCGAGACTCGAAGTGCAGCAGGGTCGCGAAGCGGCCACCACGGCAATTTGAGCGGGAAGGGAGGCAGAGGCAGCAAGTGACTCGGACAGCATGGCTGAGGCAGTGCTGACTCCGAACAGGCGGTTCATCACGGAGATGAACGAGGACAGCGGCCCGCGCGGCAATGGAGGTGAGGTGACTTGGCGTGGCCGCTAGGGCGGACTCTGGTGGGCCATACCCCACGGCAGCGACAGAAACCGATTGCAGAGGCGGAAGCTGCCGAGGCAAGGACGATTCAGAGTCCGGGTCATGGAAGTTTTCCTTTCCCGGATCGGGAGCATGAATCTTTGCTGAACGAAATGGAGACTCCCCCTTTTGGGATTTAGCAAGTTTGACGTGGATATGAATCTTCCACGCCGGCTCTAATTGAACCGAAAACTTGCGAACTTCTTGAACCCTAGAAAAGATCCCTCCAAGAACTCAACACCACCGTGCGTCTGCCCCACGGTGGGCGCCAACTGTCGTGGATTTGTCATGGCAGATGTCCTTAGTGTCAGGGCTTAGTCGCGAGGCCAACGCATCTATGTGGTAGCTTGAGAGGGGTTGAGTGGGACGAGAGACGCAGGGCGGATCAACACGTAAGACAAGGATTTAGACAGCTTCGGGCCCCGGGAAACATCATCTCGTAACAACCCTACATGTTGTTTGAGGCTAGGTCTCATTATCATGACGAGGGAGTCGCCGTAAACCGGCTCTCCTCTTCATGTCTAGCCCTAAGATTGTTTCTTCTTTCTTGTCGCTTCCCCCTCTTTGGGGAGCCCTGCCCCTCCTTATATATGTTGAAGGGGCGGTTTACATGACTAGTCCTAGTTGGATTAGGATTACTTTATTACAAGTGGAGTCCTAGTCTTGCTTCCTTTGTAGGAGAATACTCCTTACGCTTTCCTCATAAACCGGCCCACCATTAAACGTGAACCGGCCTTCTGGACCTTGGGCCTCGTCATCCATCTAACCCGCCCACCGGGTTACTAATGAACCGCCAAGACCGGGCAGGTAGCCCGTGAACCGCCAAGCTCCGTGTTGGTGTCAAAACCGGCGTATCTCGGGTAGGGGGTCCCGAACTGTGCGTCCAGGCCGGAATGTAACAGGAGGCAAGGAACACGATGTTTTACCCAGGTTCGGGCCCTCTTGCTGGAGGTAAAACTCTACATCCTGCTTGATTAATATTGGTTATTTGTGTAGTACAAGAGTAGATTTACTACGAGATCAAGGAGGCTAAACCCTAAAAGCTAGCCTATAGTATGATTGTTGTATGATGAAGTTGTCCTACGGACTAAAACCCTCCGGTTTATATAGACACCGGAGAGGGTTAGGGTTACACAAAGTCGGTTACAATGGTAGGAGATCTTGAATATCCGCATCGCCAAGCTTGCCTTCCACGCCAAGGAAAGTCCCATCCGGACACGGGACGAAGTCTTCAATCTTGTATCTTCATAGTCCTGGAGTCCGGCTGAAGGTATAGTCCGGCTACCCGAACACGCCCTAATCCAGGACTCCCTCACTAGCCCCTGAACCAGGCTTCAATGACGACGAGTCCGGCGCGTAGATTGTCTTCGGCATTGCAAGGCGGGTTCCTCCACCAAATTCTTCATAAAAGTTTGTAAACACCAAGAGTAGTGTCCGGCTCTGCAAAATGAGTTTCCACGTATTGCCACAGAGAGACTAATATTAACGCAAATCTAATCTTCTGACGTATTCCGCAGCGCGACATCACACTACGGCCAAGCCTTTATTCGAATCGTTTTCACTTTTCCATCTCAGCGTGTTTCGCGAGGCGGTTTCCTTGGCACGTCTTGTCAAAGCAAAGATCGTGTCCCCCATTTACGGGATTCTCATCAATACAAACTTGGGTAACCCAACCGTGCCATTTATCACGGCGCTTCGGAGGCAAGCGAGTTTTACTAGGCTGGTGGGGACGCATAGTCGCATCCGCTCATATAAGGGGATAAGGATCCACCTTTTTACCTACGCCTTCTTCCTCCTTTGCCTACCCATCTTCTGCGCACCCGAGCTCCAGTGCCGAAGCCCGCCCTTCCTACCTCAACCTTCTCCAACAATGTCCGGAGCGGGAGGCAAGTGGATGGTCTCCTCCGTCATGGAGGGCCATGTCAAAAGGCTAAGGAAGGCCGGATACCTGTCCAAAGACATCGCGCACCGGCTTCCTGAGGAGGGGCAGCTTCTCCCCACCCCAAGGCCCCATGAGAGGGTAGTATGTCTTCCCCACTTCCTCCGCAGACTAGGTTTTCCTCTCCACCCATTTGTCTGCAGGCTCATGTTCTACTATGGCCTAGATTTCCACAATCTGGCCCCGAACTTCATCCTCAATAACTCGGCGTTTATCGTCATGTGCGAGGCTTTCCTCTGCATCCGCCCCCATTTCGGCCTCTGTCTCAAGACCTTCAACGTCAAGCCAAAGGTGGTGCGCGGCAACCAGGTGGAGTGCGGAGGTGCCATGGCGGGCAAAATAGCCAATGTCCAATGGCTTGAGGGCTCCTTTGTGGAGACCTTGAAGGGGTGGCAGTCAGGGTGGTTCTAAATCACCGAGCCACGCGATCTGAAGTGGATCGCAGCCCCTAAATTCCGATCCGGACCCCCTACGCGGCTCACGTCCTGGAAGGAGACGGGCTTGTCGTGGGGCGACGAAGAAGAGGTGACCAGACTGCAAAAATGCATCCAGTCCCTGGTGAACAAGCAGCTCAAGCTTGTCAACGTAGTCCAGGTCATGCTCGTCCGCCGGATCCGTCCGTGTCAAGAACGGGACTTCAATTTGTGGGAGTTCAACCCGGCGCAGCACCGAACTCTGAGCAGGCTCTTCAACACGACGTACGAAGATGTCTGGAAGGGGCTAACCAAAGGCGCCGAGGCTCCCACATCCGCCTCCAAAGACCGCGGATTTAGCTCGCAGCGTCCTGCTGGTGAGGTAAAATATTTTCACCTTTTACAGGATGTTAAGTTTTCTTCATAGTTTGACTCTACGCGGGATCTAAACTCCCTCACCTTTGACAGGATTGGCAGGCGAAGTCTAGACTGATTAACTGTCCGGCCCCCTTGCCTGAAGTCGCAGCCCCTGCTCTCCTAATGAAGCTGCTGGTTCCGGCACCTTATGTGGTGCCGGAGAAGCAGGCCAAGAAGAAGAAGGCCACGGGGACTCGAAAGAGTTCCCGGCATATGGTGGTGTCGGACTCGTCGTCCGACGAGTCTGAGACGCACTCCTCCCGTGAAGACGAGGAGGAGGAAGAAGAAACCTCTCCCCCTCCAGCGGTGGGAGGAAAGAAGTGGAAGGCCCCCCATTAAGGGAGGCCGAAGGGTCCAAGAAGAGGAAAACCCCTCCGCCGGACTACACCCCCGACGCCGACGAGGACGAAGAGGAGTGGCCGGACAGAGCCAAGCGTCCGGCGAAATCATAAGTGTTCGGATACCAGAGTAACTCATGATATTCCTTTTGTTGCACAACTTTCCCTAATGTCGAATGTAATCATGCAGCCCGCCCAAGGACGGGCTCGACGAGTCGTCGAGCGGCTCCCTGGATTCGTCAGACGTGAATTCAGTTCCGCCCGCTGCCTCCCCCTGTGCTGCGGATGACGCCGAAGTGGCGTCGCGACAAGCTCCGGGGCAAGAGGAGGCAGTCTAGGAGGAGCCGCGAGGCGACCTCCCAGACTCCATGAGTAAAGGGGACAAGACCCCCCAGGGCTCCAAGTCCGGCTTTAAGCCGGACACTGCGCCGGAATCATCAACGGTTCCGGACCGCGGTAGGCGAACTCCTGCCAAGAGGAGAAAGCCTATTGAGCCGGCGTCCTCCGTCCAATCAGAGGCGCCGGACAATCTGCTGGAGGTGCTTAAGGGCACCTCCATCGACGAGGAGCATCGTGCCATCAAGAGTACGGTGGTCCAGAAGGTTCGGTCCGCCCAAAGCGGACTTACTGAAGCTTGTACTAGCCTTCTAACAGGCTTCAAGGTAAGTAGAAATATGTAAAAATATTACCGCATAGACAGTAGCCCCTGATGCTCTGTTTGGCGTTCGGAAAGAAAAGTCGAATAGAGGATCTATTAAATATCGCAGGTGTCTAACTAAAAAGGACTCAATATACGCATGCAGGCTTCGCTGCTGGCCACCGCTGCACTGACTGTGGAGGTGGATGCCTTGACAGCAGGGCCTCGAGCGGACCGAGCAAGAGCTCGGCCTTGCCAAATGGAAGCTCGAGGAGAAAGAAGGTAAGAGATACCTTATAGAAAAAATGCCTATAAGAAGACGCAATTGCAAAAAATGATAGGAGTACACTGCTTATTGTAGGGCCCACAACTAAGGTGGCGACCCTCAAGCAGGCGCTGTCCGAGGCCAAGAAGAGAGCAGCCACAGAGCGCACCGAGCGGGAGATATTTGAGACACAGGTCGGCGAGGTGCAGCAAGAGCTTCAGGCTCTCATGAAAAAACATGAGAGTTTGGAGCTCGACTCGAAGACGCGAGCGTCCGAGCTTGCTGCGGCCCTTAAAACTGCCAAATCTGCCAAGGCCGAAGCCCAGAAGGCCCTCCAGGAATTGGATGCAGTGAAAAAGATAGCGGCGGGGAAGGCATTCTCTATGCAAAGCAGACATACAAAAGAAAACTACTTGTTACTTACCCGAATCCGGAGCTCTCCAGGGGCATTCGCAGATCTTCCCCGCAGCGTATCTAATGCCGCCGCATTCTACCGAGCCGAGGAAGGCAGCTCGACGGAGAAGGTGTTCTGGTCTCAGTACGCTGAGGCCGGACACCCTGTGCCCTTGAGCGACCGGCTGAAGCAGCTGGTCGAGCTCCACAAGGCGGCCGAACAGGCCCTGAAGGGCTTCATAGTTCGGCTGTGGCCTAGAGAGGCCCTGCCTGGGAGCTACTTCAGACTGGTGCGGCGGCTGGTGGAGGCTTGTCCAAGGCTCGAGGTCATCAAGCGCTCCGTCTGCATCGAAGGTGCCCGTAGGGCCCTTGCCCGTGCAAAGGTGCACTGGGGTAAGCTGGACGGTGAGAAGCTTGTGAGGGATGGGCCGCCGCCAGGGAAGGAGCGTCGCAAGCCCGAGAACTATTACAAGGATGTTCTGGCCGGTGCCCGCCTTATGGCGGATGAATGCACCAAGGATGTAATTTTTGAATGAACTCGCTCGTGTTATCCTATGCGCTGAAAACTTGTTCATATGCGCTAAGCAATGCTTGAATTTAAAATATTACTTTCTGTGCGGCCGTTTATGAAAAAATTGAGAGATGGCCAGTCGTCGGCTTCTGCCCCCATGCCACTAGTGCTGGGGTGTTCGGGATAAACCTGAGCGCTCTTTTTCCCATGATTGGGTCCGTCGAGGGAGGCGCTCAGCACAACGAACAAGGCAATCGGACTATAATGCTTGAACACTCTCACTTAGCCATAGAACTCTATAATTTTAAATTTCGGCGAAGCCCCTAGTATTCGGAAGACCGAGTTCGGGGCGCTATCCACGCCTTGGCCGGACAAAGCCGGTTCCTCGCTCGAAGCGGCATAAGTCTTTAAGGACTCAAAAACCTCTCGAACAGCGACCGGTCTCTCGCCTTATCATGACAGTTAGTTTTAGCTTTCTCTACTGAGGTGCTCAGCCCAGCTCAACCGGGGCACAATCGCAGTAGTTCTCCTAGTGCTACCTTAGCCGATATAGCGGAACATAAGGCACCAAAACATAGGAGCCGGGCAAACCCAACTATTGACCCAAATCGTGATTCCGAGCCGATGCATATAGTGCTATAAGTTCGGGGTGCCGCACTTGTGAAAGTGTACGGACTTCTCACGCCATATTGATGGGTACTGAAGCCCCTGACGTATTTTTGCCGTACCACAATGTACGGATGCAACATGTTATTGATAAACATATATATAAAAAGAGTATAATGGAAAAAATAGACAAAAAGTTATGCATTGTTTATAGAAAGGCTGCTATGAAAGTGGAACGATACAAATAGTGCGATAAGCAAAAGAAATTGGACTATTTGACATGTCCTGGCCAGGGGCAAGCCGTGGAATTGTATTGAAAAATAGGTATACTGCTCGTAATAGAGACCACCTAGGAGTTCCATAATGCGGCGTGGCTTGTTTGCTTTCCTGGATCTTGCATCGTTTGTGCGGCAGTTGAATTGCCGAACAGGTCGTCCGAAGTATGGAGTCCTTAGAGTAAGAGAAAAAAGGAAAAAGAAAAAAGGAATCCAGCAGCCCTGGTGCGGTATAAGCCGTATTTCGGGCGTGCCGTGATAGTGCCCCTTCCCCTGTGCCCATGGTATTTCGAGAGCGTAGTTATGTACGTGAAGCAATGGTTTCGCTATATAACGAGGGCTAGGGTAGGGGCCGCATTGCTACGCTAGCTCAGAACGTGCCAGGCGGTCTTGTTGTAGGGTACTCCAGGCGTGCTTGACAGTGTCCAGCTTTTTGAAGGCCGAACTGGAGAACTACCTAGAGAGGCTGCTTTGTACTTCTGCTGCGAGCACTGCCGTGTGCTCCTCCGTTCGGAGGGAGTGTTCGGTGTTCCCATTGACCGTGATTACTCCACTACGGAACGGGACTATGTCGAAGATTAACTCCTCGCTTCGGAAGTTATCCGGAGATCCGAAGACCACTTCCAGTGTGACTGAGCCTGTACAGTTGACTTCTACACCTCGTATGACGCCTTTAAAGGTTGTTTTGGTGGGCTTGATCCTCGAGGGATCTATGCCCATTTTTCGCACTGTATCCTGCTAAAGCAGGTTCAGGCTGCTGCCGCTGTCCATGAGGACTCTTGTGAGATGGAATCCGTCAATGATTGGGTCTAGAACCAATGCGACGAAGCCGCTGTGACGGATGCTAGTGGGGTGGTCCCTTCGATCAAAGGTGATCGGGCAGGAGGACCATGGGTTGAACTTTGGGGTGACTGGCTCCATCGCATCTACGTCCCGTAACACACGCTTTCGCTCCCTCTTGGGGATGTGGGTTGCGTATATCATGTTCACCGTCCGCACTTGCAGGGGAAATCCCTTCTGTCCGCCGTTGTTCGGCGGCCTGGGCTCCTCCTCGTTGTCGCTATACAGCCCCTTGTCTTTGTTTTCGGCTCTTAACTTGCCTGCCTACTTGAACACCCAACAATCCCAGTTGGTGTGATTGGCTGGCTTTTCGGGGGTGCCATGTATCTGGCACAAGCGGTCGAGTATTCGGTCCAAACTGGACAGGCCCTGAGTGTTTCTTTTAAATGGATTTTTCCGTTGACAGGATTTGTAGTCTCGGAATCCGACATTAACTGCTGTATCCTCGTTGTTGTCGCTGTTAATGCGGCGCGTTTGTTTGTTCCGACGCGACCTGTCACTTTTCTCCTTGGTATTCGAATTACCAAGGTTCTTGGTTAAATTGTTGCTGCGAGCTAGCCAGCTGCCTTCTCCCGCGCAAAAGCGGGTCATGAGTCTCATGAGGGCTGCCATAGATTTCGGCTTTTCCTGTCCCAGGTGCCGGGCAAGCCACTCGTCACGGATATTATGCTTGAAGGCTGCTAAGGCCTTTGCGTCCGGACAGTCGACTATCTGGTTTTTCTTTGTTAGGAACCGTGTCCAGAATTTACTAGCCGATTCCTCTGGCTGCTGAATTATGTGGCTTAGGTCATCGGCGTCCGGTGGTCGCACATAAGTGCCCAGGAAGTTGTCAATGAATGCGGCTTCCAGGTCCTCCAAAGAACCGATTGAGTCTGCTGGCAAGCTGTTAAGCCAATGCCGGGCCAGTCCCTTAAGTTTGAGTGGGAGGTATTTGATGGCGTGTAGATCATCACCGCGGGCCATGTGGATATGAAGGAGATAATCCTCGATCCATACCGTAGGATCTGTTGTGCCATCGTATGATTCGATGTTTACGGGTTCGAAGCCCTCAGGGATTTTATGATCCATCACTTCATCTGTGAAGCATAGTGGGTGTGCGGCGCCTCTGTATTGGGCTATATCACGACGCAGCTCGAAGTGGCTTTGTCTGTTGAGTTCGGCCCGGCCGGATTTATTGCATCCGGCGTGAAGATCACTGTCACGTGCCGTGGGGCGCCTGCGCGCTCCGTAGATCGATCTTGTTTGCCTTGCCTTGTCCTCTAGTATGTCGCGCAGGTCGGGCGCATTTTCCCGTGACTTAGTATGCTTGACGCGGCGTCGGGGCATGGCTTGAGCGGAGGGCCAAGGGGCCTCTCTGTCGCGGCCACGAGGTGGCCGGTCGACCATGTCATGCGCTGGTGATGTAGGTGCTTCCTCCTTTAGTCGGGGTAGCAACCTACACTTTGGGTAACTCTTGGAGGGGCGTTCGAGTTCATACTCTTTGCCGCAAGGACTTTAGTCCATCTGTCAGCTAGCAAATCCTGATCAGCTCTAAGTTGTTGCTGCTTTTTCTTGAGGTTGCTTGTCGTGGCCATAAGCCTGCATTTAAAATGCTCTTGTTCGGCTTGATCCTCTGGCACAATGAACTCGTCGTCGTCGAGGCTTGCCTCGTCTTCGGAGGGAGGCGTATAATTATCGTCCTCAATCTCTTGGTCCGCCGCCCTCTCGTGAGGGCTGGATTCTCTGTCCTCCTGTGCTGAATCTTGCTGGAGGGGGTGTTCTTCGGTGCTATCCCGAGTAGTATTATCTCCCATGCCGGAATCACCGTTTTTGCTTTGGCCGGATTTAGAGCGGCGCCGCTGTCGCCGGCACTTGGGCTGTTTCTTAGAGGTATCGTCGCCCGCTGTTCCGTCGCCATCTCCATCCTTTGGAGTGTCCACCATATATATGTCATATGACGAGGTGGCCTTCTAGCGCCCTACAGGTGCTGGTTCTTGTTCGTCTCCTGCATCGCCATCCATGCTGTCGATGTCTTCGTAGTCGAAGTCAAGCATGTCGGTTAAGTCGTCGATAGTGGCTACGAAGTGGGTGGTGGGTGGGTTTTGAATTTCTTCATCGTCCGTATCCCAACCTTGCTAACCGTAGTCCGGCCAGGGCTCTCCTGATAAAGAGAGAGACTTTAGAGAACTCAGGATGTCACCGAAGGGCGAGTGCTGAAAGATGTCCACGGCGGTGAACTCCATTATCGGCGCCCAATCGGATTCGATCGGCAGGGGCGCGGGGGGCTCGGAGTTCGGAGAGGAATCCGGCTCCTCGGAGTCACGGGCCATGCGCAGTGCGGGGCTGGAGTTCGGTTCGATCGCCTCTGAGATCGCAGCCCCTGAGGCAACATCCAACCGCTGATCCTCGATTGGCGCAGTAGGCTCCGAATCAATGGTCGGAACCGATGCCTGTGCGGCCTCCAAGGCGCTGTTCGGCGGCAGAGCTATATCATGCCAATTGAGACAGTGCGGCGCGCTTGGCTGTGGCTCGAATCCGTCGAAGATCAAGTCCCCGCGGATGTCAGCCGTGTAGTTTAGGCTTCCAAACCTGACCTGATGGCCAGGGGCGTAGCTTTCGATCTGCTCAAGGTGGCCAAGTGAATTGGCCCGCAGTGCGAAGCCGTCGAAGATGAAGATCAGTCCGGGGAGAAAAGTCTCACCCTGGACGGCATCGTTGTTGATGATCGAAGGAGCCATCGGGCATAAAAGGGAAGACACAGAGGAGCTCTCAATGAAAGCACCAATGTCAGAGTCAAAACCGGCGGATCTCGGGTAGGTGGTCCCAAACTGTGCGTCTAGGCCGGATGGTAACAGGAGGCAAGGAACACGATGTTTTACCCAGGTTCGGGCCCTCTTGATGGAGGTATAACCCTACGTCCTGCTTGATTAATATTGATGATATGGGTAGTACAAGAGTAGATCTACCACGAGATCAAGGAGGCTAAACCCTAAAAGCTAGCCTATAGTATGATTGTTGTATGATGAAGTTGTCCTACAGACTAAAACCCTCCGGTTTATATAGACACCGGAGAGGGTTAGGGTTACACAAAGTCAATTACAATGGTAGGAGATCTTGAATATCCGCATCGCCAAGCTTGCCTTCCACGCCAAGGAAAGTCCCATCCGGACACGGGACAAAGTCTTCAATCTTGTATCTTCATAGTCCTGGAGTCCGGCTGAAGGTATAGTCCGGCTACCCTAACACCCCCTAATCCAGGACTCCCTCACTCCGGGCGGGTTACCAGTGAGTCGTCCAGTCCGGCCGGGTTCTACTTCCGGCCGGTTTATGCCACGGGGTATATCCCCGACACCTGTTGTTCGGAAGACCGCACGAGGGGCTCTATAAGTACCTGATTGGACGAAAAGCCGATCCATCGCATGCCGCATTGGTTATGGAATTATGCGGGATAAATCCTTAGATATTTTACAACCTCTCGAATAGCTGACCAGCTCTCGCCGTATCATGACAGTCAGTTTTCGGCTTTTCTCTACTGAGGTGCTCGTTTGGAAGAACCAGGACACAATCACAGTAGTTCTCCCTGTGCCGCCTTAGCCAATATAGCGGAACGTAAGGCAGCGAAACATGGGAGCTGGGCAAACCCAACATTTGACCCAAGACATGATTCGGAGCTGATGCATATGATGCTATAAGTTCGGGGTGCCGAACTACCATGAAGGTGTTCGGACTTTATTGCCGTATTATGGGTAAAACGAAGCCCCTAACATATTTAAGGCATATGACGGTGTATGGATGCCATTTGACAAAAGAATTTCAATAAGGGATAATGGCAGATAAGCGTTATATAAGTCGCATGTTGTATTTGAATAATACGTCGATGCGTATGAGTACATGTAAAGTAATAAAAAGATAAAGTGACTGCGGAACGTACAGAGACCAGGCAGGAAGAAGCTGTGTGCGGATCTAGAGTGTAGTCGGATGGTCATCGAGGGGAATATCTAAGAGTTCGCTTGCGCGTTCGAGCTGTTTCCATATCGCAGGTCCTTGCCTGGGCAAAAATGAACCTATACAGCTAATGCAAGATGTGTTTGTGTGCCGCAGAGCGGTTGAGCCGCGGTATGTGGCTTGTCCTGGCTTTTGCCAGAGTGTTTAATTGAGCTCTGAACGAGCTGGGGTATCCTGCCACGAAGTTGTTCGGAGTCCTTTGGCGGTGTCTGGGAGATTGGCCGTTGAATCGAGGTTCGATTGAGTGGTGCCACTCGTTGCTTCTGCTGCTAAAGCAGCGGTACACTCTTTGGTACCGAGGGGGAGTTCGGCCTTGCCATTAACCATGATGACGCCACGTGGACCAGGCATCTTGAGCTTACGGTAGGCATAATGTGGTACCAGGTTGAATCGGGTGAATGCGGATCGTCCGAGCAGTGCCTGATAATCACTGCGAAAGGGGACGATGTCGAAGATTAACTCTTCGGCACGGTAATTGTCCGGTGATCCGAAGACTACCTCAAGGGCGATGGAGCCTGTACAGCTGGCCTCCACACCTGGTATAATACCTTTAAAGGTGGCTTTAGTGGGCTTGATCACCGAATGATCGATGCCCATATTGCGCACTGTGTCCTGGTAAAGCAGGTTTACACTGCTGCCTCCGTCTATAAGGACTCGTGTGAGGTGGAACCCATCAATTATTGGGTCGAGGACTAGTACGGCTGAATTGCCCTAATTGGTGTTAACCGGACGATCCGTGCGGTTGAAGGAGATCGTCCCTACTTTATATTGTGGGGCGACTGGTTCCGTTAAGTCGACATACCTAACGGTGCGCATCCGGTCCGGGTTGGGAGTGTGGGTGGCGTTTACCACATTCACCGTTTCGATTTGCGGGGGAAATTTCTTTTGCCCTCCTGTATTCGGTGATCTGGGCTCCTCGTCGCCATCATCGCTTTGAGACCCCTTCTCCTTGTTTTCGGCACCAGACCTGCCGACTTGTTTGAAGACCCAGCATTCTCTGTTGGTATGACTGGCTGGTGTTCCTAGGGTTCCATGAATTTGGCATGGACGGTCGAGTATGCGGTCCAGACTGGATGGGCCCAAATTGTCATTTTTGAATGGCCTTTTCCGCTGACCGGACATAGAGCCACTAAATCCGGCATTGACTGCCGTATCTTCGACGTTACCACCATTTTTGCGACACTTGTGTTTGTTGCGTCGGGGTTTGCCGTTGTTATCTCTGGCCTCTGATGTGCCAGGATTGCTTGTTGTGTCATGAGTGCCATTGCAAAAGCGGGTCATGAGCGTCGTGAGGGCTGCCATGGATTTTGGCTTCTCTTGGCCGAGATGTCGGGCAAGCCGCTCGTCATGGATGTTTTTCTTAAAGGACGCTAGGGCCTCGGAATCCGGACAATCGATAATTTGGTTCTTTTTAGTTAGGAACCGAGTCTAAAATTTCCTGGCCGACTCTCCGGGTTGTTGGGTTATGTGACTTAAATCATCAGCATCTGGTGGTCGTAGATAAGTGCCCTGGAAGTTGTCCAGGAATGCGTCTGCCAGGTTCACCCAACTTCCGATGGAGTTTGCCGGCAAGCTATTCAGCCAATGCCGAGCTGACCCTTTGAGTTTTAGTGGAAGATACTTGATGGCGTGTAGATCATCCCCGCGGGCCATGTGAATGTGGAGGAAGAAATCCTCTATCCATACCGCGGGGTTTGTAGGACCATCATATGATTCAATGTTCACGGGTTTAAACCCTTCTGGGAATTCATGATCCATTACTTCATCAGTGAAGCATAGGGGGTGTGCGGCGCCTCTGTCCCGGGCTATATCACGATGCGGTTCATACGAATCTTGTGTGCTGTATTCGGCCCGGCCAGATTTGCTTCTAGTATATCCGGGGTGACGGTCGTCCTCACATGTTGGGGCGCGCCCCCGTGATCCGTAGATTGATCTTGTATGTCCTACTTTGTTTTCCAATACGTCTCGCAGGTCCTGCGTGTAGCCCCGGGACTTGGTGTTTTTATTCGACTGGCAACGGGGTGCGGGATGGACTTCGGGATGATGCGCCGCTTTGTCTCGGCCACGAGGTGGCTGGTCAGCCGCATCATACGCTGGTAGTGTAGGTTTTAATGCTTCCTCCTCGAGTTGGGGCAGCAACCTGCGCTTTTGGTAACTTCTGGTTGAGCGTTCGAGATCGTATTCATCGGCTGCGAGAACTTCGGTCCATCTATCCGCTAGCATATCTTGATCAGCTTGAAGCTGCCGCTGCTTTTTCTTCAGCCTTTTTGCTGTGGCTATAAGCCGGCGCTTGAAGCGCTCCTGCTCGAGGGATCCTCAGGCACGATGAATTCTTCGCCGCTGAGGCTCACCTCATCTTCAGAGAGGGGCATGTAATTGTCAGCCTATGATTCTCCGTCTGTCGCATGTTCCTTAGGCCTAGCTTGCCCATCCTCCCGCTCGAAGCCTGGCTGGAGGGGATTATCTTCGTCTTCGGCACTATCCGCAGCATTATTGTCTCTTGTGCCAGTATCGCTGCTTTTGCTATGGCGAGGCTTATAGCAGTGCCGATGTTCTATGGGGCGGTTGTTCCTGTTCTTCTCGTACATCGTCGTCGATACCGTCGATGTCTTTGGAGACGAAATCACTACTAGGAAAAGGCCTACTAATGGCGCACCTAATTTGGCCATTAATGGCGCATTAGTGGTGCGCGATTAGTGCCACGCCGTTAGTATATTTTACTAATGGCGCAACACAGGTGCGCCATTAGTATCTGGTATACTAATGCCGCACCTCAGATGCGCCATTAGTATATACAACAGTGCGCCATTAGTATGCCTCCCAGGGGGCCATGTATACCCAGGTGCTTTGGCATCCTAATGGCGCACAACAACAAGATGCGCCATTAGTAACTTCGGCATACTAATGGCGCACTGTTTAATGATGCGCCATTAGTATCATTTGGCATACTAATGGCGCACTATGTTGTGATGCGCCATTAGTATGAATATTAGGTTTTTTTATTTTTTAATTTTCTGTTTTTTGCACAGGTTACAAAAATGTATAATTGGACAAAATATAGACATCACACATCAACAACAGATTCATCGAATACAATAGAAGATTAGTCTCTGAATACAATTCATCATATTAGTCTCCGAATTGAAAAGACGGAAGAAAGATAGAACATTATATTACAAGTCTCGAGACCGCGAGTAGCGAGTTTGTCTTCACATTACAAGTCGATATCGATCATCTAAACTACCATCACATAGAAGAGAGCTGCGGTCATCACGATGAGCATCATCACGATGAAACTCGTCTTCATCCGGTTCCTCCAGCGCTCCCTCCCCTCTCCCGCTAGATAGCGGGCGTATCTATATTCGGCCTCGGCCCTAGTTGTGTACCATTTGTAACTGTTACCGCTGAATCGGTGAACCTATCTCCGACACTCCTCCCAGTCGTCGTAGACTCCGGGAACCTTACCCTTGTACACGACATACGACGGCATCGCTATGCAGTAGCCAAACGAAACGTTAGTACCAATTCACAGACAATACATAAGCAATATATAAGTATGCAACAGAACGATCGGAAGAGAAAAGCAAGACATTAATAGCATCGATTACATCTAAGTTGAACGACTCTCGAAACCAAAGAGACATACTACAAGTTCATTAAATTTAATTACAACATGAGCCAATCGATGTTTCAAAACTAGACACAGCATCACTGCTTTCGACTCGACTCAAGGGACCGGAGCGTGGATGAAGCCGCCGTCTATCATGGGAGCCATGAAACAACGGTCGTTGTCAGCCTGCATTTGTAGCATTCTGTCAATGTCACTGTTGGACGGTTGATTTCTGAGGTAGAACTGCCCCGAGGTACGCAGGACATCTTGATGGATGATTTCCGCAAACTCCGACTAGATGCGAAAGAACTCTTGTCTGATGTCCGCGTCCTGGATTGCCGACACGCTCGCGGCCCAATCTTTGAGTTTACTCGGTAGCAGAAGTTGATGATGGTCCCGTACGATCGCCCGCATGTGATAGATGGCGTAGTAGGCACCCTTCTGACCGCCAGGCGGCTGCTTGACGCAGCAGAACGTCTTATTGTGGGAGAACACGTGCTTGCCGTACTTACGAATAGGCCTGGTGAAGGTGCCTCCAGATTTGACGTAGCCGGGGAAAACATCATCAAGAACCTTCTTGACATTTGTGTAGTCTATGTTCGACTGACGGTCCGGGTCGAAATACACGGCGATGGAATATTTGGGGCTTAGGAGGATGAGCGTGCAATGTCTGTCACTGCAGAAAACACGGAATGTTAAAAGAAAAACGATCGAAATCTAAGAATTCATATGTTACGGGGCGGTTGAGGGGAGGACTTACTCGGGAAAGTAAGGCACTAGGAAGTTATCCTTATCTTGGTTTGCCAGAATGACGCCTTCGAGGTAAGAAGTCGCGACTTGCCGGTCCCCAGTGCTTCCCAAGATCTTGGCACGCATGTAGAAGGGGTCGACTATCACGATGTCCGGGGTCTTGTCGCGAATGATCCGCATCTCCATACTCAGCGAAAATAGCCGAACGAAGGTGTAGTGCAGCGGATGAAGGTTCCACATAGCGTGGATGCCATCAAACCGCAGGACGATCGTACCCCCGATGGAGTTATCCACAAAGCCCTTGCCCTCTGGCACCTTGGCCGCGAAAACCGGGTATGCCACATCCTTCTCTCCGAGACGCCGCTTCTCCAAAGAAAGAACACTGTCATGCAGACTCCGCATAGCACCGGTTGCAGCATCGAGCATATTTCTCAGTAGCATCGGCCTACCTGCCACATGCACCCTCCTCGAGATATCCTCAGGTGAAGGTGGCCCGTCCTAAGCACGGATCGTACTCTGTGCCGGCTGGCCCGCACCCTTGTTGGTCTTTCTTTTGCGTGCCTTCTTCTTCTCCTGTAATGGGACCGAGTTCTGCTCACAGACCGCCTTCTTGAGTGTGTTGGGGCTGATAATATTTCGCACCTCGCCTATCTGAGGCTCAGTGAAGTCGGCAGCTGGAGGCGTCTCCTGAGAGCTGAACGGCAGACGACGCCTGTTGCAACTTCGCTTCTCCGTGGTACCAGCTAGATCGCGCACATCTTTTGTTGGGTCAGGTTCTTGAGAAGGAGGCCCCATGAAGTCGCCACCGTACCCATGATTGGCAAAGTACAGATCGACGTTGGCAAATGTATCATCGTCATCATCGTTCTGATCCTGTGCCATATGCATGTTTGGATCCAGTGGCATAGGAATGTCGGGCACCGTTGCGGCGTTCTTGCCATGGGGCCGACTTGGCGCCGGCACGACTGGCGGTGTTGTCTTTGGGGTGGTGTCCCCCGCCCCCAAACGAATCTGGCTGTTCGGCCAAAGCAGGGGCCAGCTCAGGCAGGCGCTGAGGGTCATCACGTCATCATCGTCGGCCCCGACGGGTCGAATCGGAGGTAACAACTCGTCGCAGCCTGGCAGCACCCGAACCAGTTGAACCCTAAACAAGTTGGGTGGCATCTGGGTACCGTGGAACAAGGGGTTGCCCGGTTGAACGATTTTGCCCTTGGCAACATCGACCAACTCGTTGTTCACGAAGTGCAGGAGAGTGCACGGAACGTCGGCAGTGCCCTGCTAAAACATGTAGGGCGTCAGGGATGCCCAGTCAAAGGCAAGGAGATGAAGTCCTCGGCCGAGAGAGGCTTAATTAGTTACCGTGATGATGGCGTCGAGCTCGGCTAATGTCTAGGCACCGCCAATGGCGGGCGTGCAGTTGACGGAGGGGCCGCTTGCTGCAGAGGTGCCGGCCGGCATACACCCGGGTGCATTAAGCTCCCGTGCCGGCGTCGGAGACACCAATGCCGCCTCCGCCGGAGACACCAATGGCCCCGCCATCGCATTCTGCGAGTTGCTGGCCGTGAAGCTAGGAATCGGGGGCGGCCCCTGTTGGCCGCCCGCAATCCACGCACTAATCCCCTGGATCAAGGTAGGCACAATGGCGGTGATCGTCCTTCCGACTTGTTGTTCCACTTGCTCTTGGACAATCTCCAGAATCCGCGCCACCTGTGCCCTGAGTTCTTGAACCTCGCGCGCCTGGCTTTCCAAGCTGGTCTTTTTCTCCTTTCGCCCACCAGTGTTATAGTATGACGACCATTTTGTCGACAAGCCTTTGCCGGCCACACGACCAGCTGACACCGGCTTACTGAGCTTATCCTTGTTCTTCATTATATTCAACGCCCTATTTAGAGTGGTGTCCCAAGGGTTGCTCTTAGTCGACCCCGCGCTACTGCTTTCAGTCGCCTGCGGAAGGAATGTGAACCATTTAGAAATTTGGCTTCATTAATTAGAATGCAACCATGTGGAGCTAATTACGCGGGGGTGTATTCCTTACCAGAACAAGCTCAAGCGCCCTGGTCTTCGGATCCATGGTAAGCTCCTTTGTTTCCGGGTCCTTCTTGTACCGGGCCCTGACAAAGTTCCTGGTCTGTTTGTCACCGTATTTATCGAAGAGGGGTGGTAGGCCTTGCTCGGCACAGTCCGCCTCCTCCTTGTCCCATATAGGCTCCGCCACTGTGTAACCGTCGGGACCGAGTGTGTGTTCCCCTAAGTTCATCTCCCGCATTTCTTTCCCCCACTTACTTGATTCGGAGTTTGCGGTGCTTGAGCAATTGATCTTGAAGTCGTTGTAGTCATCTTCGGTGATCGAAGGATTTTTCTCCTTGATCTTCTCATAACTCTCACCTTTCTTGATCATTCTCTTCACATTAATTTTCCAAGTAGACAGGGCCTTGCTCATCTTTGTGAGGGCAGCATTGTTCACTTTATTCCCTTTGAGGCTTGTGTTTTCAAATTCAGCGGGGAACTTGTATCGTTCGTGCAGCTTCGTGAAGAGGAGGTTGCGCAAATTCCCTCGGTCAGGATGCCTCAGGTTCTCGGTGTTGATCGAGACGGTGCTCCAGAGAATGCACCCGAGCTGAAGCGAGTACCCCTTGACTATTCATTCGGGCGCTGTTGGATTCCCGTTGGAGTCCACTTCAGTAACTTCCTCCTTGAGGGTGCGGAGCATGGTCGGGCGCCGGTCCCTCCGTTGCCTCTTCGGTTGGCTGCCATCTGTGCGTGCGCCGCCATCATCAGTGGTGGCATCCTCGGTGGCACCATCAGTGATGGCATCAGTGGGGTCATCCTTGGCGGTACCATCAATGGTCTCAGGATCGGTGGGGAAGGCGGCGTCCTCATACAAGTGAGGTTGTTCCTCCATCTCCTGGAACAGCTCCCAGAATGCCTTGACGCCCGAACCCCCGGCCTAATCGTTGTTGGCCATGTTTCTCTCTAAATAGGAACAAAGTTTGGTCAAAAAGTTGGTTATTGTCAAGGAACAAGATCATGGTCTCATCATTTAGGTTTTGTCGACACCGAGGCATCCTAAAAGCTAAGCATTTATCATTGAGGGTTTTTCGATGCCGACGCACCCTAAAAGCCTAAGCTTTCATCATTTCAGTTTTTATCGACACCGAAGCACCCTAAAAGCCATGCATTAGTCACAAGTACGCCGGGGCACTTGATCCTTCTTTATTAACTACTAAGATACCCCGGCCCATGCATTAGTCACATGTACCCCATATGTCCTATTTTTAGCAAAGTCATGCTAAAATTCACGGAAAATTTCAGCATGACCTTTGCTGAAAATAGGACATATGGAGTACCCGAATTTGCCGGAACGGAAGTTAATCGACATTCCAGCAAACTCAAGGGCCTCTTGGGTGGACAAGGAAAAAAGGCCTCCATCACAACATGGAAAATACATTGGCATGTGAAGAGGTGAAACAATATATGCATCTCCAAGCAGTATCATTCAACATTTTGGACAAACCACTACAAGCAATACTGGACCATTTCTCCCCCAATACATCATAGCAACATTATTGTAAGATAAAAGCAAGCAAAGATAGCATGGTAACTGCAACTGATAATACAAGCAACAATGTAGCGAGGATATATATATGTCCATTGAAATCAGCATGTACACAAAAGTTGATTTCAGAGGTTTATCCTCCAATGCAGGACCCGAGACATCACTGGCAACATTAGTGTAACAGAAAATCAAAAAATGACTGCACCCAAGCAATTTTCTGCCCTCAAACAGTCAATGGGGTCAAAAATCATGTAATCAACATAAACAACAATGCAGCATGTCCCCCAGATGTGAGTTTTACTCCAGTTAAGCATAGACCCAGTTTTATGCCCTAACTTGCAATTTTGTGCATGGACATTCAAATCATAAGTGCACAAGTCAGTCGATTTTACAGATACTTTCCCTGATCCAGGCTAACACGTATTCCACAGGGAAACATATGCATTTGTACCAATACTAGTATACCAGAAAAACATAAAATGATGGGTATACATACAGATGGCTACTACAAACGATTCTGAATAAATAAGCACACACACAGCTTAAACAAGAACATAAGCTAATACATGTCCCTTGAAAATCTGCATGTACCTACAACCCAAATTTGGAGCCTTGTACTGCAATGCAGGACCCAAATAACATCACACAAGGTAACTGAAACTGATTCCTGAGCAGTCGATGAACAAACAAGCATGTATTGTAAGCACCAATTTGTAACTAGGCTACATGTCCCTTGAAAATCATCATGTACATACAAGCCAATTTGAAAGCTTTCTCCCCCACAATGCAGAACCCAGTACATCGCTAGCAACATCGGTTAATCAGAAAACAAAATGATGACTACACCCATGGTAAGTAACTGCCCCCGTGAGCTAACACGCACAACACACATCTTAGTTATGTGAAACTAAAGGTAAAGAAATCAAGGTGCCTCACAGAAACTATCAGAGGGAGTGAAAGTTAATTCATGACACCAAGATAGAACAATTAGAACTATATGCATTAGAAATTTAGAATGTAGCTAAACTGAAATTGTACGTTGCATCCACATTGTCTTACTCTGTGTCATGACACCAAGATAGAACAATTAGAACTATATGACATCAAGACTTATATTTAGAAACAGAGGGAGTAGAAGCTTGTGCTGTGCTAAACTTGGTTGTCAAATATCATGTTAGAATGATGTAGATGTGACACTAGCTAATTCAGCATTTGTCCTGAGACATGGTCCATTTATTGCAGAAAGTTCCTATCATGAAGACACCTTTAACGCACGGGTTCACAAACATAAATCTGTTGCCATCTCAAAATCACTTGGTCTTCTCCTTAACCGTATGCTATCCTACCATACGAATGGAGCACTAATTATATCCAAAGAACAAGTTTTACCACGTACTAATAAACTTCTGGTAATCCATGGGAGGGAGAGGGGGAGAGGAGGAGGGGGAGCTCACGGGGCGGTGGTGTGGACGGGGCGACGAGGTGGGGCGACGAGATCCGGGTGGTGGTGGTGCGACGAGGTCCGGGAGGCGACGAGGTCCGGGTGGTGGTGGTGCTCCGGCGACGGTGGTGTGTACGGGGCGGCAGCCGGGCCACCGGCAACGAGGGCGGCGGGGCGATGGTGTCCAACGAGGTGGGGCGACGGGGAGAGCGGCGCCGAGGAGACGAGGACGACGGGGCGGCGGGGAGACGAGGACGATGGGGCGGTGGGGCGGCGGCGTCGGGAGAGGAGAGGGCGGCGTTGGGAGAGGAGAGGGGAGGGGATCGAGGGCGAGGGCGAGGGAGAGAGAGGGGATAGGGAGGGGCCGGGGAGGAAATATGGATGGGGGCGGCACAATACTAATGGCGCACCACCCCTCGGTGCGTCATAAGTACATCCATACTAATGGTGCACCTCACCGTGGTGCGCCATTAGTAGCTTTTTTCTTATAGCAATGGCACAATACTAATGGCGCACCACCCCTCAGTGCGCCATAAGTACATCCATACTAATGGCGCACCTCACCGTGGTGCGCCATTAGTATATTTTTTTGATTTCTGCTCGAGCCAACAGGTTATCTTCCACCTGACCTGATCCACACCAAGATCCCTCTACTAGCTCGACTGGTCAGCAACCAGTTCTCACACCAGGAGGTCCTGGGTTCGATTCCCAGGCTCCACAATTTTTATGCATTTAAAATGCTGTTTGATACTTATTTGTGTTTAAATATGTTCAAACTTGTTTAAATCATAACAGTAATATTTTTTTATAAGACAGTAATAATTTTTTTAAAAATATCATCAAACAGTAATGCCGGTGGAGCGGGGGAGGGTGCGCGGGGTCGGCGGCGGCGGTTGAGTAGGGGAGGGGTGCGGGGGGTCGGCGGCGGCGGTTGAGTAGGGGAATCGAAGGTGCGGGGGGTCGGCGGCGGCGGCCGGTGGACCGGGGGGTGCTCGGCGGCGAGGGGGACCTGATCTGGCGAGGTGGGATAGCGATCGAGATGGAGGGGGATCGAGATCGAGTGTCCATGAAATTTAAAAATATTCATGATAGTTCAAAATGTGCCCATGAAATATAATCGAGAAATGAAGGCTACGATTTAAATACAATCGATCTTAGATAGCTATCTGTTCACAATCTTCTTGCCCTTCTTTTTTGCAAATGGAGTTCTTCTGTGGAACGGACGTCCTTTAGGTAGGGTGGTCCTGCTTCTTCTTGTGGTGTATGCTGCTACTTCATCATCATCGTCATGTTCGATCCTCGGGTCGCCGTACTTGTCGAAGTCTTGCTCATTGGCTACTCCATCCATTCCGATGATCTTCCTTTTGCCTCTCCTCACGACAACACGACTGGGCTTTGACGGGTCGGTAATGAAGAAGCATTGGTCCACTTGGGAAGCCAGTACCCATGGCTTATTTTTCACGGTGATGTTTGCGCTCGCGGTCTTGGATTTGGCTTTGGGTATAACCATGGTGGTGAAATACTGGTCTTCTTTTAGGACGCTCTTGGCCCATCTGACACGGAACATCGGGACCTTCTCTCCAGCGTAGCTCAGCTCCCAGATCTCCTCGATCCTTCCGTAGTATCTGTCCTTGTCGTTATCGGTGTAGGATTGCATCGTTACCCCGGAGTTCTGATAACCATCGCTCTTCATGTCCCTGGCCTCGGTGTAGAATATGTAGCCATTGATATCGTACGCCTCATAGGTCATCAGGTTGTGCTCGGCGCCCTGTGACAAGGCGAATATGAGTTGTTCTTCTGCGGAAGAATCCTCATGTAAAGGGTACGACAGAAGCTTCTGCTTGAACCAACGCGTGAAACATGAGTTGTGCTCTTTGAGTATATCTCCGTCTGTCCTCTGTTGGCCTCGGTCATTGTACGTCTTCTTAATAAAGGTTTTGTGCTCTACCACCCAAGGATCGACCACGTCTATGTGTTGTAGCGCGACTAGGTTTGCTCTTTCAAAGTCGGCGAGTTGACCCTTGAAGTCGACATGCATTTCGTGACGACCCTCACGGTGACCCCATCCAGCGAGCCTACCGAGGTGCCTGTTGACGGGCAGACCAACGGGGTTCTCGATGCCTAGATAATTCATGCAGTAGGAGATGCACTCTTCGGTCAGAAAGCCCCTGGCTATGCTTCCCTCTTGACGTGACATGTTGCGAACGTATCCTTTGATGACACCATTCATCCTTTCGAACGGCATCATGCTGTGCAGGAACCTCGGCCCGAGTTGGATGATATCGTCCACGATATGGGTCAGCAGATGCACCATAACGTAGAAGAATGCGGGCGGGAAGTACATCTCAAGATCGCATAGTATCACCACGATCTCTTCCTGTAGCCTTCCGAGTTGCCTCACGCCAACAGACTTCCGAGAGATGATGTCGAAAAAGTTGCATAGGCCAAATAGGGTTTCACGGACGTGCGCGTCCATGATCCCACGGATTGCAACTGGAAGTATCTGCGTCATCAGCACGTGACAGTCGTGAGACTTCATCCCGCTGAACTTCAGCTTCGCTGGGTCAAGGTATCTGCTTATCTTCCCTGCGTAACCGTAAGGAAGTTTTACTCCTACGAGGTAGGTGAAAAACTGCTCGATCTCCTCCTGACTTAGAGTGAAGCACGCGGGAGGGTAGTCATTTCCGGTCTTCTTGGCCTTTTGCCTTTGCGACGACTTTCCGTGTCCTGCTTCGCCTCATCATCATCTTGATCATCATATATAGTGTGAAGCTCCTGCCTGATGTCCATTGATTTCAAGTCTGTCCTTGTTTCGGCCCATCTTTGGTCCTCTCTGGCATGTTGAGCAGGGTACCAAGCAGACTCTCGCACACGTTCTTCGTGATATGCATGACATCAAGGCTATGAGGCACATGGTGGATCTTCAAGTACGGCAAGTCCTAGAAAACAGACCTCGTTTTCCATACCTTCAGCAGCGGCTCTGGCGCCTTTCGCTTCTTTCCCGGCTCTGGCGCATTTTTCTTTCTTCCCGGCAGTGGGCAGTCTTTCCAATTTTTCAACAGCTCATCTATTTCCTCGCCGCTCCTCGTATGCGGGCGTCCTCGGGGTTCGGCTTCACCATCGAACAGATCCTTGCGTTTTCTCCACAGGTCATCATCGCGAAGCCACCTTCGATGTCCCATGAACACGGTTTTCGAAGACCCGGGATCTCTATCTAGCTGGCGATACGTTGTGTCATCCATGCACCTGACGCATCCAGAAAATCCGTGGACCACCTGCCCCGCGACATATCCGTAACCGAGATAGTCGTGCACCGTCGTGAGCAGCGCGGCTCTCATAGGGAAATATTGTTTCTCTGCGGCGTCCCACGTATTGGCTGGCGTTTTCCACAGCGTGTCAAGCTCCTCTTTCAGCAGCCCCAGATACAGATTGATGCCGTTCCCTGGTTGTTTCGGTCCTTCAATTAGCATACTCATGTGAATGTACTTCCTCTTCATGCACAACGAGGGGGCAAGGTTGTACATCCACACAAACACAGGCCAGGTGCTATGTGTGCTTCTCTGGCTGCCAAACGGATTGACTCCATCGGTGCTCGCGCCCAGCACGATGTTCCTTGGATCATTCCCAAATTTTGGTCTTCGAAGTTGAACGCTTGCCACTGGCTCGCATCCTTAGGGTGACTCATCATCTTTTCTTTTTTATCTATCTCCGGATCATTTGCGTCATCTTCTCGCTTATTCTCCTCCCTATCCGCGTGCCAACGCAGGAGCTTTGCTACCTTAGGGTCCGCGAAATACCGCTGCAGACGAGGAGTGATCGGAAAGTACAACACCACTTTTCGAGGAGCTTTCTTCCTCTTCTTGTATCGAGTGACGCCGCACACCGGACGTATGGTAGACTCCGCGTGCTCGTCCCGATAAATGATGCAATTGTTCATGCACACATGGTATTTCACGTGCGGTAAATCCAGAGGACACACGATTTTCTTCACCTCCTCCAAACTGGTCGGGCACTTGTTCCCCTTGGGAAGACGTTCGTGCCAGAATGACATGTTCTCATCGAAGCATGCGTCGGTCATTTTGTGTTTTACCTTCATCTCTAGAGCCATGACCGTTACTTTCAGGCGGGTATCCTCGGGCTTGCATCCTTCATACAATGGAGTAACCGTGTCTAACTCAAGTTGATCCATCTTGGCTTTCTCTCGGGCGGCAGCTCTTGCGTTATCCGTCTGCTTGAGAAGCAGCTCTTGAATATGAGGGTCCTGCACCCAGCCCATCGATGGTCTAGCGTTGTCTGCTCCGCCGGCATCTTCCTCATCATCATGTCCTGCATCTTCTACATGATGACTGTGTACAGCATCACCGTCGTGATCATCTCCTATGGATTCTTCGTCTTCTCGCCTGCCCGAGCCGCGGTGGTTGTCTTGCTGCCCTTCCTCATTTCTTGCCCGGCCCCCATGGACGACTTCGTAGTCATCTTCATCACCTTTCCACCGATAGCCATCCATGCAACCACGCAAGAGCAGGTGGTCCCGCACCTATCTCGGACATCTTATCTCCGTCTCGTTCTTTTGAAGCATCTCGGCCTTCGCAGACCTCAAAAACCTATTCACGATGCCTTCGGTCATCATGCGGACCATGGTCGCCTGCGGGGTAGAGCAAAACGATATTTTAGAACCAAGAAAAAATTTGGCATGACTTTCCCTAAAAATAGGACCAAAAAGAGTGCTTAATGCCAAAATTCTCGCCGAAACGGAAATGAATCAACATTCCGGCAAAATATTGGCAACTATCGCATTTCAAATACCGGTACACCTCCAAACACAAACACATATGCAACACCACAAACATATGCAACACCACGAACATACATAGATCTAGCTAGGCCATAAAAAGTGCATGTGCACATTGTTGTAGGGAGAACAACATAAATATAGCTTCCCCCCTTACTTACCTATCAAAAAAAGGTAATTTAACCACTTAAATTGAATGAATCTATGGTGGAAATGAGGTGAAAAAGAGGAGGCACCCGAGACAAGGAGGAGGTGGAGAGAATGAAGTGGGGAGAAAGTGAGTGTGGGTAGGAGAGGCTGTCCACAATATCTTGTTGCTGTCCACTTACTAATGGTGCACCAACTCTAAATGCGCCATTAGTAATCCAGGTTACTAATGGCGCACCTTCTGGTGGTGCGCCATTAGTAGTTGTGCAAAAAAAACATACTAATGGCGCACTATCCCACAGTGCGCCATTACTAGTTTAAACTAGTAATGGCGCACGGTGGAATAGTGCGCCATTAGTAGTTTTGCAAAAAAGGAATAAAAAAATATAATAAAAAAACAACATTAGTGGCGCACTTTCCCACAGGTGCGCCATTACTAGTTACAACTAGTAATGGCGCACTGAGTCTGGATGCGCCGTTAGTATGTTTGGACAGGCGCACTAGTTTAAAAAAAATTGATACTAATGGCGCACCCTGGGCCAGGTGCGCCATTAGTAGTTTCAACTCTAATGGCGTATCAGAAGGTGGTGCGCCATTAGTATATACTAATGGCGCACCGCTTGTCTGGTGCGCCATTAGTGTCAATCCCATCTATAGCCCTTTTTCTAGTAGTGAATCAAGCATGTCGGTTAAGTCGTCGACAGTGGCTATTAAGTGGGTGGTGGGTGGGGAATGAATTTCTTTGTTGTCTGCTTCCCACTCAAGCCGGACATAGTTCGGCCAAGGGTCTCCTAACAAGGAGAGTGTAACATCCCAAATTTTCAATTTGGAATGTTATACATTAGATCATCATGCATATTATATTTTATTTTGCATTTTGGTTGATCCTAGAAATTCTACGCAACTCAATGACCCACGGAGAGAGTTGGGGATTTCGTTAATTTCATATTTGAGTTTTCTCAAATTTTGAGAATAGGATCATTTTATTTTATTTATTTTATCATCAATTATTTCTATTACAAAAATATGAGAGAGGGAATAAAATGACTTTCCCAAAATAAAGAAATATTGAGGATTTAATAAAAAAATCAAATAAGATTTTATTTCAGAGTTTTTCAGTGTTTTATTTGAATTTAGGAAAAATGTGCTTTTTTCAAAATTGCATTTAGGGCCCAAATAAATGTTCACCTTATGCGGCTTGATTTTAGAAGCCCGTGAAAATGTGCATTTAGTATTTCTTTTTATTTTTCTTCCGAGCGGAATAATTAAAAAAAACGAACCGACTTCGGGCCATACCCGAGCGGGACACCGCCCGGGGGCAGCCTTTAAATAGCGCCGCCCCGAGCCGCCCCAGCCCATCAGTCCCGCCTCAATCCGCGCTCGCCGCCGGAGCCGGCACCGCCGCCGACGATGATCCCGCCGCCCGAGGTTTGTTGCGCCTCGATTTTTGTGCCGAAAAAAAAGAGAAAAAAATTCGGCGTTCGGCGTTCGTCGTTTTTCTTTTTCTCGGATTAAATCCGTGATTTTTCTGATCACGATTCCTGATCCGATTTTTGTTTTAGTTTAACTTTTCGCTCGTTTATCGGAATTAAGCGATTCAAGCGCCGAGGGATTCGTCTCGAAACCCTCTATCCGTTTAACCAACTTAAACAAGTTTTTGGTACTGTAAAATTTGCCCTAGATCCAGATTACTAGAACGAGGTTGTTTTCTTTCGCCGTTTGACTTCCGTTGCTTCGTTCGATTTGATTCTTTTTGCCAACCAGAGTTCTTAAGTTAAACCTTCTGGTTAGATCTCTTATTTGAGTTTTACCTGTGCATTAGATGAGTACTTATTGTATGCTTGTTTGTTTGTCTGCGATAGAATACCCGGAGTGCACCACCTGTTACTTCGAATCATTAGGTTTCGCGGATCACCAGCAAGGCAAGTAACACTTTGATCATACCTTTTCTACTACCCAGTTTTATTGCATTAGATCAATCCTCACACATTGCGTGATTAGGATCTAATTAAATTGGGGGATGGGAAGTAGATGAGGTAGTACTTATTACCTGTTTATTATGAAACCATTGGGAGTTACTTCTACATTTGCTTATTATGCCATGCTATGCTAGTAGACGTGGATTGGGTGAGTGAAATCCATGACAGATGTGAGATTGTTAATTAATGGTTTATCTAAGGTGGCAACTTAAACACACATCTGGGTGGATTGAGGCACCTGGGTATTCCAGGACTTGCCTATTTTCTTTTGGACCGCCACCCAGGCTCAAAGGGATCATGAAACTATTCATACTAGAAACTTCCGTGTGCAGCCACAAGCTATTATGGGCTCTAGCATAGTTGACTAAGTCGGGCGAACTCTTACGGTGGTAGACTAGCAGATGTAGGGGATGTAGGTGGTACGGTCTACCCGATCGTAAGGTGCTAGCGCTTTTGAAAGACTATGTCTCGGTCATCCGTCTTCTCAAACACCCTATAGTGCAAGAAAACAAACGGAGGCGATCGAGTCTTGTGGGGAAAAGTGCGCAAACCTCTGCAGAGTGTAATAAACTAATCATGGTTAGCCGTGTCCCCGGTTATGGACATCTTGAGTATCTAGTACTTGGATTTTCATGTGAATCTCAACATGTTACTCTAAATTAATTTTGTTGGGTTATGTTTAATGATGATGCTTAATTGGGATTGAGAATGCTGTCAACCATTCTCAATGTTTAACAACCACCATGATAGTAATTAAATTTTATTCCTTTGAAGTAGGGGAAAATTGTCTTTACGCAAAACTGTAACCATAGAGCTTTCCACCAGCCAAATATGCATATAGTATAGCTGTTTCATTCCATTACTCTCTATGTGTTACCTTGCCAGCATATTCCATGTGCTGACCCGTTTCGGGCTGCAGCGTTAATGTTGCAGACTATTCAGATGACGATTAAGGAGTTTTTAGGTCGTGGTTCTATACTCAGTGATGTCGTAGGAGTTGATGGACTCACTTATCCTCCAAGCCTTCCGTTGTTATCGTTATTAGATGGCCTTAAGCCATACTTATTGTAGTAAGTTCTCTTTTGAGACACTCGATGTAATAAGTGTGTGATTGCTACTCTGCTATAAATCCTCCGAGTACTGTGTGCTGTCAGCATTACTGATCCAGGGATGACACCGAAGCACAGAGATCAGACTGTTTGAGGTCTGGTCACTATAGAGATGGTATCAGAGCACATGCTGACTGTAGGACACGACCACTAAGATAAAGACCTAGATCACTATTCACTCTCTTCTCGTCTGAGTTCTCATCTTTTCTACTCTTTAGGATGGCGGATGCAAGGAACAAGTTCATGCAACCGGATGAAGATGCACCCTTTGGACGTCACTTGAAGGAAGTCACTAGATACCTGAACATAGGAGTACCAAGCTTAGCGGGAACCTACAACGCCACTTTACCTGAAGAAGAGCGTTGGATGATTCAAGTTCAAGTTCCAGGAAGGTCGTTCATGCCAGTCACTGAGCCCATAGAATTTTCTTTTGATGCACCAACTTGGAGTCTAGGAAAGAGCGTGGCAGCTCACATCGCCATGGGACACATTGGAGAAGTCTACCGCAAGGACCTCAAGGATACTATCTACCATATTTGTGGGTGCCGAGATGAAACTTGGAGATGATCAGCACCAAGAAGGATAGATCAATTGCAGCTTTTACCCAGGAGTTAAACCAGCACATTCAATGACAGGAGAACCAGATGTGCACCGACATGATAGATCTGAAGAAGGCTCAGACTAGAATCAAGGAACTGGAGGAAGAACTCATGGCTACATGTGAAGATTATGAAGAGGAAATTGAAGTATTGGTGGAGAAGAATGACGACCTAATCAAGAAGATTGGAATATTTATGGGAGACCCTACACCAGTAGATGAAGACGAAGAACCCTAGGAAATTAGCCCGGAAGACTACATCATCATCGACGGCACCGACTCGGAAGCATATAGTAGCGATGATGACTATGTTGATGAAGCTGGAGCAGATATCATGGAGTTTGTGACCGTAGAGTATTTCTAGTAGACCACCTCATCAGCAGTAGTAGTAGTCCACCATGTAAATATAGTACTCCGAGCACTTTTGCGACAGTTAGATCGATTGTATGCCTTTGTTTGATTGAATGAAGTGAATTGTTTGCTTTTGCCTCATGTGCATATGGGTAGTGTTTTCTCTTTAGACCCCCTCTATTCTTATATCTCATCTTTTCTAAACCCTTAGATGCCTCCGAGACGTGACCCCGGATTTTCCTTTCCAACCCAATCCCTTAGGTCACCCATGTTAGTAACCTCGCCCGGAGCAGAGTATGTGGCTAGTCTATGGTGTGATCGGTTACCATTAAGGATTGGTAACTATGTTTTTCCCTCAGACCTAATAGTATTGGAATCTCAAGGATTTGATGTGATATTAGGCATGGATTGGTTATCAAAGTATGAAGGGAATATTGAATGTGCTAGTAAGTCAATTTTTCTTACCACCACAAAAGGGAGAAGGATCAAGTATGTATCCCGGCATGTGCCAAATAGGACTCAAGTAAATTGCCTAACATGAGTTTTGCAGGAGGAAGTACCAGTGGTAAGGGATTTCCCTGATGTATTTCCAGAGGAGTTGCCAGGCATGCCACTGGATAGAGATATTGAGTTTTTGATTGAGCTATTGCCAGGCACAGGTCCAATATCAAAGAGACCATATAGGATGCTAGCAAAGGAATTGGTGGAAATTAAGAAGCAGATTAAGGAGTTACTGGATAAGGGATATATTCGCCCAAGTTCTTCACCTTGGGGATTGCCAGTACTTCTAGTGGAGAAGAAGGATGGATCGTTAAGGATGGTCGTTGATTATCGAGGATTGAATGAAGTAACGATCAAGAACAAGTACCCACTACCAATGATCAATGATCTGTTTGATCGATTGCAAGGAGCTAAGGTATTTTCCAAGATCGATCTGCGATTAGGATACCACCAGTTGAAGATTCGAGAACAGGATATTCCGAAGACAGCTTTTACCACCAGGTATGGGCTGTACGAGTATACCGTTATGTAATTTGGTCTGACTAACGCACCTGCCTATTTTATGAACATGATGAACAAAGTGTTTATGGAGTTTTTGGATAAGTTCGTCGTAGTGTTCATTGATGCACTAGTAGAAAAAGGGTCAAACATGAAGCACATTAGTGCCGGTTTGTATTTGAGCCGGCACTAATGTATACATTAGTGCTGGTTCCAATGGCTAGCCGGGCCGCTTTCATTAGTACCAGTTCATGGCGAACCTTTAGCACCGGTTCGTGCCACAAACTGGTACTAATGAGAGTGGTGGCAGGATGTTGTCAGACTGGGGCCCCTCCAGCCCTTTTAGTACCGGTTCTTGGCACGAACCGGTACTAAAGGTCATCCTACATAAACCCTTCGTCCACCCGAGTTTGCTATGTTCTTCCCCTCTCCTCTCTGTTCTTCCCCTCTTCCTCTCGAGCTCATCACACATTTTGCCCAAAATTTGTCAAGATTTGAAGGCCCCCATCCATTCAAATGATCACAAAGGTTAGCAACTTTGTCCTTTCATCTCTCATTGCTAGATTAGCTCTTGCTATGCTTTATATAGCTCTTGCAATGCTTTCATATATATGTGCTAATATTTGATTTATATGCAATTTGAGGTCAAAAATAACACTTAGTTTGCATATGTAGGTGTGGTTTACTTAGTGCCTTCTAAATCTCCGTCGTATCCACCGTCGATCGCCCGCACCGTCCCGTCACCGGCACCACCTTGTGGTGAGCCTCTTGTTCATGAAATTTTATATAAAAATTGATGTTTGTGTGATTTGGATATATAGTTACTCGTATAATTATCTTACCCGTACGTTGTTTGTTATACATATAGTGCCATGGTTTTGATATCCGTCCCCGTCGGCCCTCGTCCTTGTTATGATTCGGATGTGGTATATATATTCTCTTTTAAAACTAGTTGCATTTCGTGTTTATGACAAATTATGCCCATCAAGTTGACATAGAAATTTTTTCTAGGAGGTATGTGAACCAGAAATTCCAACCGACCCTATTGTCGAGAGTTTAAATTTAGTTGAAAGAGAAAACGAGTACTTGAAAGAAAAATTGAAAAGAATTGAGGGGGAGAAGATGGAATTGGATTTGCATGTTGCCGATGTCGTCGATGAACACAAGATCAAGATGGAGAAAATGCGCTTGAAGATTAGAAAGATTAGAAAATATGCCATCGATAGTGAGGCTTGGTATCATTATGCTGTTGGATCCATTGTTACCTTAGTTGCGATCTTGATCGTATTTGTTCTTGCATTTAAATGCTTTAGCTAGAGAGTTATTTGTTTGTTGCATTTAAGTGTTGTATGAACTTTATGTATGAACTTGTATTAATTTGGTCTATTCGGTGTTGTGTAATGAAGATGAGCCGGCAATGGATGTACGATGACCGATGCTCTCCCCAGTTCGTTGAGGGCATGCATACTTTTCTGCTTGCGGCTGAGGCAAACAAGCTGGCGGATGGTTTTATGCCTTGTCCATGTGCTCGCTGTAAGAATGGTCGCAATTACTCTACGTCAAGAACCATTCATGTCCACCTGTTTAAGTCCGGTTTCATGCCCCACTATAATGTTTGGACCAAGCACGGAGAAAGAGGGGTTATGATGGAAGACAATGAAGAAGAAGATGACAACGACAGCTATCCTGGCCATGGGTTCCCTGAATATGATGATACAACAATGGGGGAAGAAGCTGTGCCGGTAATGCGGGAAGAAGCTGAGCCGGCAATGCAGGAAGAAGCTGAAGAAGAGGCATCAGATGAGCCCGTTGATGATCTAGGTCGGGCCATTGCCGATGCAAAGAGAAACTGTGCAAGTGATTTGGGGAAGAAGAAGTTGCAGCGCATGTTAGAGGATCACAAAAAATTGTTGTACCCGAATTGCGTAGGTGACACGAAAAAGCTGGGCACCACACTGGAAAGTTGCTGGTAATGATAAAGGATATGCTTCCAAAGGACAACGAATTGCCCGAGAGTACGTATGAAGCAAAGAAGGCTGTCTGCCCTCTAGGGTTAGAGGTGCAGAAGATACATGCATGCCCTAATCATTGCATCCTCTACCGCGGTGAGTACGAGGATTTGAATGCTTGCCCGGTATGTGGTGCATTGCGTTATAAGATCAGCCGCGATGACCCTGGTGATGTCGAGGGCGAGCGCCCCAGGAAAAAGATTCCTGCCAAGGTGATGTGGTATGCTCCTATAATACCATGGTTGAAACGTTTGTTCCAAAACAAAGAGCATGCCAAGGCGATGCGATGGCACAGAGAAGACCGTAAGAAAGACGGAAAGTTGAGAGTACCCGCAGACAGGTCGCAGTGGAGAAAAATTGAAAGAATGTATGGGAAGGAGTTTGCACATGACGCAAGGAGCGTATGGTTTGGTCTAAGCGCAGATGGCATTAATCATTTTGGGGAGCAGAGCAGCAACCATAGCACTTGGCCTGTGACTCTATGTTTGTACAACCTTCCTCCTTGGTTGTGCATGAAGCGGAAGCTCATTATGATGCCAGTGCTCATCCAAGGCCCTAAGCAACCCGGCAACGACATTGATGTGTACCTAAGGCCATTAGTTGAAGAACTCTTACAACTGCGGAATGGAACAGGTGTACGTGCGTGGGATGAGCACATGGGGGAAGAATTTGACCTAAAGGCGTTGCCGTTCGTGACCATCAATGATTGGCCTGCTCTCAGTAACCTTTCAGGACAGACAAACAAGGGATACCGCGTATGCACGCACTATTTGGACGATACCGATAGTATATATTTGGCTAATTGTAAGAAGAATGTCTACCTGGGACAACATCGATTTCTTCCGAGCAGGCATCCCGTAAGAAAAGAAAGGCAAGCATTTCAAAGGGGAGGCGGATCACTGGACGAAGCCTCGCCACCGTACTGGTGCTGATGTACATGATATGGTCAAGGATTTGAAGGTGGTCTTTGGAAAGGGTCCTGGTGGACAACCTGTTCCGAAAGACGCTGACGGACGCGCACCCATGTGGAAGAAGAAATCTATATTTTGGGACCTGCCCTATTGGAAAGACCTAGAGGTCCGCTCCACAATCGATGTGATGCACGTGACGAAGAATCTTTGTGTGACCCTGCTTGGCTTCTTGGGCGTGTATGGGAAGACAAAAGATACACCTGAGGCACGAGAGGACCAGCAACGTATGCACGGAAAAGACGGCATACATTAGGGTCATGCAAGCTACGCTCTTACCAAAGAAGGGAAGGAAATCTTCCTTGAATGCCTGCTCAGTATTAAGGTACCGTCTGGCTTCTCGTCGAATATAAAGGGAATAAGAAACATGGCAGAGAAAAAATTCCAAAACCTAAAGTCTCATGACTGCCACGTGATTATGACGCAACTGCTTCCAGTTGCATTGAGGGGGCTTCTAGCGGAAAACGTTCGATTAGCCATTGTGAAGCTATGTGCATTTCTCAATGCAATCTCTCAGAAGGTAATCGATCCAGAAATCATACCAAGGTTAGAGAATGATTTGGTGCAATGTCTTGTCAGTTTCGAGTTGGTGTTCCCACCATCCTTCTTCAACATCATGACGCACGTCCTAGTTCACCTATGCGAAGAGATTAACATTTTGGGTCCTGTATTTCTACACAATATGTTCCCCTTTGAGAGGTTCATGGGAGTCTTAAAGAAATATGTTCATAACCGTGCTAGGCCAGAAGGAAGCATCTCCAAGGGCCGTCAAAATGAGGAGGTCATTGAGTTTTGTATTGACTCTATTCCTGACCTTAAGCCGATTAGTGTTCCTGAATCGCGGCATAAGGCAGACTGGATGGAAAAGGCACGCTAGGAGGAGAACAAATAATATGTATGGATGAACATTCTCTCACTGAAGCACACTACACAGTTCTACAGAATTCCGCCTTGGTGGCTCCGTATATGGATGAACACAAGAATTTGCTACGCTCCAAACACCCGGAGCGATCTGATGACTGGATTACACGTGAACAAACCAGGAGTTTCGCTAGCTGGTTGCAGACACGTACCATGCATGACACCTCTATTGAACATGACCTGTACTTGCTGTCCCAGTTACCATCTTTGAATATAATGACTTTCAAAGGGTACGAGATAAATGGTAATACATTCTACATGATCGCCCAAGATAAGAAGAGCACCAACCAAAACAGTGGTGTCCGCTTTGATGCAGAAACCAAGACGGGAAAGGAAACATATTATGGTTATATACAAGACATATGGGAACTTGACTATCGACGTGGTTTGAAGGTCTCTTTGTTTCGGTGCAAATGGGTCAATATGACACGAGGCGGTGTAAAGGAAGACCCCCAGTACGGAATGACAACAGTGGATCTCAACAATCTTGCGTATGCAGACGAATCATTCATCCTAGCCAATGATGTGGCACAGGTTTTCTATGTGAAGGACATGTCTACCAAGCCAAGAAAAAGATAAGATAAGGAAGCGAATGCATCGTACGATGAGCCAAAGCGGCACATAGTTCTTTCTGGGAAGAGAAACATCATGGGAGTGGATGACAAGACAGACAAGTCAGAAGATTATGAAAAGTTTGATGAAATTGCTCCATTCATAGTGAATATTGACCCGAGCATCCCGTTAAATGATGAAGATTTTCCATGGTTACGGCGCAAAGGGACACACGCGAAGAAAAATTTTCACACCCAAAGATCTCGGATGTGATCGGCTTCACTATCATCACTTTCTTCTGTGTTTCACACCCAAAAGGGAATCTCTGTCATAGTTAGGGTAGTTAATTATGTGTTTTGGCATTTGAAACGCGAAGAAATTTTATGTGCAAACAAATTCTTTCATGCCTTTACTAATTTTTAAAGCTAAGTTATTCACAAACTAGTGATTCACACTAATTTCAAATGATTCAAAATTTAAACTATTCAAATTTGAAAACTACGGCCACTAACAGAAAGTATAGAATTTTTTGTACCCAAAGCAAAAATATTCACAAAGAAACTCTAAATACACAAAAAAAAACAACTCAAAAATAAAAAAAGCAAAAAAAGCCCGCCTACTAGGCCAAAGCGGCCGGCCTATGACTAGAAACCCAACCTATTGTTGGGCCAGGATGCAGGCCCGCAAAGGCCCAGTAGTCCAACAGGGCAGCACAGAACATGTAGGCCCAGTAGGCCTGCTTTGGAGAGGAGCTCGAGAGAGCTACCGCACGGGGGTTTATAAACCAGTGCGGTCGGCCCTCGGCTAGCGAGGTGGGACTAAACTTGCCGCACCGCACCTGCGCCAGCGCACCCCCTTTAGTACCGGGTCGTGGCACCAACCGGTACTAAAGGGGGGGGCCTTTAGTACCGGTTGGAGCCACCACCCGGTACTAAAGGGGGTCGCTTCCTGCCGCTTGGCCTGGCCAAAACAGGCCTTTAGTACCGGTTGGTGGCTCCAACCGGTACTAAAGGCCCCTCCTATATAAACAACACTTACGAAAATTTCAGTTTCTCATCTGCTTCTTCTCCTCTGCACCGTCGCCCACCGCGCCCCCCGTACGTCTCCATCCCTCGTCACCGCCCCCGTCGCCGCCCCGTCCCCGTCGTCGCCGCCCTGTCGTCCCCGTCCCCGTCGTCCCTGTCGTCACCGCCGCCCCGTCCCGGCCCGTCCAGCGTCGTCCCCGTCCCCGTCGTCGCCGCCCCGTATGTCCCCGTCGTCGTTGCCGCCCCGGCCCGTACGTCCCCGTCCCCGTCATCGCCGCCCCGTCCCTATCCCCGTCGTCATCATCCCTGTCATCGCCGCGCCCGTCGCCGTCCCCGTCGCCGCCCCCCGTCGCCTCTCGCCTCGCCGGTGAGCGCACACACACACATACATTTTTTGTTTTTTAGTTATACAAATAGTTAGAAATTTTTTCTGTTTTTTAGAAATTGTTAGAAATTTTTCTATTTTTTTAGAAATAGTTAGAATTGTTAGAATAGTTAGAAATGTTAGAATTTTTTCTGTTTTTTAGTTATAGAAATAATTACAAAAAGTTAGAATTGTTAGAAATTTTTCTGTTTTTTAGAAATTGTTAGAAATTTTTCTGTCTTTTAGAAATAGTTAGAATTGTTAGAATAGTTAGAAATGTTAGAATTGTTAGAAATTTTTCTGTTTTTTAGTTATAGAAATAGTTATAAAAAAGTTAGAATTTTTTATTTTTTTTAGTTCTAGAAATATTAGAAATGTTATAGAAATGTTAGTTATATAGAAATGTTAGAAATTTTAGTTATCAAAATCCAATCATTAAAAAAATGTTACTTTTTGCGGGCATATAGCTAGTATTTGTTCTCGACGATGCCCGGCTCGCATCCTCGCCGTCGACCCGTCCGCGACGACGTCCGACTGACCCATGTCCGGGAATGGGCTCCGCCGGGCTGGCACTGGGAGGTGCTGCCTGGAGGGGCACGCCGCTTGATGAAGAACCCGGCCCCGGGTCCCGTCGTCGACCCTGGTCTCATTTGGTGGCGTTCGCGTCGGCCAGTTTCGGTGCGGAGGGAGCCGGCCCCGCCGGAGGTGGTACGTCGCCGTGTTAGGGAGGAGGACGCGCACGTCCATCGCTACATGGTTGCGTTAGAGGGCGGCAGGTTCACCAATACCTGGCAGTTTCTACAGGGATCTCACTTCAGCTATGATCCTGTGAGGGTTCCTTCTCTTTGGGTGCCCACCGCCCGCGCCGCAGGAACCGCGAGTGTCCTAGATTCTTCTGTAGTATTCGATCTTTATTAGCTACCTAGCTAGTGATGTACTCGATATATAATATTCAAGACGATGTATTCGAGATTATATATTATTCGAGACGATGTATTCGAGATTATATCTATTATTCGAGACGATGTATTCGAGATTATATCTATTATTCGAGACGATGTATTCGAGATTATATCTATTATTCGAGACGATGTATTCGAGATTATATCTATTATTCGAGACGATGTATTCGAGATTATATCTATTATTCGAGACGATGTAATTTGAATACTAAATTGTTTTGTATTTCTTTTGGCATAGTTAAATAAAAGCTATGGCGGACAATACCAACAGAGAGGGAGAACAGACCATGTTCGATATAATACGCGGGCCAGATGATGATCAGAATGAAGAAGATTATGACGGCTCCGAATTTCTAAACAACACCGGAGAGGGTGATATGATATTTGATTGCGACGACCGAATTGATGAAGTCATGAACTACGATCATGACAACATCGGAGAGGTATATATATTTATATAAGCAGGCATCCGGTGATCATCACATGTTTTAAATGAGTTGAAGATATAATAACGAATCGATCTTTCTTCTTTCAGCCATCCGGATCGAGCAAATCTTCAAGCAACAGGACGAAATGAGGCCCGAACAAAAAGTTGAAGGAGGGCGTAAAGTATAATATCGAGGCAATCAAACGTAATGGCAAACCATGAGCGCCTAAGAAGATTGCGGACAAGTTCATTCATCAGTGCGCAGTTCTTGTGAAGGACCAACTCCCGATCTCCCTTCAAGAATGGAGAAAGCCAGCAAAGCCACGTCCAGATCTTACTTTTGTCGATGACAGACAAAAAAGTCTGCTTTGGGATACTCTCATGGAACATTTCATCCTACCAGATCATTTCACAGAAGCAGATGTGCAGAAAGTCAAGGACGCTGCTCTTAGGAAGATGGCGGTTGCATTCAAGAACCACAGGAATCGTGAATGGGACAAGTACGTCAAGGGAGGAAGGAAGACTCCAGTATTCGAGGGAACACTAGAGAATCAAAGTGCTCATTGGGATGATTTCGTGAAATTCAAGGATTCAGAATTATCTAAGGAACGGTGAAGAATAAACAAGGCCAATGCCGCAAAAAAGGATAAGTTCCATAAGCTGGGGCCAGGTGGCTATGCGGTGGGAATGCCTAAGTGGGATAAGTCTGAGAAAGAGATGCTGGATGCAAGTGTCACTCCAGAAACATTGAGCTGCCCCCCCCCCCTAGGTGCAGGACTTGGTTCTATGCGCATGGGGGGGAGTTGGACCCGAAGACAGGCAAAGTTTCCAAGGAGGCATGTCTGGACGGAGCCGAAGATAAGCTACTTGTTCCAATAGAAGAGGCTCCATCCGGGTTGTTCGAGCCCAACAAAGAGAACGACGAGCTTACGCATGCCCTGGGAAATCCTGAACACCCGGGAAGAACACGAGGCATGGGCGCTATTCCGTGCTATGAGGGGTTTTCGGACTGGAATGCCGACTACAGAACCCGTGCGAGAAAGAAGATTGCGGAGCAGAAGAAGAAGAAGATGGAGGAGGAGCGGAGGAAGCTTGAGTATGAACGCCTTCAAGGCCTAGAATCAGTGCATGCAGACTTGGCAATCAAATTCCAGCGGCAGCAGGAGCAGATCGACTCTCTTAGCCAGCAAAGGGGGTCTCAGCAGCTGCAGCAGCTAGCGAATGATCCAGCATTGGATACCACCGCCCCATCCATGCCGAGAAGCAGCGTGGGTTCCACCCTGTTTGACGCCATGCTGGATAGATACCCCGTGGATGATATCGCGGAGAACACTAACTGTGAGCTACACTTCAAAATTAAGAACATATCCTTGAAGGTGGCGGACGGCGTTGCTTATACAAATTCCCCCGATGCAACCTTCCATTGCAACCCGATTCCAGTAGGCTATGCTTGTGTCGTGGTTGATCAGGTGGTGGACCAATATTCGGGGCTAGAGCTTGACATTCCTGGAGGTGACGAGGAGCACACACTCAGAGATGCCAAACATCGTATCATCCTATGGAGAAAGGATTGCATCATCTTTCGAAGGCCATCGCCACCGCGTCACCCGACTCCTCATCGAAGTCCGCCACCGAGTCAGCAGACTCCCGCTCCTCCAAGTCCACCAATGCGTAAGGCCACTCCTCCTCCTCCAAGTCCGGCAAAGGGTCAGGCCACTCCTCCTCCAAGTCTGACACAGCGTCAGACGTCCACTCCTCCTGCAAGTCCGGCACAACCTCATGCCACTGCAAGTCCGGCACAGCTTCAGGCCACTCCTCCTCGTCCAACTCAGCCCCGTCTGCCGTCTCCGCCGCCTCAGCAATCACAGAAGAGACACCCCGCAGCTATGGTGTGTAGCGGTATGAGTCGAGGTCATAGTACAGGAAGTATAGGCGGAGGCAAGCGATATAAATATGGTCCAAACCTCACTACTCCTCTTCCTGAGAGGGCTTACGACAGGACTGAGGATCAAACCAATGCCATAGTGCGGGCAGAAGTCGACGCGCTTTTTGGACCGAAACCGCCACCGCCGCCAAGGGAGAAAGTGCCTGTGGAAGTAGTTGACCACTTCATTCGTATGGCTCAACCACCAGCTCCTAAGCCTGTTGACACAGACTATGAGTGCCACATCAGGAAGTTACATCCACAACATCTACCGAAGGAGGCGAGCTCGAGCTCGAGCAAACAACAAGCAGCTGTCAAAAAATGCGGGAAAACCGTTACCCAGCTGGGAGAACAGGCGGCGCAATTGATCCCCCTGCTTGTTGTGCCGCCAACAACACGTGACAGTACACGCACCCTATATTATTGTGGCCAAACAGTTTACGTTCCCAAGGTGGGCGATGTGGTAATAACCCAGGAACATATAATGCAGGCTGAAACTCTCAAAATCACTGTTGGACAAATCCTCGAGATCGAGGACATGCCTATGCTTACAAAGAAGGAAATAAAACAGAAATATGCCCGGGGCCAGCCTTTGGTAAACCAAAAGAGGTCAAGAAGCTCCCAACGAGAATGTATGAATTGCATCAATGGTACATGGACATTACCAAGAGATCCGATCGAGAGTCCCTCATGGTGCAAGTCAAGAAGGATCATTACTACCATGAGAAACCTGTGACCGTTGAGTATTCTGAACTGTTTCAATTATACAATCAAGATGCACTGGACAAATCTATCGTCAGTTGCTATTGTCTGTAAGTGATTTCTTTCTGTAATTTAAGTCTCAAGCTAGCTGTAGTGATCCTTTTGATCAATCATTACCTGTAATTATCCTCACTATATTCTTTTATGTGGTATTATGCAGGATGAAGATGTATGAAATGAGAAAAGGTGGACGCTATGGCATTGGGTTCATTGACCCAAACACTGTTAATGAATACACATGGACAATAAACAAGCATCATGAAAAGCAGGTAGAGGACTGCATGCTAGAGTTCTTGAAGTGCCTCAAATACAATGAAGATATACTACTTCCTTACAACTTCTAGTGAGTCACACTTTCTTGTACTACAAATTCTCTGTTTTTGCCTACTAGCTAGCTACATGTTTTTGCTTACATATGCCCGCTTAATTAAGACATGCAAACGTGTGTGCATTCAGATTTCACTGGATCTTGTGTATCATTAAAGTTGACGCTGGAACAGTTCAAATACTGGACTCAGTACTCAAAGCAAATAGTACTATAACATCTTGTTTGGGATAGTCAAAATGTAATTTCAATCATTATTAACTATATATCTCGGCCTATTAGGTTCGTCATTTCATCATATAAACTATTTAATAACCCCTTTATTCATTTTCTTTGTCGGCGGGCAGGGCTTGGGCAAGGTTCATCAGCGTCACGGAAGGCGAATGGAAACGACAGCTGAAATGGTTTCGACCCAAGGTAAGTAATTAAGTAGTACTAGCTAGCTAGCTAGCTAGCTGCCATCTCTTTAATTATCATGCTTGATTAATTATTATCTGATCAAATTAAATTCCATTCTTGTAATAAAGGCCCTGAAGCAGGCACAGGGGACTAATCTGTGTGCATTCTGCGTTTGCGAGAACATTCGCATGATGGCGTCCGAAAGGAGCAGATCTCAAAGACATGAATGGGTACGCTTGTCAGAACACTATTCACAATTTTTACACCATTATCGATATCTAGTCACACAACTAATACACATGCATATGGATCTCCTTCTTAACAGTTCAAAGAGGTGCGAGACAAGCTCCTAGAAACGGAGCACGTAGAAGCACTTCAAGAGGAAATAGCGGGATTTTTGCTCGACCAGGTCATAAATCTGAAGGGAGAATACTATTACCCGCTACCGCCCCCATCGACTAGGTCATGAACCACTTCCAATTGTCATCGTGCTCCGAAGGCACCAATTAGGCTAATGCCACTGGCTCCGAAGGCAACATGCATATGTAGGAGAAATTGTATATAGCTATACATGTGTGTATGTGTGAATTAATATGGTGGTTTGTGAGACATTGATGATATATATATATATATGATTGGTTCTACTAGAAATTCTATTTATATATATATATATATGCATAATGTGTACAATGTGTAGTATTGTAAAATACTAGCAAACGAAAAAGAATTAAAATGGAAAACACAAAATTAAATGAAAAAGTAATCATAAAACCAAAAACCCCCCAAACATTTTAGTACCGGTTGGTGTTACCAACCGGTACTAAAGGGCTCCCGGCCCCCGGAGCTGGCTCGTGCCACGTCGTTGCCCTTTAGCACCGGTTCATGCTTAACCGGTACTAAAGGGGGGGCCTTTAGTGTACACACTTTAGTGCCGGTTAGGGAACCGGCACTAAAGGGCCTTACGAACCGGTGCTATTGCCCGGTTCTGCACTAGTGATGATATCCTGGTTTATTCGAAGAATGAAGAGGAACAGAAGGAGCATTTGCGTTTGGTACTTGGAAAGCTCAGAGAACATCAATTATATGCCAAGTTCAGCAAATGTGAGTTTTGGTTGAAGGAAGTAGGATCCTCGGACATGTTATATCTGGAGAAGGTATAGCAGTAGATCCCGCTAAAGTTGAAACTGTGACCAAGTGGGAAGCCCCAACAACAGTTGGAGAGATCCGGAGTTTTCTTGACTCGCAGGATACTACCGGAGATTTATTGAGAATTTCTCAAAGATTACGAAGCCTATGACTGAGTTGTTGAAGAAAGATACCAAGTTCATATGGACAGAGGAATGTGAGGCTAGTTTCCAGGAGTTGAAGAAACGCTTAGTTACCTCACCAATATTGATTTTGCCAGAAAAAACCAAAGATTATGAGGTGTATTGCGACGCTTCACGTCGAGGTCCTAGAGCAGTGCTTATGCAGGAAGGGAGAGTTGTTTCATATGCCACAAGACAACTGAAGCCTCATGAGTTGAATTATGCTACGCATGATTTGGAGTTAGCAGCCGTAGTGCATGCATTGAAGACATGGAGACATTTTCTCATTGGAAATCATTGTGAGGTGTACACGGATCATAAGAGTTTGAAGTACATTTTCACATAGAAGGAGTTGAATCTCAGACAAAGGAGATGGTTGGAGCTCATTAAGGATTATGATATGAAATTGCATTATCACCCCTGAAAGGCTAATGTAGTAGCTGACGCATTAAGCCGCAAGAGCCATGTCAATATGTTAATGACGGGAGGAATACTAAGGGAGTTAGCCAAAAATCTTCGTGAACTATGTTTGGAAATAGTTCCGAGAGGTTATGTAGCAGCAATGGAGATTCAGTCAACCTTGATGGATAAAATCAGGGAAGCTCAGAAAGCTGACAAAGAGATTGCCGCTATAAAGGGGAAACTGAGAAAAGGAAAAGCTAAAGGATTTCGTGAGGATGAACACGACACCCTATGGTTTGAAGACCGCGTTTATGTGCCCAATGACCCGGAGATCAGGAAGTTGATTTTGCAAGAGGCACACGACTCACTGTATTCAATTCACCCAGGAAATACCAAGATGTATCTGGATTTGAAGGATATTTTCTGGTGGACCGGAATGATGAAGGATATAGCGGAGTATGTAGCAGTTTGTGATGTATGTCAAAGAGTAAAGGCAGAGCATCAGAAGCCAACAGGATTGTTACAACCATTGACGATACCCGAATGGAAGTGGGATAAGCTAGGCATGGATTTTATCACGGGATTACCCCGGACTCGTTCAGGCTATGACTCGATTTGGGTTGTATTTGATCGATTGACGATAGTAGCTCATTTCATCCCACTAAAGACCACTTACACCCGTCCTAAGTTGGAAAAGATATACATGACCAGGATCGTATGTCTGCAGGGAGTTCCAAGGAGTATCGTATCAGATAGAGGAACCAGTTTACCTCAAAGTTCTGGCAGCAGTTGCACGAAACTTTGGGAACCAGGCTAGAATTCAGTACAGCTTTTCATCCACAGACAGATGGACAGACCGAGAGAGTCAATCAGATTTTAGAGGATATGCTAAGAGCTTGTGCGCTAGATTATGCATCTAGTTGGGACAATAATTTGCCATATGCAGAGTTCTCTTACAATAACAGTTACCAAACCAGTTTAAAGATGGCCCCTTTCGAAGCTTTGTACGGAAGGAGGTGCAGGACACCGTTGTCATGGGATGAAGTTGGAGACCTCCAGTTGTTTGGTCCTGACTTGATTAAAGAGTCTGAACAGAAGGTGAAGTTGATTCGCGATAGGCTCAAGGTAGCCCAGTCCAGACAGAAAGAGTTATGAAGATTCTAAACGCAAGGAGACAGTTTACGAAGTCGGAGACAGAGCTTATCTTTGAGTATCTCCACTTCGGGGAACAAAGCGTTTTGGACTTAAAGGGAAGTTAGCGCCACGATTTGTAGGACCATATCGAGTTTTGGAGCGTATGGGAGAAGTGGCCTACAAGTTGGAATTGCCTGAAGGATTGTCAGGAGTACATGATGTGTTCCACGTTTCTCAGTTAAAGAAATGTCACGCGAAGATCACTGACATACCATTGAGAGACACAGTGCCTTTGGAAACTATTCAGTTGGATAACGATTTGACCTACAAGGAGAAACCAGTCAAGATTCTTGAGTTTGCCAGCCGAGTTACTCGCAGCAAGATTATTAAGTTTTGCAAAGTTCAGTGGAGCCACCACACGGAGGATGAAGCCACCTGGGAACGAGAGGAAGATTTACTCAAGAACCACCCTCACCTATTTTCTAGCCAACCCGAATCTCGAGTGCGAGATTCATCTTAAGGGGGGTAGGTTTGTAACATCCCAAATTTTCAATTTGGAATGTTATACATTAGATCATCATGCATATCATATTTTATTTTGCATTTTGGTTGATCCTAGAAATTCTACGCAACTCAATGACCCACGGAGAGAGTTGGGGATTTCGTTATTTTCATATTTGAGTTTTCTCAAATTTTGAGAATAGGATCATTTGATTTTATTTATTTTATCATCAATTATTTCTATTACAAAAATATGAGAGAGGAATAAAATGACTTTCACAAAATAAAGAAATATTGAGGATTTAATAAAAAATCAAATAAGATTTTATTTCGGAGTTTGTCGGTGTTTATTTGAATTTAGGAAAAATGTGCGTTTTTCAAAATTGCATTTAGGGCCCAAATAAATGTTCACCTTGTGCGGCTTGATTTTAGAAGCCCGTGAAAATTTATTTCGGAATTTTTGAGTCCGTTTAGTATTTCTTTTTATTTTTCTTCCGAGCGGAATAATTAAAAAAACGAACCGACTTTGGCCCGTACCCGAGCGGGACACCGCCCGGGGGCAGCCTTTAAATAGCGCCGCCCCGAGCCGCCCAAGCCCATCAGCCCCGCCTCGATCTGCGCGAGCCGCCAGAGCCGCCGCCGCCGACGACGACAATCCCGCCGCCCGAGGTTCGTCGCGCCTAGATTTCCATGCCGAAAAAAAGAGAAAAAAATTCAGCGTTCGTCGTTTTTCTTTTTCTCGGATTAAATCCGCGATTTTTCTGATCGCGATTCCTGATCTGATTTTCGTTTTAGTTTAACTTTTCACTCGTTTATCGGAATTAGGCGATTCAAGCGCCTAGGGATTCGTCTCGAAACCCTCTATCCGTTTAACCAACTTAAACAAGTTTTTGCTACTGTGAAATTTGCCCTAGATCCAGATTACTAGAACGAAGTTGTTTTCTTTCGCCGTTTGACTTTCGTTGCTTCGTTCGATTTGATTCTTTTTGTCAACCGGAGTTCTTAAGTTGAACCTTCTGGTTAGATCTCTTATTTGAGTTTTACCTGTGCATTAGATGAGTACTTATTGTATGCTTGTTTGTTTGTCTGTGATAGAATACCCGGAGTGCGTCGCCTATTACTTCGAATCGTTAGGTTTCGCGGATCACCAGCAAGGCAAGTAACACTTTGATCATACCTTTTCTACTACCCAGTTTTATTGCATTAGATGAATACTCACACATTGCATGATTAGGATCTAATTAAATTGTGGGATGGGAAGTAGATGTGGTAGTACCTATTACCTGTTTATTATCAAACCTTTGGGAGTTTCTTCTACGTTTGCTTATTATGCCATGCTATGCTAGTAGACGTGGATTGGGTGAGTGAAATCCATGACAGATGTGAGATTGTTAATTCATGGTTTATCTAAGGTGGCAACTTAAACACACATCTGGGTGGATTGAGGCACCTGGGTATTCCAGGACTTGCCAGTTTTCTTTTGGACCGCCACCCAGGGTCAAAGGGATCATGAGACTAATCATACTAGAAACTTCCCTGTGCAGCCACAAGCTATTATGGGCTCTAGCATAGTTGACTAAGTTGTGCGAACTCTTACTGTGGTAGACTAACAGATGTATGGGATGTAGGTGGTACGGTCTACCCGATCGTAAGGTGCTAGCGCTTCTGAAAGACTATGTCTCGGTCATCCTTCTTCTCAAACACCCTATAGTGCGAGAAAACAAACGGAGGCGATCGAGTCTTGTGGGGAAAAGTGCGCAAACATCTGTAGAGTGTAATAAACTAATCATGGTTAGCCGTCTCCCCGGTTATGGACATCTTGAGTATCTAGTACTTGGATTTTCATGTGAATCTCAACATGTTACTCTAAATTAATTTTGTTGGGTTATGTTTAATGATGATGCTTAATTGGGATTGAGAATGCTGTCAACCATTCTCAATGTTTAACAACCACGATGATAGTAATTAAATTTTATTCCTTTGAAGTAGGGAAAAATTGGCTTTACGCAAAACTGTAACCATAGTACTTTCCACCAGCCAAATATGCATATAGTATAGCTGTTTCATTCCATTACTCTCTATCTGTTACCTTGCCAGCATATTCCATGTGCTGACCCGTTTCGGGCTGCAACGTTAATGTTGCAAACTTTTCAAATGACAATTAAGGAGTTTTTAGGTCGTGGTTCTATACTCAGTGATGCCGTTGGAGTTGATGGACTCACTTATCTTCCAAGCCTTCCGTTGTTATCATTATTAGATGGCCTTAAGCCATACTTATTGTAATAAGTTCTCTTTTGAGACACTCGATGTAATAAGTGTGTGATTGCTACTATGCTATAAATCCTCCGAGTACTGTGTGGTGTCAGCATTACTGATCCAGGGATGACACCGGAGCACAGAGATTAGACTGTTTGTGGTCTGGTCTCTACAGAGAGAGACCTCCATGAAACCAGCACATCACCCAAGGGCGAGTGCTGAAAAATATCCACGGACGTAAACTCCATGATCGGTGACCAATCATATTGGATAGGCACAGACGCAGGCGGTTCGGAGCCTGTGGCTGGGGATGAATCCAAGGGTCCGGTAACGCAGGTCTTATGGGAGGTGAAGTCAGTATTCGGCTCTATCGTCTTTGAGTGTGTGGCCTCCGTGGCGGGGTCCATCCACCCGTCCTCAGATGGCACAATCTGCTCCAGATTGAGGGCTGGAGCAGCTACAGGTGTGATCTCCCGAACACCATCCGACGGCAGAGCTAAGTCATGCTCATCGTGGCTGTGCGGCGCACCTGACATGGGCTCGAATCTGTCGAAGATCAAGTCTCAACGGATCCCGGCAGTATAGTTCAAGCTTCCAAACCTGACCTGATGGCCAGTGGCCAAGCAAGTTGGCCTGCATTATGAAATCGCCGAATACGAAGATCTGTCTGGGGAGAAAAACCTCACCCTGGATCGCATCGTTGCCGATGATCGAAGGAGCCATCAAGCCTTTACCGTGATGGTACAGTGGAACTCTCAATGAAAGCACCAATGTCGGTGTCAAAACCGGCGGATCTCTGGTAGGGGTTCCCGAACTATGCGTCTAAGGCTGATGGTAACAGGTGGCAGGGGACACAATGTTTACCCAGGTTCGGGCCCTCTTGTTGGAGGTAATACCCTACTTCCTGCTTGATTGATCTTGATGATATGAGTATTACAAGAGTTGATCTATCATGAGATCCTAGAGGCTAAACCCTAGAAGCTAGCCTGTGATTCTGATTGTTCTTCTCCTATGAACTAAACCCTCCGGTTTATATAGACACCGGAGGGGTCTAGGGTTACACAGAATCGGTTACAAGGGAGGAGATCTACATATCCGAATTGCTAAGTTTTCCTTCCATGCAAAGGAGAGTCCCACCCGGACACGGGACGAAGTCTTCAATCTTGTATCTTCATAGTCCAACAGTCCGGCCAAAGTATATAGTCCGGCTGTCCGATGACCACCTAATCCAGGACTCCCTCACCAGTCTCCATGGGGATTGGCTAACCCATGTGTTCGGCAGCGGAGGTCCCACCTAGTGGCGCCTCCCGGACAACGTCCTGGGCTCCTCCCTTCAGAGCGGTTGTCACATCCCTAGCTTCTAGTGCTGCCTAGTGTTTGCATCTTGCTTGTGTCATGTTTAAATTTTTGAAACTTGAATTGAGGAATTTTGGAAGCCTCAACTTATAATTCAAGAAGGGCAAAGAACCCAAGAAAATTGCATTCAATGTTTCTCAAAATGTTCTTATTAACTTTTTGATATTTTTGGCAAGGCTTTTGCACCAATCCAAAAATAATGAACATTTGTAGGAATATTTTGGGCACTGAATTTAAATCATTATTGTATTTGAATTTGGAATTATATTCATAATATATATAGAATATATTTTCAAATAACTTTGAAATGTTTTATGTGCTTTTGGAAAAGTCCATCTAGCAACATAAAATTGTTCAGAGGATTTTTGGTACTGGTTTGAAACTATTGGAATTTCAAATAGTGGCAAGATTCAAATCAAAACAGAGAAACAAAATAGAAAAACAGAAAAGGAGAAAGGACTTACCTGGCAGAAGCTTACCTGGCGCCCACCAACAGGCCCAGTACTGTAACTGGCGGCCCAGCCCACCACCGCTGCCCCCTGTCGTCTTCCTCCTTGGACAGAAGGACAGGGGCGCGTGCTCGCCGCCTACTGGCCACGCGCAGGCCACCTCCACCCTGCCTGCTTCACTCCCCCGATGCCCTGAACACGCCACGACACCCTCGGATCCCCCCCTCTCAGCGCCCTCTCTCCCCTCGCCTGGACCCCTCTCTTTCACCCACCCGAGCGAGCTCGTCGCCGCCGACGCCGTTTACCGCGGCCATAGCCACCCCCTTGCTCCCCTGACCTGTCCAAGAGCTCCGGGAAGACTTCCTCATCCTCTCCACCATGCCATGGAACTATGGACATGCCAAAAGTTCGCCAACATCGCCGTTTCCATTGCAGGCCACCGTGGATCCTCGTCGTCGATTCGAGAGCTACCGGACGTCCCCGAGCCCGCTAACCATCCCTGCAGCTCCGCAGTGCGCCGCTGACCCGATTCCCCCTTGCCCCGTCGTCCCTAGCATCTGTAGCTGCCGTTCCCATGAGCTCCGAAGCTCGCCGCCGTCAGGCCTCATCGCCGCCGCAGCCAGAGCTAGCTATTACCGCAACCGAGCACTACAGCATGCTCAACACGCCGTCAGGAGTCCATAGCACCCACCCTCTGTTCCTGCCATGTGGTGCAACGCCGTTCTCGCTGAGGTACGAACTCCGGCCACCGAGGTTGTCGTCGTCGCCATCGTTCCCGGCCTCCCAGCACCCAACCGCTAGCACCACTGGATGTGCGCAAGCGCCGGCAACCCGTAGCCACAAACCGCTCGTCGAACGATGGCCCGTAGAGCAAACCCGACGCGAGCACCGCCGCGGCCTATCGTCGCCGGTGGTTAAACGCCGGTGGCTGACGTGGCACCATTAGTTTAGGTGCTAATCGTGTTTAGTTGTTGCCTGTGTGAATGACATGTGGGTCCCTGAGCATAATTAGGTTAGTCTAATTTTCTATTAAGATTAGTACTAATACGTGTGGACCCCACGTGTGAGCTTTGACTTTGGTCAAGTCAACATTGACCGGTCCCACCTGTCATCCACCAAACCAGCCTGAGACACTAACGTATGGGTCCCACAGGTCAGGTTTGACCTGGCCGACCCTGTCATCACACCAATGTCATGCTGATGAAGTAAATCATTTTCTGGATTTAAAATAATTAGAAAATTCCAGAAAATTTCTAAAACTTCTAAAAATCATAGCACTTAATCTATAACTCAGAATGAAGTAATTTATATATGAAAATTATCAAGAAAATCCAATCTATCCATTTATACCATTTTCATGCATGTTAGAACAACTTATAGCTACTATTTAGGACAAATCAAATGAATGGCATTTAAATAACCATATGTGGAGTTTGAATTTGAACCTTGGGTTCAAACCAACTACACTTAATTGTGTTGCTAGTTGCATTAGGACAAATCACATCATATTGCCATGTCATGATCATGCATCATATTGTGCATTGCATTGATTGTGTTTCTTCTCTGTTTGCCTGTGTTGTTCCCCCTCAATAGACGTTGTTCCGACGTTGTGATCGTTGACACTGATGAAGACCCAATGCTATATTCAAAAGTGCCAGGCAAGCAAAACCCCCTTGTTCATTCCGATACAATCCCACTCTCTCGCTCCTGCTCTCTTTTAATACATTAGTACAACAACGATTCAACTGTTACATGCTGCGGTAGCTGAACCCCTTTCCTCTGCATGACCTGTCATTGCCAAAGTAAATAGATGAAACCCACTAGCATGAGTAGGAGTTGATTGAGCCATGATGTGCCTACTCATTCATGTTTTTTTGTCATGCCTGCTACTGCTTAGAGTTGAGTCAGGTCTGATTCATCAGGGATGAATTGGAATGTGGTGAACATGTCCTACTGTTGAGAGCTAAGTGTGTGAACACGATTTGGTAAAGGTAGCGGTGAGAGGCCATGTAGGAGTACATGGTGGGTTGTCTCATTGCAGCCGTCCTTAGGAACTAAGTTCTGTGTTTGTGATCCATGAACAGTTACTACCACACATTGGGCTCCGGGCGCTCCAAGCTCTCTCGACTTCTTAATCAACCTGATCTCTGTCCAGGAATTGCAACTAGTTTCTGGTGTTTGTAGGTAGTGTTATTAGTCTACCAAGTGGCCCCTGGTACAGGTGGGCTTGGGACAGACTAGGCACAGTGGCACGGTGTACCAAGTGGCACCCGGATGGTGGGCTTGGGAACCCTACTCACATCGTTTGGGGCCGTGAGCGACACCCCGGCCGGATCTCCTAGCGGATGGAACCCGAATAGGAGATAAACCTGGACTAGAGACATGTGTGGTTAGTCAGGTCGTGGCCGACTCCCTCACCAGGCTTCCGCTTGAAGGTTGCCGAGATACATGATGTGTACATGGTGGTAAGTGGCGAGAGCGTGTGTGAAGAAGTACAGCCCTGCAGGGTTATCATTATCTATTCGAATAGCTGGATTCCTCGGATATGGAAACTTGGACCCCTTGCATAGTTCATAGACAAGTGAAAGTGGATACTCTAAAATGCGCAAGATAAGAGTGAGTGCTAAGGATGGCGTTCTCGTAGGAAGACGGGAGCGGATCCATAGTGGAGTATTGATATGGTGAATATGTGGACTCGTGTGCGCCACCTCAAAGAGTTATTTGCAGTCGTAGTTCAGGATATCCACCGAGTCAAAGCTGGCTTGCTGCAGTTAAACTCCACCACTCCTTTGATGATACTGATGCATATGTTGTTAGTTTTGATGTAAGTCTTGCTGGGTCCATTTGTACTCACGTTTGCTTAATTTATGTTTTTGCAGAGAGACATCAGTCTCACTAGTAGTTTCGCATGGACTTTGACGTTTAGCTTGTTACCTCAGCTACGATCTTGTACCCTTGGGAAGGTCTTGTAGATAGTCAGGTTCTGAGCCTTCTTCATTTGTAGTTGTCTGTACTCAGACAAGTTAAGCTTCCGCATGTACTTGTAGCTTGTATGCTCTGTATGTTGGGTCATGAGACCCATGTTTGTAATTCTTGGCTCTTCGGAGCATAATGAATAAATACTTGAGTCGTAGAGTTATGATGTGATCTCATGTTGTATTTACACATATCGAGCATATTTGTGTGTATGATTGAAATGCTAGGTATGTGTGTGATCCGAGAACCTCGTTGTTCATCCTTGGTAGCCTCTCTTATGGGGAAATGTAGTCTTGTGCTTCCATGAGCCATAGTAGTCCGCTACATCCCGGTTCACCGGAGTCCTGCTAGCCCAGCACTACTGCTTCGGAACACTTGACTGGCTGGCATGTGATTCACTTCGTTCCTGTGTCTGTCCCCTCGGGCAAATGTCACGCGGTGACATCCGAAGTCCTGCCTAGCCTGCTACAGCCCGGTTCACCGGAGTCCTGTTAGCCCAGTGCTACAACCCGGATTCGCACGCTACTGACCGACATGCTCGATGTTGATTCATGTATGTCTGTCCCCGTAAGTTAGTGCCAATTTGGGTTCATGACTAGTCATGTCGGCCCGGGTTCTCTGTCATGTGGATGCTAGCGACACTATCATATACGTGAGCCAAAAGGCGCAAATGGTCCTGGGCCATGGTAAGGCGACACCCGTGGGGATACCGTGTGTGAGGCCGCAAAGTGATATGAGGTGTTACAGGCTAGATCGGTGTGACTTAGAATCGGGGTCCTAACAGCTTTGGTATCAGAGCCTGACTACCTGTAGGATTACCAGCCAAACTGGTCGAAGTTGAGTCTAGAAATGCTTTAGATATATGAGGGAATTGATTGTGGAAGGGAACGTAAGGCTCTTTTTACTCCTTTACCTTATGCTCTTCTGATCTAAGTCAACCTCTTCTCTTCTACGGGGGTCAAGAACTAGGCTTCTCTTCTATCTCTCAGGATGATGTGTTCCTAAACCGTAGGTGCCTAGGATTGTTGAGTTCAAGCCTCAGTCCAGTTCCTACTACTTCCATATGTTCATAGCTGGCCTCAGAACCTTGATATTGTGATGTTGAGTGGTTATGCCACCTTTTTTGCAGGATGTCTCAAATCATTTTGAGCATTTACAGTCGTTATGCTATCCGACTCATCCTAGGTTTCTAAACAGTCTGATGCATCTGCAAATCCCTTCATCCCGTTCCTGATGCCCTTTTGGGCCAGATTAAGCACACTAATCGGTGAATTGAGGTACTCTATTGCCTCGACATATATGTTGGAGTTGTTATTATGACACTAGGGTATCTTAGATTTAGTAATCTAGCTATGTTTGGTGTTCCCAGTGTGATGATTCTGGCCATCATTCTTGAAAGCATCCCGTGATGCCATTTAGTAGTAGGTATTCTATTCCTGTGTTCTTGACCCAAGAATCACTCTGTTCACTTCCTGTTGATATCGTTGCTAATTCCTTTAGGATATTAGAAACCTTTGTGATAGTCCTCGAGGTCTGTGGTATTTCCTTCTTCCAAATACCATGAACCATTAAGGCAGAAGTTCTTTCAACCAAAAGATCACCATTAGAGTACTCCTGAGGAGTTCTCCATTCATAATTGTGATTCTGCCAGTTCTACCCTTTCCGCATGAGTTATCCGGAAGAAATGTTGAGCTTCGCTCGCCATACTAATCTGTGCATCCACAACTCAGAAAATCGTATGTTCCTCTGATTTCTGACCTTCGTCTATCAATTGATAGTCAAGAGTATCCGTGCATTCGTTCGTCGATGCCCATTACTCTTGGGGTCCGTCAAGTCATTCTATTCCATAATGACTAGGAGAAACAAGCTCCAGTACCTCATCCATTTCTAGGATTGGGCAAAGCAGTTGTATTCCGCAGATCAAATGCTAATCCAGCTTTTGATTCTGTTCTACCCTGAAGTATTGCCCTCTTGATGCCAGAAATGTCATGATAATTGCACCAACTCTTATAAATTCTTGATGCAGTGATACTTCTCGCCATCATCATTCGCTCCTTGGTTCCATGTTGTTGTAACCGGAATGCCGACAAGTGGACTGTGATGTGTGAAATCAATACTCCTAGCAACCCTGTTGCTTGGTAATTAATGGACAATACTCTCATTCTTAGCGTGCTGGTTATTGAATCATCATCCTAAAATTGATCGTGCTACCTAGTCCATATTTTCGGGTGCACTCATCGACCAATGAGTTAGGATTGTGACAATCCCTCGCTCCTTCATCATATCATCTTACCCTGAAAAGCAAGATTGTTCTCGAGCTTAATAACATATCGGTGGTTCGTGATTTTCCGAATATCTTCTGGGAAGTATTACCAGGTTGTTCCCTGATCGCTATGTTGAGTTCGTGATCATGTTGGTGTTTCTCTAAACCATCCATTCTCCAAGAATCTGTGTTGGATACCCCGAGCTAGTTGGTTAAGCTAAACAACTGCTTGGAGAGTTGGAAGATGGAAGCTTGTCCGACTTAGTTCATCACTAAGGGATATCCTTGTGTGTGTGTGTGTGTGCATGTGTGTGGGTGTGTGTGTGTGTTGAAGAAAGATGATATCTTCATCGACCGATCCCCGTGATCTGTTGTTGAAACTATTGTCTTGTCAAAACCTTGATTTGAGTGTGGGCTATTGTCAAATCAAGTTAGAACCAACGATATTCGTAATGTTGTCTTACTCGTGGTTGATTGCTCGAGCATACACCATTACATCTTTTGGTCTGACCAATACTATCACCATGTTCATATAATGGTGGAAGTCCAGTGATATGGAAATTCCGATGAGTTGATGTTGAGCCCATCAGCAGCATTTTGTCTCCCCCATGATTCATGTTGAACATCCAGCTAGTGTTGGAAACTCGTGTAAGCATTTTCTTCATGCCCCGTTCATGTGCATTCGATGGAAGTTGCCGCCGTGAATTTGAGAAAGTTAGTTTTGCTTCCTTTGTAATCGTCCCAAGTCAGTCATGCATGTGCAAAGCATACTATGCTTTGGTAGATTAATTACCTCCACTCCATATGAATTCCATAGCACACCAAGCCACTGATTGACTTGTTCTAGGTAAAGAAGTCTAATTTAAGTGCACAAGACTTCGATATCCTCGATGATGGTTCCACACCTGAACTCGGTAGTATTTTATTATAAGACTACTATGTGGTCATGTTGTCTAGGACAACGTGTTCACATGCGAGTAGCAGAACCCGCTCATGTCTTGGACCTTTCTATCATATTTCATCTCCTGAGAATCTCGCAACATCATCTCGTCTCGTTGATTTGTGTAGCAACTCTTCTTTTCAGACATGTTGAGTCTGAAGTATCATGTTTCTAACCAGATCTGAATCTCAGGCAGATATGATGGTTGGAACATTCCCACCATTTGCTTTTTGTTCCCAGCTTGCACCCCATTGTGCCAATCCTACCATGGGTTGCCGTCTCGGTAATTACTACTCAGGATTATCTTCAAAGTGGGCTTACAATGGGTCCATCCATCTCCGATGATAAGCAAAAATCACTCATTGCATTGTCTTCAACAAGGTAGTCAACATCATCCATTCTGGTCTGATTATGTCATTCTTTCGAACTCCTTGAAACGATCAATTGTGATTGCCTTAGGCTGGTATAAAGAGTTCCAATGATCTCAGTATCAAAAGTAATTCTTTTGCCACTTAAGGAAATAATTCTATGAGTCACCTCTTCTAAGGTGTCCCGTTATGGAATCATGGCAATTCAGTCCTTGCTACGTTGAAATGCATCCACCATCTACTTTAGTGTGGAATTGTTGCCTACCAAATCGAACTTCATCATCTATTACTATCCATGCCTCTTGATGTATATTTTGTGTTCCAATTCAAGTGATGCCTCAATGTCTCACTCCATGAGTTGATCTTGACTGCTCGGTCTTCGAGGAGATCGTTTTCTGTCGAGTTCCCTTCTGTAGTCATCGTGTTGGATCAAGATCTCGAAGGCAAAGACGTCAAGATCAATATGAAGCAATGGATCATGAAGAATGTGTTAGTTCCGTACCCCCTCTGTCTTCTTCCTCACGTCTTGAATCTTGGGACGAGATTCTTGTTTAGTGGGGGCGAGTTGTCACATCCCTAGCTTATGGTGCTGCCTAGTGTTTGCATCTTGCTTGCATCATGTTTAAATTTTTGAAACTTGAATTGAGGAATTTCGGAAGCCTCAAATTATAATTCAAGAAGGGCAAAGAACCCTAGAAAATTGCATTCAATGTTTCTCAAAATGTTCTTATTAACTGTTTGATATTTTTGGCAAGACTTTTGCACCAATCCAAAAATAATGAACATTAGTAGGAATATTTTGGGCACTGAATTTAAATCATTATTGTATTTTAATTTGGAATTATATTGATAATATATATATATATATATAATATTTTCAAATAACTTTGAAATGTTTTATGTGCTTTTGGAAAAGTCCATCTAGCAACATAAAATTGTTCAGAGGATTTTTGGCACTGGTTTGAAACTGTTGGAATTTCAAACAGTGGCAAGATTCAAATCAAAACAGAGAAACAAAATAGAAAAATAGAGAAGGAGAAAGGACTTACCTGGCAGAAGCTTACTTGGCGCACACCAATAGGCCCAGTACTGTAACTGGCGGCACAGCCCGCCACCGCTGCCCCCTGTCGTCTTCCTCCTTGGACAGAAGGACAGGGGCGCGTGCTCGCCTCCTGCTGGCCACGCGCAGGCCACCTCCACCCTGCCTGCTTCACTCCCCCGGACCCACCCCCCTCTCAGCGCTCTCTCTCCCCTCGCCTGGACACCTCTCTCTCACCCACCTGAGTGAGCTCGTTGCCGCCGACGGTGTTTACCGCGGCCACAGCCACCCCCTTGATCCCCTGACCTGTCCAAGAGCTCCGGGACGTCTTCCTCATCCTCTCCACAAAGCCATGGAACTACGGACGCGCCACAACGTCACTAGCATCACCGTTTCCATCGCCGGCTACGGTGATCCTCGCCGTCGATTCGAGAGCTACCCGACGTCCCCGAGCCCGCTAACCATCCATGTAGCTCCGCGGTGAGCCGCTGACTCGATTCCCCCTTGCCCCGTCGTACCTAGCATCCTGTAGCTGACGTCCCCATGATCTCCCAAGCTCGCCTCCGTCAGGCCTCATCGCCACCGCGGCCAGAGCTAGCTATTACCGCAACCGAGCACTGCAACATGCTTAGCACACCGTCTATAGCACCCACCCTCTGTTCCTGCCGTGCGCTGCAACGCCGTTCTCGCTGAGGTCCGAACTCCGGCCACCACGGTTGTCGTCGTCGCCGTCATTCCTGGCCTCCCAGCACCCAACCGCTAGCACCACTGGATGCGCGCAAGCGCCAGCAACCCATAGCCACAAACCGCTAGTCGAATGGTGGCCCATAGAGCAATCCCGACGCGAGCACCGCCGCGGCCTGTCGTCACCGACGGTTAAACATCGGTGGCTGACGTGGCACCATTACTTTAGGTGCTAATCATGTTTAGTTGTTGCCTGTGTCAATGACATGTGGGTTCTCGAGCATAATTAGGTTAGTCTAATTTTCTGTTAAGATTAGTACTAATATGTGTGGACCCCACGTGCGAGCTTTGACTTTGGTCAAGTCAGCGTTGACTGGTCCCACCAGGCATCCACCAAACCAGCCTGAGACAGTGACGTATTGGTCCCACAGGTCAGGTTTGACCTGGCCAACCCAGTTGACCTGCTGATGTCACACCTATGTCAGGATGACAAAGTAAATCATTTTCTGGATTTAAAATAATTAGAAAATTTCAGAAAATGTCTAAAACTTCTAAAAATCATAGCAATTAATCTATAACTCAGAATGAAGCAATTTATATATGAAAAATTATCAGAAAAATCCAATCTATCCATCTGTACCATTTTCATGCATGTTAGAACAACTTATAGCTACTGTTTAGGACAAATCAAATGAATGGCATTTAAATAACCATATGTAGAGTTTGAATTTGAACCTTGGGTTCAAACCGACTACACTTAATTGTGTTGCTACTTACATTAGGCCAAATCACATCATATTGCCATGTCATGATCATGCATCATATTGTGCATTGCATTGATTGTGTTTCTTCTCTGTTTGCTGGTGTTGTTCCCCCTCAGTAGACATTGTTCCGACGTTGTGATCGTTGACACTGATGAAGACCCAATGCTATCTTCAGAAGTGCCAGGCAAGTAAGACCCCCTTGTTCATTCCGATACAATCCCACTGTCTAGCTCCTGCTCTCTTTTACTGCATTAGGAAAACAACGATTCAACTGTTACATGATGCGGTAGCTAAACCCCTTTCCTCTGCATGACCTGTCATTGCCACAGTAAATAGATGAAACCCACTAGCATGAGTAGGAGTTGTTTGAGCCATGATGTGCCTACTCATTCATGTTTGTTTGTCAAGCCTGCTACTGCTTAGAGTTGAGTCATGTCTGATTCATCGGGGATGAATTGGAATGTGGTGAACATGTCCTACTGTTGAGAGCTAAGTGTGTGAACACGATTTGGTAAAGGTAGCGGTGAGAGGCCATGTAGGAGTACATGGTGGGTTGTCTCATTGCAGCTGTCCTTAGGAACTGAGTTCTGTGTTTGTGATCCATGAACAGTTACTACCACACATTGGGCTCCGGGCGCTCCAAGCTCTCTCGACTTATTAATCAACCTGATCTCTGTCCAGGAGTTGCAACTAGTTTCTGGTGTTTGTAGGTAGTGTTAGTAGTCTACCAATTGGCATCCGATACAGGTGGGCTTGGGACAGACTAGGCACAGTGGCATGGTGTACCAAGTGGCACCTGGATGGTGGGCTTGGGAACCCTACTCACATCGTTTGGGGCCGTGAGTGACACCTCGGCCGGATCTCCTTGCGGATGGAACCCGAATAGGCGATAAACCTGGACTAGAGACTTGTGTGGTTAGTCAGGTCATGGCCGACTACCTCACCAGGCTTCTGCTTGAAGGTTGCCCAGATACACGACGTGTACATGGTGGTAAGTGACGAGAGTGTGTGTGAATAAGTACACCCCTACAGGGTTATCATTATCTATTCGAATAGCCGAATTCCTCTAAAATACGCAAGATAAGCGTGAGTGCTATGGATGGCGTTCTCATAGGAAGACGGGAGCGGATCCATAGTGGTGTATTGATATGGTGAATATGTGGACTCGTGTGCGCCACCTCAAAGAGTTATTTGCAGTCGTAGTTCAGGATAGCCACCGAGTCAAAGCTGGCTTGCTGCAGTTAAACTCCCCCACCCCTTTGATGATACCGATGCATATGTAGTTAGTTCTGATGTAAGTCTTGTTGGGTACACTTGTACTCACGTTTTCTTAATTTATGTTTTTGCAGAGAGACGTCAGTCTCACTAGTAGTTCCGTATGGATTTCGACGTTTAGCTTGTTACATCAGCTACGATCTTGTACCCATGGGAGGGTCTTGTAGATAGTTAGGCTTCTGAGCCTTCTTCATTTGTAGTTGTCTGTACTCAGACAAGTTAAGCTTCTGCATGTGCTTGTTGCTTGTATGCTCTGTATGTCGGGTCATGAGACCCATGTTTGTAATTCTTGGCTCTTTGAGGCATAATAAGTAAATACTTGAGTCGTAGAGTTATGATGTGATCTCATGTTGTATTTACACATATCGATCATATTTGTGTGTATGATTGAAATGCTTGGTATCTGTGGCATCCGACAACCTTGTTGTTCATCCTTTGTAGCCTCTCTTCTGGGGAAATTTAGTCTTGTGCTTCCACAAGCCATAGTAGTCCGCTACATCCCGGTTCACCGGAGTCCTGCTAGCCCAGCACTACTGCTCCGGAATACTTGACTGGCCGGCATGTGATTCACTTCGTTCATGTGTCTGTCCCCTCGGGCAAATGTCACGCGGTGACATCCGGAGTCCTGCCTAGCCTGCTACAGCCCAGTTCACCGGAGTCCTGTTAGCCCAGTGCTACAACCCGGATTCACACGCTACTGACCGACATGTCTACCTGGATTCATGCATGCCTGTCCCCGTAAATTAGTGCCAATTTTGGTTCACGACTAGTCATGTCTACCCGGGTTCTCTGTCATATGGATGCTAGCGACACAATCATATACGTGAGCTAAAAGGCGCAAACGGTCCCGGGCCATGGTAAGGCGACACCCATCGGGATACCGTGCGTGAGGCCGCAAAGTGATATGAGGTGTTACAGGCTAGATCGGCGTGACTTAGAATTGGAGTCCTGACAGCGGTCCTCTGGGATAACACTTCGGTGTCATCCCTGGCCCCGGGGGAGTAAGCAGGCGGTGGCGACATGCTCGCCATCTCCAACGGAGTCAACAAACTCCAGATGAGGATCGCTGGATAAGGTCACGAGCCGGACTTTAACAGTGTGGATTAACCATGTCAGAATAATAAAAAGAAAGGCCTGGATGTGCGCATAAATAAGCCATGTCACTTACAATGCGGCCTGGGGCCGAGTACAGGGGCGACGTTCCAGACTACTGTCAACGTCCCACGCGGTGTTGACCACTAGAGCGCCCTTCCCCTTTTGGGCGCTTTCGCCTCCAGATGTGCTGAGGCCAGCCTCTTCTTCTTCTTCTCCTCGGGAGGAGGGTTGTTTTCCTCCTCCTCCTCCTCTTCCTCGTCATTGTCGTCAGGGACAGAGGAATGGGCCTTGTCGTCTTCGGACGTCGCGTCCGAAGTGCCCTTGCGACGGGGGCCACTCTTGACCCCCTTGGCCTTCTTCTTGGCCTTCTTCTCCCGCGTCGTATATGGCGCCGGCACCAGCATCTTCGCCAGGTGTGGGATGACTGGTTCTTCGGGCAACGGAGCCGGACACTGGATCTGCTTCGCCCTCTCCACCTAGTCCTGAGGAAGCAATACTAAGATATCAGACATCATCCTCGAAACATTTAAGTTGGGAATATGTCAAAAGTAACATACCTTGTTGGCGGGGCGTTTACAATTGTGACCACGGTATGAATCTGTGGCCGGTGGCTTCTCATTGCCCTTAAAGAGCAACTTCCAGGCCCCTTCGTGAGAGGTATCGAAGAGCCTTTTCAGTGTCTGGTAATTCTCCGAATTGAACTCCTATAAAGGGCGGCTTCGGCGCTGGCACGAAAGAACCCGGCGGACCAGCATCACCTGGATAACGTCGACGAGCTTGACGTCCTTGGTCACCATGCTTTGAACGCGCGTCTGCAGCGCTATCAGCTCGTCAAGTGGACACCAGTCCGGACTCTTCTCTACCCAAGAGGTGAGTCGTATAGGAGCACTGGAGTGGAATTCGGCAGCTGTGGCCCAGGTAGTGCCGCGAGGTTCTGTGACTTAGAACCACTGCTTCTGCCATTCCTTTACTATCTCCACAAAGGTGCCTTTGGGCTAGGAGACGTTGGATAGCTTGCTCACCATGGCCCCTCCGAACTCCGTGTGCTGGCCGTCCACCACCTTCGGCTTCATGTTGAAGACTTTGAGTCACAGCCCGAAGTGGTAATGGATGCGGAGGAAGGCCTCGCACACAATGATAAAAGCCGAGATGGTGAGGAAGGAATTCGGGGACAAATCATGGAAATCTATCCCGTAATAGTACTGTTGGAAACTTGCCCTAGAGGCAATAATAAATTGATTATTATTATATTTCCTTGTTCATGATAGTCGTTTATTATCCATGCTAGAATTGTATTGATAGGAAACTCAGATACATGTGTGGATACATAGACAACACCATGTCCCTATTAAGCCTATAGTTGACTAGCTCATTGATCAATAGATGGTTACGGTTTCCTGACCATGGACATTGGAGGTCGTTGATAAGGGGATCACATCATTAGGAGAATGATGTGATGGACAAGACCCAATCCTAAGCCTAGCACAAAGATCGTGTAGTTCGTATGCTAAAGCTTTTTCAACAGGGTCTACACACTTAAGGTTCGATGACGCTAGGGTTATAAAGGAAGTTTGTATGTGATTACCGAAAGTTGTTCGGAGTCCCGGATGAGATCTTGGACGTCACGAGGAGTTCCGGAATGGTCCGGAGGTAAAGATTTGTATATGGGAAGTCCTGTTTTGGTCACCGGAAAAGTTTCGGGTTTTATCGGTAACGTACCGGGACCATCAGGAGGGTCCCGGGGGTCCACCAAGTGGGGCCACAAGCCCCGGAGAGCTGCATGGGCCAAGTGTGGGAGGGGACCAGCCCCAGGTGGTCTGGTGCCCCCCCCCCCCACAAGGGCCCAAGGCGCATGGGAGAGTGGGAGGGGGCAAACCCTAGGTCCAGATGGGCCTTAAGGCCCACCCTAGGGGGCGCCCCCCCTCTCCCCCTCTTGGCCGCCCCCTTTCCCATCTAGGGCTGCCGCCCCCCTAGGGGTGGGAACCCTAGAGGGGGCGCACCCTCCTACCCTCCTCCTATAAATAGTGAGGCCTAGGGGCTGCCCAACACGCGATTTGATCTCTCCCTGTTGGTGCAGCCCTACCTCTCTTCTCCTCATATCTCGTAGTGCTTGGCGAAGCCCTGCTGGAGTGCCACGCTCCTCCACCACCACCACGCCATTGTGCTGCTGCTGGATGGAGTCTTCCTTGACCTCTCCCTCTCTCCTTGCTGGATCAAGGCGTGGGAGACATCGTCCGGCTGTACGTGTGTTGAACGCGGAGGTGCCGTCCGTTCGGCACTAGTATCTCCGGTGATTTGGATCACGATGAGTACAACTCCATCAACCCCGTTCTCTTGAACGCTTCTGCTTAGCGATCTATAAGGGTATGTAGATGCACTCTCCTTCCCCTCGTTGCTGGTCTCTTCATAGATAGATCTTGGTGACACATAGGATAATTTTGAATTTCTGCTACGTTCCCCAACAGTGGTATCAGAGCTAGGTCTATGCGTAGTTTCTATGCATGAGTAGAACACAAAGTAGTTGTGGGTGTTGATTTTGTTCAATATGCTTACCGTTACTAGTCCAATCTTGATTCGGCGGAATCGTGGGATGAAGCGGCCCGGACCGACCTTACACGTACTCTTACGTGAGACTGGTTCCACCGACTGACATGCACTAGTTGCATAAGGTGGCTAGCGGGTGCCTGTCTCTCCCACTTTAGTCGGATCGGATTCGATGAACAGGGTCCTTATGAAGGGTAAATAGCAATTGGCATATCACGTTGTGGTCTTTGCGTAGGTAAGAAATGTTCTTGCTAGAAACCCATAGCAGCCACGTAAAACATGCAAACAACAATTAGAGGACGTCTAACTTGTTTTTGCAGGGTATGCTATGTGATGTGATATGGCCAAAGGATGTGATGAATGATATATGTGATGTATGAGATGATCATGTTCTTGTAATAGGAATCACGACTTCCATGTCGATGAGTATGACAACCGGCAGGAGCCATAGGAGTTGTCTTAATTTATTTATGACCTGCGTGTCAACATAAACGTCATGTAATTACTTTACTTTATTGGTAACTGTTAGCTGTAGTAGTAGAAGTAATAGTTGGCGAGACAACTTCATGAAGACACGATGATGGAGATCATGGTGTCATGCCGGTGACGATCATGGAGCCCCAAGATGGAGATCAAAGGGGCTATGTGATATTGGCCATATTATGTCACTATTATTATGTGATTGCATGTGATGTTTATCATGTTTTGCATCTTGTTTACTTAGAACGACATTAGTAAATAAGATGATCCCTCATAATAATTTCAAGAAAGTGTTCCCCCTAACTATGCACCATTGCGACAGTTCGTTCGTTTCTAAGCACCACGTGATGATCGAGTGTGATAGATTCCAACGTTCACATACAACGGGTGTAAGACAGATTTACACATGCAAACACTTAGGTTGACTTGACGAGCCTAGCATGTACAGACATGGCCTTGGAACACACAGAAGACCAAAAGGTCGAGCATGAGTCGTATAGAAGATACGATCAACATGAAGATGTTCACCGAGGTTGACTAGTCCGTCTCACGTGATGATCGGACACGGCCTAGTTGACTCGGATCGTGTTATACTTAGATGACTAGAAGAGGGATGTCTCTCTGAGTGGGAGTTCATAAGATGAACTTAATTATCCTGAACATAGTCAAAAGGATTTTGCAAATTATGTCGTAGCTCGCGTTTCAGTTCTACTATTTAGTTATGTTCCTAGAGAAAATTTAGTTGAAAGTTGATAGTAGCAATTATGCGGACTAGGTCCGTAAACTGAGGATTGTCCTCATTGCTTCATAGAAGGCTTATGTCCTTAATGCACCGCTCAGTGTGCTGAACCTTGAACGTTGTCTATGGATGTTGCGAACATCTGACATACACATTTTGATAACTACGTGATAGTTCAGTTAAACGGTTTAGAGTTGAGGCACCGAAAACATTTTGAAACATCGCGAAACATATGAGATGTTTCGAGGGCTGAAATTTGGATTTCAGGCTCATGCCCACATCAAGAGGTATAAGACCTCCGACGATTTTCTTAGCCTACAAACTAAGGGAGAAAAGCTCAATTGTTGAGCTTGTGCTCAGATTGTCTCAGTACAACAATCATTTGAATTGAGTGGGAGTTGATCTTCTAGATGAGATAATGATGTTTCTCCGAAGTCATTACCACCAAGCTGCTAGAGCTTCGTGATGAACTATAACATATCGAGGACATATATGATGATCTTTGAGATATTCGTGATGTTTGACACCACAAAACTAGAAATCAAGAAGGAGCATGAATTGTTGATGGTTGGTGAAACCACTAGTTTCAAGAAGGGCAAGGGCAAGAAGGGATACTTCATGAAACGGCAATTCAGCTGCTGCTCTAGTGAAGAAACCCAAGGTTGAACCCAAACCCGAGACTAAGTGCTTTTGTAATAAGGGGAACAGCCACTTGAGTAGAATTACCCTAGATACTTGGTAGATGAGAAGGCTGGCAAAGTCGATAGAAGTATATTGGATATACATTGTGTTAATGTGTACTTTACTAGTACTCCCAGTAGCACCAGGGTATTAGATACCGGTTCGGTTGCTAAGTGTTAGTAACTCGAAATAAAAGCTACGGAATAAACGGAGACTAGCTAAAGGTGAGATGACGATATTTGTTGGAAGTATTTCCAAGGTTGATCAAATATCGTACGCTCCATCTACCATCAAGTTTGGTGTTTGCGTTGAGCATAGACATGATTGGATTATGTCTATCGCGATACGGTTATTCATTTAAGGAGAATAATGGTTACTTTGTTTATTTGAATAATACCTTTAATGGTCTTGCACCTAAAATGAATGGTTCATTGAATCACGATCGTAGTGATACACATGTTCATGCCAAAAAGATATAAGATAGTACTGATAGTACCACCTACTTGTGGTCCTGCCACTTAAGTCATATCGGTATAAAACGCATGAAGAAGCTCCATGTTGATGGATCTTTGGGCTCACTCGTTTTTGAAAAGTTTGAGACATGCGAACCATGTCTATTGGTGTATATGCATGAAGAAACTCCATGCAAATGGACCGTTTGGACTCACTTGATTTTGAATCACTTGAGACATGCAAATCATACCACATGGGCAAGATGACTGAAAGCCTCGTTTTCAGTAAAATGGAACTAGAAAGGAACTTGTTCGAAGTAATACATTTTTGATGTGTGCAGTCCAATGAGTGCTGAGGCGTGTAGTGGATATCGTTATGTTCTTACTTCATAGATGATTTGAGTAGATGTTGAGTATATTTACTTGATGAATCACGAGTCTGAATTATTGAAAGGTTCAAGTAATTTCAGGGTGAAGTTGAAAGATCGTTGTGACAAGAGGGTAAAAGATCTATGATATGATCATAGAAATGAATATCTGAGTTACGAGTTTGGCACAGAATTTAGACATTGTGGAAATTGTTTCACAATTAATATAGCCCGGAACACCATAGTGTGATGGTGTGTCCGAACACCATAACTGCACCCTATTGGATATGATGCATACCATGATGTCTCTTATCGAATTACCACAATAATTTATGGGTTAGGCATTAGAGACAACCACATTCACTTTAAATAGGGCACCACGTAATTCCGATGAGATGACACCGTATGAACTATGGTTTAGAGAAACCTAAGCTGTCATTTCTTAAAAGTTTGGGGCTGCGACACTTATGTGAAACAGTTTCAGGCTGATAAGCTCGAACCCAAAGCGGATAAATGCATCTTCATAGGACAACCAAAATAGTTGGGTATACCTCCTATCTCAGATCCGAAAGCAATAAGGGATTGTTTCTAGAATCGGGTCCTTTCTCGAGGAAAGTTTTCTCTCGAAAGAATTGAGTGGGAGGATGGTGGGGACTTGATGAGGTTATTGTACCATCTCTTCAACTAGTATGTGGTAGGGCACAGGGAGTTGTTCCTGTGGCGTCTACACCAATTGAAGTGGAAGCTTACGATGGTGATCACGAAACTTCAGATCAAGTCACTATCAAATCTCGTGGGATGAAAAGGATGCGTACTACTTCAGAGTGGTACGTAATCCTGTCTTGGAAGTCATGTTGCTAGACAACAATGAACCTACGAGCTATGGAGAAGTGATGGTGGGCCTGGATTCCAAAATGGCTCGAGGCCATATAATCTGAGAGAGGATCCATATATGAAAACAAAGTGTAGACTTTGGAAGAACTACTTGATGGTCGTAAGGCTGTTAGGTATAGATGGATTTTAAAAGGAAGACGGACAATGATGGTAAGTATCACCATTAAGAAAGCTCGACTTGTCATTAAGATGTTTTCCGACAAGTTCAAGGAGTTGACTACGATGAGACTTTCTCACTCGTAGCGATGCTAAGAGTCTGTTGGAATTATATTAGCAATTACTGCATCATTTATGAAATCTTGCAGATAGGATGTCAAAACATTGTTTCCTCGACGATTTTTGAGGAAAGGTTGTATGTGATACAACCGGAAGGTTTTTTCAATCCTGAAATATGCTAATAAGTATGCAAAGCTCCAGAAATCCTTCTGAGGACTGGAGTAAGCATCTCGGAGTTGGAATGTATGCTTTGATGAGATGATCAAAGATTTTGGTGTATACAAAGTTTATGAGAAACTTGTATTTCCAAAGAAGTGAGTGGGAGCACTATAGAATTTCTGATGAGTATATGTTGTTGACATATTATGGATCAGAAATGATGTAGAATTTCTGGAAAGCATATAGGGTTATTTGGATAGTGTTTTTCAATGGAAAGCCTGGATTAAGCTACTTGAACATTGAGCATCAAGATCTATAAGGATAGATCGAAACGCTTAATGGTACTTTCAAATGAGCACATACCTTGACATGATCTTGAAGGTGTTCAAGATGGATCAGTCAAAGAAGGAGTTCTTGCCTGAGTTGTAAGGTATGAAGTTAAGACTTAAAGCTCGACCACGGCAGAATAGAGAGAAAGGACGAAGGTCGTCCCCTATGCTTAAGACATAGGCTCTACAGTATCCTATGATGCGTACCGCACCTGAAGTGTGCCTTGCCATGAGTCAGTCAAGGGGTACAAGAGTGATCCAAGAATGGATCACAGGACAGCGGTCAAAGTTATCCTTAGTAACTAGTGGACTAAGGAATTTTCTCGATTATGGAGGTGGTAAAAGAGTTCGTCGTAAAGGGTTACGCCGATGCAAACTTTGACACTAATCCAGATTATTCTGAGTAGTAAACTGGATTCATATAGTAGAACAGTTATTTGGAATAGCTCGAAATAGAGCGTGGTAGCTGCATCTAGGAGATGACATAGAGATTTGTAAAGCACACACGGATCTGAAAGGTTCAGACCCGTTGACTATAACCTCTCTCACAAGCAAAACATGATCAAACCCAGAACTCATCAAGTGTTAATCACATGGTAAATGTGAACTAGATTATTGACTCTAGTAAACTCTTTGGGTGTTAGTCACATGGGGATGTGACCTTGAGTGTTAATCACATATTGATGTGAACTAGATTATTGACTCTAGTGCAAGTGGGAGACTGTTGGAAATATGCCCTAGAGGCAATAATAAATTGATTATTATTATATTTCCTTGTTCATGATAATTGTTTATTATCCATGCTAGAATTGTATTGATAGGAAACTCAGATACATGTGTGGATACATAGACAACACCATGCCCCTAGTAAGCCTCTAGTTGACTAGCTCGTTGATCAATAGATGGTTACGGTTTCCTGACCATGGACATTTGATGTCGTTGATAACGGGATCACATCATTAGGAGAATGATGTGATGGACAAGACCCAATCCTAAGCCTAGCACAAAGATCGTGTAGTTCGTATGTTAAAGCTTTTTCTAATGTCAAGTATCATTTCCTTAGACCATGAGATTGTGCAACTCCTGGATACCGTAGGAGTTCTTTGGGTGTGCCAAACGTCACAACGTAACTGGGTGACTATAAAGGTGCACTACGGGTATCTCCCAAAGTGTCTGTTGGGTTGGCACGAATCGAGACTGGGATTTGTCACTCCGTGTGACGGAGAGGTATCTCTGGGCCCACTCGGTAGGACATCATCATAATGTGCACAATGTGACCAAGGAGTTGATCACGGGATGATGTGTTGCGGAACGAGTAAAAGAGACTTGCCGGAAACGAGATTGAACAAGGTATCGAGATACCGACGATCGAATCTCGGGCAAGTACAATACCGCCAGAGAAAGGGAATTGTATACGGGATTGATTAAGTCCTTGACATCGTGGTTCATCCGATGAGATCATCGTGGAGCATGTGGGAGCCAACATGGGTATCCAGATCCTGCTGTTGGTTATTGACCGGAGAACGTCTCGGTCATGTCTGCATGTTTCCCGAACCCGTAGGGTCTACACACTTATGGTTCGATGACGCTAGGGTTATAAAGGAAGTTTGTATGTGGTTACCGAAAGTTGTTCGGAGTCCCGGATGAGATCTCGGACGTCACGAGGAGTTCCGGAATGGTCCGGAGGTAAAGATTTATATATGAGAAGTCATGTTTTGGTCACTGGAAAAGTTTCGGGTTTTATCCGTAACGTACCGGGACCACCGGGAGGGTCCCGGGGGTCCACCAAGTGGGGCCACAAGCCCCGAAGGGCTGCATGGGCCAAGTGTGGCAGGGGACCAGCCCCAGGTGGGCTGGTGCGCCCCCCCCCCCCACAAGGCCCCAAGGCGCACGGGAGAGTGGGAGGGGGCAAACCCTAGGTCCAGATGGGCCTTAAGGCCCACCCTAGGGGGCGCCCCCCCTCTCCCCCTCTTGGCCGCCTCCCCATTCCCATCTAGGGCTGCCCCCCCCCCCTCTAGGGGTGGGAACCTTAGAGGGGGCGCACCCTCCTCGCCTCCTCCTATAAATAGTGAGGCCTAGGGGCTGCCCAACACGCGATTTAATCTCTCCCTGTTGGTGCAGCCCTACCTCTCTTCTCCTCATATCTCGTAGTGCTTGGTGAAGCCCTGCTGGAGTGCCATGCTCCTCCACCACCACCACGCCGTTGTGCTACTGCTGGATGGAGTCTTCCTCAACCTCTCCCTCTCTCCTTGCTGGATCAAGGCGTGGGAGACATCGTCGGGCTGTACGTGTGTTGAACGCGGAGGTGCCGTCCGTTCGGCACTACGGTCTCCGGTGATTTGGATCACGATGAGTACGACTCCATCAACCCCGTTCTCTTGAACGCTTCCGCTTGGCGATCTACAAGGGTATGTAGATGCACTCTCCTTCCCCTCGTTGCTGGTCTCTCCATAGATAGATCTTGGTGACACGTTGGAAAATTTTGAATTCTTGCTACGTTCCCCAACAAGTACATCAGCCCGCGGACGAAAGGGTGGAGTTGAAACCCTAGCCCACGGAAGAAATGGGGAATGAATACTACCCTCTGTGTGGGCTCCGGCATGGTGACTACTTGTCCCTCTGCTTGCAGACGATGGGCGATCTCCTTCGCCAAATATTCGGCCACCCAGAGCTTAGTAATGTCCTCCTCCTTGATGGAGGAGACCATCCACTTGCCCTGACCAGCAGATCCGGACATGGTTGCTTGAGTGGAAAGGAGATGAGAACTTGGGCGCTAGAGCTTGAGATCGGAAAGGCAGAGACAGAGAGAGAGAGAGCATGAGGAGAGGAAGAGGGCATTCTTATCCCCTTATAACGGTAGCAAATATTAAATGTCTCCTCACTCGCCTTAGGATTCGCCTGTTCCCTAGGGCTGTATAAACGGCACGTTTGAGTTACCCATTCCTGGATTGATGAGAATCCAGCAATAAGAGGAAGCGATCTCTGTTTCGACAAGATGTGCCAATAGCAACCTCGTCTCGAAGCGTGGAATGGTAGAAGAAAAACGGTTCGAAATTATAACTGGACAGACATGATGTCGTGTTGGAAAAAATCTGTCAACAGATTAGATTCGTGCAAATATTATATTCTCTCTGCGGTTGTGAATGGTGTGCATAACAGGTTAGGATACTATCATTGCATCCGAAGGCTACCGTGGAGTTTGGAGAAAGGGAACCCGCCTTACAATGCCGAAGACAATCAGCGCACCGGACTCCTCGTCATTGAAAGTCAGGTTTAGGGGCTACTTAGGGAGTCCTGGACTAAGGGGTCCTCGGGCGTCCGGCCTGTTATCCATGGGCCAGACTGATGGGCTGTTAAGATCGAAGACCATACTCGTGTCCGGATTGGACTCGACTTGGCGTGGAAGGCAAGCTTGGCGACCGAAGATTCCTTCTTATGTACCCGACTCCATGTAAACCCTAGATCCCTTCGGTGTCTATATAAACTGAAGGGGATAGTCCGGAAAGGACAACACATATATTCATTACCATATTCACATAGGCTAGACTTCCAGGGTTTATCCATTACGATCTCGTTGTAGATCAACTCTTGTAATACTCATATTCATCAAGATCAATCAAGTAGGAAGTAGGGTATTACCTCCATAGTGAGGGCCCGAACCTGGGTAAACATCGTGTCCCCGTCTCCTGTTATCATTGATCCTAGACGCACAGTTCGGGACCCCCAACCCGAGATCCGCCGGTTTTGACACCGACAGTGGTGATGAACTCCGGTGATGCAGGGCGCCCCGGCGAGAGAGGATGGGTGGGGAGATTCGCCGGGATGTGGGGAAGACATTGGTGGAGTCGGGGAAGCACGAGGAGGCTTGGGACGGCCGGTCGGTGAGGTGCCCGAATGGGACGAGCGGCGGTCAGACTTGGGAGACGCGCCCACAAGGCTCTCCGGCAATGGACAAGTGGGTGGGGCGACTCGCGAGGATGCGGGGGAAGCTAGTGGACAGCTCTGGAGGAGGAGAGGAGCGCTGTGGTAATCGGAACCTAGACCAACTCCGGCAAGGTCGCGGCAATCCGAGGAAGAAATGGCATGGGAGAGCTGCTCCGGTGGGAAAAGATGCGGGGGAGGAGTGAGTGAGTTATGGGAGGGCTCGGGGCATGCTTATATAGCCGAGGGGAGGGCTCTAGGGCAACACTAGCGAGCTTGTGCAGTGCTCTAATGGTGGACAGAGGCTGGGCATGGCACAGGCACTGTTCTAGCGGCGCATTTAAGGCGAACCACGACGAGGCAGCGACGCAGTGACATGCAGTCGATCACGGGGAGCTCTAGGACATGGTTGGACATCGAGACTAGAAGGGAGGAGATGAGAACAGGGGCGCTAAGACTCCAGAATGGCGTGATCCCCGCGCGCACTTGAGAAAACAGCGTGTTCTGGCCGGACCAACCATGTCTATTAGATAGACCGTCGTGCCCTGAGTCACAATGAGGATATAAATCGGTCTAGGGGCAAAGAAGTGATTTGCACCTAGCACCAAATTAAATCAATAGGAAGGTGCTTGTAAGTTGTTGTGGTGACACCAGCTTGCACTACTAGGAAAAGGGCTATAGATGGAATTGACACTAATGGTGCACCAGACATGTGGTGCGCCATTACTATATACTAATGGCGCACCATGTGTTGGTACGCCATTAGTGTCCAAATACTAATGGCGCACCACATCCACGGTGCGCCATTAGTAAAAAAATTTTTTTTACTTTTTTTTCAAAACTACTAATGGCGCACCGTGGGAGTGGTGCGCCATTAATAGTTCCACGGAGCGCCATTAGTAAAAAAAAATTTTGAAATTTTTTAATTTTCTTTCAAAACTACTAATGGCGCACCGTGGCATGGTGCGCCATTACTAGTTCAACTAGTAATGGCGCACCATGCCACGGTGCGCCATTAGTACCTTGGCCACCACTTCCACCGAATGCACCCCCCCCCCCCCCCCCGTGGATCGCCTTTTCAGTTTTAAAAAAATAAAATAAAATGATGAAAATGTCAAAAAAATAAAAGAAAATAAGTTTCCCACGTGATATGTGGTCTAGTTGTTGTGAAAATTTACAAATATGAATTTCGACTTCATTTGCAAAATCTCTCGAGAACTTGTAAAAATGGGCATAACTAACTCGGATGAAAATTTTTTTATATGAAAAATCATCTACTCGAAAAGTTACATCCAAATTTAATGGGGGAACCCCGTTAAACATTTTCAAAATCCTCAAAAACCTAACAGAAAAAAAAGATACAGGGCTTCTAAGATCTGGAGGTAAAAAAATTTAAAAAAAATTCAAATTTACTAATGGCGCACCAGCCCATGGTGCGCCATTAGTATCTTCCCACCATCAAAATTCAAAATAAGTCAACAAAATAAAAAAAGTTACTAATGGCGCACCTGCCCACGGTGCGCCATTAGTATCTTCCCGCCTTCAAAATTCAAAATAAGTCAAAAAAATAAAAAAAGAGTTACTAATGGCGCACCTGCCCACGGTGCGCCATTAGTATCTTCCCGCCTTCAAAATTCAAAATAAAAAAATAAAAAAAAATAGTAATGGCGCACCGTGGCCAGGTGCGCCATTACTATGTCGTATACATGGCTGGGCGCACCTCCTCCACTCCACCTCTCCTCCATTCCATCTCCTCCTCTCCTCTCCTCCACTCCATGTCCTCCTCTCCTCCACTCCATCTCCTCCTCTCCGGCGACCTCCTTCTCCTCTCCGGCAACCTCCTCCTCCTCCACTCCGGCGACCTCCTCCTCCTCCTCTCCGGCGACCTCCTCCTCTCCGGCGACCTCCTCCTCTCCGGGAACCTCCTCCTCCCTCCCCTCACGGTTTCTCCTCCCTCCTCTCTGGTGAGCTCCTCCTCCCTCCTCTCCTCCCATTCCCTCATGGTTTCTCCTTCCTCCTCTCCGATGCTTCGGTGAACTCCTCTCCAGCGACCTCCTCCTCCTCTCCGGCGATGTAGGCGAGCGCCTCTCCGGTGACCTCCTCCTCCTCCTCTCCGGCAAAAGAACACGGCAAAAGAACGTACAAGATCCAAAAACAGGAACAAAATTTGAAATAATATCGTGCCAAAAAACGAGCAAAAAAAACTAGCAAAAAATGGGCAAAAAAATCACGATCCAGATCCAAATTCAAAATTCAAAAATACTAATGGCGCACGGTGGGGGTTAGACGGTGCGCCACTACTATTTTCCTGCCTTCAAAATTCAAAAATACTAATGGCGCACCGTGGCCTATACTAATGGCGCACTTGTGGCCTATACTAATGGCGCACCGTGGCCTATACTAATGGCGCACCAGTGGTGCGCCATTAGTATACCAGATACTAATGGCGCACCAGTGGTGCGCCATTAGTAAAAATTACTAATGGCGTGCTAGTAATGGCGCACCAGTGATGCGCCATTAGTAGGCAAAACTGGTGCGCCATTAGTAGGCCTTTTCCTAGTAGTGTTGGTAACGTGGTAGATAATTTGTCTGGTGATGATCACACACTAAGGTAATTAAGATGGAAAAGTTTCAGCTCAAGAGGGGGAGTTTAGCTAGTGGTTGCTGTAGAAACCACCAGACTGGACAGAAATAAAAAACATGAAGTAGCACTCACATATCCATTGGAATTGAGCTGCATTTGGGCATGACCCAATGATTTGAAGATATGAAGATTATAAAAAAGTATCAGGCCATTTGGATGAACCGAACTAGCAGTTGCTTCATATAGCTTTGCTTTGGTCAGAAATTTGGAAAAATTGCACAGGGCAAATGGTGTAATGGATTGAGCCAAATTTTGGTCAAGGGAGTTTGTATGTATAGGAGAATGCCGTCACATCCCTAATTCTGGTCTGACCTATGCCAGCTTCCATGTGTGCATCATGTTTAAATTCAAATGAAATTTGAATTGAGGAATTTTCAAAGCCTCAGAAACCCCCTAAAAATAACCAATATTTAAATACCATCAAATGAGTCCAAGAAAATGTTCATGTTATTCTGTGAAAATATTGGCATGAGGTGAAATACAAACCAATATTTCTGGAGTCACAGAAATAAGTTATTTGGGCCTTTGATTTAAATCAATAATATATTTGGGTTGGAATTATTTCTGTTATATAAGAAATAATGTCCAAATAATCCTAAACAGAAATGTTCCATGTTGGATTTATGCCAAACAGTGAGCATGAGCAGTTTGGTGATTTTTGGAAGTGCCTAGGTATTTTTAGAAAAGCCACAAACTTGCAGAAATATTAGAAAACAAAACAAAAATTAAAACAGAACAGGAAAACTCACCTGGGCTTCTTACCTGTAGCAGCAGCCCACCAGAGAGGCCAGCCCACCTGTGCGGCCTGCTGTTCAAGCTGGCCCAGCCCAGCCACCCCCATGCTAGTTGTCTTCCTCCTCTCGCCAGAAGGCAGAGGAGAAGCTAGCCACAGCGCCGCGGCGTGCCACGCCGGCAGCTGCCTGCCTGGCTGTCCCCTCGTCGCCCTGGATGTCTTCCGCGACGCCACGCAACCCCCCCGACCCCTCTCACTCTCCCCGTGCTCCTCCTCCCCTCTGTCTCCCTCTCACGCGCACACCCGAGCGCTCCCATCGCCGCCGATCGCCGTAGCCGTGATCACCGGCTACCGCACCCCCTGCCGACATGCCCATTGACTCCGCCGCGTCGCCTCGCGCCTCCAAGTAGAAGAACGCAAGCTCGGACGGCCTTCTTCCCTACCAACGCCACCGTCCTCCACCTCGGGTGCCGGGGATGCCTGCCGTCGATTCGCCGGACCCCGTGCCTCCCCTGCCTCGCCAGCAGCACCAGAAGAACTGCGGTGAGCCACTGCACCATTTCCCCCATGCCCCGTTGCCTAACTCGCCCCTAGCCGCATCAACCACCAGAGCCGAGCGCTCCCCGCCGCCGGCCATGTCGCCGCCGCGGTTGTAACACCTGCATGTCGCACCAGAGCACGTAGGCGTGCTTGGCGCTTCCTCAGGAAGCCGCAGACCCCACCAGTTCGCCTCGAAATGCACCGCAGCACCGTTTCCGCGAACACCCGTGCTTCGGCCGCTACGCAAGTCGCCGTCACCGTCGTTTTAGGCCACTAGAGCTGCTGCTGTGAGCACCACTGGACGCGGACGAGTCTCCTCTTCACGTAGAGCTTCTCTGCTGCTAATTTTGTCGCCGGAGGAGCTTTTCCAACGCCCTCCACCGTCTCTGGTGTCGGCGGCGACGTCACGCGGGTCAACTCCGGCGAGTTTGACCCACCCGACCAGAGGTTTGACCTCTCCTGGCTCAGTGGTAGGTGGGGCCGCCCTGCTAACTAACTTAGATTAGGATTAACTAAACCTAGCTAATTTAGCTTAGCTACTGACATGCGGGCCTCGCCCGGCTAACTAAGTTAGTTAGGGCTAATCCTATTTAGATTAGTTAGGTTAGTCGCTGACCAGTGGGCCCAGCCCAGTTAGTTAGGGCTAACTAACTTAGTTAGTTGACTGGGTCACTGACCAGTGGGTCCCACTGGTTAGGTTTGACCTGGTCGATGCCTTTGACCTGCTGACATCACCCCGACGTCATGTTGACGCAGTATATGCTTCTGGGATTTTAAATAAGTCAAAAATGATTTATTTATTTTCAGAAAATAACCAAAACTTGTAAAAAAATCATAGAAATACAACCGTAACTCCAAATGAAATAAATTATATATGAAAAATGATCAGAAAAATCCAATCTATCCATCTGTATCATTTTCATGCATGTTATAACAACTTATAGTTGCTGAATAAGGCAATCATATGTTTGGCATTTGAATATCCACATATGGAGTTTGAATTTGAATCTTGGGTTCAAACCAACTTCATTTAACCTGTTGCTAGTTGCATTAGCTCAATCAACAGCATATTGCCATGTCATGATCATGCATCATATTATGCATTGCATTGATTGTGTTTCCTCTCTATTGCCGGTATTTGCACCTTCTCAGTAGACGATGCTTCCGACGATATGATCGATGACACCGATGAAGAACTATGATATCTTCAGAAGTGCCAGGCAAGCAAAACCCCCTTGTTCATTCCGATACAATCCCACCCTCTCGCTCCTGCTCTCCTTTACTGCATTACGACAACAACGATTAAACTATTACATGTTGCGGTAGTTGAACCCTTTTCCTCTGCATGACATGTCATTGCCACAGTAAATAGATGAAACCCACTAGCATGAGTAGGAGTTGTTTGAGCCCTGGTGTGCCTACTCATTCATGTTTGTTTGTCATGCCTGCTATTGCTTAGAGTTGAGTCAGGTCTGATTCATCGGGGATGAATCGGAGGTGTGTAAACATGTCCGACTGTTGAGAGCTAAGTGTGTGAACATGATTTGGTAAAGGTAGCGGTGAGAGGCCATGTAGGAGTACATGGTGGGTTGTCTCATTGAAGCCTTCCTAAGGAACTGAGCTCTGTGTTTGTGATCCATGAAATAGTTACTACCACGCATTGGTCCCTTAACCAATGGACCCTCTCGGCTTCTTGATCACCCTTGTCCTCTGTCAAGGAGTTGCAACTAGTTTCTGGTGTTTATAGGATATGTGTTGGCGGCCGTGCGTAGCGCTGACCCTAGGGGTGGGCTATGATGTGGTAGATACACTGTGGCCGGGCATGCCGGGCGCCCGTTTGGTGTCTCGGAACCCTGTACACATTGTCCGGGGCCATATGTGGAAACCTCGACCGGACTCCCTGTGGATGGAACCTGGATAGGCGATAAACCTGGACTAGAGACTTGAGTGTTTAGGTAGGCCGTGGCAGACACCCTCGTTGGGCTTCTGCTTGAAGGTTGCCGAGTACATGTCGTGTAAACGGCGGTAAGTGGTGAGAGCGTGTGTGAAGAAGTACACCCCTGCAGGGTTAACATCATTTATTCGAATAGCCGTGTCCGCGGTAATGGACTTCTGGGTTGCCTATAACAGTTCATAGATAACTTGAAGTGGATACTCTAAAACTTGCAAGATAAGTGTGAGTGCTATGGATGGCCTTCTCGTAGGGAGACGGGAGCGGATCCATAGTGGTGTATTGAATGGTGAATATGTGGACTCGTGTGCGCCACCTCAAAAGAGTTGCTTGCAGTCGTAGTTCAGGTTAGCCACTGAGTCAAAGTTGGCTTGCTGCAGTTAAACTCCACCATCCCCTTTATTGATACCGACGCATATGTAGATAGTTCTGATGTAAATCTTGCTGGGTACATTTGTACTCACGTTTTCCTATTTTATGTTTTGCAGAGAGACGTCGGTCCGCTAGTAGTTCCGTGTGCACTACTAGGAAAAGGCCTACTAATCGTGCACCAGTTTTGCCTACTAATGGCGCATCACTGGTGCGCCATTACTAGCACGCCATTAGTAATTTTTACTAATGGCGCACCACTGGTGCGCCATTAGTATAGGCCACGGTGCGCCATTAGTATAGGCCACACGTGCGCCATTAGTATAGGCCACGGTGCGCCATTAGTATTTTTGAATTTTGAAGGCGGGAAAATAGTAGTGGCGCACCGTCTAACCCCCACCGTGCGCCATTAGTATTTTTGAATTTTGAATTTGGATCTGGATCGTGATTTTTTTGCCCATTTTTTGCTCGTTTTTTGGCACGATATCATTTCAAATTTTGTTCCTGTTTTTGGATCTTGTACGTTCTTTTGCCGTGTTCTTTTGCTGGAGAGGAGTTCGCCGGAGAGGAGGATGAGGAGGTCACCGGAGAGGCGCTCGCCTACATCGCCGGAGAGGAGTTCATCGAAGCATCGAAGAGGAGGAAGGAGAAACCATGAGGGAATGGGAGGAGAGGAGGGAGGAGGTGCTCACCGGAGAGGAGGGAGGAGAAACCGTGATGGGAGGGGAGGAGAGGAGGGAGGAGGAGGTTCCCGGAGAGGAGGAGGTCGCCGGAGAGGAGGAGGAGGAGGTCGCCAGAGAGGAGGAGGAGGAGGTCGCCGGAGAGGAGAAGGAGGAGGTCGCCGGAGAGGAGAAGGAGGTCGCCGGAGAGGAGAAGGAGGAGGTCGCCGGAGAGGCAAAGGAGGTCGCCAGAGAGGAGGAGATGGAGTGGAGGAGAGGAGGAGATGGAGTGGAGGAGAGGAGAGGAGGAGATGAAATAGAGGAGAGGTGGAGTGGAGGAGGTGCGCCCAGCCATGTATACGACATAGTAATGGCGCACCGTGGCCAGGTGCGCCATTACTATTTTTTTTTTTGAATTTTGAAGGCGGGAAGATACTAATGGCGCACCGTGGGCAGGTGCGCCATTAGTAACTCTTTTTTTATTTTTTTGACTTATTTTGAATTTTGAAGGCGGGAAGATACTAATGGCGCACCGTGGGCAGGTGCGCCATTAGTAACTTTTTTTTATTTTGTTGACTTATTTTGAATTTTGAAGGCGGGAAGATACTAATGGCGCACCATGGGCTGGTGCGCCATTAGTAAATTTGAATTATTTTTAATTTTTTTACCTCCAGATCTTAAAAGCCCCGTATGTTTTTTTCTGTTAGGTTTTTGAGGATTTTGAAAATGTTTAACACGGTTCCCCCAGTTAAATTTGGATGTAACTTTTCGAGTAGATGATTTTTCATATAAAAAACTTTTTCATCCGAGTTAGTATGCAAAAGTTATGCCCATTCTTACAAATTCTCGAGAGATTTTGCAAATGAAGTCGAAATTCATATTTGCAAATTTTCCCAACAACTAGACCACATATCACATGGGAAACTTATTTTCTTTTATTTTCAACTAGTAATGGCGCACCATGCCACGGTGCGCCATTAGTAGTTTTGAAAAAAAATTAAAAATTTCAAAAAAAAAAATTTTACTAATGGCGCACCGTGGATGTGGTGCATCCACGGTGCGCCATTAGTAGTTTTGAAAAAAATTAAAAAAAAATTTACTAATGGCGCACCGTGGATGTGGTGCGCCATTAGTATTTGGACACTAATGGCGTACCAACACATGGTGCGCCATTAGTATATAGTAATGGCGCACCACTTGTCTGGTGCGCCATTAGTGTCAATTCCATCTATAGCTCTTTTCCTAGTAGTGGTGGACTTCGACGTTTAGCTTGATACCTCAGCTACGATCTTGTGCCCTCAGCAGGATCTGGTAGATAGTCAGGCCTCTTAGCCTTTTTCATTTGTAGATGTCTGTACTCAGACATGTTAAGCTTCCGCATGCGCTTTGATTTGTATGCTATGATTGTTGGGTCATGAGACCCAAGTTTGTAATATCTCGCTCCTCGGAGCCTAATGAATACATGCTTGAGTCGTAGAGTTATGTTGTGATGCCATGTTGTATTTACACATATCGAGCATATTGTGTGTATGATTGAAACGCTTGGTATGTGTGGGATCCGACAATCTAGTTGTTTATCCTTGGCAGCCTCTCTTATGGGGAAATGTAGTCTAGTGCTTCCATGAGCCATAGTAGTCCGCTACAGCCCGGTTCACCGGAGTCCTTCTAGCCCAGCACTACTGCTCAGGACACTTGACTGGCCGGCATGTGTTTCACTTTGCTCCTATGTCTGTCCCTTCGGGGAAATGTCACGCGATGACTCCCGGAGTCCTGTTAGCCCAGTGCTACAGCCCGGATTCACACGATGTTAACCGACATGCTCGATGTGATTCACTTATGCCTGTCTGCATAGGTCTGTGCCGCTTTGGGTTCACGACTAGCCATGCCGGCCCGGGTTCTCTGTCATATGGATGCTAGCGACACTATCATATATGTGAGCCAAAAGGCGCAAACGGTCCCGGGCCATGGTAAGGTGACACCCGTGGGGATACCGTGCGTGAGGCCGCAATGTGATATGAGTTGTTACCAGCTAGATCGATGTGACTTGGAATCGGGGTACTGACAAATGCCCTGGAAAATTTTCAGCTTAAATGAAGCAATATAAAATATAGTTGCTTCACAAACTGAAAATCTAACCAGAAAATAAGATTTGAAGCTGGGATCACATAGATGAGTTACATGAGCTAAAATTTGGTGGAGAGTCACTATTTGATCATATGAAGGACCTTGCAAAATTTCAACTCATTTGGATATGCCTAGCTTGTACTTCCTTCACAATCACTTCCCTCAGACAGGAAGTTTGAAAATTTTCTTAGGAATATTACTAGGCAAATTGAGTTGAATTTTTGCATGAGGCAATTATTTGGACAAAAAAATATTTCCAAGAAGTTAGGGTTGAATTGGGAAAAAGATAAATGGCACTTGCTTCACAAACTGCCATTCAGGACAGAATAGAAAAGGAGTTAATTAAGCATGATGGGAAACATGGCCAATGAGATATTTATCCATATTTTTGGAATATATGACCCAAAAAATTTATGAGAATTACTTGGGAATTCTGGGAGTGACAGAAATATAGGTTGCTTCACAACCTAGGGTTTTATGGGTCATTCCTTTATCAGAAAAGGAATATTCTCAACAAAATAATATTGGGATTAGGTCAAGGATGAAAATGACATGATTTTGGTATGATGATGAGGATGAAAAGCCACAATAAACCTAGGAAGACATGATCTTCCCAAGTTTCAGAACCACATAGCCACAGAAAAGCAAATCAGAAATTCAAGAAAATCAAAAGAAAAAGAAAAGGGAAAAAAATCTAGGCTGTTACAATCTACCAGTTGAAAGGGTGTGTTTATTAAGTATCTGGTTCTAGATGTCATAAAGGCAGGGTACAACTCCGGGTCATCCTTTTACCGAGGGACACGGCTATTTGAATAGATAAACTTCCCTGCATGGGTGCACCACATTTCCCAACACGCTCGATCCCTCTGGCTGGACACACTTTCCTGGATCATGCTCAGCCTCGGAAGATCAACACGTCGCAGCCCCACCAAGGCACATGTGACGCCCCCGATTCAATCATACACTAATCATACACACAAACGTGTACGATCAAGATCAGAGACTCACGGGAAGATATCACAACACAACTCTACAAATAAAATAAGTCATACAAGCATCATATTACAAGCCAGGGGCCTCGAGGGCTCGAATACAAGAGCTCGATCATAGACGAGTCAGCGGAAGCAACAATATCTGAGTACAGACATAAGTTCAACAAGTTTGCCTTAAGAAGGCTAGTACAAACTGGGATACAGATCGCAAGAGGCGCAGGCCTCCTGCCTGAGATCCTCTTAAACTACTCCTGGTCGTCGTTAACGGGCTGCACGTAGTAGTAGGCACCTCCCGAGTAGTAGCCGTCGTCGTCGACGGTGGCATCTGACTCCTGGGCTCCAACATCTGTTCGCAGAAATCGGTTATAGAAAGGGGGAAAAGAGGGAGCAAAGCAACCATGAGTACTCATCCAAAGTACTCGCAAGCAAGGAGCTAGAGTACATATGTATGCATTGGTATCAAATGGAATAAGGGTATCATATGTGGACTGAACTACAGAAAGCCGGAATAAGAGGGGGATAACTAGTCATGTCGAAGACTACGCTTCTGGTAACCTCCATCTTGCAGCAAAAGAAGAGAGTAGATGGTAAGTTCACCAAGTAGCATCGCATAGCATAATCCTAACCGATGATCCTCCCCTCGTCGCCCTGTGAGAGAGCAATCACCGGTTGTATCTAGCACTTGGAAGGGTGTGTTTTATTAAGTATCTGGTTCTAGTTGTCATAAGGTCAAGGTACAACTCCAAGTCGTCCTGTTACCGAAGATCACGGCTATTCAAATAGATTAACTTCCCTGCAGGGGTGCACCACATTTCCGAACATGCTCGATCCTCTTTGTCTGGACACACTTTCCTAGGTCATTCCCAGCCTTGGAAGATCAACACCTCGCAGCCCTACCTAGGCACAACAGAGAGGTCAGCATGCCGGTCTAAATCCTATGCGCGCAGGGGTCTGGGCCCATTGCCCATTGCACACCTGCATGTTGTGTGGGCGGTCGGAGAGCAGAACTAGCAACCTATACTAAGTAGTACGATAGCAGGTAAGGGTAACAACTGTAGCAACAATGACAGGCTATGCATCAGAATAGGATTAACGGAAAGCAGTAACATGTTACACTACTCTAATGCAAGCAGTAGAGAGAAGAGTAGGCGATATCTGGTGATCAAGGGGAGGGCTTGCCTGGTTGCTCTGGCAAGGAGGAGGGGTCGTCAACACTGTAGTCGAACAGGGGGTCGCCGACAGTCTCGGGTCTACCGGAAAGTAGTAACGGATGGGGAACACAATAAATAACAAAGCAGTCAAAGCATCAAAAAGTGTAAGATGGCATTACGCGGTGCTAGAGGTGACCTAACGTAGTAGTAGGTACTACTGGCGAAGGGGGAAAACATCCGGGAAAGTATTCCCGGTTTGACGTTTTCGGACAGACGAATTGGAGGGGTATTGTTGCATGTTCGCTATGCTAGGGATGTGTGGCGGACGAACGGACGACATATTTGGATTCGTCTTGTCGATGTGAGTATTTTCATCCGAGCTACGATTAATTTTATATGAATTTTCAAAATCTAAAAGATTTCAAGAATTTATTTAACTCGAATTATAAACAGTGAAATACTTTGCCACCTAGCACTATTCTAGCCACAATGGATGACAGCGAGGCCAGTGGGGCTGGGTTGAACCAGTCAACATTTGACTGGTCAACACATGAATAGTAGAAGTGGATCTCACATGTCATAGGCTATACCTAAACAAATAAATAAATACTAACCTAATTAATGGGGTCCACATGTCATCTGCTAGTAGCTAACCTAGATACTAATTAACCCTAAACTAATTGAACATGGGGCCGGCCTCACAAACACAGAACACACACGCGCACACACAACTAGGGGTTAATTATGTTTTTTGTTAACAGAAGATAGCCTTTTGTGATTTTTCGTATGATTTAATCCGTTCATCGAAAGGATTTGGTCCAATGAGATAAAATGAAGTTTGTCAAGTATACTTTCTACTCATAATTTTCCTTGGCCTATTAGTAGCTGTTTACCCGCTGATTAGAGGCTGTCAAGGGGGTTAGTCAGCGTAATATTCGCAAAGCTAGCCATAGATACAGTAGCATTCAGCATCAGCAATATGTTCAGAGCAGCAGCAGTCATCGGCATGGCGCGGAGGCGACCAGGAAACGCCGTGCACGGCCGGATGCGGCCCGGGCCGCGTTGTCGGATCTAGCGGCAGGCGGAGGCGGCGGCAAGGGTTTTGGCGGGCGCGCGCAGGACTAGCAGGGGCGGCGGCAGCTGCGACGAGCGCGCGTGCAGGAAGCTCGAGGGGCACGGGCGAGCATGGCCAGGCGGATGGGAGAGGCTGGCAGGTGCGGGTGACAGGCAGCGCAGGACCGTCCGCGGAGCGCCGCAGTAAAGCATCAGCAGCAGTTGGTGCGCGTACATGGAGCTCCGGCCACGGTCGCGAGACGGCGTCAGGCGCAGCAGGGCGCGCGCAGATGGGGACAGCTCCGGCCAGGGCGGGTGACGACCGGCGAACGGGCGGTGCGGGCGCGGACGACGAGCAAGGGGTCAACACGGCGCGCGGCAACGGCAGCAATAGCAGGGCGGTAGCAGCGCAAAGCACCAGCAACTAGCGGAGAAGCTAGCAGGAGTAGCAGCGGCAGTATGCACGTATGTACATACGCGGCAACTCGGACGAGCTCGGGGACGGCGGCTACGTCGACTAATCGACAACAGGGAGAGGGGGGTTTGGAAGAGCGGCTCACAGCGGTGCCGAAGACGAGGTCAGGGAGGTCGGGGTGGACCGGAGTGACGGCATCGACGGCGAGTTGGTGACGGCCGGTTGAAGAAGTCGATGATGGCGGTGGTTACGCAGCTCCCCGGCTTGAGCTGGTCCCCGGAACGGACGAAGCCGAGCACGGCGATCCTCCAGGACGTGCCGTCGAGCGACGGCGACGACGGTGGCCGCGGCAACAATGGCGAGGCAGTGGTGACATCGAAGATATCAAGCTCGATTTCGAGCAGAAGAAGAAGGGGGCGATGGGGGAATGAGGGGAAGATGGACGCGCTCGATCTAGGGTTTTCATTTGGCATAGTTATAGGGCGATGGGGAGGACGTGGAGGCCATCCATGGCCAGGATGCCATGGATGCTCGACACAGAGGCACTCTGTCTCCCTGTGAACAGAACGATTGAAGAAGCGGCCCTAGGTGGGTTGGGCTCCTACTGTAGCAATGGGCCAAGTGCAAACTTCCACTCCGTGTTTTTCTTTCACTAAAACAATAAGTAGCTACTGTCTCCTAAATAGTTTAGTGATCAAAAGAATTTTGTTACTTACGAAACCTTGCACAAAATGGTATGCAATATTCTAGGGTTGCATAAAAAGTTTGAGGGCATTTACAATTATTTACATTTGTGTTTGAATTTTAAACGGCCAACTTAAATGCTACTGATCCACTTTAATAATTGCCAGGGGCATTTTTCGAATCCAAATGAGGTTGGTTTCATCATGACAAGTACGTATGGAATATTTGCTAAAACATGAACTATTTTTCAGACATGTTTGTGAAACTTTAAATTTCACTTACAATTTGAATCCTGAACTTGACTAGGGTTTGGGAGTTGAATTATTTCTTATGGAAATTTAACTATGATGATCACGATGACATGGCCATTAGCATGGGATTACTGTAGCATGATTCTCGGGGTGTTACAAATCTCCTCCACTAAATGAAATCTCGGGACTTCTCGGTCTTGGTTGCTCTTCTCGAAAAGGTTGGTCCATTATGTTGATGTCTTTATTTCTCTTCTCCAGGTCATCATGATGAAGTCGGCATCCTTTCTTCGGGAACTCCATCGTACTTACGAAAGAATAAATGGGTATCTTTGAAAAAATGGACCTCTACAAGGTTGCTTATCTGGCAGACAACATCAGGGAAGGTGGCGAAAAATAACTCTCGGAATGAAACTTAAGCAAATCCCGAGAGCAAAGTAAGAAGGTACCATGAGAAGTTTCAAACGGGCAGGCAATCGTTTGATGTCTAATCAGAAGGTGAAAGGGGTTCAGAGCGACGAAAAAAATATTGTGTTTGATACTAGAGTAGATCTCTAGGAAGGTGGCTCGTGATTCACATACAAAGCCAAGCGTGAGGAATAACTTTGAAAACAGGGGGTTTACAAGAGAGTCAGGTTTCGATCCTGTGAAACTGTGGGTTATGGGACCACCATGTGGGTTAAAAGTAGGAAGGGCGCTGACATTTTGCATGGTCATGATAGCGAGGAATGTCAAAGAATAGCATGCCAGTTATGTTGGCAACAACTTTGGTACCAAGGGTGAGGGATGAAGAGAACCATTTTCCTGCTCGTTAAACGAGGCGGACCAATAGGCAAGGTTCTCGTCCATCGGTGGTTACCGGAATGTCATCAACAATAGTAACAGGGTCTTACTGATAGAGTTGTACACCGAGGTGTTTACGTAAGCAGGGAATTATTACTTCTTATATCATATAGATCACAAGAAGGATTAAACAAATCAATGAAAAGAAAAATATGATTATCAAATCAAAAAACCCAATGGAAAGGAAGATGTATTTACACATAAGAGTTGGGAGTATATCCTTCCCAAGGAAAAGCAGAGCAGGATATACATGATAAGCCAGCACGTTCAAAAGCATTTAGATAATGGGGAGAGGGAAGAATCATGATATTACCCATACAACGATGTGAGGGTAATTGAACGAGAAACATTTAGCATTGGGTTTCAAATTTTCTTGTTGAAAATTGGAGTACCATAGACATGCATCGAGATAGCATTGACATGGTCATCAGGTGATGATCAGACTTTGGAAACACAAAGGATCCATCAGGAACGGCTTGTAGAATAAGTCTTACAATTTCCTCATGGAAGAATGACTAACCTTGCTAAAAAGGAAAGTATAACGATAGGCCCTCCGGACAGGTGTGCTAGGCATGACATCACCTTGCTGGGTCATATGAGGACCAATGATATAACTCCCGAAAATATGCTCCAACCATCATATCTGACCGAGATTCAGATCTGATTGGTGTCAGGATACCTCAGACTCAGGATGCCTCAGAAGAAAAGGTGCAACACAAATTTGTCGAGAGGTTTCAAGAAGATGTAACTGATCGACGATGACATCAAGTCAACGAAATGATGAAGCGAAAAGTTATTGAAACCATAGGTACGACAGAAACTCGAAATCAAGCTTGTTGTTCAGGGACAATTGATATGACGAGGAAGATCAACGTAAGATTAGCTCACCGTCGAATTTTTGTGCTCTGGGAAGGACCAGGTAGCACAGTTAAAATCGGCACGACAAGGATATAGCCAAGCAGGCTAGGAATGACGTGATCGAGTTCAAACTCGTAAGTAATGAAGATTACCAAGAGTTGATTAATCGTGGTGCGGACTTGAGTCAGTTATCGGTGTCTTTGAGTGTTTAATAACCCAGAGCCCGTAAAAAATTGGAATCAGTGAGAATGTAGCACTTGATGAAGAACTCATAAGAAGTTATGTAGTTCCATGATAATGTCGAGATACTAGAGGGGTAATACTCGACGATAGATCAAAGTAGAGGTTGGACTAGGGTAGTGCTCTGCATAAGACAAGTTCTCAAACTTGCAGAGAAATGGAATCAAGGAGAAACATGGTCAGAAACATGTCCACAGATACAAGATGAACTTATAACAAGATGCACGTGGATCCTTACACCGTAGCCCCTCAATCAAGCTCCACCTTCAACATGACTCCATGGTAGAGGATCAGTCCATCCCGCGCTCCGTCGACATCAAGCTACATGTGTACATCACCTTGAATCAACCCCGCGTCATAGTCTTGTCGAAGTCACACAAGCCTCGGGCCTGCGCCACATGTTTCCACGCCCAGAAGTGGGTCACCATCAGCATCACGATCCTATGTCGTCGTTGCCGAGTTCACCACCGTCTTCTATACCAATCGACTTCCATCGATCCGTCAGACTGACAAGTCCGATCCAGCCGAACATATCCGGCTGCAACGACACGCTTCAGAGTCCTCAAGCCTCCACTGTAACCAACGCCATCCATACACAAAAGTGTACCAGCAAAGAAAACCAAATCAAAATCCCTCACAGCCTTCCCGTATGAACACCACACGTATATAGCTACTAGACTTATCTTCTTTTTCTTTCTTGATAGCATCCTGGTGTTGACTGGTCTTTGTGCCGTTTTTTTTCTCAAACAAATCCTCAAACGATGTGCTGCATGCTCCAGGGACCAGCATCAATAGCTGCGTGACCCTTCGCTGTGTGCGAGCGTGCCCTTGCTGCTAGCCGCACGCGCCAGCCTGTGGGCCACCGTACGCACAAGCCTCCTATTGGGCCCTGCGCCCCGTGTGGGCTGCTTCTGTCACCCATACGCGCCTCGGATTCCGCTGCATCTACGTTCTGTCGATCACCTCGATTTCGTCGATCTCGTCGAGACCAACTTCATCTGGAACCCCATGACGCACCTGCTTTATCCAACCTTGCCGAGAATTCCCAGAAACACGCCGCCTGCCATACGCTCGCCCGACCGATTTGATCTTGTACGCAGCCGCCGACGCCCCTTTGATCGCTACTTTGCCGCAAAATCTTCAGTCGATCCATCACCTCGTCCGTGAAACCACGGTACGATCGCCCTGTTGTTCTGACAACTGCTCCCATGATTTTCTCGATGATTTCTTCTAGCACTTCCTCTAGATCAACGATCCACCTCCGAACAACCTAACTCATCATACCACGTGTTAGAATAAATTCGAGGCACATCGTCGATCATCCGAGGACCAAGCAATCACACGAGCACGACACCGAGATTTGTTAACGAGGTTCACCGATATGGCTACATCCTCGGGGCTTGACTATGGACGCTCCTCCCCATGACACCGCTACAATACCGCACCCGGTCGCCCTGGACACCGGCACATGCCGCCGGCTTCCCCTGCGTTCCGGTGCTATTATGTTGGCATAGTTTACATCATTTGTCTAGCCCCGCTATATATGAGAGGCCTAGGATACAAGTGTCCTATTAGGACACAACTCCACATCCTATGTAAACACAATACAACTCCTAGTCCAACTGTAACCTACCTTGTACACAATATTCGACACAACTCTAACACACGGAGCCACCGGCGTCTGGTCGACGCCTCGCTACTCCTCAGTCCTACCTTCGCCGACGCGGCAGCCGCTATTTACAAGGCCGACGTTTGATCGGTGGACTTCAGCAACAAGCCCAATGAGTGGTTCGAGAGCAAAACGCGCAGCCTCGTCAAGAACATCGTCTCCGAGCGCGATTGCGACGGCTCCACGGCACTCGTCCTCGGCAACTCGGTCTTCTTCAGCGGCTACTGGAACTCCCCCTTCTTCCCGGAGGCTACCGAGGAAGGCCCGTTCTATGTCAACGCCTCTTCAAAGGATCACATTGTTCGCGTGCCGTTCATGAAGGGGAGCCTGTTTCAGCAGATCGGCGTCCACCCCGGCTTCAAGGTCCTGCACATGCCCTACCGTGGCTGCGGCGGCGACGGCGACCCGTTATTCGCCATGTACATCAACCTCCCCGAAGACCACGACGGCCTGCCTGCGCTCATGCAAACGCTCAGCGCCAGCCCCGGCGCGCTCTTGCACAGGTCCATCGTGCCGGAGCAGCCCGTCCTGTTGGGCGAGCTCAAGATCCCCAAGGGCAACCTGCTCGCGCACGAAGTGAATGTCGAGCTCAATATGCTTCGTCCGTCGATGGTGCACCGGGTTGGCGGAGAGGTAGACCGCGCTGACGTTATCGCAGTAGATAAGAGTGGCCTTGTGAGCATCACAAAGCAACTCTTGGAGCAGCTGACATATCCAAGAGCACTCGTCCACGGCGTTGGCCACGGCACGATACTTTGCCTCGGCGCTGGAGCGGGAGACCGTGGGCAGCCGCTTCGAGGACCAAGAGATCAACGAGGGCCCAAGGTAGACGCAGTAGCCTGACGTAGAGCGTCGCGTGTCGGGGCAGCCAGCCCAGTCAGCATCCGAGTAGGCCATGAGGTCGTTGGAGGCGGAGGCCATCAGGGTGAGTCCCAAGGACATGGTGCCGCGTATGTAACAGAGAATACACTTCACCAGAGTCCAGTGAGAGTCACGCGGGGCGTGCATATGGAGGCACACCTGCTGAACGGCGTACGGCAGGTCGGGGCGAGTCAGCGTCAAGTACTGTAAAGCACCGACAATAGAGCGATAATATGCTCCATCGGACGCGATAGATCCCTCCAGAGCAGAGACCTTCGCCTTTGTGTCGACGGGAGTGGGCGCTGGCTTGAAGTTAAGCATACCGGCACGCTCAAGGAGCTCGTGGGCGTACTTCTGCTGATGCAGAAAGAAACCGTCAGCCCGTGGATCACCTCGATGCCGAGAAAGTAGTGCAGGGGCCCCAAGTCCTTGAGGGCGAACTCATCACGAAGACGAGCAGTCAGCCGCTGAACGAGATTGGGGGTGGATGCCGTGAGGATGATGTCATCGATGTAGAGCAGCAGATATGTAGTGGCAGTTCCCTGATGATACACAAAAAGTGAAGTATTGGAGCGAGTGGACTGAAAGCCCAGAGACTGCAGGAAGGCGGCGATACGCTGGTACCAAGCCCGTGGCGCCTGCTTCAACATATACAAAGAGCGGGAGAGCAAGCACATGAAGTCGGGGTGCTCGGTGTCGACGAAACCAGTAGGCTGCTCACAAAACACCTGCTCGGCGAGATGACTGTGCAAGAAGGCGTTGGAAACGTCCAACTGATGCACAGGCCAAGCGCGCGAGACGGCTAGCTGAAGGACGGCGCGGATCGTGCCCGGTTTCACAACCGGGGCGAAAGTGTCGGTGAAGTCCATGCCCGCGCGCTGCCAAAAAAACGAACCACCCATCAAGCCTTGTAGCGCTCGAGAGAAACCTTCTGGGCGAGTCTTGTGGCAAAACACCCACTTGCTAAAGATGATGTTGGCACGAGGGGGTCGCGGAAAAAGCTGCTACGTGCGGTTGCGCTATAAGGCATATAACTCCTCCTGCATCGCAGCTAGCCAGTGGGGATCCCGAAGGTCAGCACGAGCGGAGGTGGGGACGGGTGATGGCGTCGACGTCGAGGCGGTGCACACATAGTCGTCGGCGGAGTAGCGCGTAGTGGGCCGAAGCACTCCTGCTCGGGCATGGGTAGTCACTCCAAGTGACGAGGCAGCAGGGCCGTGTCACATCCCTAGTTCTGGTATGCTCAAGGCTAGCTAGTCATGTGTGCATCATGTTAAATTCCATTTAAATTTGAAATGAGGATTTGTGAAACCCTCAGAATCATTTCTGGAAATAACCCAGTTAAAAATTGCTCCAAAAAGGTCCAAGAAAATGTTCATGTTGCTCTCTGAAAATATTGGACAGAGATAAAAATCAAACCAATATTTTTAGGATCTCATAAGTATTTATTTTGGGCATTTGGAATTAATCCAATATTTATTTCATTTGATATATATGTTATATATTTTTTATATGTCCAAAAATTCTGAATTTTGGTGAGGGGCTTTGGAATAATCCCTTAGGTGCCTACAAAAATTGACAGAAGTAAATAAAATGATTTATTATTTTTACTAAATCAAAACAAATGTCAGAAAATAGAAAACAGAAAACAAAAATAAGGGAAATACTTACCTCGGCCAACTCACCTATGCAGCCTGGCCTGGCCCTGCGGCCCAGCAGGCCGGCCCAGCCCAACTGCCAGGAGCTTCTTCAAGCTCCTGCCAGTAGGAGCTGCTGCGTGGCCGCTCCACAGCCGGCCGTGGCCACGTCTCCCCGCCACCTCCTGCTTCCCCTCCTCGTCGCTCTGGCCTCCCTGGACGTCGCTACGACGCCCCGCACCTCTCTCCCTCTCCCTTGCTCTCCCTCCTCCCCTGGTTCTCTCCCGCGCGACCGCCCGAGCACTGTCGTCGCCGCCGTTCGCCGTTTCCGTAGCCACCGCCTCCCCCTCGCTTCTCCGACCAGCTCAGAAGCTACGCCATGTCGCCGTCCACCTCTCCGTCGAGCCACGTGACGCAGGAAGCCCTGGAGCGCCGCCATCGCCATTGTCTTCGCCTCTGGCCGCCGTAGATCGCCATCGCCGCTCCGTTGTCTCCAGCGCGTCCCCCGGCCACAACGAGCAGCCCTGCAAGTCCGTTGTGATCCTCGCGGTCGTTTTTGAAAGTGCAACTATAACTAGGTGGTTTTGGTAATTCATAACAACATATAGCTCATTGAGCTAATGCTATTTCAAGATGGTTATTTCAGGAAAGCTCAATGATTGGCATGGCATGGATGTGAAAGTGGAACCCTCAAAATGCTAAGGACAAAGAATTGGCTCAAGCTCAATAGTTCAAGACTCTTCATTTTATGTTTTAGTGATCCAAGATCACATTGAGTCTTTAGGAAAAGCCAATACTATCAAGGTGGGATGAGGTGTTGCTTAATGAGCCTCTTGCTTTATGTGCTTAATGATATGCTCCAAAATCCTCAGCTACTTTGCCATATCCACAAATGACCTAAACCCTAAGCCAAACTTGGTCATACCGATTCTTTCATTCCGGCGCCACCGAGTTTCACTTGTCATTTGCCACTGCCAAACCCTAGCAATTTGGTCCTACCGATAAGGATATCGGTCTCACCGAGATGGGCTTGCAAACTCACTGTTTCCCTTTCGTAACTTTTCGGTCTCACCGAAAGAGCGAATCGGTTCCACCGAGAATGCAAGGTAAACTCTATGTTTCCTTCTTGTAACTTTTCGGTCTCACCGAAAGAGCAAGTCGGTCCCACCGAGTTTGCCTGACCAACTCTCTGGTTAGGTTATTGCCAAACTCGGTCTCACCGAGTTTGTGCAATCGGTCTCACAAGGATTACGTTATGCCCAAACCCTAACCGAATCGGTGCTACCGAGTTGCATGTCAATCCCACCGAAATTCCTAACGGTCACTAGGTTTACCATTTCGGGCCGACCGAGTTTTCTGATTCAGTCCCACCGAGGTTGATAAATTGTGTGTAACGGTTGGATTTTGTGTGGAGGCTATAAATACCCCTCCACCTCCTCTTCACTTAAGGAGAGAGCCATCAGAACACATACACCATTCCAACTCATATGTTCTGAGAGAGAGCCACCTACTCATGTGTTGAGACCAAGATATTCCATTCAAACCATATGAATCTTGATCTCTAGCCTTCCCCAAGTTGCTTTCGACTCAAATCTTCTTTCCACCAGATCCAAATCATATGAAAGAGAGTTGAGTGTTTGGGAGACTATCATTTGAAGCACAAGAGCAAGGAGTTCATCATCAACACACCATTTGTTACTTCTTGGAGAGTGGTGTCTCCTAGATTGGCTAGGTGTCACATGGGAGCCTCCAACAAGATTGTGGAGTTGAACCAAGGAGTTTGTAAGGGCAAGGAGATCACCTACTTCGTGAAGATCTACCGCTAGTGAGGCAAGTCCTTCGTGGGCGATGGCCATGGTGGGATAGACAAGGTTGCTTCTTCGTGGACCCTTCGTGGGTGGAGCCCTCCGTCGACTCGCACAACCTTTACCCTTCGTGGGTTGAAGTCTCCATCAATGTTGATGTAGGATAGCACCACCTATCCGAACCACGGGAAAAACATCCGTGTCTCCAATAGCGTTTGAACTCTCCAAACCCTTCCCTTTATATTCTTGCAAGTTGTATGCTTTACTTTCCGCTGCCAATACACTCTTTGCATGCCTGCTTGAATTGTGTAATGATTGCTTGACTTGTCCTAAGATAGCTAAAAACTGCCAAGAACTAAAATTGGGAAAAGGTTAAGTTTTTATTTGGTCAAGTAGTCTAATCACCCCCCCTCTAGACATACTTTCGATCCGACAGTTTCCCCGCTACTCCTCTCCTTCCCTGCGCCTCTAGCCCCTCTGCCGCTCGAGCCGAGCTCCGGCCGCCGCCGCGAGCTCCACTCCGGCGAGCTCCGGCCACCCCAGCTTCCCCTACCTGCTCCGCTGGCTACGCGAGAGCCCGGGCAACGCCCCGGTGCCCTTAGTCGCCGCCCCCGTGGCCTGTAACGCGGACGCCGCCGCGTCTAGAGGTCGCCGGCGTTAACCTCGCCGGCCTGACGTGTGGGCCCAATCTGCTAGGTGATTAGCCTAATCACCACTTAGTTAACCTTGAGACACTGACAGTGGGCCCCAGTGCCACTAATCTAAGTTAGATTAGAAATAACCCCCCCTGTTAACTAACTATGACACTGACGTGTGGACCCCACACGTCAGGTTTGACCCAGTCAGCGCCGCTGGCCTGCTGACGCAGGCATGACGTCATGCTGACACAGTTATACTTTTTCTGGAATTATTTTAAAACAGGAAATTTTAGAAAATGTTCTAAATTTCAAAAAATCACAGAAATTCAACCGTAGCTCAGATTGAACTAATTTATATATGAAAAATTATCAGAAAAATTCAATCTATCCATCTGTATCAGTTTCATGCATGAAAAACCAAGTTACACCTGCTGTATTGGTGATAACACATGAATGGCATTTATAAGAGCTTATTTTGGAGTTGCATTTGAACCTTTGGTTCAAATGGACTTCAACCAGTTGAATGCTAAATGCATTAGGTCAAAACACATCACGTGTTCATGCCACATTCATGCATCATATTGTTGCATATGCTTGTGGTTGATTGTCGACACCGTTCCTTCTCGATAGGTTCTGCTTCGGAGAGTGTTCCAGAGTACCTATCTGTGGAGCAGTGCCCCCTCTGTTGATCTACCAGGCAAGCAAACGCCCTTGTTCATTCCGATGCAATCCCACTCTCTCGCTCCTGCTATCTTTTATTGCATTAGGACAACAACGATTCAACTGCTACTTTATGCTGCGGTAGTTGAACCCATTCCTCTGCATGACCTGTCATTGCCACAGTAAATAGTTGAAACCCACTAGCATGTGTAGGAGTTGATTGAGCCATGTTGTGTTCCTACCATGCCATGCCTGCTATTTCTTAGAGTTGTGTTAGGTCTGATTCATTGGGAATGAATTGGAGTGTTACGATATGTTCTGGTGTTGAGAGTGAACGTGTGAACACGTTTTGGTAAAGGTAGCGGTGAGAGGCCATGTAGGAGTACATGGTGGGTTGTCTCACTGGAACCGTCCTTAAGCACTGAGTTCTGTGTATGTTGTCCAATGACTAGCTACTACCACACATTGGGCTACGGGCACTCCAAGCTCTCTCGACTTATTAACCAACTTGATCTCTGTCGAGGAGTTGCAAATAGTTTCTGGTGTTTGTAGGTAGTGTTAGTAGTCTACCAAGTGGCACCCGGCCAGGTGGACTTGGGACAGACTAGGCACACGTCGCCCGGTGTACCGAGTGGCACCCGGATGGTGGGCTCGGGAACCCTGTACACATCGTTTGGGGCCGTGAGCAAAACCCCGGCCGGATCTCCTTGCGGATGGAACCCGAATAGGCGATAAACCTGGACTAGAGTCTTGTGTGGTTAGTCAAGTCGTGGCCGACACCCTCGCCAGGCTTCTGCTTGAAGGTTGCCGAGATACATGACGTGTACATGGTGATAAGTGGTGAGAGCGTGTGTGAAGAAGTACACCCCTGCAGGGTTATCATGATCTATTCGAATAGCCGTGTCCTCGGTTATGGACTTCTTGGATGCTTATGTGGTACATAGACAACTTCAAGTGGATACCCTAAAATGCTCAAGATAAGTGTGAGTGCTATGGATGGCCTTCTCGTAGTAAGACGGGAATGAATCCATAGCGGTGTATTGATGTGGTGATTAGTGGACTCGTGTGCACCACCTCAGAAGAGTTACCAGCAGTCGTAGTACAGGATAGCCACTGAGTCAAAGCTGGCTTGCTACAACTAAACCCCACATTACCTTCTTGATACAAATGCATGTATGATAGGATCTGATGTAAGTCTTGCTGAGTACCTTTGTACTCACGTTGCTTTATTTATGTTTTTGCAGCGGAGACTTGGGTCTTACTAGTTTACGTGGACTTCGACAAGTAGCTTGTACCTCAGCTACGATCTTGATCGGACGTTGTAGATAGTCAAGCTCAAAGCCTTTTCTTCTGTAGTTGTCTGTACTCAGACATTTAATGCTTCCGCTTGTTGCTTGTATGCTATGAATGATGGGTCATGTGACCCCTGTTTGTATATATGTTATGTGGCTCTTCTGGGCCTTTATCTATATGAGTTTGCATTATGTTGTGATGCCATGTTGTACATCACATACTTGCATGTTATGCATACGTGTAACGTGTATTGCTATGTGTGGGATCCGACAATCTAGTTGTTTATCCTTGTCAGCCTCTCTTATGGGGAAATGTAGTCAAGTGTCTCCTTGAGCCATAGTAGTCTGCTACAGCCCGGTTCACCGGAGTCCTGCTAGCCCAGCACTACTATTCAGGACACTTGACTGGCCGGCATGTGTTTCACTTTGTTCCTGTGTCTGTCCCTTCGGGGAAATGTCACGTGGTGACATCCGGAGTCCTGCCTAGCCTGCTACAGCCCGGGTTACCGGAGTCCTGTTAGCCCAGTGCTACAGCCCGGATTCACACGCTGCTGACCGACATGCTTGAAGTTGATTCATGTATGCCTATCCCCATGGGTTAGTGCCGCTTAGGGTTCACGACTAGTCATGTCGGCCCGGGTTCTCTGTCATATTGATGCTAGCGATACTATCATATACGTGAGCCAAAAGGTGCAAACGGTCCCGGGGCATGGTAGCGCGACACCCGTGGGAATACCGTGCGTGAGGCCGCAAGGTGATATGAGGTGTTACATGCTAGATCGGTGTGACTTAGAATCGGGGTCCAGACAGCTTTGGTATCAGAACCTGACTGCCTGTAGGACTTCCAAGCCAACCTGGTCGAAGTTGAGTCTACAAATTCTTTAGTTATGTAAGGGAATTGATTGTGGAAGGGAACTTAAGGCTCTTTTTACTCCTTATACCTCATGCCTTCTGATCTGAGTCATCCTATCTTTCCTACGGGGTTAAGGAGCTAGGCTTCCTCTTCTGTCTATCAGGATCATGTGTTACTACTTCGTAGTTCTTAGGATTGGTTTATCTGAGTCATATCCCAGTTCGAGTATCTCCGGTGTACCCTATTTAGTAATATTTTTGAACCTTGAGTGATGATGTTGAGGTTGGTGCTACCCGTCTTTGAAGAATGTTTCATTTTGAGCATTCTACTGCCGTTATGCTGCCGGAATTGTTCTAAGAGTTTGAGAGATACTAAATTCTTGTGCTACCCTCTGCAACCTATAGTTGATGCTGAATCCATCCTTGTCTTCCTTGGTTTCGTTCTTCAGGATGTTGCCGGTTAACCGAAGTTCTATTGCTCGTAGCCAGAACCACGGAGATGGTAGGGATGAGGATCCTCCCGATCAGTCTTCGTTGGCAGAGTTCATGCCAGAGATGGAGAGGAACAAGCATGAGTCTAACCGCTTGCTAGCACGTATTGAGGAGAACACCTCCCAGCAGCACAAAGAGTTTGTGTCCATTCATGACTTCATTGGCCTGAAACCACCTACCTTGCATCATTCCATTGAACCACTTGATGCAGATGACTGGCTCCGTAGTATCACACACAAGCTGCATTCTCCGAACGTAGCTGAAGGTGACAAGGTCACCTATGCTGCTTATCACCTGGAAGGTCTTGCTAGTATTTGGTGGCAGAACTATGAGGCTATGCTTCCAGCTAGCCAGATACCCACCTAGAGAGATTTCATTGAGGCTTTTCGCGAGCATCACATCCCTCAGGCTCTCATTGACCGCAAGAGAGAAGAGTTTTGTAGTTTCACCCAGAGTAAGATGGTTGTTGATGCTTATAGTAAAGAATTTGAGAACCTTGACCACTATGCTACAGAAGAAGTGTCCATAGATGCCAAGAAGCAGGCTAGGTTCCGGAAGGGTCTCAACCCCAAGTTGCATCGTGATCTCCACTTGCATCATTGCAATACATTCCACGCTCTTGTGAACAAGGCCATTAATGCAGAGACAGCTCAACTCACCTACGAGGAATCTCGTAAACACACCCGTGATTTGGGTTCTTCCTCCGGTTCTAGTTCTCAGAAGCGCCGGATTTGGGTTCCGAACTCCGCTCTTCCACCCGGTTATACACCAAGGCCTTCTTGTGTGGCACCTCACGCAGTTCAACCGTATGCTACACCCATGCCTATTGGTAGACCACTTGTCAATGCAGGTCCTTGTCCTACCTCCATTGTCCGTTACAAGTGCGGAGAGCCAGGCCACATTGCCCGTATTTGCACTCAGACCCATGTTGCTCCACCCCAGCCCAAGAAATCTGTTGGCCGTGGCAGTAAGCCTTCACACCAGATGATCAGAGCCAAGTCAGCTCCCACTGAACTTGGACGTGTGCATCACGTCTCAGCTAAAGACGCTCATGATGATCCATATGTCGTTCTTGGTACACTCCTTGTCAACTGTCACCCAGCTTCGGTTCTATTCGATACTGGGGCATCTCACTCCTTCATTTCCCAAAGTTATGCCCGTTTGCACGACATGTCATTTTGTGATATGCCCTCCCCACTATTCATTCAAACCCCTGGATCCAAGTGGCAAACTTCTAGGATAAGTTATGGCAATGAAATACATGTTGACATACTTGTATTTCTAGCTTCCTTGATATCCCTCAAGTCTTCAGATATTAACATCATCTTGGGTATGGACTGGATGAAAGCTCATTATGCCAAGATTGACTGTTACACCAGGTCTGTTCAGCTCACACACCCCTCTGGCAAGATAGTCACTGTCTCCACCAAAATTGCAAGGCGTCAACTATATTCTCTAAATGCCAGCCCTCTTCTAGACCTTGAAGATATCCCAGTAGTCCGTGACTTTCCGGATGTCTTTCCAGAGGAACTGCCAGGTATTCCACCTGACAGAGATGTAGAGTTTGTTATAGATCTTATCCCCGGAACCGCCCCAATTTCTAGGAGACCTTACAAGATGGCACCCTTAGAGCTAGCCGAGCTTAAGAAACAACTTGATGAGTCCTTGCAAAAGGGTTTCATCCGTCCTAGTTCTTCTCCCTGGGCTTGCCCCGTCCTCTTCATCAAGAAGAAGGATGGTACGGACCGAATGGTTGTAGATTATCGTCCTGTTAATCTGGTCACGATAAAGAACAAGTATCCGCTCCCCAGGATCAACGATCTGTATGATCAGCTCGCTGGATCCTCAGTCTTCTCCAAGATGGATTTGAGGTTAGGCTACCACCAAATCAAGATCAGAAACAAGGACATTCCTAAGACGTCTTTCGTCACTCGTTATGGCCAGTAGGAGTACACCTTCATGTCCTTCGGTCTAACCAATGCTCCATCTACATTCTCCCGCTTGATGAACTCGATCTTCATGGAGTACCTAGATAAGTTCGTCGTGGTTTACCTCAATGATATCCTTATTTACTCAAAGAATGAGGAAGAGCATGCCGAACATCTTAGACTTGTGTTAGAAAAACTCAGAGAACATCGCCTTTACGCCAAGTTCTCCAAGTGCGAATTTTGGTTGCCAGAAGTGACCTATCTCGGCCACGTAATCTCTGGTAAGGGCATTGCTATCAATCCCGAAAGAGTTCAAGCCGTTCTTGATTGGACTCCACCTGAAACGGTTAAGCAAGTTAGGAGTTTCCTTGGCCTAGCCAGTTATTGTTGCCGCTTCGTTGAGAACTTCTCCAAAGTGGCCAAACCTCTCACGGAACTTCTCAAGAAAGATAAAAAGTTTGAGTGGTCCCCACAGTGTGAGTACAGTTTTCAGGAACTGAAAAGATGCCTGACTTCTGCTCCCGTACTTTTGCCACCGGATTTCACTAAAGACTTTGTTATCTACTGCGACGCCTCACGACAGGGACTAGGTTGCATCCTTATGCAAGATCGCCATGTGATTGCCTATGCATCTCGACAGTTGCATCCACATGAGGAGAATTATCCTACACATGATCTAGAGCTTGCAGCCGTAGTCTATGCACTTAAGACCTGGCGACATTACCTTCTCGGTAAACGTTGCGAGATATACACCGACCACCAGAGTCTCAAGTACATCTTCACCCAACCAGATTTAAACCTTAGGCAAAGACGTTGGTTGGAGTTGATCTCAGATTACGACTTAGGAATTACCTACACCCCAGGCAAGGGGAATGTCATGGCTGATGCGCTAAGTCGTAAGTCCTATTGCAACAATCTCATGTTACAACAGGGCCAGCCACTTCTCCATGAGGAATTATGTAAGCTTAACCTTCACATTGCTCCTCACGGATTCCTTTCTACCTTGGTGGCGAAACCTACCCTTGAGGATCAGATCATTACTGATCAGAAGTTGATAGCACTAGTAGAAAACCGGGCAATAGCACCGGTTCGTAAGGCCCTTTAGTACCGGTTTAGGAACCGGCACTATTATTTCGGCACTAAAGCCCCCCCCCCCTTTAGTACCGGTTCAGCACGAACCGGTGCTAAAGGGGTACCACGTGGCACGAGCCAGCTCCGGGGGCCGGGAGCCCTTTAGTACCGGTTTGTAAAACCAACCGGTACTAAATGGTTTGGGGGGTTTTGGTTTTATGATTTTTTTTCATTTAATTTTGTGTTTTCCATTTTAATTCTTTTTCGTTTGCTGATATTTTACGGTACTACACATTGTACATGTTATGCATATATATATATATATATAGAATTTCTAGTAGAACCAATCATATATATATCATCAATCATGTCTCACAAACCACCATATTAATTCACACATACACACATGTATAGCTATATATATACAATTTCTCCTACATATGCATATGTTGCCTTCGGAGCCAGTGGCATTAGCCTGATTGGTGCCTTCGGAGCACGATGACAATTGGAAGTGGTTCATGACTTGGTCGATGGGGGCGGTAGCGGGTAATAGTATTCTCCCTTCGGATTTATGACCTGGTCGAGCAAAAATCCCGCTATTTCCTCTTGAAGTGCTTGTACGCGCTCCGTTGGTAGGAGCTTGTCCCGCACCTCTTTGAACTGTTAAGAAGGAGATCAATATGCATGTGTATTAGTTGTGTGACTAGATATCGATAATGGTGTAAAAATTGTGAATAGTGTTCTGACAAGCGTACCCATTCCTGTCTTTGAGATCTGCTCCTTTCGGATGCCATCATGCGAATGTTCTCGCAAACACAGTATGCACGCAGATCAGTCCCCTGTGCCTGCTTCAGGGCCTTTATTACGAGAATGGAATTTAATTTGATCAGATAATAATTAATCAAGCATGATAATTAAAGAGATGGCAGCTAGCTAGCTAGCTAGTACTACTTAATTACTTGCCTTGGATCGAAACCATTTCAGCTGTGGTTTCCATTCGCCTTCCGCGACGCTGATGAACCTTGCCCAAGCCCTGCCGGCCGACAAAGAAAATGAATAAAGGGGTTATTAAATAGTTCATATCATGAAATGACGAACTAAATAGGCCGAGATATGTAGTTATAAATAATTATTGAAATTACCTGTTGACTATCCCATACAAGATGTTGTAGTCACCTTTTGCTGTGAGTAGCGAGTCTAGTATTTCAACTGTTCCGGCATCAACTTTAATGATACACAAGATCCAATGAAATCTGCATGCACACACGTTTGCATGTCTTAATTAATTAAGCGGGCATATGTAAGCAAAAACATGTAGCTAGCTAGTAGGCAAAAACAGAGAATTTGTAGTACAAGAAAGTGTGACTCACTCGAAGTTGTAAAGAAGTAGTATATCTTCATTGTATTTGAGGCGCTTGAAGAACTCTAGCATGCTGTCCTCTACCTCTTTTTCATAATATGGATCTAATTTCCATGTGTATTCATTAACGGTGTTTGGGTCAATGAACCCAATGCCATAGCGTCCACCTTTTCTCATTTCATACATCTTCATCCTGCATAATACCACAGAAAAGAATATAGTGAGGATAATTACACATAATGATTGATCAAAAGGATCACTACAGCTAGCTTGAGACTTAAATTACAGAAAGAAATCACTTACAGACAATAGCAACTGACGATAGATTTGTCAAGTGCGTCTTGATTGTATAACTGAAACAGTTCAGAATACTCAACGCCCACATCTTTCTCATGGTAGTAATCATCCTTCTTGACATACACCATGAGGGACTCTCGATCGGATCTCTTGCTAATGTCCATGTACCATTGATGCAATTCATACATTCTCGTTGGGAGCTTCTTGACATCTTCTGGCTCGACCAAAGGTTGGCCCCGGACAAATTTCCATTTTATTTCCTCCTCTCTAATTGGAGGCATGTCCTCGATCTCGAGGAGTTGTCCAACAGTGATCTTGAGTTCTTCAGCCTGCATTATATGCTCCTGGGTTATTACCACATCGCCCACCTCAGGAACGTAAACTGTTTGGCCACAATAATATTGGGCGCGCGTACTGTCACATGTTGTTGGCGGCACAACAAGCGGGGGGATCGATTGCGCCGCCTGTTTTCCCAGCTGGGCAACGGTTTTCCCGCATTTTTTGACAGCTGCTTGTTGTTTGCTCGAGCTCGAGCTTGCCTCCTTCTGTAGACGTTGTCGATGTAACTTCCTGATGTGGCGCTCATAGTCTGACTCGACAGGCTTACGAGCTGGTGGTTGAGCCATACGAATGAAGTGGTCAACTACTTCCACAGGCACTTTCTCCCTTGGTGGCGGTGGCGGTTTCAGTCCAAAATGGGCGTCGACTTCTGCCCGCACTATGGCATTGGTTTGCTCCTCGATCCTATCGTTAGCCCTCACAGGAAGAGGAGTACTGAGGTTTGGACCATATTTATATCGCTTGCCTCCGCCTGTACTTCCTGTACTATGACCTCCACTCGTACCGCTATGCACCATAGCTGCGGGGTGTCTCTTCTGCGATTGCTGAGGCGGCGGAGACGGCTGACGGGGCTGAGTTGGACGAGGAGGAGTGGCCTAAAGCTGTGCCGGACTTGGAGGAGGAGTGGACGTCTGACGTTGTGTCGAACTTGGAGGAGGAGTGGCCTTTCACTTTGCCGGACTTGGAGGAGGAGGAGTGGCCTCACGCGTTGGTGGACTTGGAGGAGCGGGAGTCTGCTGACTCGGTGGCGGACTTCGACGAGGAGTCGGGTGACGCGGTGTCGGTGGCCTTCGAAAAATGATGCAATCCTTTCTCCATAGGATGATACGATGTTTGGCATCTCTGAGTGTGTGCTCCTTGTCACCTCCAGGAATGTCAAGCTCTAGCCCCGAATATTGGTCCGCCACCTCATCAACCAAGACACGAGCATAGCCCGCTGGAATCGGGTTGCAATGGAAGGTTGCCTCGGGGGAAATTGAAAAAGCAACGGCGTCCGCCACCTTCATGGATATGTTCTTCATTTTGAAGTGTAGCTCGCAGTTAGTGTTCTCCGTGATGTCATCCACGGGGTATCTATCCAGCACTACTGCGTCGCCCGGGGCGGAACCCACGCTGCTTCTCGGCATGGATGGGGCAGTGGTATCCAAGGCTGGATCATCCGCTAGCTGCTGCAACTGTTGAGACCCCCTTTGCTGGATAAGTGAGTCGATCTGCTCCTGCTGCCGCTGGAATTTAGCTGCCAATTCCGCTTGACTTGCTTCTAGGCCTTGAAGGCGTTCATAGTCCCGCTTCCTCTGCTCCTCCTCCATCTTCCTCTTCTTGTCCTCCGCAATCTTCTTTCTCGCACGGGTTCTGTAGTCCGTGTTCCAGTCCGAAAACCCCTCATACCACGGAATAGCGCCATTGCCTCGCGTTCTTCCCGGGTGTTCAGGATTTCCCAGGGCACGCGTAAGCTCGTCGTTCTCTTTGTTGGGCTGGAACACCCCTGATCGAGCCTCTTCTATTGCAACAAGTAGCACATCGTCGGCTCCGTTCAGACATGCCTTCCTCGAAACATTGCCAGTCTTCGGGTCCAACTCCCCCCCATGCGCATAGAACCAAGTCCTGCACCTGGGGGGCCAGTTCTTAGTAACCGGAGTGACACTTGCATCCTCCATCTCTTTCTCAGACTTATCCCACTTTGGCATTGCCACCGCGTAGCCACCTGGCCCCAGCTTATGGAACTTATCCTTTTTCCGGCATTGGCCTTGTTTATTCTCGACCATTCCTTAGCTAATTCTGAATCCTTGAATTTCACGAAATCGTCCCAATGAGCACTTTGATTCTCTAGTATCCCCTCGAATACTGGAGTCTTCCTTCCTCCCTTGACGTACTTCTCCCACGTCATTCTCTTGTGGTTCTTGAATGCAACTGCCATCTTCCTACAAGCAGCGTCCTTGACTTTCCGCACATCTGCTTCTGTGATATTATCTGGTAGGGTGAAATGTTCCATGAGAGTATCCCAAAGCAGTTTTTTTGATTCTCGTCGACAAAAGTAAGATCTGGACATGGCTTTGCTGGCTTTCTCCATTCTTGAAGGGAGATCGGGAGTAGGTCCTTCACAAGAACTCCGCACTAACGAACGAACTTGTCCGCAATCTTCTTAGGTGCTAATGGTTCGCCATTAGGTTTGAATGCCTCGATATTGTACTTTACGCCCTCCTTCAACTTTTTGTTCGGGCCCCGTTTCGTCCTTTTGCTCGATCCGGATGGCTGAAAGAAGAAAGATCGATTCGTTAATATATCTTCAACTCATTTATATTAAAACATGCGATGATCACCAGATTCCTGCTTATATAAATATATATACCTTGCCGGAGTTTGTTGTTTCAGGATCAACATGTTCTTTGTCGTAGTTCATGACTTCATCTTCTCGGTCGTCGCGATCGAATATCATATCACCCTCTCCGGTGTTGTTTAGAAATTCGGAGCCGTCAAAATCTTCTTCATTCTGATCATCATCTGGCCCGCGTATGATATCGAACATGGTCTGTTCTCTCTCTCTGTCGGTATTGTCCGCCATAGCTTTTATTTAACTATGCCAAAAGAAATATAAAACAATTTAGTATAATCTCGAATAATAGATATAATCTCGAATACATCGTCTCGAAAAATAGATATAATCTCGAATACATCGTCTTAAATAATAGATTTAATCTCAAATACGTCGTCTCGAATAATAGATATAATCATCTCGAATATTATATATCGAATACATCACTAGCTAGCTAGCTAGCTAATACAGATCGAATACTACAGAGTAATCTAGGCCACTCGCGGTTCCTGAGGTGCGGGCGGTGGACACCCAAAGAGAAGGAACCATCACTGGATCATAGCTCGGGTGATCTCCCCAAAGAACCTGCCAGGTATTGGAGAACCTGACGTCCATAGCAGCCATGTAGCGATGGACGTGCTCGTCCTCCTCCCTGACACGGCGACGTACGACCTCCGACGGGGCCGGCTCCCTCCGCACCGAAAGTGGCCCACGCGAATGCCACCAAAGGAGATGAGGGTCGACGACGGGACCCGGGGCCGGGTTCCTCACCAAGCGTCGCGCCCCTGAAGGTAGCACCTCGCAGTGCCAGCCCGGCGGAGCCCAGTCCCGGACATGGGTCCTCTGAAGTAGGACGTCGTTGCGAACGGGTCGACGGCGAGGATGCGGGCCGGGCATCGTTGACAACAAATACTATATGCAAATTAAATGTAACACTAATTATGCTATCATTGCATATGTCAAAATTCTATATGCTATTTCATACTAATTAAGCATCTAACACTAAAAATAGAAAAAACAACTTCTATACATCCATTAAAAACAGAAAAACAACATTATATAAAAAATTTCCATACTAATTAAACACTAATTATATCCGGGCTCACTAAAAACACTAAGCATCTAACACTAAGCATCTAACACTAAGCATTGCATATGTCAAAATTCTATATGCTATTCCATACTAATTAAACACTAAGCATCTAACACTAAAAACAGAAAAACAACTTCTATGTGCATGTGTGTGTGTTCATCATGCATGCTTGTGTGTGTATATGGGCTCGGGGGGGGGGGGGGTGGGGGGGCGCCCATGGTGGCCACCGGGGGCGAGGGAGAGGGGTTAGTGAAGGAAATATGCCCTAGAGGCAATAATTAAGTTATTATTTATTTCCTTATATCATGATAAATGTTTATTATTCATGCTAGAATTGTATTAACCAGAAACATAATACATGTGTGAATACATAGACAAACAGAGTGTCACTAGTATGCCTCTACTTGACAAGCTCGTTAATCAAAGATGGTTATGTTTCCTAACCATGGACAAAAGAGTTGTTATTTGATTAACGAGGTCACATCATTAGTTGAATGATCTGATTGACATGACCCATTCCATTAGCTAGCTTAGCACACGATCGTTTAGTATGTTGCTATTGCTTTCTTCATGACTTATACATGTTCCTATGACTATGAGATTATGCAACTCCCGTTTGCTGGAGGAACACTTTGGGTGCTACCAAACGTCACAACGTAACTGGGTGATTATAAAGGAGTACTACAGGTGTCTCCAAAGGTAGATGTCGGGTTGGCGTATTTCGAGATTAGGATTTGTCACTCCGATTGTCGGAGAGGTATCTCTGGGCCCTCTCGGTAATGCACATCACTTAAGCCTTGCAAGCATTGCAACTAATGAGTTAGTTGCGGGATGATGTATTACGGAACGTGTAAAGAGACTTGCCAGTAACGAGATTGAACTAGGTATTGGATACCGACGATCGAATCTCGGGCAAGTAACATACCGATGACAAAGGGAACAATGTATGTTGTTATGCGGTCTGACCGATAAAGATCTTCGTAGAATATGTAGGAGCCAATATGGGCATCCAGGTCCCGCTATTGGTTATTAACCGAAGACGTGTCTCGGTCATGTCTACATTGTTCTCGAACCGTAGGGTCCGCACACTTAAGGTTTCGATGACAGTTGTATTATGAGTTTATGAGTTTTGATGTACCGAAGGAGTTCGGAGTCCCGGATGAGATCGCGGACATGACGAGGAGGCTCGAAATGGTCGAGACGTAAAGATCGATATATTGGACGACTATATTCGGACATCGGAAAGGTTCCGAGTGATTCGGGTATTTTTCGGAGTACCGGGTAGTTACGGTAGAAATAATGGGCCTTGATGGGCTTTAGTGGGAAGAGGAAAAGGCTGCTGCGCCCCCCCTCCCCTTTGGTCCGAATTGGACTAGGGAAAAGGGGGCCGGCCACCTCTCCTTCTCCTCCTATTCCTTCTCCCTTCCTCCCCTCTTGATGGACTCCTACTAGGACTTGGAGTCCTAGTAGGACTCCCATCCTGGCCGCACCTTATGCCTTGGCCGGCCTCCTCCTCCTTCATCCTTTATATACAGGGGCAGGGGGCACCCCATAGACACACAAGTTGATCATTGTTGATCGTTCCTTAGCCGTGTGCGGTGCCCCCTGCCACCAAATTCCACCTCGGTCATATCGTTGTAGAGCTTAGGCGAAGCCCTGCGTCGGTAGTACATCAAGATCGTCACCACGCCGTCGTGCTGACGGAACTCTTCCTCGACGCTTTACTGGATCGGAGCCCGAGGATCGTCATCGAGCTGAACGTGTGCTAAGAACTCGGAGGTGCCGGAGTAACGGTGCTTGGATCGGTCGGATCGGGAAGAAGACGTACGACTACTTCCTCTACGTTATGTGATCGCTTCCGCAGTCGGTCTGCATTGGTACATAGACAACACTCTCCCCCTCGTTGCTATGCATCACCATGATCTTGCGTGTGCGTAGGAAATTTTTTGAAATTACTACGTTCCCCAACAGTGGCATCCGAGCCTAGGTTTTATGGTTTGATGTTATATGCACGAGTAGAACACAAGTGAGTTGTGGGCAATATAAGTCATACTGCCTACCAGCATGTCATACTTTGGTTCGGCGGTATTGTTGGATGAAGCGGCCCGGACCGACATTACGCGTACGCTTACGCGAGACCGGTTTCCCCGATGTGCTTTGCACATAGGTGACTTGCGGGTGACTGTTTCTCCAACTTTAGTTGAACTGAGTGTGGCTACGCCCGGTCCTTGCGAAGGTTAAAACGGAGTCTATTTGACAAACTATCGTTGTGCTTTTCATGCATAGGTGAGATTGGTTCTTGCTTAAGCCCGTAGCAGCCACGTAAAACTTGCAACAACAAAGTAGAGGACGTCTAACTTGTTTTTGCAGGGCATGTTGTGATATGATATGGTCAAGACGTGATGAGATATAAGTTGTTGTATGAGATGATCATGTTTTGTTGAAGTTATCAGCAACTGGCAAAAGCCTTATGGTTGTCTCTTATTGCATAAGATGCAAGCGCCAAATAATTGCTTTACTTTATCGCTATGCGATAGCAATAGTTGCAAGAGCAATAGTTGGCGAGACGACCGTGTGACGACACATTGATATAGATCAAGATGATGGAGATCATGGTGTCATGCCGGTGATGACAGAGATCATGAAAGTACTTTGGAGATGGAGATCAAAGAAGCAAGATGATGATGGCCATATCATGTCACATATTTTGATTGCATATGATGTTTATCTTTTATACATCTTATTTTTGCTTTGATTGACGATAGCATTATAAGATGATCTCTCACTAAATTATCAAGAAGTGTTCTCCCGGAGTATGCACCGTTGCGAAAGTTCTTCGTGCTGAGACACCACGTGATGATCGGGTGTGATAGGTTCTACGTTCAAATACAACGGGTGCAAAACAGTTGCACACGCGGAATACTCAGGTTATACTTGACGAGCCAAGCATATACAGATATGGCCTCGGAACACAGAGACCGAAAGGTCGAGCGTGAATCATATAGTAGATATGATCAACATAACGATGTTCACCATTGAAAACTACTCCATCTCACGTGATGATCGGTTATGGTTTAGTTGATTTGGATCACGTGATCACTTAGAGGATTAGAGGGATATCTATCTAAGTGGGAGTTCTTAAGTAATATGATTAATTGAACTTAAATTTATCATGAACTTAGTCCTGGTAGTATTTTGCAAATTATGTTATAGATCAATAGCTCGCGTTGTTGCTTCCCTGTGTTTATTTTGATATGTTCCTAGAGAAAATTATGTTGAAAGATGTTAGTAGCAATGATGCGGATTGGATCCGTGATCTGAGGTTTATCCTCATTGCTGCACAGAAGAATTATGTCCTTGATGCACCGCTAGGTGACAGACCTATTGCAGGAGCAGATGCAGACGTTATGAACGTTTGGCTGGCTCAATATGATGACTACTTGATAGTTTAGTGCACCATGCTTAATGGCTTAGAATCGGGACTTCAAAGACGTTTTGAACGTCATGGACCATATGAGATGTTCCAGGAGTTGAAGTTAATATTTCAAGCAAATACCCGAGTTGAGAGATATGAAGTCTCCAACAAGTTCTATAGCTAAAAGATGGAGGAGAATCTCTCAACTAGTGACCATGTGCTCAGATTGTCTGGGTACTACAATCGCTTGAATCAAGTGGGAGTTAATCTTCCAGATAAGATAGTGATTGACAGAATTCTCTAGTCACCATCACCAAGTTAGCAGAACTTCGTGATGAACTATAATATGCAAGGGATAACGGAAACAACTCCCAAGCTCTTCGTGATGCTGAAATCAACGAAGGTAGAAATCAAGAAAAACATCAAGTGTTGATGGTTGACAAGACCACTAGTTTCAAGAAAAGGGCAGAGGGAAGAAGGGGAACTTCAAGAAGAACGGCAACCAAGTTGCTGCTCAAGTGAGGAAGCCCAAGTCTGATCCTAAGCCTGAGAATAAGTGCTTCTACTGCAAAGGGACTGGTCACTGGAAGCGGAACTACCCCAAGTGATTGGCGGATAAGAAGGATGGCAAAGTGAACACAAGTATATTTGATATACATGTTATTGATGTGTACTTTACTAGTGTTTATAGCAACCCCTTAGTATTTGATGCTAGTTCAGTTGCTAAGAGTAGTAACTCGAAACGGGAGTTGCAGAATCAACAGAGACTAGTTAAGGGTGAAGTGACGATGTGTGTTGGAAGTGGTTCCAAGATTGATATGATCATCATCGCACACTCCATATACTTTCGGGATTAGTGTTGAACCTAAATAAGTGTTATTTGGTGTTTGCGTTGAGCATGAATATGATTTGATCATGTTTATTATAATATGGTTATTCATTTAAGTAAAAGAATAAATTGTTGTTCTGTTTACATGAATAAAACCTTATATGGTTACACACCCAATGAAAATAGTTCATTGGATCTCGATCTTAATAATACACATATTCATAATATTGAAACCAAAAGATGCGAAGTTAATAATGATAGTGCAACTTATTTGTGGCACTGCCGTTTAGGTCATATTGGTGTAAAGCGCATGAAGAAACTCCATGCTGATGGGATTTTGGAATCACTTGATTATGAATCACTTGATGCTTGCAAACCATGCCTTATGGGCAAGATGACTAAACGCCGTTATCCGGAACAATGAAGCAAGCAACAGATTTATTGAAAATCATACATACTGATGTATGTGGTCCGATGAATATTAAAGCTTGCAGCAGGCATCATTATTTTCTGACCTTCACAGATGATTTGAGCAGATACGGGGATATCTACTTGATGAAACATAAGTCTGAAACATTTGAAAAGTTCAAAGAATTTCAGAGTGAAGTGGAAAAACCATCATGACAAGAAAATAAAAGTTTCTACGATATGATCGCAAAGGTAAAATGTTTGAGTTACGAGTTTGGTCTTCAGTTAAAACAATGTGAAATAGTTTCACTACTCACGCCACCTGGAACACCACAGCATAATGGTGTGTCTGAATGTCATAACCGTACTTTATTGGATATAGTGCAATCTATGATGTTTCTTACCGACTTACCACTATCGTTTTGGGGTTATGCATTAGAGACAGCTGCATTCACGTTAAATAGGGCACCATCTAAATCCGCTGAGACGACACCGTGTGAACTATGGTTTGGCAAGAAACCTAAGCTGTCGTTTCTTAAAGTTTGGGGTTGCGATGCTTATATGAAAAAGTTTCATCCTGATAAGCTCAAACTCAAATCGGAGAAGTGCGTCTTCATAGGATATCCAAAGGAAACTATTGGATACACCTTCTATCACAGATCCGAAGGCAAGACTTTTGTTGCTAAAATTCGGAAACTTTCTGGAGAAGGAGTTTCTCTCGAAAGAAGTGAGTGGGAGGAAAGTAGAACTTGACAAGGTAACTGTACCTGCTCCCTTATTGGAAAGTATTACATCACAGAAAACTGTTTCTGTGACACCTACACAGTTAGTGAGGAAGCTAATGATGATGATCATGAAACTTCAGAACAAGATACTACTGAACCTCGTAGATCAACCAGAGTAAGATCCACGCCAGAGTGGTACGGTAATCCTTTTCTGGAAGTCATGCTACTAGATCATGATGAACCTACGAACTATGAGGAAGCGATGATGAGCCCAGATTCCGCAAAATGGTTTGAGGCCATGAAATCTGAGATATGATCCATGTATGAGAACAAAGTATGGACATTGATGGATTTGCCCGATGATCGGCAAACCATAGAAAATAAATGGATCTTCAAGAGGAAGACGGACGCTGATAGTAGTGTTACTATCTACAAAGCTAGAATTGTCGAAAAAGGTTTTCGACAAGTTCAAGGTGTTGACTACGATGAGTTTTTCTCACTCGTATCTATGCTTAAGTCTGTCCGAATCATGTTAGCAATTGCCGCATTTTATGAAATCTGGCAAATGGATAAACAAAACTGCATTCCTTAATGGATTTATTAAAGAAGAGTTGTATGTGATGCAACTAGAAGGTTTTGTCAATCCGAAAGGTGCTAACAAAATGTGCAAGCTCCAGTGATCCATCTGTGGACTGGTGCAAGCATCTCGGAGTTGGAATATACGCTTTGATAAGTTGATCAGAGCATATAGTTTTATACAGACTTGCGGCGAAGCCTGTATTTACGAGAAAGTGAGTGGGAGCACTATAGCATTTCTGATAAGTATATGTGAATGACATATTGTTGATCGGAAATAATGTAGAATTATTCTATAAAGCATAAAAGGAGTGTTTGAAAGGAGTTTTTCAAAGAAAGACTTCGGTAAAGCTGCTTACATATTGAGCTTCAAGATCTATAGAGATAGATCAAGACGCTTGATAAGTTTTTCAATAAGTACATACCTTGACAAGATTTTGAAGTAGTTCAAAACGGAACAGTCAAAGAAAAAGTTTCTTGCCTGTGTTACAAGGTGTGAAGTTGAGTGAAGACTCAAAGCCCGACCACGGCAGAAGATAGAAAGAGAATGAAAGTCATTCCCTATGCCTCATTCATAGGTTCTATAAAGTATGCCATGTTGTGTACCAGATCTATTGTATACCCTACATTGATTTGGCAAAGGAGTACCATAGTGATCTAGGAGTAGATCACTGGACAGCGGTCAGAATTATCCTTAATGAAATAAGGATGTGTTTCTCGATTATGGACGTGACAAAAAGGTTCGTCGTAAAGGGTTACGTCGATGCAAGTTTTTGACACTGATCCAGATGAATCTAAAGTCACAATCTGGATACATATTGAAAGTGGGAGCAATTAGCTAGAGTAGCTCCGTGCAGAGCATTATAGACAAAGAATTTTGCAAAATACTTACGGATCTGAATGTGACAGACCCGTTGACTAAAATTATCTCACAAGCAAAAACATGATCACACCTTAGTACTCTTTGGGTGTTAATCACATAGAGATGTGAACTAGATTACTGACTCTATTAAACCCTTTGAGTGTTGGTCACATGACGATGTGAACTATGGGTGTTAATCACATGGTGATGTGAACTATTGCTGCTAAATCACATGGCGATGTGAACTAGATTATTGACTCTAGTGCAAGTGGGAGACTGAAGGAAATATGCCTTAGAGGCAATAATAAAGTTATTATTTATTTCCTTATATCATGATAAATGTTTATTATTCATGCTAGAATTGTATTAACTGGAAACATAATACATGTGTGAATACATAGACAAACAGAGTGTCACTAGTATGCCTCTACTTGACTAGCTCGTTAATCAAAGATGGTTATGTTTCCTAACCATGGACAAAAGAGTTGTTATTTGATTAACGAGGTCACATCATTAGTTGAATGATCTGATTGACATGACCCATTCCATTAGCTTAGCACACGATCGTTTAATATGTTGCTATTGCTTTCTTCATGACTTATACATGTTCCTATGACTATGAGATTATGCAACTCCCGTTTGCCGGAGGAACACTTTGGGTGCTACCAAACGTCACAACGTAACTGGGTGATTATAAAGGAGTACTACAGGTGTCTCCAAAGGTAGATGTTGGGTTGGCGTATTTCGAGATTAGGATTTGTCACTCCGATTGTCGGAGAGGTATCTCTGGGCCCTCTCGGTAATGCACATCACTTAAGCCTTGCAAGCATTGCAACTAATGAGTTATTTGCGGGATGATGTATTACGGAACGAGTAAAGAGACTTGCCAGTAACGAGATTGAACTAGGTATTGGATACCGACTATCGAATCTCGGGCAAGTAACATACCGATGACAAAGGGAACAACGTATGTTGTTATGCGGTCTGACCGATAAAGATCTTCGTATCATATGTAGGAGCCAATATGGGCATCCAGGTCCCGCTATTGGTTATTGACCGGAGATGTGTCTCGGTCATGTCTACATTGTTCTCGAACCGTAGGGTCCGCACGCTTAAGGTTTCGATGACAGTTGTATTATGAGTTTATGAGTTTTGATGTACCGAAGGAGTTCGGAGTCCCGGATGAGATCGGGGACATGACGAGGAGTCTCGGAATGGTCGAGACGTAAAGATCGATATATTGGACGACTATATTCGGACATCGGAAAGGTTCCGAATGATTCGGGTATTTTTCGGAGTACCGGGTAGTTACGGGAGAAGTAATGGGCCTTGATGGGCTTTAGTGGGAAGAGGAAAAAGCTGCTGTGCCCCCCTCCCCTTTGGTCCGAATTGGACTAGGGAAAAGGGGGCCGGCCACCTCTCCTTCTCCTCCTATTCCTTCTCCCTTCCTCCCCTCTTGATGGACTCCTACTAGGACTTGGAGTCCTAGTAGGACTCCCATCCTGGCCGCACCTTATGCCTTGGCCGGCCTCCTCCTCCTTCATCCTTTATATACAGGGGCAGGGGGCACCCCATAGACACACAAGTTGATCATTGTTGATTGTTCCTTAGCCATGTGCGGTGCCCCCTGCCACCAAATTCCACCTCGGTCATATCATTGTAGAGCTTAGGCGAAGCCCTGCGTCGGTAGTACATCAAGATCGTCACCACGCCATCGTGCTGACGGAACTCCTCCTCGACGCTTTGCTGGATCGGAGCCCGAGGATCGTCATCGAGCTGAACGTGTGCTAAGAACTCGGAGGTGCCAGAGTAACGGTGCTTGGATCGATCGGATCGGGAAGAAGACGTACGACTACTTCCTCTATGTTATGTGATCGCTTCCGCAGTCGGTCTGCGTTGGTACGTAGGCAACACTCTCCCCCTCGTTGCTATGCATCACCATCATCTTGCGTGTGCGTAGGAAATTTTTTGAAATTACTACGTTCCCGAATAGTTAGAGGGGGAGAGCTCACAGCGGGGCGACGGCGACGGCGAGGCGACGGCCTGGGGCGGCGACGGGCCGGGGCGTGACGGGGCGGCGACGCGGGGACGGCGCGACGGGGACGGGCCCGGGGCGGCGACGAAGACGAGGGCGGCGACGGCGATGGGGCGGCGATGGGGATGAGGGCGGCGACGAGGATGGGGGCGGCGACGGCAACGACGCGCGATGGGGGCGGCGTAGGACGGGGGCGGCGACGGCGTCGATTGATCGGGAAGAAACAGAGGGAGAATGAAATTTTGCGAAGTGTTGTATATATAGAAGGCACCTTTAGTACCGGTTGGTGGCTCCAACCGGTACTAAAGGCCTGTTTTGGCCAGGCCAAGCAGCGGGAAGCACCCCCCTTTAGTACCGGTTCATGGCACCAACCGGTACTAAAGGCCCCCCCTTTAGTACCGGTTGGTGCCACGAACCGGTACTAAAGGGGGGTACGCTGCCAGGCGAGGGGCACACAAGTTTAGTCCCACCTTGCTAGCCGAGGGGCACTCGCACCTGCTTATAAGCCCCGCCGCCGCTGCTGTCTCGAGCTCCTCTCTTAAGCAGGCCTTCTGGGCCTACCTCTTCTGCGATGCCCTGTGGGGCCTATTGGGCTTGCGGGCCTGCATCCTGGCCCAACCACAGGTTGGGTTTCTAGTCGTATGCAGGCCGCTGTTGCCTGGTAGGTGGGCTTTTTTCATTTAGTTTTTTCTTTTCTGCTTTATTTATTTTGTTTTATTTATTTTTAGTTGTTTTTTTTTCTGTATTTAGAGTTTCTTTGTGAATATTTTTGAAAGTTTTTAGAAACTTTCAGTTAGTGCCGGTAGTTTTTAAATTTGAATAGTTTAAATTTTGAATTATTTGAAATTTGTGTGAATCACTAGTTTGTGAATAACTTAACTTTAAAAATACATTTTTCAGTGATTCTTTTTTCTTATGTTTAATATTAGTGTGATTTATCATTATATTCAATTTGGTAATGCTTAAGTTATTTAAAAAATGAAATGCCTTTGTAACGGATGAGTTTTTGTCCGAAACCCTGATACTTCGAAACAGATTGTCCATTTTGTACACGAGGTGCATCCAGTTTTTGCGGTAATCCTCTCTACTTTTTTGGACATGCTATGTGGGTGAAATTATGATACCATGCCAACTTTCATCCTTTTCTGAGTTCATTTGAAATGCTTTTCAATATCAGGGTCATTTAGCTGAAAAAATCAGTAAATGCATGAAAGAATTAGCTTGCACATAAAATTTCTTCGCGTTTCAAATGCCAAAACACATAACTAGCTACCCAAACTATTACAGAGATTCCCTCCTGGGTGTGAAACATAGAAGAAAGTGATGATAGTTAAGCCGATCACATCCCAGATCTTTGGGTGTCAAACTTTTTCTTCGCGTGTGTCCCTTTGCGTCGTAGCCATGGAAAATCTTCATCATTTAACGGGATGCTCGGGTCAATATTCACTGTGAATGGAGCAATTTCATCAAACTTTTCATAATCTTCTCACTTGTCTGTCTTGTCATCCACTCCCATGATGTTTCTCTTCCCAGAAAGAACTATGTGCCGCTTTGGCTCATCGTACGATGCATTCGCTTCCTTATCTTTTCTTTTTCTTTGCTTGGTAGACATGTCCTTCACATAGAAAACCTGTGCCACATCATTGGCTAGGACGAATGGTTCGTCTGCATATGCAAGATTGTTGAGGTCCACTGTTGTCATTCCGTACTGCGGGTCTTCCGTTACCCCGCCTCGTGTCATATTGACCCATTTGCACCGAAAAAAGGGACCTTCAAACCACGTCGATAGTCAAGTTCCCATATGTCCTGTATATAACCATAATATGTTTCCTTTCCCGTCTTGGTTTCTGCATCAAAGCGGACACCACTGTTTTGGTTGGTGCTCTTCTTATCTTGGGCGATCGTGTAAAATGTATCACCATTTATCTCGTACCCTTTGAAAGTCATTATATTCGAAGATGGTAACTGGGACAGCAAGTACAGGTCATCTTCAATAGAGGTGTCATGCATGGTACGTGCTTGCAACCAGCTGGCGAAACTCCTGGTTTGTTCACGTGTAATCCAGTCATCAGACCGCTCTGGGTGTTTGGAGCGTAGAAAATTCTTGTGTTCATCCATATACGGAGCCACCAAGGCAGAATTCTGTAGAACTATGTAGTGTGCTTCAGTGAGAGAATGTCCGTCCATACATATTATTTGTTCCCCTCCTAGCGTGCCTTTTCCATCCAGTCTGCCCTTATGCCGCGATTCAGGAACACCAATCGGCTTAAGGTCAGGAATAAAGTCAATACAAAACTCAATGACCTCCTCATTTTGACGGCCCTTGGAGATGCTTCCTTCTGGCCTAGCACGGTTATGAACATATTTCTTTAAGACTCCCATGAACCTCTCAAAGGGGAACATATTGTGTAGAAATACAGGACCCAAAACGTTAATCTCTTCGCATAGGTGAACTAGGACGTCCGTCATGATGTTGAAGAAGGATGGTGGGAACACCAACTCAAAACTGGCAAGACATTGCACCAAATCATTCTGTAACCTTGGTATGATTTCTGGATCGATTACATTCTGAGAGATTGCATTGAGAAATGCACATAGCTTCACAATGGCTAATCGAACGTTTTCCGGTAGAAGCCCCCTTAATGCAACCGGAAGCAGTTGCATCATAATCACGTGGCAGTCATGAGACATTAGGTTTTGGAACTTTTTCTCTGCCATGTTTATTATTCCCTTTATATTCGACGAGAAGCCAGACGGTACCTTCATACTGAGCAGGCATTCAAAGAAGATTTCCTTCTCTTCTTTAGTAAGAGCGTAGCTTGCATGACTCTGATGTATGCCGTCTTTTCCGTGCATACGTTGCTGGTCCTCCCGTGCCTCAGGTGTATCTTTTGTCTTCCCATACACGCCCAAGAAGCCAAGCAGGGTCACACAAAGATTCTTCGTCACGTGCATCACATCGATTGTGGAGCGGACCTCGAGGTCTTTCCAATAGGGCAGGTCCCAAAATATAGATTTCTTCTTCCACATGGGTGAGCGTCCGTCAGCGTCATTCGGAACAGGTTGTCCACCAGGACCCTTTCCAAAGACCACCTTCAAATCCTTGACCATATCATGTACATCAGCACCAGTACGGTGGCGAGGCTTCGTCCGGTGATCCGCCTCACCTTTGAAATGCTTGCCTTTCTTTCTTACGGGATGCCTGCTCGGAAGAAATCGACGATGTCCCAGGTACACATTCTTCTTACAATTAGCCAAATATATACTGTCGGTATCGTCCAAACAGTGCGTGCATGCGCGGTATCCCTTGTTTGTCTGTCCTGAAAGGTTACTGAGAACAGGCCAATCATTGATGGTCACGAACAACAATGCCTTTAGGTCAAATTCTTCCCCCATGTGCTCATCCCACGCACGTACACCTGTTCCATTCCACAGTTGTATGAGTTCTTCAACTAATGGCCTTAGGTACACATCAATGTCGTTGCCGGGTTGCTTAGGGCCTTGGATGAGCACTCGCATCATAATGAACTTCCGCTTCATGCACAACCAAGGAGGAAGGTTTTATAAACATAGAGTCACAGGCAGGTGCTATGGTTGCTGCTCTGCTCCCCAAAAGGATTAATGCCATCTGCGCTTAGACCAAACCATACGCTCCTTGCGTCATCTGCAAACTCCTTCCCGTACTTTCTTTCGATTTTTCTCCACTGCGACCCGTCAGCGGGTACTCTCAACTTTCCGTCTTTCTTACGGTCTTCTCTGTGCCATCGCATCGCCTTGGCATGCTCTTTGTTTTGGAACAAACGTTTCAACCATGGTATTATAGGAGCATACCACATCACCTTGGCAGGAATCTTCTTCCTGGGGCGCCGGCCCTCAACATCACCAGGGTCATCGCGGCAGATCTTATAGAGCAATGCACCACATACCGGGCAAGCGTTCAAATCCTCGTACTCACCGCGGTAGAGGATGCAATCATTAGGGCATGCATGTATCTTCTGCACGTCTAACCCTAGAGGGCAGACAGCCTTCTTTGCTTCGTATGTACTCTCGGGCAATTCGTTGTCCTTTGGAAGCATATCCTTTATCATTACCAGCAACTTTCCAAATCCCTTGTCAGATACACCATTCTCTGCCTTCCATTGCAGCAAATCCAGTGTGGTGCCCAACTTTTTCTTGTCACCTACGCAATTCGGGTACAACATTTTTTTGTGATCCTCTAACATGCGCTGCAACTTCTTCTTCTCCAAATCACTTGCGCAGTTTCTCTTTGCATCGGCAATGGCCCGACCTAGATCATCAACGGGCTCATCTGATGCCTCTTCTTCAGCTTCTTCCCGCATTGCCGGCTCAGCTTCTTCCCGCATTACGGGCTCAGCTTCTTCCCCCATTGTTGTATCATCGTATTCAGGGAACCCATGGCCAGGATAGCTGTCGTCGTCCTCTTCTTCTTCATTGTCTTCCATCATAACCCCTCTTTCTCCGTGCTTGGTCCAAACATTATAATGGGGCATGAAACCAGACTTAAACAGGTGGACGTGAATGGTTCTTGACGTAGAGTAATTGTGACCATTCTTACAACGAGCACATGGACAAGGCATAAAACCATCCGCCCGCTTGTTTGCCTCAGCCGCAAGCAGAAAAGTATGCACGCCATTAATGAACTCGGGAGAGCATCGGTCATCGTACATCCATTGCCGGCTCTTCTTCATTACACAACACCGAATAGACCAAATTAATACAAGTTCCTACAATTAATACAAGTTCATACATAAAGTTCATACAACACTTAAATCCAACAAACAAATAATTCTCTAGCTAAAGCATTTAAATGCAACAACAAATATGATCAAGATCGCAACTAAGGTAACAATGGATCCAACAACATAATGATACCAAGCCTCACTATCGATGGCATATTTTCTAATCTTTCTAATCTTCAAGCGCATTTTCTCCATCTTGATCTTGTGATCATCGACGACATCGGCAACATGCAACTCCAATTCCATCTTCTCCCCCTCAATTCTTTTCAATTTTTCTTTCAAGTACTCGTTTTCTCTTTCAACTAAATTTAACCTCTCGGCAATAGGGTCGGTTGGAATTTCCGGTTCACATACCTCCTAGAAAAAATTTCTATGTCAACTTGATGGGAGTAATTTGTCACAAACACGAAATGCAACTAGTTTTAAAAGAGAATATACATACCACGTCCGAATCATAACAAGGACTAGGGCCGACGGGGACAAATATCAAAACCATGGCACTATATGTATAACAAACAACGTACGGGTAAGATAATTATACGAGTAACTATATATCCAAATCACACAAACATCAATTTTTATATAAAATTTCATGAACAAGAGGCTCACCACATGGTGGTGCCGGCAACGGGACGGTGCGGGCGATCGACGGTGGCTACGATGGAGATTTAGAAGGCACTAAGTAAACCACACCTACATATGCAAACTAAGTGTTATTTTTGACCTCAAATTGCATATAAATCAAATACTAGCACATATATATATCCTCCCAAATTACTAAACTCACAAATTAATCACTATATAAACCAATGCAAGAGCTAATCTAGCAATGAGAGATGAAAGGACAAAGTTGCTAACCTTTGTGATCATTTGAATGGATGAGGGCCTTCAAATCTTGACAAGTTTTGGGCAAATTTTGTGATGAACTCGAGAGGAAGAAGGGAAGAACAGAGGAGAGGGAGAGGGGAAAGGGGGGAAGAACAGAGTGCTGGTGGACGAAGGGTCTATGTAGGACGACCTTTAGTACCGGTTCGTGCCAAGAACCGGTACTAAAGGGGCTGGAGGGGCCCCATTCTGACAACATCCTGCCACCACTCTCATTAGTACCGGTTCGTGCCACGAACCGGTGCTAAAGGTTCGCCACGAACCGGTACTAATGAAAGCGGCCCGGCTAGCCGTTGGAACGGGTACTAATGTATACATTAGTGCCGGCTCAAATACAAACCGGCACTAATGTGCTTCACGTTTGACCCTTTTTCTACTAGTGTAGGGGTGTTATCCGCATCAAGAGAAACATTAAGAAGGGAGTTGGTGGATGTTTCTCTATGGATGATCGAGGTGTTGTTTTCTTTGAGAATCGCTTGGTGATTCCCAAGAACCAACATCTGCGACAACTGATTCTTAAGGAGGCACATGAATCCCCTCTCACGATTCATCCTGGTAGTACTAAGATGTATCAGGACCTACGCCAGAGGTTCTGGTGGACTAGGATGAAGAGAGAAATCGCTCAGTTCATTGCTAATTGTGATGTTTGTCATCGCGTTAAGGTAGAGCATCAAAGGCCTGCTGGCACCCTTCAGCCTTTAGCTATTCCTGAGTGGAAATGGGATAAGGTCGGTATGGACTTAATCACCGGTTTTCCCAGGACCAAGAGAGGGAATAATGCTATATTTGTAGTCATTGATCGTCTTTCCAAAGTGGCTCACTTCCTACCTGTTCGAGAGAATATCACTACTAGTCAGCTTGCTGACTTATACATTTCTCGAATAGTGTCACTTCATGGTGTTCCACTAGAGTTCAATTCAGACCGTGGTAGTCTTTTCACTTCTCATTTCTGGGAGTGTTTCCAAACTGCCATGGGCACCCATCTTTCCTTCAGTACCACTTTCCACCCTCAGTCGAGTGGTCAGGTGGAACGGGTCAATCAAATTCTCGAAGACATGCTTAGAGCTTGCGTTATCTCATTCGGTATGGACTAGGAGAAGTGCCTTCCTTTCGCCGAGTTTGCTTATAGCAATAGCTACCAATCCAGTCTCAAGAAAGCTCCTTTTGAGATTCTGTATGGACGAAGATGTCGAACACCTTTGAACTGGTCAGAAACAGGTGAAAGACAATTCTTTGGACCGTACAGGATCCAGGAGGCAGAAGAGCAAGTTCGCATCATTTGTGAGAATTTGAAAACAGCCCAATCTCGTCAAAAGAGCCAGTATGACCGTCGTCATAAGGAAGTGGCTTATGAAGTAGGCGACAAGGCTTACCTTCGGGTTACCCCTTTGAAGGGTACCCATCGTTTCGGTATCAAGGGCAAATTGGCTCCTTGTTACATTGGTCCCTTTCACATTCTCGCTAAACGAGGAGAGGTTGCCCACCAGTTGGAACTACCCCCACACCTTTCTCGAGTTCATGATGTCTTCCACGTCTATCAACTCAGGCATTGCTTCTCGGATCCCATCCGTGGAGTGGACCACGAAACGCTTGATCTCCAAGATATCCTCACATACCGAGAGTATCCTGTTCGCATTCTTGATCAAGCAGAGCGTGTTACTCGATGTCAGAACATCAAGTTTCTCAAAGTTTAATGGTCTCATCATTCCGAGAGAGAAGCTACCTGGGAGCGAGAAGATCGTCTTTGACTGGAGTACCCCACCTTCCTTCCATCGACCCCTGAATCTCGGGACGAGATTCTTTCAAGTGGGGGCGAGTTGTCACATCCCCAGTTCTGGTATGCTCAAGGCTAGCTAGTCATGTGTGCATCTTTTAAATTCCATTTAAATTTGAAATGGGGATTTGTGAACCCTCAGAATCATTTCTGGGAATAACCTAGTTAAAAATTGCTCCAAAAAGGTCCAAGAAAATGTTCATGTTGCTCTCTGAAAATATTGGACAGAGATAAAAATCAAACCAATATTTTTAGGATCTCATAAGTATTTATTTTGGGCATTTGGAATTAATCCAATATTTATTTGCATTGGATATATATGTTATATATTTTATATATGTCTAAAAATTCTGAATTTTTGTGAGGGGCTTTGGAATAATCCCTTAGGTCCCTGCATGTCACAGCCCTAGAATTTGCTTGTAGCTATTTACCTGAGTGAGCATCATGCATCATGTCTAAATACTGAAAGTTGAATTGAGGTTAGTTGAAACCCTCATAAATCACTTCAAAAATAATCAACATTAAAATCTTTTCAAAGAAGTCCAAGAAAATGTTCCTCTTAGTCTCTGAAAATATTGGCAAGAGGTAAAACTTAAAACAATATTTTTGGAATCTCAGAGATATTTATTTTGGGCCTTTGATTTAATCCAATAAATATTTGAATTGGATCTATATTTATTATATAATAAATAAATGTTCAATAATTCTGAAAATTGCTGTGTGGATTTGGATAAATCCATTTAGTTCACACAATTATTTTTATGAATTTTGAAAATGGTTTGGTCTTGAACTAAATCAAAACAAAATAGCAAAAACAGAAAACAGAACAAAAATAGAAATAGGAGAGAGAGAGGTTACCTGTGGCTTACCTGGTGCCCACTTGGCCCAGCACGGCCCAGCCCACCTGGCGGCCCACCTACCTGGTCCAGCCCACTGGCCTCTCCCCCCTGTCGTCTTCCTCGCGATAGAAGGACGAGGGGCGTGTGCCCGCGGTGCGCCAGCACGCGCACGGCCACCGACGGCCACCTCCTGCTTCCACCGCGACGCCACGACCCTTCTAGCATTGCCACGCACCCCCCTGACCCCTCGCTCACTCTCTTCCATCCTCATCCCCGCCTCTGTCGCGCCTCTCTTCAAACCCGAGAGCCACTCGTCGCCGCCGTCCGCTGCCACCACGGCCACAGCCATCCCCTCACCTCTCCGACGCGGCCCCGAGCTCCGCCGTGCCTCCCTCGTCCTCCACTTTGTCTCACACGACCTCGGGAGCCCTTCATCGCCAGCATCTTCGTCGTCATCAAGCTTCGGCACCGACGACCGCCGCCGTCGATTCGCTTGCTCCAGTCCCTCCCCGGCCTCGCCGTTGCCTCTACCGGATTCGCCGTGAGCCCCTGCCTCTTTCCCCTCTCCCCCCGTGCTCGCCCATGCCTTCTAGCCCCCCTGGCCATCGGGGCCGACAGCTCCTCGCAGCCGGCCATGTCGCCACCACGACTACGACCGCGCAAGCATGCGTCCGAACCCATCGCTGTACTCAGAGCGCTCCCAGAAGCCGAGCACACCCACCAGATCTTCATGCCGTGCTCCGTAGCCCCGGTTCGGTGTACGCCCAAATTCCGGCGGCAGCAAGAGAGCTCGCCGCCGTTGACTCCGTCCACCCCCACTCGAACCATGGCCACCCGCAGATGCGCCTCTCTTCCCTCTTTCAAACGCGCCCTTCCGCGCGTCAAATGGTGGCCTGTCGGCGAAACCCGAGCAACTCCGGTGAAACCCCGCCGCGTATTTGGTCGCCGCCGGCCAAGCTCCGGCGAGTTGACGTGGCGTTGGCTTAATTAGTGCTAATGACCCTGCTAAAACTCCCTAGAGCCACTGCCATGTGGGCCCAGTGCATGTTTAGTTTAACTTAATGTTCTGTTTAGATTAGTTATTAACCCAGCTGGCCCCACACGTCAGTTTGACTTTCTGACGTGGCCTTTGACCGGCCCCACACGTCAGTGACTCATGCCAGCCGTGTGTCACTGACCAGTAGGCCCCACAGGTCAGGTTTGACCTGGACCGGCCCTGTTGACCTGATGGCGTCATAATGACGCAGTGCTGACGCAAAAAGCTATTTTCTGGGTTAAATATAATTCAGAAAATTCCAGAAAATTGCCTAAACTTCTAAAAATCATAGAAATTAAACCGTAACTCCAAATGAAATAAATTATATATGTAAAATTATCAAAAAAATTCAAGGAATCCATCTGTACAATTTTCCTGCATGTTTGAACAAAGTTTGTCCTCTGTTTTGGACAAAACAAATAAAGGGCATTTAAATAATCATATATGGGGTTGGAATTTGAATCTTGCACTCAAACCAACTTCATTTAAATCATAGCTAGTTGCATTAGCTCAAACCACAGCATATTGACATGTCATGATCATGCATCATACTGTGCATTGCATTGACTGTATTTCTTTCTCTGTTGCCGGTATTTGTCCCCTTTCGATAGACGTGGTTTCGACGATGGGATCGGTGACACCGATGAAGAGTTATATTATCTTCAGCAGTGCCAGGCAAGCACAACCCCCTTGTTCATTCCGATACAAACCCACTCTCTCGCTCCTGCTCTCTTTTACTGCATTAGGACAACAACGATTCATCTGTTACTTGTTGCGGTAGTTGAACCCCTTATCCTCTGCATGACCTGTCATTGCCACAGTAAATAGATGAAACCCACTACCATGAGTAGGAGTTGTTTGAGCCCTGATGTGCCTACTCATTCATGCTTGTTTGTCATGCCTGCTACTGCTTAGAGTTGAGTCAGTTCCGATTCATCGGGGATGAATCGGAGATGTGTGAACATGTCCTACTGTGTGTGAGCTAAGTGTGTGAACACGATTTGGTAAAGGTAGCGGTGAGAGGCCATGTAGGAGTACCTGGTGGGTTGTCTCATTGCAGCCGTCCTCAGCAACTGAGTTCTGTGTCTGTGATCCATGAACAGTTACTACCGCGCATTGGGCCCGAAACCAATGGACCCTCTCGGCTTCTTAATCCCCCTAGTACTCTGTCTAGGAGTTGCAACTAGTTTCTGGTGTTTGTAGGTTATGTGTTGGCGGCCGTGCGTAGCGCTGACCCTAGGGGTGGGCTATGTTGCGGTAGATACACTATGGCACGGTGTACTGGGCGCCCGTTTGGTGTCTCGGGAACCCTGCACACATCGTTTGGGGCTGTGAGCGAAACTCCGGCCGGATCTCCTCGCGGATGGAACCCGAATAGGCGATAAACCTGGACTAGAGACTTAAGTGTTTAGGTAGGCCGTGGCCGACACCCTCGCCCGGCTTCCGCTTGAAGGTTGCCGAGGTACATGACGTGTACAGGGCTATAAGTGGTGAGAGCGTGTGTGAAGAAGTACACCCCTGCAGGGTTATCAATATCTATTCGAATAGCCGAATTCCTCGGATATGGAAACTTGGACCCCTTGCATAGTTCATAGACAAGTGAAAGTGGATACCCTAAAACTCGCAAGATAAGCGTGAGTGATATGGATGGCCTTCTCGTAGGGAGACGAGAGCGGATCCATAGTGGTGTATTGAATGGTGAATGTGTGGACTCGTGTGCGCCATCTCAAAAGAGTTGCTTGCAATCGTAGTTCAGAATAGCCACCGAGTCAAAGCTGGCTTGTTGCAGTTAAACTCCACCACCCCCTTTTGTTGATACCGATGCATATGTAGCTAGTTCTGATGTAAGTCTTGCTGAGTACCTTTGTACTCACGTTTGCTTAATTTATGTTTTGCAGAGAGACTTCAGTCTCGCTAGTAGTTCCGCATGGACTTCGACGTTTAGCTTGATACCTCAGCTACGATCTTGTGCCCTCGACAGGACTTGGTAGATAGTCAGGCTTCTTAGCCTTTTTCATTTATAGATGTCTGTACTCAGACATGTTAAGCTTTCGCGTGTGCTTTGCATTGTATGCTATGATTGTTGGGTCATGAGACCCATGTCTGTAATATCTCGCTCCTCGGAGCCTAATGAATAAATACTTGAGTTGTAGAGTTATGTTGTGATGCCATGTTGTATTCACACATATCGAGCATATTGTGTGTATGATTGAAATGCTTGGTATGTGTGGGATCCGACTATCTAGTTGTTTATCCTTGGCAGCCTATCATATGGGGAAATGTAGTCTAGTGCTTCTGAGCGATAGTAGTCCGCTACAGCCCGGATCATCGGAGTCCTGCTAGCCCAGCACTACTGCTCAGGACACTTGACTGGCCGGCATGTGTTTCACTTCGTTCCTATGTCTGTCCCTTCGGGGAAATGTCACGTGGTGACATCCGGAGTCCTACCTAGCCTGCTACAGCCCGGGTTACCGGAGTCCTGTTAGCCCAGTGCTATGGCCCGGATTCACACGCTGTTGACCGACATGCTCGAGGTTGATTCATGTATGCCTGTCCCCATGGGTTAGTGCCGCTTTGGGTTCACGACTAGCCATGTCGGCCCGGGTTCTTTGTCATATGGATGCTAGCGACACTATCATATACATGAGCCAAAAGGCACAAACGGTCCCGGGCCAGGTAAGGTGGCACCCGTGGAAATACCGTGCGTGAGGCCACAAAGTGATATGATGTGTTACATGCTAGATCGGTGTGACCTAGGATCGGGGTCCTGACAGCGTTGGTATCAGAGCCTGACTGCCTGTATGATTACCAAGCCAAACTGGTCGAAGTTGAGTCTAGAAATGCTTTAGTTATGTAAGGGAATTGATTGTGGAAGGGAACGTAAGGCTCTTTTTACTCCTTTACCCTATGCCCTTCTGATCTGAGTCAACCTCTTCTTTTCTACGGGGATTAAGAATTAGGCCTTCTCATCTATCTATCAGGATGACGTGTTACTAAACCGTAGTTGCCTAGGATTGTTGAGTTCAAGCCTCAGTTCAGCTCCTACTACTTCCATATATTCATAACTGGCCTCAGAACCATGATATTATGATTCTGAGTGGTTATGCCACCATTTTTGCAGGATGTCTCAAGTCTTTTCGAACATTTACAGCCGTTATGCTGTCCGAGTCATCCCAGGTTTCTAAATAGTCTGATGCATTTGCAATTCCTTTCTTTCCATTTCTGATATTCTTTTGGGTCAGATAAACCACACTAATGGCGAGTTGAGGTACTCCGTTACCTCGATATATATGTTGGAGCTATTGCTATGACCCTAGGTGTTTTAGGGAGTCACCTAGTGATCTAGCCATGTTCTGTATTCCCAGTGTGTGATTCTGGCCATTATTCTCAAAAGCATCCCGTGATGCCATGTAGTGGTAGGTATTCTATTCCTGGGTTTTGAACCCGAGATTCACCCTACTTCATGTCGTTAGTATTTGCTAGTTCCCTTAAGATATTAGTAACCTTGCGATAGTCCTCGAGGTCCGTGGTATTTCCTTCTTCCAAATACTATGAACCACTTATGGCAGAAGTTCTTGAACCAAAGGATCACAACCAAAGTGCTCTTGATGAGTTCTCCATTCTATATTGTGGCTCTGCCAGTTCTACCTTCCTTCATGGGTTATCTGGAAGAAATATGTTGAGCTTTGCTCGACATACTAATCTATGCCTCCACGGCTCAGAAAATTATATGTTCCTTGAGTTGTTCCTCTTCAGTTGTATTCCGACCATCCTCTATCAGTAGATAGCCAAGATTATGTGTGCATTTGTGCTCATTGGTGCCTTTTATTCTTGTGGTCCGTCGAGCCGTTCTATTTTAGAGTGACTAGGAGAAACAAACTCCAGTACCTCATCCATATCTAGGGTTGGGTCAAAATAGTTGTATTCCGCAGATCAAAATGCAACCCAGCTTTTGGTTCTGTTCTACCCTGATGTATTACCCACTTTATGTCAAGAGCGTCGTGAGAATTGCACATCTCTCATGAATTCTTGACGCAGTGATACTTCTTACCATCATTCTTCATTCCTCGGTCCCATGTTGTCGCAACCGGAATGCCGACAAGTGAACCGTGATGTGTGAAATCAATACTCCTAGCAACTCCGTTGCTCAATAGTTAATGGACAATATTCTCATCCTTAGCGTGTTGGTTATTGAATTATCATTCTAAGACTGATCGTGCTACCTAGTCCATATTTCCTGGTGCACTCTTCGATCAACGGGTTAGGATTTTGCCAAACCCTTGCTCTATCGATCATATCGTCTTTCCCTGAAAAGCAAGATTGTTCTCGAGCTTAGGAACATACCGGTGGTTCGTGATTTTCCGAATATCTTCTCGGAAGTGTTACCAGGTTGTCACCTGACCGTTATGTTGAGTTCGTGATCAAGATGGTTTTTCAAGAAACCACTTTTCCCCAAGAATCTTTGTTGGATACCCCTGAGCTAGTTGGCTAAGCTTAACAACAACTTCGAGAGTTGGAAGATGAAAACTTGTCCGACTTAGTTCATCCCTAAGGGATATCCTTGTGTGTGTGTCTGTTGAAGAAAGATGATATCTTCACCAATTGGTCCTCGTGATCAGTTATTGGATCTATTATCTTGTCCAAACCTTGATTTGAGTGTGGGCTATCGTCAAATCAAATCAAAACCAAGATGTTCGTAATGTTGTCTTATTTGTGGTTGTCCCTCGAGCATACACCATTATATCTTTGGTCTGACCAATACTATCACATTGTTCACATAGTGGTGGAAGTCCAGTGATATGGAAATTTCGAGGAGTTGCTGTTGAGCCCATCAGCGGCATTTTGTCTCCTCCATGATTGTGTTGAACATCCAGCTAGTGTTGGAAACTTTGTAGGCATTGCCCTCATGTCCCGATCATGAAGCATATGTCCGGTTGAAATAGTGACTTCCTCTAATTCATGTGCATCTGATGTAAGTTGCCGCCGTGAATTCGAGAAAGTTTGTTTTTGCTTCCTTTGGAATCGTCCCAAGTCAGTTATGCACGTGCGAAGTACTCTATGGTCTGATAGACTGATCATCTGCATTCCATACGTATCCCTAGCACACCAAGCCACTGATTGACGTGTTCAGGGAGAAGAAGTTCTCCATAAGAGCTAATCATATGACTTATGCAAGGACTTCGATATCCTTGATGATGGTTCCCAACCAGGACTCGGTAGTGTTTCATTGTAAGACCACCATGTGGTCATGCTTGTCCGGGACAGCGTGTTCACATGTGTTTAGCAGAACCAGCTCATGTTTTGGAGCTTACTACCGTAGTTCATTCCCCCAAGAATCTCGCAACGTCGTCTCATCGATTTGTGTTGCAAACTTTCATTTTGTTTCTAGACTTGATGAGTCTAGAATATCCTGACACCAACCAGATCTGAATCTCAGGTAGATATGATGGTTGGAGCAGTTTCCAAGAACTATAATATTGGTCCCTCGATAACCGGTAAAGTAGTTGTCGTGGCCAACACATCCAGCCAGAAGACCTATTATTGTAGTATCTCGATTGAAGAAAGTTGGCCACCTCCCCATGAGGATTTCGTAGGATTTACCTCCGTAGTTAATCCTTACGGATTCTTGTGCTCCCGAAGTCCGACCTCTTACTTGATGTCCTAGATACCAAACCATATCAATAAATGAGCTATCCTAGCGCATCAAGGAGAACATTAGAAGCGGAGTGCTAAAAGTCTCTCGATCGATTATCCAGATTTTGTTTCCTTGGCCTCGCTAAGGTGAAATCTGAGAAGTGTTATCTTTCTTTGCATCTGCATCTTCCACCATTATTCATCATGGTAGCATGTTGTGTTGCCAGGATCCTTGACACGGATATTGGCAGAACCTTGATGAATACGGAAATGCTCAAGTTCTTAAGAGCACGCTCAGACACTAGGTTCTGATGTTGTCGTCAACTGGAATGTGCCTCCGTCCTCTCAGTTGTTCGATAGCCATCCAATTGGTGGAATCACCTTCGCCGGTGAACCTTCTCCCCAGTTACTAGAATCATTCCCAACATTTGCATTTTGTTCCCAGCTTACACCTCAGTAGCTGTTGTTCATGATCGTCCTCAAAAGTGGACTTACCATGGGTCCCATCCATTTCCTATGATAAGCAAATCTTCCATTGCGTTGTCTTCAACAAGGTAGTCGACATCATACATCCTAGTCCAAGTATGCCATCTCTTCAAGCTATCTCAAACGATCAATTGTAAATTGCCTTAAGCTGGTATGAAGAGTTCCAACGATCTCTGAATCAAAAGTAATTCTTTTTGCCACTTAAGGGAATAGCTCTACGAGTCACTTTCACTAAGGTGCCTCGTTATGGTATTATGGGCAACATAACTTCTCGCTACTTTGAAACCCCCTCACCATCTATTTAGGCGTGGAATTGTTGCCACCAAATCAAACCCCGTCGTTGTTCTTCCATCCCTCTCGATGTGTTTTGTGTCTCAACTTGAGTTGTTTCAACATCTCATTCTACGAGTTGATCCTGAGTTGTTCGATCTTCGATAAGATCAATCCTTCTAGAGTTCTTCCTTTCCTCTCATTGTCATGTTGGATGAAGTCTCAAAGCAAGACGTTGAGATTAAGGTGATGCAATGAATCAACATCTCCGAGAAGGGCAATCGGATCGTGAAGATTCTTTATTGGTGTTCCCTCTGTCTTCTTACCTCACGTCTTGAATCTCGGGACGAGATTCTTGTTTAGTGGGGGTGAGTTGTCACAGCCCTAGAATTTGCTTGTAGCTATTTACCTGAGTGAGCATCATGCATCATGTCTAAATACTGAAAGTTGAATTGAGGTTAGTTGAAACCCTCATAAATCACTTCAAAAATAATCAACATTAAAATCTTTTCAAATAAGTCCAAGAAAATGTTCCTCTTAGTCTCTGAAAATATTGGCAAGAGGTAAAACTTAAAACAATATTTTTGGAATCTCAGAGATATTTATTTTGGGCCTTTGATTTAATCCAATAAATATTTGAATTGGATCTATACTTATTATATAATAAATATATGTTCAATAATTTTGAAAATTGCTGTGTGGATTTGGATAAATCCATTTAGTTCACACAATTATTTTTATGAATTTTGAAAATGGTTTGGTCTTGAACTAAATCAAAACAAAATAGCAAAAACAGAAAACAGAACAAAAATAGAAATAGGAGAGAGAGAGGTTACCTGTGGCTTACCTGGTGCCCACTTGGCCCAGCACGGCCCAACCCACCTGGCGGCCCACCTACCTGGTCCAGCCCACTAGCCTCTCCCCCCTGTCGTCTTCCTCGCGACAGAAGGACGAGGGGCGTGTGCCCGCGGTGCGCCAGCACGCGCACGGCCACCGACGGCCACCTCCTGCTTCCACCGCGACGCCACGGCCCTTCTAGCATTGCCACGCACCCCCCTGACCCCTCGCTCACTCTCTTCCATCCTCATCCCCGCCTCTGTCGCCCCTCTCTTCGAACCCAAGAGCCACTCGTCGCCGCCGTCCGCTGCCACCACGGCCACAGCCATCCCCTCACCTCTCCGATGCGCGCCCGAGCTCCGCCGTGCCTCCCTCGTCCTCCACTTTGTCTCACACGACCTCGGGAGCCCTTCATCGCCGGCATCTTCGTCGTCATCAAGCTTCGGCACCGACGACCGCCGCCGTTGATTCGCTTGCTCCAGTCCCTCCCCGGCCTCGCCGTTGCCTCTACCGGATTCGCCGTGAGCCCCTGCCTCTTTCCCCTCACCCCCCCCCGTGCTCGCCCATGCCTTCTAGCCCCCCTGGCCATCGGAGCCGACAGCTCCTCGCCGCCGGCCATGTCGCCACCGCGACTACGACCGCGCAAGCATGCGTCCGAACCCATCGCTGCACTTAGAGCGCTCCCAGAAGCCGAGCACACCCACCAGATCTTCATGTCGTGCTCCGTAGCCCCGGTTCGGTGTACGCCCAAATTCCGGCGGCCGCAAGAGAGCTCGCCGCCATTGACTCCGTCCACCCCCACTCGAACCACGGCCACCCGCAGATGCGCCTCGCTTCCCTCTTTCAAACGCGCCCTTCCGCGCGTCAAATGGTGGCCTGTAGGCGAAACCCGAGCAACTCCGGTGAAACCCCGCCGCGTATTTGGTCGCCGCCGGCCAAGCTCCGGTGAAACCCCGCCGCGTATTTGGTCGCCGCCGGCCAAGCTCCGGTGAGCTGACGTGGCGCTAGCTTAATTAGTGCTAATGACCCTGCTAAAACTCCCTAGAGCCACTGCCATGTGGGCCAGTGCATGTTTAGTTTAACTTAATGTTCTGTTTAGATTAGTTATTAACGCAGCTGGCCCCACACGTTAGTTTGACTTTCTGACGTGGCCTTTGACCGGCCCCACACGTCAGTGACTCATGCCAGCCGTGTGTCACTGACCAGTAGGCCCCACAGGTCAGGTTTGACCTGGACCGGCCCTGTTGACCTAATGACGTCATAATGACGCAGTGCTGATGCAAAAAGCTATTTTCCGGGTTAAATATAATTCAGAAAATTCCAGAAAATTGCCTAAACTTCTAAAAATCATTGAAATTAAACCGTAACTCCAAATGAAATAAATTATATATTTAAAATTATCAGAAAAATTCAAGGAATCCATCTGTACCATTTTCATGCATGTTTGAACAAAGTTTGTCCTCTGTTTTGGACAAAACAAATAAAGGGCATTTAAATAATCATATATGGTGTTGGAATTTGAATCTTGCACTCAAACCAACTTCATTTAAATCATAGCTAGTTGCATTAGCTCAAACCACAACATATTGACATGTCATGATCATGCATCATACTGTGCATTGCATTGACTGTATTTCTTTCTCTGTTGCTGGTATTTGTCCCCTTTCGATAGACGTGGTTTCGATTATGGGATCGGTCACACCGATGAAGAGTTATATTATCTTCAGAAGCGCCAGGCAAGCACAACCCCCTTGTTCATTCCGATACAGACCCACTCTCTCGCTCCTGCTCTCTTTTACTGCATTAGGACAACAACGATTCATCTGTTACTTGTTGCGGTAGTTGAACCCCTTATCCTCTGCATGACCTGTCATTGCCACAGTAAATAGATGAAACCCACTAGCATGATTAGGAGTTGTTTGAGCCCTGATGTGCCTACTCATTCATGCTTGTTTGTCATGCCTGCTACTGCTTAGAGTTGAGTCAGTTCCGATTCATCGGGGATATATCGGAGATGTGTGAACATGTCCTACTGTGTGTGAGCTAAGTGTGTGAACACGATTTGGTAAAGGTAGCGGTGAGAGGCCATGTAGGAGTATGTGACGCCCGGGTAATTAAGCTACAGTGATCCTCTGCTAATGATGCCACGTCACCTCGTTTATAGTTGCTAATCTCCAGTTAGTTCGAAACCGATTCAAATTCAAATTTGAAATTAAACCAAACAACAAAAGTTTTCGAAAAATAAAACTAAAATGTTCTAAATGTGTCGGATAAATCATAGGTAAATGGGGTGGTGTAACCAAACTTTTATGAAATGCTTAACTACACCATAATGATTTAAACAGTAGTCAAAACAATTATTGAGATGCCTTTTATAATTAATAAAATGTTAAACTATTCTATTTAGGTGTTAAACTTTTTATCGCAGTGGGTTTAGTGGTAGTACTAAGTTAGGGATCATTCTTGTACTTTAACAAACTAAAATAAAATGAGGAACAAGATAAAACAGAAAAGATATAAGATAACTAAAAAGGAAAAACAAAAACAGAAAACTAATAAAAAGAAAAGAGCCCCCCGGGCCAAACGGCCCACCTGGCCGCCCACCAGGCCGGCCCACGCGGACCCTTCACCTCCTGACTATAACCCCCCGGCGGCAACGAAACCCTAACCCACCATCCCCACTCGCCCCGCACACCCCCCCGCACGATCCCCTCTCCTCGTCCATCTTCCCCCCGATCCGATCTGGACCGGGGCTTTTCTCGTCGCCCCTGACGCCGCTCGTCGCCGCACCGCCGGCGCCCGTCGCTCCGACTCGCCGGCCCGACCTCGCTTCCTCGTCCTCCTCCCCGACTCGCAGCACTGAGCCCCCACCGCGCCCGACGTCGTCGTCCTCTCTGCCGTCGCCTCGCCCCGTCACCAACCCCAAAGCCGCCTGATTGATCCGCGCCGCCCCTCGCCGATTGGACACCGCCGCCAGGAGCCCGCGCCACCACGACCGACCTCGTCCTCAACCTCTCCCTCGTCGGACCTCCCCGTCCTCCTCCTCGACACCCGCTGCCTAGACCCTACACCGTACGGTGAGGCCCTCGGCCTCCTCTTCTCCTCTCCGCTGCTCGCTGATGCCTGCGACCACCGCACCGAACGGATCTGGCCGCGCTCACCCTCGCCCGTGGCTGCATCTCGCACCTCGTTCCCGACCGGCCAGTGCGTGTCCATGGCCCCGCGATCGCCTGCTCGCTGCAGCTCGTCGCCCGCCCCTGCTCCTCTGTCCGCCGCGGCCCGCTGCTGCTTCGTCGCGTCCGCCGTTCCCCGCACGGGCCACAACCCCTGCTGCCCGGCCCCGCCGCTCGCCGGAGCTGGCCGCCCCTTTCCCCCCTACCTCGCCAGATTCTGGAGCCCCGCCTCGCCCCTGGTGGCCTCGTGTGCGTGTGTCCCTGCGCCCGCACCGCCCGATCGGGCGCACCCAATCCACTAAGGCCCAGTGGCCCTATGACAATGGGGGCCCACCCCCCCCCCAGAGCGTTTTAATTAAAAAAAGAAAAAAAATAAATAAAATAATAATAATAGAAATAATTAATTAATTAATTAATTAAGGAATTAATTAAGTTAATTAATTATAATTAGATTAACCTAATCACTAATTAACCTAATTAACGGTTAGTTAATTAAAACAGAGTATGACGAACGGGACCCACACGTCAGTTGACCAGTCAACGCCTCTGTTGACTGCTGATGTCATGATGACGTCAGCAGGCACTATTCTGGATAATGTTGATTAAATTAATTAAATAAATCCTAAAAATGATTTAAATCTATTAAAATTAATATAAAATAAACCATAGCTCAGATGAAAATACTTTCTACATGAAAGTTGCTCATAACGACGAGACGAATCCGGATACACTCCCCGTTCGTCCGCCACACATTCCTAGCATAGAAAACACGCAACTTTCCCCCTCCGGTTAATCTGTCCGAAAACGCGAAACACCGGGAATACTTTCCCGGATGTTTCTCCCCTTCGCCGGTATCACCTATCCCTATGTTAGATCACCTCTAGCACCACGTTTGTCATGTTATGCTTTGATTGCTCTGTTATTTATTGTGTTCCCCCTCCGTTACTTTTCTAGTAGACCCCGAGACTGCCGCTGATGCCCCTGTGATCGACTACGTCGACGACGACCCCTCTCTCTTGCCAGAGAAACCAGGCAAGCCCCCCCTTTGATCACCAGATATCGCCTACTCTTCTCTATACTGCTTGCATTAGAGTAGTGTAGCATGTTACTGCTTCTCGTCAATCCTATACTGATGCATAGCCTGTCCTTGCTACTACTGTTGTTACCTTTACCTTCAATCCTAATGCTTAGTATAGGATGCTAGTGTTCCATCAGTGGCCCTACACTCTTGTCCGTCCGCCATGCTAAACTACTGGGTCGTGATCACTTCGGGAGGTGATCACGGGCATATACTTTATACATTACACTGCTACATTACCTGTGATACTGTTCGGAGATGGGGGCTGAAGGGGCAGGTGGCTCCATCCTGGTAGAGGTGGGCCTGGGTTCCCGACGGCCCCCGACAGTTACTTTGTGGCGGAGCGACAGGGCAGGTTTAGATCACCTAGGAGAGAGGTGGGCCTGGCCCTGTTCGGCGTTCGCGGATACTTAACACGCTTAACGAGAACTGGGTATTTGATCTGAGTCTGGCCATTTGGTCTATATGCACTAACCATCTACGCGGGAGTAGTTATGTGTATCCCGGCGTCGTGGTATCAGCCGAAGCCTTCGTGACGTCAGCGACTGAGTGGCGCGCGCCGGATTGGACTGGAAAGCCACTAGGCTAGGTCTGCTTCCGGCCGCGTACGCAATGTGCAGGTGTGCAAAGGGCGACGGGTCCAAACCCCTACGCCATAGGATTTAGACCGGCATGCTGACCTCTCTGTTGTGCCTAGGTAGGGCTGTGACGTGTTGATCTTCCGAGGCCGGGCATGACCCAGAAAAGTGTGTCCGGCCAAATGGGATCGAGCGTGTTGGGGTATGTGGTGCACCCCTGCAGGGAAGTTAATCTATTCGAATAGCCGTGTCCCTCGGTAAAAGGACGACCCGGAGTTGTGCTTTGACCTTATGACAACTAGAACCGGATACTTAATAAAACACACCCTTCCAAGTGCCAAATACAACCGGTGATCGCTCTCTCACAAGGCGATGAGGGGAGGATCATCGGTTAGGATTATGCTATGCGATGCTACTTGGAGGACTTCAGTCTACTCTCTTCTACATGCTGTAAGACGGAGGCTGCCAGAAGCGTACTCTTCGACAGGATTAGTTATCCCCCTCTTATTCTGGCATTCTGCAGTTCAGTCCACATATGATACCCTTATTCCAGTTGATACCAATGCATACATATGTAGTGTAGCTCCTTGCTTGCGAGTACTTTGGATGAGTACTCACGGTTGCTTTCTCCTTCTTTTCCCTCTATTCCTTCTACCTGGTTGTCGCAACCAGATGTTGGAGCCCAGGAGCCAGACGCCACCGTCGACGACGACTCCTACTACACCGGAGGTGCCTACTACTACGTGCTGCCCGCTGACGACGACCAGGAGTAGTTTAGGAGGATCCCAGGCAGGAGGCCTGCGCCTCTTTCGATCTGTATCCCAGTTTGTGCTAGCCTTCTTAAGGCAGACTTGTTTAACTTATGTCTGTACTCAGATATTGTTGCTTCCGCTGACTCGTCTATGATCGAGCTCTTGTATTCTAGCCTTCGAGGCCCCTGGCTTGTAATATGATGCTTGTATGACTTATTTTATTTGTAGAGTTGTGTTGTGATATCTTCCCCTGAGTCCCTGATCTTGATCATACACATTTGCATGTATGATTAGTGTACGATTGAATCGGGGGCGTCACAGAGTACATGGTGGGTTGTCTCATTGCAGCCGTCCTCAGGAACTGAGTTCTGTGTCTGTGATCCATGAACAGTTACTACCGCGCATTGTGAAGGACCTACCATATATTTCTTACAAATTTGGACCAAATTCTAAAATATTAGGACATATTTAATGCACAATTTAAAAAATGGTTGGGTGCCAAAAGATTCGATCCACCTCTTGTGAAAAAGACAAATTTCTGCCGATTCAGTAGGAAGCGGGTCAAATTTGAACTGCAGCTGCCTCATAGTTTCCTCTTTATTTTTTCCAAAAATAATTTCTAGATACATAAGAATCTATTTAATCAGAGAAACATCAAAAGTTTTCCAAGATTCAACCACTAGCTAGGAACGGTCAAACCCACCATTTTGATCGCATTTCAAAACGAGCATAAAAAATTCAAACAAATTCAAGAAATTGGAAAACTTCGCATTGTGTCATTATATGTGACCAAGTTTCCAGGAAAAATAATAAACTTGTAATACGAAAATTATTTTTAGAAAGTGTTCTCAGAAATGAGCTATCATGCGTGAAGATTCAGAGTTTTCAAGCCAAATGATCAATCTTATGGGCACATTCATGGCATAGTTTGTTCAAATGATCTCATATTGTGCACAAGGGTGCATCCTAGAATTACAAAACAATGTTTCCTAAGGGAGTTTTCATTTTCTTTGCACGGAAAATTCATTTTCCATTTTCCGAGTGCCCGAATTGAGTTCTTTTTGTGAAGGACATACCATATATTTGTTGAAAAATTGGACCAAATCATTTTGATAACATATTAGGCCATATTTGATTCACAATTGACCAAATGGTTGGGTGTCAAAAGCCTTGATCCACCTCTGGTGAAAAAGACAAATTCCCGCTGATTCTGTAGGAAGCGGATCAAATTTGAACTGCAGTTTCCTCATAGTTTGCTCTTTATTTTTTCAAAAAATAATTTCTAGGTACATAAGTATTTATTTAATGAGAGAAACATCAAAAGTTTTCCAAGATTCAGCCACTAGCTAGGAATGGTCAAACCCGCCGTCTTGATCGCATTTCGAAACGGGCATAAAAAATTCAAAATAAATCAGAAAATTGGAAAACCTTCGCATTGCGTCATTATATGTGACCAGGTTTCCAGGAAAAATAATAAACTTGTAATACAACAATTATTTTAAAAAATGTTCTTAGAAATGAGCTATCATGTGTGAAGATTCAGGGTTTTCAAGCTAAATGATCAATCGTCTGGCCACATTCATCGCATAGTTTATTCAAATGATCTCATATTGTGCACAAGGGTGCATCTTGGACTTACAAACAATGTCGCCTAAGGGAGTTTTCATTTTCTTTACACGGAAAATTCATTTTCCATTTTCCGAGTGCCCGAATTGAGTTCTTTTGTGAAGGACCTACCCTATATTTGTTGCAAACTTTGAACTTATCATTTTTATAAAATACTAGGCCATATTTGATGGATAATTGACAAAATGGTTGGGTGTCAAAAGTTTTGATTCACCACTTGTTAAAAAGACAAATTTCTGCCGATTCAATAGGAAGCAGGTCAACTTTGAACTGCATCTACCTTATAGTTTGCTCTTTATTTTTTACAAAATTCATTTCTAGGTATATAATTATCTATTTAATTAGAAATACATGGTTTGGTGGCGATACATCGACGTTTGGATGGTGGACGAGGGCCCCAACTCCAGAGCGCGTAAACTCGCATGCCCGCCGCGGGTCACCGCGTGACCGTGGCGTTGCCATGTGTTCTTGTAACACCCCGGATGTAATTTACCTTATATGTACTACAACTCTTGCCGTTTCCGGCACTAAGTTATTTTATTTCCTCAGTTTCAGGTTTTTGTCTCCGTGTATTGTTATCGTTTGTCATGCATCTCATATCATGTCATCATGTGCATTGCATTTGCATACGTGTTCGTCTCATGCATCTGAGCATTTTCCCCGTTGTCCGTTTTGCATTCCGGCGCTCCTATCTCCTCCGGTGGCCCTTTCTACCTTCCTTTTGTGTGTGGGGCTTAAACATTGCCGGATTGGACTGAGACATGCCAAGCGGCCTTGGTTTACTACCGGTAGACCGCCTGTCAAGTTTCGTACCATTTGGACTTCGTTTGATGCTCCAACGGTTAACCGAGGGACCGAGAAGGCCTCGTGTGTGTTGCAGCCCAACACCCTTCCGTTTTGGCCCAAAACCCACCAAAACCCTCTCCATCATCTAGAGCGTTCGGTCACGATCGCGTGGACAAAAACCGCACCTCATTTGGACTCTCCTAGCTCCTTCTATGCCTATAAATAGACCTCTCCCCAAAATTCACGGATCTTCTTCCACCCTAACCCTAGTCCAACTCCACCTGCCGCCGCCGGATGAAATCCCGCAGGCCGGACATTGTCCGCCCGCCGCCGCCGACCTACTAGGGCGCGCCACGTGGCAGCGGGCGCCCCACATCGCTGCCTCACCCCGCGCGGCCCGTGTTGGGCACCCACGGCCCATCCGCATCGCCGCCGCCTGCCTGCTTTGCCCCCAGCGCCGATCCGCCGCCCGACGCTGCTCCGCCGCATGCCGGCGTTGCGTGCCTCGCTGACGCGAGGTCCGGCCACCGCGCGCACCTGCGAGCCGGTGACCCAACTGCGGCGGCGACCTCCGCCGCTCCGCCCTACTCCCTCACCGGCCGGCCTCTCCTCCCCTCAAGTCCCTCTCCGGCCTCCTCCGTGGCAAGTTCATCTCCGGCGACCTCCGAGCTACAGTAACTCCGGCGATCGCATCGGGAACCATGCCAGATCTGGATCTGAGTTTATTTCCTCGGTTGACTTTCTCCCGAAACCCTAGATAATTTGCATTTTTCATCATGCTATATCTCCGCATCCGTAGCTCCGTTTTGGGCGTGTGGCATATCAAAATGTTCGCCTCGGAGAGCTTATCATTTCATCTCATTGAATCATTTTCATTTGAGCTCATCTTGATGCCCGAAATGCTGTTGGAAGAGAGCTATTTGAGTTATTTGTCAGATCTGCTGCACCAAATAGCTATTTTTCATTTTTGTCATGATTAATGTGTGCATGATATGCTCCTGAGCTCTACATGTGTTTTGTTATATGCCATGCCATCTTTACAGAGGTGCTATCCATGTATATTTGTGATGTGTGTGGTGACTAGCACAAGCTTGCAAACTAGTGCATTCGTTAATGCTGATTTCAGGGACTTAGAAATTTCACCAAGTCCTTGATCTGTTTTTATCAATATGCCATATGTTCATGTTGTTTCCTAGTGATCCGTGCCTATTTTGAGGATGACAAGTAACGATGATTTGTTAATGTTGTGGTGCTCTATCCATCGATGTCTTTTTTTCCAATTATGGAGCACCCTAGCTTGTGTCAATCGAGCTCTACTTTTGCTATTTCGTGAATCTGGGCAGATTGTCTACTTGTTAGCGATTTTGCCGAGGACATTGTTGTTGATCCGTGCATGCTATGTTGTTGTTCTTGCCATGTCTAGTTTATATAATGTGTATTATTGATGGGTGTAAGCTTAGATTGTCATGCCTTGCTCTGTAGTGAGTGCATCGAGCTCGTGAACATGCCTACTCGTTAAGATATTTGCATGCTCCAGTTTTTCACCAAGTCTGAGATCTGATTATGTTAAGATCTTTTGGCTCAAGGTCACTAAGGGACTTTTGTTAAGCTCTTTGAGTAGCTACATGTCATGTCTTGCTTTGCCATGTTAAGTTGTTAAAGCATCTAGTTTTCATGCTCCAAAGTGTGCTACCTGATCTGAAATTCCAGGCTTGTGTTTATCATTTGCACTTTTTATCATTTGCACTTTTTCCATGCTTGTTTGAACCTATTAATGGATGAATTGGCCGTAGCTCAGTGTTCATCTTTTGTCAAGCTTTATGAGTGTATCCCTGCCATGTATTTTGTTGCCATGTTTGAGTTTTGTAGCATAACTCTCTTAATGCATTTAGATGGCTACTTGCTGTTTATCGCAGACCGGTGCCATATTTGTTTTGCTTGCCATTTCCAAACCGTGCCTCCGATTCCAGTGTTCTTTATATCGATTTCAACCGAAATCACCTCACCTTTCAAGTGGCACTCTTGGATTTCCAAGTTGAGGCCAGGTTCAATCATTCCTTGTCAAATCTTGCATATGCATCACATACCGCATCCCGCATAGCATACCATGTTTGCATCTTGTTGTTTGAGCTTTGCACATGGTTGATTGTGTTCCTTTTGCTTCTTTGTCTTGTTTGGGTAGAGCCAAGAGACGAGTTTGGTAACGAGGAGCCCGTTGATTTTGCTTTCGAGGATCCAGTGAACTCTAACAACTTTGCGGGCAAGATGATCATACCCTCGAAATCACTTTTATCTTTGCTTTGCTAGATGCTCGCTCTTTTGCTATGCCTATGCTACGATGCCTACCACTTGCTTATCATGCCCCCCAAATTGCCATGCCAAACCTCTAACCCACCATGTCCTAGCAAACCGTTGATTGGCTATGTTACCGCTTTACTCAGCCCCTCTTATAGCGTTGCTAGTTGCAGGTGAAGATTGGAGACCGTTCCTTGTTGGACCATTATTTTCTTGTTGGGATATCACTATATTATCTTGTTATCTTAATGCATCTATATACTTGGAAAAGGGTGGAAGGCTCGGCCTTTTTCCTAGTGTTTTGTTCCACTCTTGCCGGCCTAGTTTCCGTCATATCGGTGTTATGTTCCCGGATTTTGCGTTCCTTACGCGATTGGGTAATAATGGGAACCCCTTGAAAATTCGCCTTGAATAAAACTCTTGCAGCAATGCCCAACTTTGGTTTGACCATTCGCCACCTAGCCTCTTTTTCCCTTGGGTTTCCGGAGCCTGAGGGTCATCTTATTTAAACCCCCCCGGGCCAGTGCTCCTCTGAGTGTTGGTCCAACCTGTCAGCTGCCGGTGGCCACCAGGGGCAACTCTGGGCTGGCGTACCCGTACCTTGGACAATCTCAGTGTGCCCTGAGAAAGAGATATGTGCAGCTCCTATCGGGATTTGTCGACACATTTGGGCGGTGTTGCTGGTTTAGTTTTACATTGTCGAAATGTCTTGTAACCGGGATTCCGAGTCTGATTGGGTCTTCCCGCTAGAAGGTATATCCTTCATTGGCCGTGAGAGCTTGTCATGGGCTAAGGTGGGACTCCCCTACAGGGATTTGAACTTTCGAAAGCCGTGCCCGCAGTTATGGGCAGATGGGAATTTGTTAATGTCCGGTTGTAGATAACTTGAACCTTAACTTAATTAAAATGAATCAACTGCATGTGTTACTGTGATGGTCTCTTCTCGGCGGAGTCCGGGAAGTGAACACGGTGTTGGAGTAATGTTTGCCGTAGGTTGTTCTATAGTTACTTGTTCGTGCTTTGCCTTCTCTTCTCGCTCTCTTTTGCGAACAGGTTAGCCACCATATATGCTAGTCGCTTGCTGCAGCTCCACATATTACCTTGCCTTACCTATAAGCTTAAATAGTCTTGATCACGAGGGTGCGAGATTGCTGAGTCCCCGTGGCTCACAGATTACTTCCAAACCAGATGCAGGGCCCGATTACTCCGTTCCAGATGATGCGCTTGAGCTCAAGTGGGAGTTCGACAAAGACTCGCGCCGTTACTATGTCTTTCCCTGATGATCAGTAGTGGTGCCCAGTTGGGGCGATCGGGACCATGTCGCTTGTTGGGGTTGATCTTTTTTTTGGGTACCATAGCCGGACCATGATTGTATTGGTTGATGTAATGCCATTTATGTACTTTGTGTGACATGGCGAGTGTAAGCCAGCTATGTACCTTTCCCCTTATTATGTATTACATGGGATGTTGTGAAGATTACCTTACTTGCGACTTTGCTTTCAATGCAGTTATGCCTCGAAGTCGTGCTTCGACACGTAGGAGATATAGCCGCATCGAGGGTGTTATAGTTCTGGGTGGCCTAGGCATGTCTAGGCAGGTGCTAGTAAGAAAATTACAACATAAGATTCTCACGAGGAGACCGAACTATGCTCAAACATGAATTAGCAGCCAAGTGTTTGCTTAGCGATACGGGAAATGCACGTGACCAATGGGCGTGAGTTTTGGATGAGGATGATCATCTACTAAGATCACTAGTAGAAAAAGGGCCTATTGTCCCGGTTCGTAAGGGCCTTTTGTCCCGGTTCCTGAACCAGGACTAAAGGGTCGGTACTAATGCCGTGTCCCTTTAGTCCCAGTTCAATCAAGAACCAGGACAGATGGGCCTCCACGTGGCCTATGCACGGAGCCCAGGCAGGAGGGCCTTTGGTCCCAGTTGGTGGCACCAACTGGGACCAATAGGCATCCACGCGTCAGCATTTCTGTGGCTTTGGTTTTTGTTTTTTTTAAAGGGGGGGTTGGGGGTTATGGGGGGGGGGGTTAATTTAGGTGTTTCATATATTGTGTTAGCTAGCTATAATTAATAGAGAGGTGTCCTCTCTTATGTCCGTGCTTGGTCGACACTACGTACTATACATATGTATAGAGAGGACTAGACACGCTAGTTAGCTAGTAAGCAAACGAAGGAAACAGAAGATCGTGATGAACAGATATGCATACAGAGAGAAGTATATCGAACACCTCTCCTTCTCCGAGAGATTGGTCGAACAACAAGTTCTCGTATATCTATCCGACACTACCAGCTACATATATACAATAATTATCTCTTACAAATATAATCTCCTAACATACGGACTCATGGTCCACATAGTATTCTCCGTCTTCAGCGATCACGTGGTCAAGAAAGAATGTCGCCAATTCCTCTTGAATTGCTCGCATGCGAGCTGGTGCTAGGAGTTCATCCCGCTTCCGAAACATCTAATTTGAAGAAGGGGGTCAATACATATATATATGAATGAATGAAACTCAACACAAATTGTGATTGTTCTTATTTACGCACTTCATATTGTTCGTCAGAGTCTAAGACGGTTACTAGTCCCTGCTCAAGCTTAATCTCTAGGAGAATATAGTGGAAACTGCACACGCATGCATAACTCATCAATTACATTAATATAACCTTTACTAATATATACGGGAAACCAAATATGCACAAGACAGTAACACTCACTTGAAGTTGTAAGGAAAGAGTATTATATCTTTGTTTTCATTTATTACCAACGATCATAGCAAGTTGGCCTCGGTATCTGCGGCATGAAATTTAACCTGAGTTGCATCTATGATATTTGTGTTAATGAACCCAATATCACCGATTTGTCTTTTCTTCAATTCGACGATCTTCAATATGCATAATATAGTGAGGATAATTATAAATACATGCAATGAAAGAGCTGAGCTATACAGAGAGACTTACTGACAGAAGTAGTACTACTTACAGACAGTAGCAGGTGACCGTTGCTTTATCGAGGGCCAATTGATTGAAAAACTGAAAGAACTCCTCAAATGGAACAGGCAACAGATCAATTCCAACAAGGTCATGCTCCTTTTTAACTCTCACATACAAAGTACTCCTCCCCCCAGACTCTCTGCAAATTTTCAAGTACTAATCATGCAATCTTTGCATCATCGTTGATAGAGATCTTTCATCTTTGATAAGAGGCTTCCCGTACTCATATCTTTGTATCTGCACCTCCATGAAATCATAATGTACATCGTCGGGCAGGTAATATCCAAGATTGCTATAACCAGGCACCATCCTCGGATCATTAGCGACGATGTCGCTCGGCACCTTGAGCGGGGGGCACGATTGCTTCGCTTGTTTGCCGAGCTGGGCAATTTGTTTCCCAGCTCGTCGTTCTTTCAGCCTTTGATCACTGATAGTACTTCCCGACCGCTCCGCTTCAGAAAATTCATTTCCAATAATGCGCTCATAGTTTCCTTTCGGCGGAGACTTGGGTGGTTTTGTCAGGGTAGCCAGACTGCGCTACGCTTTCACCAGATCTACCTTCTCCTCCGGAGGTGGATGTTTCTTTGCTTTCACCCCTTCAAAGAAGTTTCTCACTTTCTTCTCGCGGGATCTCGGCGTTCTCCTCCGGGGTCCTCTCGTTTGGTAACTTCTCTAGAGTCTTCAGAGAAGGACCGAATCTGTATGTCCTCCCGCCTCTGGCTGTACTGCTAGACGCCGGCAGAGCAGAAGGAGCGGTTGTATTCTTTACTTGCTTACGAGGCGGAGGAGAAGGACTACGACGCGCCAGAGCAGCCGGAGCGGCGGCAGGTCTCTTCCGCCCTTACTGACGAGGCAGAGAAGGAGGAGGCTGGCTGCTCGGGCGCGCCGGCGCAGGCGGAGAAGGAGGCGGAGTGCCGCCATGCGTCGGAGAAGGAGCCGGCCGAGTGCCTTGATCATCACTCGCCGGAGGAGGAGGCGGTGGAGGAGGCGGAGTGCCCTGACTCGCCGGAGGAGGAGGAGGAGACGGAGGCGTCCAGTTCGGAAGGTTGATGAGCTCCTTCCGCCATAGGCATGGAGTCTTCAGCGCAGAACCCAGACAAGTCTCCCCTTCACCGGTAGGGTGGTCAAGCTGGAGGTCCTCAAATCCCTTCGTTATGTCATCCAGCATCACCCTAGCATATCCTTCTGGAATCGGCCAGCAGTGAAAAGTTGCGCCTGGTTCAATAGGAAAAATGGAGCCAACAGCCGCCTTGACCTTCATATTAATCCATTGCGTCATAAGGTGGCAATTTTGATACTCCATGATAGCATCCACGGGATAGCTGGAAGGAGCCGTCAAGACATGCTCTGGCTGAAGCAGCTCGGTGGAAGCCACGCTGCTTCTCCGCTGAGATGGCGGGGTAGCTTCGGGGGAAGCTTCAGCAGTTCGTTTGCTGTGACTTTGCTTCTCGTTCCTCTATCGCTTGTACCCTAGCGTGCAGCGCCTGCAGTTGGGTCTGCTCCACTTTCCTCCTCCTCTCGTGGCATTTGTAACCGTCTGTGTCCGAAAACCCAACCTTCCATGGAATGGAGCCTGGTGTGCCTCGTGTCCGTCCAGGGTGCTCAGGATTCCCGAGGGCCATTGTGACCTCGTCGTTCTCTCTGTCTGGAAAGAACGTCCCTTGTTGTGCTGCTTCGATATACTGCTGAAGCTTCTTGAATGGTATGTCCATTTGATCGTTCGTCCAAATGCACTTCCCTGATACAGGGTCCGAGGTTCCACCAGCCCCGAAGAACCATGTCCGGCAACGGTCTCGCCAGTTAATTGTCTCTGGTTCGATCCCTTTATCAACCAGATCATTCGCAATCTTGGCCCACTTAGGCCGGGCTACGAGGTAGCCACCTGACCCCGTGCGATGGTGACGCTTCTTCTTCGCAGCATTTCGCTTGTTTGTCACCGACATCTTCTTACTCTTTTCCGACGTCTTGTGGGCCACAAATGCGTTGTTGGGGAACGTAGTAATTTCAAAAAATTTCCTACGCACACGCAAGATCATGGTTATGCATAGCAACGAGAGGGGAGAGTGTGATCTACGTACCCTTGTAGACTGGCAGCGGAAGCGTTAGCACAACGCGGTTGATGTAGTCGTACGTCTTCACGGCCCGACCGATCAAGCACCGAAACTACGGCTCCTCCGAGTTTTAGCACACGTTCAGCTCAATGACGATCCCCGGACTCCGATCCAGCAAAGTGTCGGGGAAGAGTTCCATCAGCACGACGGTGTGGTGACGATCTTGATGTTCTACCGTCGCAGGGCTTTGCCTAAGCACCGCTACAATATGACCGAGGTGGAATATGGTGGAGGGGGGCACCGCATACGGCTAAGGAACGATCATGAAGATAAACTTGTGTCCTTAGGGGTGCCCCTTGCCTCCGTATATAAAGGCTCAAAGGGGGGGGGGGGGGGGGGCGGCCGGCCAAGAGGAGGCGCGCCAGGAGGAGTCCTACTCCCTCCGGGAGTAGGACTCCCCCCTTTCCTAGTTGGAATAGGATTCGCGGAGGGGGAAAAGAGGAGAGAGAGGAGGAAGGGGGGCCGGCCCCTCTCCTTGTCCTATTCGGACCAAGGGGGGAGGGGCGCGCGGCCCATCTTTGGCCACCTCTCCTCTCTTCCACTAAGGCCCACTAAGGCCCATATACCTCCCGGGGGGTTCCGGTAACCTCCCGGTGATCCGGTAAAATCCCGATTTCACCCGGAACACTTCCGATATCCAAATATAGGCTTCCATTATATCAATCTTTATGTCTCGACCATTTCGAGACTCCTCGTCATTTCTGTGATCACATCCGGGACTCCGAACAAACTTCGGTACATCAAAATGCATAAACTCATAATATAACTATCATCGAAACCTTGAGCGTGCGGACCCTACGGGTTCGAGAACAATGTAGACATGACCGAGACACGTCTCCAGTCAATAACCAATAGTGGAACCTGGATGCTCATATTGGCTCCTACATATTCTATGAAGATCTTTTATCGGTCAGACCGCATAACAACATACGTTGTTCCCTTTGTCATCGGTATGTTACTTGCCCGAGATTCGATCGTCGGTATCCAATACCTAGTTCAATCTCATTACCAGCAAGTCTCTTTACTCGTTCCATAATCCATCATCCCGCAACTAACACATTAGTCGCAATGCTTGCAAGGCTTATGTGATGTGCATTACCGAGAGGGCCCAGAGATACCTCTCCGACAATCGGAGTGACAAACCCTAATCTCGAAATACGCCAACCCAACATGTACCTTTGGAGACACCTGTAGAGCTCCTTTATAATCACCCAGTTACGTTGTGACGTTTGGTAGCACACAAAGTGTTCCTCCGGCAAACGGGAGTTGCATAATCTCATAGTCATAGGAACATGTATAAGTCATGAAGAAAGCAATAGCAACATACTAAATGATCGGGTGCTAAGCTAATGGAATGGGTCATGTCAATCAGATCATTCATCTAATGATGTGATCCTGTTAATCAAATAACAACTCTTTGTCCATGGTTAGGAAACATAACCATCTTTGATTAACGAGCTAGTCTAGTAGAGGCTTACTAGTGACACTCTGTTTGTCTATGTATTCACACATGTATTATGTTTTCGGTTAATACAATTCTAGCATGAATAATAAACATTTATCATGGTATAAGGAAATAAATAATAACTTTATTATTGCCTCTAGGGCATATTTTCTTCAGTCTCCCACTTGCACTAGAGTCAATAATCTAGATCACATCACCATGTGATTAACATCGATAGTTCACATCATCATGTGATTAACACCCATAGTTCACATCGCCATGTGACCACCACCCAAAGGGTTTACTAGATTCAGTAATCTAGTTCACATCACTATTTGATTAATACCCAAAGAGTACTAAGGTGTGATCATGTTTTGCTTGTGAGATAATTTTAGTCAACGGGTCTGCCACATTCAGATCCATATGTATTTTGCAAATTTCTATGTCAACAATACTCTGCTCGGAGCTACTCTAGCTAATTGCTCCCACTTTCAATATGTATCTAGATTGAGACTTAGAGTCATCTAGATTAGTGTCAAAACTTGCATCGACGTAACCCTTTACGACGAACCTTTTTGTCACCTCCCTAATCGAGAAACATATCCTTATTCCACTAAGGATAATTTTGACTGCTGTCTAGTGATCTACTCCTAGATCACTATTGTACTCCCTTGCTAAAATTAGTGTAGGGTATACAACAGATCTGGTACACAGCATGGCATACCTATGGCCAAGGCATACAGAATGACTTTCATTCTCTTTCTATCTTCTGCCGTGGTCGGGTTTTGAGTCTTACTCAATTTCACACCTTGTAACACAGGTAAGAACTCTTTCTTTGACTATTCCATTTTGAACTACTTCAAAATCTTGTCAAGGTATGTTCTCATTGAAAAAACTTGTCAAGCGTCTTGATCTATCTCTATAGATCTTGATACTCAATATGTAAGCAGCTTCACCAAGGTCTTTCTTTGAAAAACTCCATTATTTCCGATCAACATTATGTCATTCACATATACTTATCAGAAATGTTGTAGTGCTCCCACTCACTTTCTAGTAAATACAGGCTTTACCGCAAGTCTGTATAAAACTATATGCTTTGATCAACTTATCAAAGCATATATTCCGACTCCGAGATGCTTGCACCAGTCCAAAGATGGATCGCTGGAGCTTGCATATTTTGTTAGCACCTTTAGGATTGACAAAACCTTCCGGTTGCATCATATACAACTCTTCTTCCAGAAATCCATTCAGGAATGCAGTTTTTGACATCCATCTGCCAAATTTCATAATCATAAAATGCGGCAATTGCTAACATGATTCGGACAGACTTAAGCATCGCTACGGGTGAGAAGGTCTCATCGTAGTCAACCCCTTGAACTTGCCGAAACCCTTTTGCGACAAGTCGAGCTTTGTAGACAGTAACACTACTATCAGCGTCCGTGTTCCTCTTGAAGATCCATTTATTTTCTATGGCTTGCCGATCATCAGGGAAATCCATCAAAGTCCATACTTTGTTCTCATACATGGATCATATCTCAGATATCATGGCCTCAAGCCATTTCGCGGAATCTGGGCTCATCATCGCTTCCTCATAGTTCGTAGGCTCGTCATGGTCAAGTAACATGACCTCCAGAACTGGATTACCGTACCACTCTGGTGCGGATCTCACTCTGTTTTACCTACGAGGTTCGGTAGTAACTTGATCTGAAGTTACATGATCATCATCATTAGCTTCCTCACTAATCGGTCTAGTAGTCACAGGAATAGATTTCTATGATGAACTACTTTCCAATAAGGGAGTAGGTACAGTTACCTCATCAAGTTCTACTTTCCTCCCACTCACTTCTTTCGAGAGAAACTCCTTCTCTGGAAAGGATCCATTCTCAGCATCGAATATCTTGCCTTCGGATCTGCGATAGAAGGTGTACCCAACATTTTCTTTTTGGTATCCTATGAAGACGCACTTCTCCGATTTGAGTTTGAGCTTATCAGGATGAAACTTTTTCATATAAGCATCGCAACCCCAAACTTTAAGAAACGACAACTTTGGTTTCTTGCCAAACCATAGTACATATTGTGTCATCTCAACGGACTTAGATGGTGCCCCTTTTTAACGTGAATACAACTGTCTCTAATGCATGATCCCAAAACGATATTGGCAAATCGGTAAGAAACATCATAGATTGTACTATATCCAATAAAGTACGGTTATGACGTTCGGACACACCATTATGCTGTGGTGTTCCAGGTGGCATGATTTTGTGAAACTATTCCACATTGTTTTAATTGAAGACCAAACTCGTAACTCAAATATTTGTCTCCGCGATCAGATCGTGGAAACCTTTGTCATGATGATTTTCCACTTCACTCTGAAATTCTTTGAACTTTTCAAATGTTTTAGACTTATGTTTCATCAAGTAGATATACCCATATCTGCTCAAATCATCTGTGAAGGTCAGAAAATAATGATACCCTCCGCGAGCCTTAATACTCATCGGATCGCATACATCAGTATGTACTTATTTCCAATAAGTCAGTTGCTTGCTCCATTGTTCCGGAGAACGGCGTTTTAGTCATCTTGCCCATGAGGCATGGTTCGCAAGCATCAAGTGATTCATAATCAAGTGATTCCAAAAACCCATCAGCATGGAGTTTCTTCATGCGCTTTACAACAATATGACCTAAATGGCAGTGCCACAAATAAGTTGCACTATCATTATTAACTTTGCATCTTTTGGTTTCAATATTATGATTATGTGTATCACTACGATCGAGATCCAACGAACTATTTTCATTGGGTGTGTAACCATATAAGATTTTATTCATGTCAACAGAATAACAATTTATTCTCTTACTTAAATGAATAACCGTATTACAATAAACATGATCAAATCATATTCATGCTCAACGCAAACACCAAATAACACTTATTCAGGTTCAACACTAATCCCGAAAGTATAGGGAGTGTGCGATGATGATCATATCAATCTTGGAACCACTTCCAACACACATCGTCACTTCACCCTTAACTAGTCTCTCTTTATTCTACAACTCCCGTTTCGAGTTACTAAATTTAGCAACTGAACTAGTATCAAATACTCAGGGGTTGCTATAAACACTAGTAAAGTACACATTAATAACATGTATATCAAATATACTTATGTTCACTTTGCCATCCTTCTTATCTACCAATCACTTGGGGTAGTTCCGCTTCGAGTGACCAGTCCCTTTGCAGTAGAAACACTTAGTCTCAGGCTTAGGACCAGACTTGGGCTTCTTCACTTGAGCAGCAACTTGTTTGCTGTTCTTCTCGAAGTTCCCCTTCTTCCCTCTTCCCTTTTCTTGAAACTAGTGATCTTGTCTAGCATCAACACTTGATGTTTTTCTCGATTTCTACCTTCGTCAATTTCCGCATTACGAAGAGCTTGGGAATCGTTTCCGTTATCCCTTGCATATCATAGTTCATCACGAAGTTCTACTAACTTGGTGATGGTGACTAGAGAATTCTGTCAATCACTATCTTATCTGGAAGATTAACTCCCACTTGATTCAAGCGATTGTAGTACTCACACCATCTGGGCACATGCTCACTAGTTGAGCGATTCTCCTCCATCGTTTAGCTATAGAACTTGTTGGAGACTTCATATCTCTCAACTCGGGTATTTGCTTGAAATATTAACTTCAACTCCTGGAACATCTCATATGATCCATGACGTTCAAAACGTCTTTGAAGTCCCGATTCTAAGCCATTAAGCATGGTGCACTAAACTATCAAGTAGTCATCATATTGAGCTAGCCAAACGTTCATAACGTCTGCATCTGCTCCTGCAATAGGTCCATCACCTAGCGGTGAATCAAGGACATAATTCTTCTGTGCAGCAATGAGGATAAACCTCAGATCACGGATCCAATCCGCATCTTTGCTACTAACATCTTTCAACACAATTTTCTCTAGGAACATATCAAAATAAACACAGGGAAGCAACAACATGAGCTATTGATCTACAACATAATTTGCAAAATACTACCAGGACTAAGTTCATGATAAATTGAAGTTCAATTAATCATATTACTTAAGAACTCCCACTTAGATGGACATCCCTCTAATCCTCTAAGTGATCACGTGATCCAAATCAACTAAACCATGTCCGATCATCACGTGAGATGGAGTAGTTTCATTGGTGAACATCACTATGTTGATCATATCTACTATATCATTCACGCTCGACCTTTCGGTCTCCGTGTTCCGAGGCCATATCTGTATATGCTTGGCTCGTGAAGAATAACTGAGTATTCCGCGTGTGCAACTGTTTTGCACCCGTTGTATTTGAACGTAGAGCCTATCACACCCGATCATCACGTGGTGTCTCAACACGAAGAACTTTCGCAACAGTGCATACTCAGGGAGAACACTTCTTGATAATTAGTGAGAGATCATCTTATAATGCTACCGTCAATAAAAGCAAGATAAGATGCATAAAAGATAAACATCACATGCAATCAATATAAGTGATATGATATGGCCATCATCATCTTGTGCTTGTGATCTCCATCTTCGAAGCACCGTCGTGATCACCATCGTCACCGGTGCGACACCTTGATCTCCATTGTAGCATCGTTGTCGTCTCGCCAATCTTATGCTTCCACGACTATCGCTACCGCTTAGTGATAAAGTAAAGCATTACAGCGCGATTGCATTGCATACAATAAAGCGACAACCATATGGCTCCTGCCAGTTGCCGATAACTCGGTTACAAAACATGATCATCTCATACAATAAAATTTAGCACCATGTCTTGACCATATCACATCACAACATGCCCTGCAAAAACAAGTTAGACGTCCTCTACTTTTTTGTTGCAAGTTTTACGTGGCTGCTACGGGCTCAAGCAAGAACCAATCTTACCTACGCATCAAAACCACAATGATAGTTTGTCAAGTTGGTGTTGTTTTAACCTTCGCAAGGACCGGGCGTAGCCACACTTGGTTCAACTAAAGTTGGAGAAACTGTCACCCGCTAGCCACCTTTGTGCAAAGCACGTCGGGAGAACCGATCTCGCGTAAGCGTACGCGTAATGTCGGTCCGGGCCGCTTCGTCCAACAATACCGCTGAACCAAAGTATGACATGCTGGTAAGCAGTATGACTTATATCGCCCACAACTCACTTGTGTTCTACAAGTGCATATAACATCAACACATAAAACCTAGGCTCGGATGCCACTGTTGGGGAACGTAGTAATTTCAAAAAATTTCCTACGCACACGCAAGATCATGGTGATGCATAGCAACAAGAGGGGAGAGTGTGATCTACGTACCCTTGTAGACCGACAGCGGAAACTACAGCACCTCTGAGTTTTAGCACACGTTCGGCTCGATGACGATCCCCGGACTCCGATCCAGCAAAGTGTCGGGGAAGAGTTCCGTCAGCACGACGGCGTGGTGACAATCCTGATGTTCTACCGTCGCAGGGCTTCGCCTAAGCACCGCTATAGTATGACCGAGGTGGAATATGGTGGAGGGGGCACCGCACACGGCTAAGGAACGATCATGAAGATCAACTTGTGTCATTAGGGGTGCCCCTTGCCTCCGTATATAAAGGCTCAAGGGGGGGGGCAGCCGGCCAAGAGGAGGCGCGCCAGGAGGAGTCCTACTCCCTCCGGGAGTAGGACTCCCCCCTTTCCTAGTTGGAATAGGATTCGCGGAGGGGGGGAGAGGAGAGAGAGGAGGAAGGGGGGCCGGCCCCCTCTCCTTGTCCTATTCGGACCAAGGGGGGGAGGGGCGCGCGGCCGATCTCTGGCCAGCTCTCCTCTCTTCCACTAAGGCCCACTAAGGCCCATATACCTCCCGGGGGGTTCCGGTAACCTCCCGGTAATCCGGTAAAATCCCGATTTCACCCGGAACACTTCCGATATCCAAATATAGGATTCCAATATATAAATCTTTATGTCACAACCATTTCGAGACTCCTCGTCATGTCCGTGATCACATCCGGGACTCCAAACAAACTTCGGTACATCAAAATGCATAAACTCATAATATAACTGTCATCGAAACCGTAAGCGTGCAGACCCTACGGGTTCAAGAACAATGTAGACATGACCGAGACATGTCTCCGGTCAATAACCAACAGCGGAACCTGGATGCTCATATTGGCTCCTACATATTCTATGAAGATCTTTTATCGGTCAGACCGCATAACAACGTACGCTGTTCCCTTTGTCATCGGTATGTTACTTGCCTGAGATTCGATCGTCGGTATCCAATACCTAGTTCAATCTCGTTACCGGCAAGTCTCTTTACTCGTTCCGTAATCCATCATCCCGCAACTAACTCATTAGTCGCAATGCTTGCAAGGCTTATGTGATGTGCATTACCGAGAGGGCCCAGAGATACCTCTCCGACAATCGGAGTGACAAATCCTAATCTCGAAATTCGCCAACCCAACATGTAGCTTTGGAGACACCTGTAGAGATCCTTTATAATCACCCAGTTACGTTGTGACGTTTGGTAGCACACAAAGTGTTCCTCCGGCAAACGGGAGTTGCATAATCTCATAGTCATAGGAACATGTATAAGTCATGAAGAAAGCAATAGCAACATACTAAACGATTGGGTGCTAAGCTAATGGAATGGGTCATGTCAATCAGATCATTCATCTAATGATGTGATCCTGTTAATCAAATAACAACTCTTTGTCCATGGTTAGGAAACATAACCATCTTTGATTAACGAGCTAATCTAGTAGAGGCATACTAGTGACACTCTGTTTGTCTATGTATTCACACATGTATTATGTTTCCGGTTAATACAATTCTAGCATGAATAATAAACATTTATCATGATATAAGGAAATAAATAATAACTTTATTATTGCCTCTAGGGCATATTTCCTTCATGCGGGCCAATGATCTCTAATCTTCTCATATCTGCCCTTGAATTTTGGTGTCTCTTTATTTTCGACAAACTTATTCAGCTCTTTCTTCCACCTCCTGAATAGTTCTTCCATCCTCTTAAGAGCAAAAGACTTGATTAATTGCTCCTTAAGTGGCTTCTCCGGATCATCCTCTGGCGGTAGGGTGAAATTTGACTTCAGCTCAGTCCAAAGATCATTTTTCTGCATATCATTGACATAAGACACCTCAGGCTCTTCTATAGCCGGCTTTAACCATTGCTGGATGCTGATCGGGATCTTGTCCCTAACCAAAACCCCGCACTGAGAAACAAATGCGCTCTTTGTCCGGAGGGGTTCAATCGGTTGACCGTCGGGCGCGATTTCTATGATCTCAAACTTTTCATCCGAGCTCAACTTTTTCTTCGGGCCTCGTCTCTTTACCGAAGTTGTGATCGATCCGGAGGGCTAGAAAAAAGAACAAAGACTTAATTAATAAGTGTACATACCAAAACAATGAATGCATCAATTAGCTAGTCAGCAGAAGCTTAACTAATATATATACCTGGCCGGACTCGGTTCGGTCACCGGAGACGCCATGACGGTCTCCTTCTTGAACCGGCATTGTGTCACCGGAGCCGTCCTCACGGTCTCCTTCTTGCACCGGCATTTGGTCACCGGAGCCATCATAATCATAGCCAGCTGCTTCCAGACCATCGGTGTCGTTGAGAAACAATGAGTAGACGACATCACTTCCTCGTGCGATTATGTCCCCCAACAACTCTTCTTGTACTTCGTCTCGGGCGGTGTCCATAGTTTCTACAAATATTTACAACATGGCAATTATTATTCAAACATGACAGATGGATATATTAGTGGCAAACATAGAACTAATATTAATTAATGGCCTCGACGCTGCTTCTCTAGGGTTTGGGGTGGCCTCGACGCTGCTTCTCTAGGGTTTGGGGTGGCCTCGACAACGCTTCAAGGATAAAAAAAGAAGAGGAAGAAGAAAAAAAAGAGGAGAAGAAAGAATAGAGGAGTTCTCTATTCTTTCTTCTCCTCTTTTTTTCTTCTTCTTCCTCTTTTTTTTTATCGGGAACGAGGGTCGCCGAGGGTCACCGAGCGGTAGAGGAAACCCTAAATAGCAAGTATCGTGGGTGTGAGATACATGTGGCCGTCGGTGTCGGACACTACATCCACGTCCCACAAGTGACGTGGGCGTCGAAGCCCGCGTCACTTGTGGGACGTGGATGTATTGTCCGACACCGACGGCCACATGTATCTCACATTGACGATACTTGCTATTTAGGGTTTCCTCTACCGCTCGGCGACCCTGAACCTTGACGACGCACATTCGAGATAAAAAAGAGGAAAAAGAAGAAAAAAAGAGGAGAAGAAAGAATGTCAGGGTCGCCGAGCGGTAGAGGAAACCCTAAATAGCAAGTATCGTGGGTGTGAGATACATGTGGCCGTCGGTGTCGGACACTACATCCACATCCCACAAGTGACGCGGGTCGACGCCCGCGTCACTTGTGGGATGTGGATGTACTGTCCGACACCGACGGCCGCATGTATCTCACACCGACGATACTTGCTATTTAGGGTATATCGACCCCCCCTCGTGTTGAAGTTATCGGGAGGTGGTATATATATCGATCCCCCTCGTGTTGAAGTTATCGGGAGGGGGTATATCGACCCCCCTCATGTTGAAGTTAGCCGGAGGGGGTATATCGACCACCCCCCTCGTGTTGAAGTTATCGGGAGGGGTATATCGATGATGACAGACCCGATAAAACATAAGAACACGAAGAAGAAATAAAAAGAGGAGAAGAAGAAAGGAATAGAGGAGAAGATCGAAGAAAAAAAGAAGAAAAAAAGAGGAGAAAAAGAAAGGAATAGAGGAGAAGAAGAAATAGAATTTTTTTTCTATTTTTTCTTCTTCTCCTCTATTCCTTTCTTCTTCTCCTCTTCTTTTCTTCCTCTCCTCTTCTTCTCCTCTTCCTTTTCTTCCTCTCCTCTTCTTCTCCTTTTTCCTCTTCTTATTTTCCTTTTTCCTCTCCTAAATATATAAAACTTTTCTAGAAATGAAACTAACCTAAAATGTACTAAATCAGAGAACACATATAGATAATCCTTTTCTAAATTTTTAAATCTAACTTTTGCATATATGAACATATATACACAGAGAACATACAAACATATATACATTTTTATAAAAAAGAAAAATACAAAATACAAACATATATATGAAAGAAAATCTGAAAAGAAGCAATAAACACCATATATATACTGACATATATACATAATATACACAAAGAAGCAATATACACAAGCATATAATATATGAAAAAAACAGGGGAGGGGCGCCGGCCGGACCAACGGAGGGGCAGGGCGATGGCGACGGGCGGGCCAGGGCGACGGCGACGGGTGCGGCAGGGGCGACGGCGACGGGCGGGGCAAGGTGACGACAACGGGCAGGCCGGGGCGCGCGACGCGCGTCGGGGCAGGGCGGCGAGCGGCGTCGGGCGAGGGCAGGGCCGACGGCGAGCGGGCGGAGACGACGACCTCGGGCGGCTAGGGGAGGTGACGGTGACGTCGGGGCAGGGGCCGGCGTCGAGGAGCAGCGCAGCAGCCTGGCGGCGTTGGAGAAGAATGGCGGGTGGGGGGAAACTTCTCAAGTGTTTGGTTATATAGGAAAGGCTGTGGTCCCGGTTCGTGGCACAAACCGGGACCAATGCCCCCCTTTAGTCCCGGTTGGTGCAGGGTTGCTAAAAAGAGGCCTTTGGTCCCGGTTGGTAGCACCAACCGGGACTAAAGGGGGGCATTGGTCACGGTTTGTGCCACGAACTGTGACCAATGCCCCCCTTTAGTCTCGGTTGGTGCCACCAACCGGGACCAAAGGCCTGCACCTGCCAAAGCCGCAGTGCGGTGGGATGTTTAATCCCACCTCGCTAGCTGAGGAGCGGCCGCACCTGTTTATAAGCGCTGCCCCACCATCTCCATCGAACTCCTCAGAACTGCAGGCCTCTGGGCCTAATCTTACACCGCTATGCCTGTGGGCCTGCTGGGCCTTCTGCAGGCCTGAATCCTGGCCCATGGATGGGCTTCTAGTCGTATTCAGGTCGTGGTGGCCCAGTAGGTGGCATTTTTTTACTATTGATTTTTTCATTTCTACTAAGAACTAAATACTTATAGTTTTTTAGTAATTTTTTTCTTTTAGGTCACAAAAATTATAAACTTTCTGTTAGTGCCATTAGTTTTAAAATTTGAATAGTTTAAATTTGAATTTTTTAAAATTTATGTGAATCACTAGTTTATGAATAACTTTACTATAAAAATTGATTTTTGAGTCATTCTTTTTCCTGCTATTTAATATTACTGTGTTTTATCATTATTCTCAATTTGGTAATTTTAGTTAGTCATCACAAATATTATAGGCATTTTTTTATTTTTTGCTATTTATTTTTTCATTTCTACTTAGAACAAAATACTTATAGTTTTTTTAGTGATTTCTTTGTTCTTTTAGGTCACAAAAATTATAAACTTTCTGTTAGTGCCATTAGTTTTCAAATTTGAAAACTCTTTTTTTGTTTTTTTGCTTTAGTGCCTATTTTTTTCCATTTTTTTGTTTTGTTTTCTGCATTATTTATTTTCTTTTGTTTTTGCTTTATTTTTTAAGTATTTTTGCTTTAGTTTTAGAAAAATTATAAACTTGTTGTTAGTGCCATTAGTTTTCAAATTTGAAAACACTTTTTTAGTTTTTTTGTTTTCTTTGTTGCTTTATTTATTTTATTTTGTTTCTACTTACAACAAAATACTTATTGTTACTATTTTTATTTTTTCAGTTTTTTTGTTTTGTTTTCTGTATTAATTATTTTCTTTTGTTTTTTGCTTTATTTTTTAATTCTTTTTGCTTTTAGATGAGCAAAATTATAAACTTTCTGTTAGTGCCATTAGTTTTAGAAAAATTATAAACTTTCTATTAGTGCCATTAGTTTTCAAATTTGAATAGTTAAAATTTGAATTCTTTGAAATTTGTGTGAATCACAAGTTTGTGATTAACTTTACTAAAAAAACTGAACATAGATGCACCTATAGAGAAAATTCAACCTAAATTCATAGTTTTCAAATGAACTCTGAAAAAGTTTGCATAGCATAATCGTGTTTTATAAAGTTGGCATGGTATCATCATAATAGTTGCGGGAGAAAGTCTTCACTTTTTCTTCGCTTGTGTCATTTGCTTATTGCGCCGTAACCATGGATAATCTTCATCGTTTATCAGGATGCTTGGGTCAGCCTTGGCATTGAAGGGAGGAATTTCATGAAACTTTTCATAATCTTGAGACATGTCTGTCTTGCCCTCCACTCCCAGGATATCCCTTTTTCCTGAAAGAACTATGTGGCGCTTTGGCTCATCATATGATGTATTCGCTTCCTTATCTTTTCCTTTTCTCGGTTTGGTAGACATGTCCTTCACATAGATAACCTGTGCCACATCATTGGCTAGGACGAACAGTTCGTCAGTGTACCCAAGATTTTTCAGATCCATTGTTGTCATTCTGTACTGTGTGTCTACCTGTACCCCGCCACCTGACAGATTGACCCATTTTCACTTAAACAAAGGGACCTTAAAATCATGTACGTAGTCAAGTTCCCATATGTTCACTATGAAACCGTAATATGTGTCCTTTCCGCTCTCGGTTGTTGCATCAAAGCGGACACCGCTGTTTTGGTTGGTGCTCTTTTGATCTTGGGCGATCGTGTAAAATGTATAGTCCCATACTGCTAAGAGAACAAGGTGTTTACCACCTTAAATATGCTACTTCTCAACCTATCTCGAGCACTTGGTCTTCATTGAACTATATGTGTATGATTTGTGGTTGCAATATGAATCCTCGCCTGTACCTATACAGGTACGGCGAGGATTCATGTTGACTATTTAGATTATACACAAAAATATCAATGATGACCAATGTATATTTTTGATATAACTGCTTCCATTAACAGTAGTGGTTTTCACTGAAGCGCGCTATAGATAAGTTAGCTATAGCGCGTTGTCCATATGAGCGCTACTGCTAGTTCGAGTTAACCACCCTCCCCCCCCCCCAGCTCAAAATTTTGCCCCCCCCGGCCTGTTCCCCTACTCCTGTCGCCGCCGCCCGAGCCCGCCTGCCCTCACCGCCGCCGCCCGAGCCTGCCCTCAACCTCACCGCCGCCGCCCGCCGCCGCTCTCGACCACACTCTCGCCACCCTCGACCTCACCGCCGCCACCTTCGATCGAGCCCGCCCTCGCCGCCCCTCCATCGCCGAGCACCTCCCCGCCATCGTTTCTCCCTCTGTAAGCCCCCCACCCCCTCTCTCTTTGCTTAGTTAGTAGATGATTTTAGTAGTAGTAGATGTTAATTTAGGGTTCATAGATAATGATTATTAGAAGTAGTGGATATTAATTACTAGTAGTGATGGTAAACTAGTTGTATAATTAGTAGTAGTAGATGTTAATTAGTAGTAGATGTAGTAGTTAGATGTTAATTAGTAGTAGTAGATGTACTAGTTTCTTTCTATTTATACTAAGTTTATATTTAGTAAGAACGAGTTGAATTAATAGAACAAGTTTAGTTTTAGTTGAACTAGTTAAGTTTTAGTTGAACTAGTATAGTAAGTAAATTAATAACCAGTTGAAGTACTTTATTTTTAGAAAGAACTAGTTTTTTTTCTTTTTATACTAAGTTTATATTTAGTAAGAACTAGTTGAATTAATAGAACTAGTTGAACATGTCATATTTGTTGTTATTTTTTAGTTTAAGCAATTATTTCATGTTTTGGTTACACCTCCGAGTGGCCTATGTTTTGCCGGAGTGTTGAGTAATTTCCGTTCCGGCAAATTTCAGGCGCTCGATATGTCCTTCTTTTAGCAAAGGTCATGCCGGATTTTTCCGTGAATTCTGGCATGACTTGTGCTAGAATATGTACAAGTTTAATCTTTGAATTATGAACGTAGGAAATGTCGTACTCGGACGACGACAGTCTCCCGGGGGAGTGCAACTGGTGTCACGATGATTGAGGTATGTGCGACAGGTTCGTTGAGCTGGATGAAGATCGGCGCTTCAGCATTAAGCTCGAGGAGACCTTCGATGTTGAAACGGTACGCAACAACGACAAGTGTTTTTTCATAATTAAGCATGACTTCAACTATTTCAATGTCTAATTTTCATCTTTTACAATTCGACTAGCTTATCCCATGCCATGCAAGACGCTATGTCTTGGAGAGGATGGGTTTTGAAGACCATGAAAATTATGAAACAAAGAAAATACACCTAAGGACCCATTTTGAAGTAAATCTGTACAATTCTCATAGTGTAACCCATTTTGGTTGCCAAAATTGGGAAGCACTTTGCAAAATGTATTGTTTTATGAGGGTATGATTGTGAGCATGGATCTTGGTAATCCTGACATCGAGCAAGACAATATGGACATTTGGGTCCTTGTTGATACGCTTCCGATTCTACCGCAATGTGAGTTTCTCAAACATAGCTATTAACCAATTTATATTGTTTATTTCAAAATAGTTGTTAGCTTATTTCCATTGACAGCTTATTTTGAATCTTCAAAGAATGTGCAGAAGATGGTAGACAAAACCCACTACACTGATGGCTCCGAATTAACTTATAAGGAGAAAAGTCATGTGATTGCTTATTGTACTTTTCTTGAGAATTACAATACCTATTATCGAACTCCTCCAAATTATGGTGAATACGTGCCACTAGTGCACGTGTTGAACCACGTTAACTTCTATGGAGATACTCTGGTAAGATTTTTTACTATTACAACATCTGTGCACATTTTTCATACTTCTAAAAGTAGTACATCATTGCTAACTACGAAGTTATTACTATGTTTTTCAACAGGAAATCCCGATGGATTGGGTGCCTCATCTGATGTATCAGAATGGTCGCCTTGCAGTTATGAACATACAACCAGGTGAATCTAAGGAGCTCCCCTGTGCATATCGGATTTCTAAAAGCGGTGAACACATGCTAATGAAAGAATGGAAAAAATGTTTGGACATTCGCAAGGAGGTTCTTGGAAATAACATTAAGCGAAAGGCAAGAATTGGAGACAGGATAATCTCCATTCTCCATAATGGAGACTCAGGGGCTATCTTGTTTTTTGCTATTTTACCTTAGAGAATAGAGTAGGTCCTAAGAGAATTTAGTAGGTCCTATGAGGTACAATATGTTTTTTATGTGACACAATGTGTTAGAGTTGATGATGTGAGGAGTACTTGTGATTACGACTAGTGACCAATGATATGATGATGATAAGTTGTTAATGATATGATGATGATGATGATATTTATTATATCATTGGGTGAAAGAACCGCGGATTAGTTTCAAGTGGATGTCCATCCACCTGAAACTACTCCACGCGGTTCTTTCACCCCGTGATGTAATAACTCATTATGATGTAAAAACAATTTCTAAATTCCTATTGTATGAAAACTTGTGTAAAGGTGTACGAATACAACATGAAATTAAAAAGAAATGAAATACGAAATAATAGTAGCAGCGCGGGCAGGGAGAAGCGCTACTACTAATTACCAGTAGCGCTCCTCCGAGAACTCGCTACTACTAAGTCGATTTAGCAGTAGTGTGTGAGGAGGCACGCTATTGCTACACGTTAGCTGTAGCGCCTTATCAGTAGCGCATAACCCCGCGCTACTGATAGGTCTAAAACATGCGCTGCTGCTAGGCTTTTCCCTAGTAGTGAGAGTCACGGGCCAGGTGCTGTGATTGCTGCTCTGCTCCCCGAAAGGATTAATGTCATCCGCGCTTAAAGCAAACCATACATTCCTGGGGTCCTTTGCAAACTCATCCCAGTACTTTCTCTCGATTTTTCTCCACTGCGACCCGTCAGCGGGTGCTCTTAACTTCCCGTCTTTCTTCCGGTCCTCACTGTGCCATCGCATCAACTTGGCATGCTCTTCTTTTCTGAACAGACATTTCAACCCTGGTATTATAGGAGCATACCACATCACCTTCGCAGGAACCCGCTTCCTGGGGGGCTCGCCATCAACATCACGAGGGTCATCTCGTCTGATCTTATACCGCAATGCACCGCATACCGGGCATGCGTTCAGATCCTTGTATGCACCGCGGTAGAGGATGCAGTCATTAGGGCATGCATGTATCTTCTCCACCTCCAATCCTAGAGGGCATACGACCTTCTTTGCTGCGTATGTACTGTCGGGTAATTCGTTATCCTTTGGAAGCTTCTTCTTCAATATTTTCAGTAGCTTCTCAAATCCTTTGTCAGCCACAACATTCTCTGCCTTCCAGTACAACAATTCCAGTACGGTACCGAGCTATGTGTTGCCATCTTCGCAATTGGGGTACAACCCTTTTTTGTGATCTCTAACATGCGATCGAACTTCAACTTCTCCTTTTAACTTTCGCATTGCGTCCTTGCATCGCCAATGACCCGACAGAGATCATCATCATCGGGCACATCGTCTGGTTCCTCTTGATCTTCAGCAGCTTCACCCGTTGCAGCATCATTGGGCACATTGTCTGGTTCCTCTTGATCTACACCAACTCCCCCCGTTGCAGCATCACCGTATTCAGGGGGCACATAGTTGTCATCGTACTCTTCTTCTTCGCCGTCTTCCATCATAACCCCTATTTCTCCGTACCTCGTCCAAACATTATAGTGTGGCATGAAACCCTTGTAAAGTAGGTGGGAGTGAAGGATTTTCCGGTTAGAGTAAGACCTCGTATTCCCACATTCAGTGGATGGACAACACATAAAACCATTCTGCTTGTTTGCCTCAGCCGCATCGAGAAACTCATGCACGCCCTTAATGTACTCGGAGGTGTGTCTGTCACCGTACATCCATTGCCGGTTCATCTTCGTGCATTATATATAATTAAGTGTCCAAATTAATAGAAGTTCATCATCACATTAAAACCAAAGTACATACATAGTTCTCATCTAACAACATATAGCTCTCCAGAGCATCTAACTAATTAAACCATACATTGAAACTATGTAAAATATTTCAATGCAAAAACAAATGCGATCATAATCGCAACCAAGGTAAAAATTGATCCAATGACATAATGATACTAAGCCTTGGTACGAATGGCATATTTTCCAATCTTTCTAATCTTCAAGCGCATTGCATCCATCTTGATCTTGTGATCATCGACGACATCCGCAACATGCAACTCCAATATCATCTTCTCCTCCTCAATTTTTTTTTATTTTTTCCTTCAACAAATTGTTGGTCAGCAATAGGGTCGGTTGGAATTTCCAATTCACATACATCCTACATAAATAAAATCTATGTCACGTTGGTCGGCATAATTTTCATAAAAAATAAATGAACCAATAGTTATAAAGATAATATATATACCACATCCGAATCATAGACAAGACGAGGGCCGACGGGGGTGGATACCAAAACCATCGCACTATATAAGATGCAATAATAAAAGTATTTATGTAAACATACAAGTAAGAATATTTTTCCTTTCAGAAAGAAGATAAGAACAAGAGGCTCACCACGGTGGTGCCGGCGATGAGCTCGGCGCGGGTGAAGACGGGGACGGGGCGTGATGGACCGCTAAACCTAGACAAATATTGAGGAAAATGGAGGTTGGAGGTCGAGCTTGGATAGGAGAAATCTTAAGTAGTGTGGCTCGGGCATTCCATCGAACACCTTGTATGCATAGGAGGTGAGCTAGAGCACCACCAAGCCCTCTCCCCCTCGGCCAGAAAAAAACATAGCTGTGTGCTCTGCTCTTACGCGAGGGGGTATATATAGTCACCTCATTGGTGCCGGTTGGTGGCATGAACCGGGACTAAAGGGGAGCCTTTGGTCCCGGTTCAAGCCACCAACCAGGACCAATGGTGGTGGGCCAGGAGCGAGGCCCATTGGTCCAGGTTCGTCCCACCAACTGGGACCAAAAGGTCTAGACGAACCGGGACCAATGGCCCACGTGGCCCAGCCGGCCCCCTGGGCTCACGAACCGGGTCCAATCCCCCCATTGGTCCCGGTTCTGGACTGAACCGGGACTAATGGGCTGACCCGGCCTAGACCGTTGCCCCCTTTTCTACTAGTGGAAGACTGTCTTCATAATTTTTTAGCTCAAAAGGAGCAGCGTAGGTGGTACTTGCTTTACAAAGTACCACACTGGACAGAAATATGAATGTTGAAGCTGGGCTCAAAGTAATGAATGGATTAAGCTGAAATTTGGTGGGGGTGGTTATTTGGGCATAGGAAAGCAATGTAGAAAATTGATACCATTTGGACATGCCAAAGTGGTACTTCCTTCACAATGTTATTCCCTGGACAGAAACTTGGGAAAATTAGCGAGAGAAAATGGATAAATGAAATGAGCTCAAATTTGGTGTAGGTAAGTTATATAGGTATGGTCATGCCCTGGTAAATTTTCAGATCATTTGGGTAAGCCTATCTAGTACTTACTTCACAAAGATTCTCTCTAGATAGAAACTTTGGAAATTTCCTGAGAAAGATTTACCAGGAAAATGGAGCTGAATATTATCATGTGACAATGATTTGCGTATGGAAGAGTGCCCAAAAAATTTGAGGGTAATAGGAGGGATCTGGATAACACTTGCTTTGCAATGTGCCAATCCGGCCATAAAATATAAATTGAACCTGGGCTCACATAGATGATTTGACTGAGCTACAATTTGGAGGAGGGTGGTAATTTGGGCATATGAAGGAACAGTATAAATTTCATGTCATTTGGATATATAAAAATGGTACTTCCTTCACAATGCTTCTAGGTGGAAAAAAACTTTGGAAATTTTCCGAGGAAGATTTACTAGGCAAATGGAGCTGAATTTTGTCATGAGGCAATGAATTGGATAGGAAAGAGTGGGCAATCAAGAATATATAAATAGCACTTCCTTCACATAGTATTATTATGAACAGAATAGGAAAATGAATATTGTTGAATTATTTTTGAACTAGGCAAGGAATGATTATTGCATATTTGATGAAGATATGACCCAAAGAATTTATGAGATGTTTTTTTGGAATTTTGGGAATGACAGAAATATAGGTTGCTTCACAACGTAGGGCAAAAATTGACACATGAACATGACACATAGGCAAAACTGATGAGGTGGCGCCTAGTCATAGCAATCCACCACAATTTACAAGGTTATGACCATCTATATTGGTCATGATCAGATAAAAATAAGGCAGCAGGCCAGTGCTGTCTTCTTTATGACCATTTCGCGTAAGGAAATTACGACCTTTTTGACCAAAATGGTCGATATGGTTGAGGGTTTGGAGCCCCCCGAACAGCTTTTAACCAATTGATCTCAAATGGTCGTAGATCTATGACCAATTCTTTCAGGGCCACTAACAGAAGGTCACTAGTTAACATATTTCTTGTAGTGAGATGGGGTTTATATTATATTGCTTTAGTTTATCCCTCTACATCATGTCATCTTTCCTAATGCGTTACTCTATTCTTATGAACTTAATACTCTAGATGCATGCTGGATAGCGTTCGATGTGTGGAATAATAGTAGTAGATGCAGAATCGTTTCGGTCTACTTGTCGCGGACGTGATGCCTATATACATGATCATGCTTAGATATTCTCATAATTATGCACTTTTCTATCAACTAGCAAAGAGGCCCGCTCGATGCATAGGCTAGGATTTCACAAATGCAATTTATGTAGTCTATATTAGCCCTATGTGTTGAGAATATATGTTTGGTTTGCCTATAGAAAATTTGGGTCAAATTCGAGTATAGTTACAAAATGATGCTTTTTCATAAGCGTAAGTTCGTCTTAGATATATTTCCATTTCTTGTTGACATTATATATATATATCACATTAATCATGTACCTACATGTTATGCAAATTACAGTAAATATATTTCTTCATTATTGAATCCACTGCGCAATTAATTTTTATTTTTAATATATATGTTTAACTTTAATCATGTACCTACATGTTATATAATAAGTATGTGGTACTAGTTTTGTAGGCATAGACAAATTTCGTAGGAGCGATGTAGATATTATATATTTACTTATAGTTGTCGACATGTGTACAATTAATATTTGTTAGTTATGTATATATGGAAATAAATGAAAATATGGTTATCTACATGCATTTTAGTAATCTGCTTGGCCTTAACCCACATGCAAGGAGATCTTAAGGTAAAACAATTGTTCTAGTAGAAATACAATCAGGGGCATTAAAGTTTAAGTTTGTATGGCTCCATCAGATTGTTATTTGTTTTATGAATGTTTCAATGATCATCTTAGTTATTTACTCGAGAAGTACCATTCCGATTAGCCTTCTGGAAACCTACATATGGATTGATTTTGTATTGATAATTCATGAGCTTTTCATATTGGCACAGTAAAGAATTTGTGAAAGGTGTTTGATTAGGGAATACCAATTATGATCGAGTAGTATTTACAGTGCTTTCCAAACGGAAGTATCACTTTTAGTGTTATTTAGGTTTAACCCATCAAATTGGAAATCAAACAAAAGATACGTAAATCCATCATGTAAAGTACCATCACTACCAACCAACTATATAGTCCATATGTATGATACACTTTAGCGAATTCATATAGCCATATAATGTAGCTTGCTCTTTTCACTTTTTTTTCTCAAAATCAAAAAATATGTACTAATCATTAGATATACATGCGTGGGTACGTTGTAACGTAAAGAGTTATCTAATGCATGAAACAGACCTTGGGAAATAAAAGAATGCACGCATCTAAAAAATATCCACTTGTTAGCAGACTACTGATTTATTTTGCTTTTTGAAAAATACATAAAGTAATTGTCTTTCAAAGTTTATAATTAAAAATGACCAACCAATCTCCTGCCAACTATTAGACCTTTCTTGGTGATTTTAGAAACAAAAAAATAGCTCTTGGACTACCATGGATGGCTTGTAAACTTGACTGGTGTATTGTAATGAAGAGAGGGGTACCAAGGTTTAATTATGTCACTGTTGTCATATAATTATGTAGTTCCATCTTTCATTGTACAGTACAAAAAAAGTGTGATACAATTGCCATCGTTATCAAAGAGATTGGCATAAATTAAATTTAAATATTATTTGAGCTGGGTAGGCAAGTGCGACCTTTTGATGAAATTGTGAGGTGAAGGGAAAAAATAAGAAGAAATTATGTATCAACTGAAAAGAGGAAAAGACCATCATATACCCCTAGCTTGTAAACTCGTTTAAATATTGGTCGATGTATGTAAGGAATTTTTCTTTATATTGTACTAAAGAACAGAGGTTCAGATGGGATCATCATCTTTTTAAGGCTCCAACCACTTGTAGAAAAAGGGTCATCTGTCCCGGTTGGTAAGGGCCTTTTCTCCCGGTTTGTGAACCGGGACTAAAAGGTCGTTACTGATGCCCTAGCCCTTTAGTCCCGGTTCTTACACGAACCGGGACAGATGGGCCTCTACGTGGCCGGTGCGCCGAGCCCAGGCAGGAGGGCCTTTGGTCCCTGTTGGTGGCACCAACCGGGACCAATAGGCATCCACGCGTCAGCATTTCAGGGGCTAGGGTTTTTATTTTTTTAAGGGGGGTGGGGTTTTTGGGGGTTTAATTTAGGTGTTTCATATATTGTGTTAGCTAGCTAATTAATAGAGAGAAGTGTCCTCTCTTATGTCCGTGCTTGGTCGACGCTATATATACATATATATAGAGAGGACTAGACACGCTAGCTAGTAAGCAAATGAAGGAAACAGAAGATCGTCATGAACATATGCATACAGAGAGAAGTGATATCGACCACCCACCACTAGGGAAAGCCCTAGTAGTAGCGCGGGGTAATTGCTAGTAGTAGCGCGGGGGGCTGCACTACTGCTAGGGCGCTACAGCTAACTTTTAGCAGTAGCGCTGGTGGTACCCGCGCTACTGCTACTTCTAGTAGTAATAGCGCGGTTGCCACCCGCGCTACTACTACTTAGTTGTAGCGCGGGTCAGAGCCCCGCGCTACTACTAACTAATTTAGAATTAAAAAAATTAATTGCAGCCATGGCGGCTGCTTCTGCTCGGCATCATCGTCCTCCCCATTCATGGCTGCTATTGGTCCTGGAGGGGATGAAGTTGTTCGTGGTGATGGTGCTTCCCCACCCAACTTGTGCCCGCAGCTCTCGTCTACTGCCACTACAAAAGAAGAGAAATTTATTAAAAAATAGGAAGAGAGAGATAGAGAGCAGTACGAAGAGGAACTCACCGGTGGCCGCCGGAGTTGGTGCCGACGCTCGAAACCCTAGATGAATCTCGGTGACCTGTTGCTGCTTGTCATGGGACCCTTGACCCTGTGAGGAGGTGCAAGTGGTTGCATCCATGGCGGATCTGGCCTCCGCCATGTGGATGACGCTCTGCTGGTTTCTCTCTCCTTCCAACAGCGGAGAAGGAGGATGTAGGGGTAGGGGAGGGGTCTGCGAGAGGAGGTCGCCAGATTTGGAGTGGCGCCTCGGTGCGAGTCCGGTAGTGGTGGTGGGCGAGGAAGGGAATGGCGAGTGGGAGGAGAAAGGGAATCAGAAGAGTGCGGGTTTGGATTTGGGCCTCCGCACGCTATGTGTACATATGTCTTCGTGGGTCGATAGTAGTAGCGCGGTTTTATAGCCCTCGCTACTACTATGGCATGTCACGGGTGGGCACAGTAGAGACCACTTAGTAGTAGCGAGGGTTATAAATCCGCGCTACTACTATCAACTTAGTAGTAGCGTGGGTTTATACCCCTCGCTAATACTATGTCATGTTCGGGGGGGGGGGGGGGGGCACAACAGAGACCACTTAGTAGTAGCGAGGGTTATAAACCCTCGCTACTACTATCAACTTAGTAGTAGCGAGGGCTATAAACCCGCGCTACTGGTAAGTAGCAGCAGCGAGGGGTATAAACCCACGCTACTAGTAAGCATCTGTCTATAAGCTTTTCCCTAGTAGTGACCTGTCCTTCTTCGACAGATTGGTCGAACAACAAGTTCTCGTATATCTATCTGACACTACCGGCTACATATACAATAATTATCTCTTACAATATAATCTCCTAATTATATATGAACACAGGGTCCACATAGTATTCTCCGTCTTCAGCGATCACGTGGTCAAGGAAGAATGCCGCCAATTCCTCTTGAATTGCTCGCATATGATCTGGTGCTAGGAGTTCATCCCGCATCCGAAACATCTAATTTGAACAAGGGGGTCAATACATATATATATATATATGAATAAATGAAACTCAACACAAATGATGGTAATAATATTAAATTGTGAATATTATTGCTTACACACTTCATATTGTTCGTCAGAGTACCCCGGTTCATAGGTCATGTGGCGGATGGACTCGCAAATGTAGTATCCACAGAAATCATTCCCTTATTCCTGCCACAACCACTTTACAAGAAATAGAGGTCAATCAAACTGATAAGCAAGCATGCCAAATGGTATTGATGAAACTAGCGCTTGAATCACTAGGAGATGCACGGAACATGTTACTACATTACTTACTTTCGGGTGTCTAAATTGCAGGTTCTTCGGAAGTCCCGGAGATTTTTTGGTGAATTTTCTCCAAACCCTGCAAGACAAAGAAAACAATTACTTGATATCAGGAAATGAACAAAGTTGCTGATATGGTGGATCGATAATGATCGATTTAACTTACTTCTCGAGCATTTGAGTCATGTCCGCATAGTCCTGGGGATCTTTTCGTCTGGAGTCTAGGATGGTTACTAGTCCCTGCTCAAGCTTAATCTCTAGGAGAATATAGTGGAAGTTGCGCATGCATGCATAACTCATCAATTGCATTACTATAACCTGGACTAATAAGGGAAACCGAATATGCACAAGACAGTAACACTCGCTCGAAGTTGTAAGGAAAGAGTATTATATCTTTGTTTTCATTTATTACCAACGATCATAGCAAGTTGGCCTCGGTATCTTCGGCACGATATTTAACCTCAGTTGCATCTATGAGATTTGTGTTAATGAACCCAATATCACCGATTTGTCTTTTCTTCAATTCGGCGATCTTCAATATGCATAATATAGTGAGGATAATTATAAATACATGCAATGAAAGAGCTGACCTATATAGAGAGACTTAATGACAGAAGTAGTACTACTTACAGAGAGTAGCAAGTGACTGTTGCTTTATCGGGGGCCTTTTGACTGAAAAACTAGAAGAACTCCTCAAATGGAACATTCAACAGTTCAATTCCAATGAGGTCATGCTCCTCTCTAACTCTCAGCGTCAAAGTATTCCACCCCCAGACTCTCTGCAGGTTTTCATGTACCAATCATGGAATCTTCGCATCATCGTTGTTAGAGATCTTTCCTCTTTGACGAGAGGCTTCACGTACTCGTATTTGTGTTCCTCCACCTCCAAGATATCATAATGTACATCGTCGGGCAGGTAATCTCCATGATTGCTATAACCGGGCACCATCCTCGGATCATTAGCGACGATGTCGCTAGACACCTTGAGCGGGGGCCACGATTAGTTCGCTTGTTCGCCGAGCTGGGCAATTTTTTTCCCAGCTCGTCGTTCTTTCATCCTTTGATCAGTGACAGTACTTCCCGACCGCTCCGCTTCAACAAATGTCTTTGCAATAATGCGCTCATAGTTGCCTTTCGGCGGAGACTTTGCTGGTTTTTTCAAGGCAGCCAGAGTGCGCTTCGCTTTCACCGGATCTACCTTCACCTCCGGAGGTGGATGTTTCTATCCTTTCACCCCTTCAAAGAAGTTCGTCACTTCGGCTCACGTGATCTTCGCGTTCTCCTCCGGGGTCCTCTTGTATGGTAACTTCTCTGGAGTCTTCAAAGAAGGACCGAATCTGTATTGCTTCCCGCCTCTGGCTGTACTGCTAGACACCGGTAGAGCAGATGGAACGGCTGCGGCTGCCTTATTTCCTTGCTTACAAGGTAGAGGAGAAGGACTACCACGCGCCGGAGCAGCCTTAGCGGCGGCGGCTCTCTTTCGCCCTTACTGACGAGGCGGAGAAGGAGGAGGCTGGCTGCTCGGGCGCACCGGCACAGGCGGGGAAGGAGGCGGAGTGCCGCCACGCGCCGGAGAAGGAGGCTGAGTGCCCTGATCACTCGCCGGAGGAGGAGGAGGAGGCGGAGGCGTCCAGTTCAGAAGGTTGATGAGCTCCTTCCGCCATAGGCATGGAGTCAATAGAAAAGAACCCAGCCGAGTCTCCCCTTCACCGGTAGGGTAGTCAAGCTGGATGTCCTCAAATCCCTCCGTTATTTCGTCCACTGTCACCCTGGCATATCCTTCTGGAATCGGACGACAGTGAAAAGTAGTGCCGGGTTCAGGAGGTCAAACAGAGCCGACAGCCGCCTTGACTTTGAAGTTCTGCCATTGCGTCATAAGGTGGCAATGTTGAGACTCCATGATAGCATCCACGGGGTAGCTAGCAGGAGCCGTCAAGCCATGCTTCGGCTGAAGCAGCTCGGTGGAAGCCACGCTGCTTTTCCGCTGTGATGGCGGGGTAGCTTCGGGGGTAGTTTCGGAAGGTCGCTTGCTGCGAGCTACTTCTCGTTACTCTAGCGCTTGAACCCTTTTGTGTAGCGTCTGAATTTTGGCATGCTCCACTTTTTTCCTCCTCTCTTGTCATTTGTAACCGCCTGTGTCCGGAAAACCAGCCTTCCACGGACCAATGCACCCCTTTAGTCCTGGTTGGTGGCACCAACCGGGACCAAAGGCCTTGTGCTGCCCCGCGTCAAAAGTTTAGTACCACCTCGCTAGCTGAGAGAGCTCGAGAGTGGTTTATAAGCGCTACTGCGCCCACCCTCTCGAGCTCCTCTCAATTGTAGGCTTTCGGGCCTAACCATATGATGTGTGCCTGTGGGCCTACTGTGCCTCCTGCGGGCCTGAATCCTGGCCCATGGTAGGGTTTCTAGTCGTATTCAGGCCGTGGGGGCCCAGTAGGTGGCACTTATTTTTGTTTTCTTTGTTGCTTTATTTATTTTATTTTGTTTCTACTTACAACAAAATACTTATTGTTGCTATTTTTATTTATTTTATTATAGTTTATTTTTATTATTTTTCTTTTAGGTCACAAAAAATATAAACTTTCTGTTAGTGCCATTAGTTTTCAAATTTGTTTTTTTGTTTTCGTTGTTGCTTTATTTATTTTATTTTGTTTCTACTTACAACAAAATAATTATTGTTGCTATTTTATTTATTTTATTAAAGTTTATTTTTAATTATTTTCTTTTTGGTCACAAAATTATAAACTTTGTGTTAGTGCCATTAGTTTTCAAATTTGAATTGTTAAAATTTGAATTCTTTAAAATTCGTGTGAATCTCAAGTTTGTGATTAACTTTAGTATAAAATAGTTTTTTTCCATTTTATTGTTTTGTTTTTTACATTATTTATTTTCTTTTATTTTTTGCTTTATTTTTTATTTGTTTTTGCTTTTAGGTCAGAAAAATTATAAACTTTCTGTTAGTGCCATTAGTTTTAGAAAAATTATAAACATTCGGGTAGTGCCATTAGTTTTCAAATTTGAGTAGTTAAAATTTGAATTCTTTGAAATTTGTGTGAATCACAAGTTTGTGATTAACTTTATTATAAAAATAGTTTTTTTCCTGTTTTTTTGTTTTGTTTTTTGCATTAATTATTTTCTTTTGTTGTTTGCTTTATTTTTTAATTCTTTTTGCTTTTAGGTCGGACAAATTATAAACTTTCTATTAGTGCCATTAGTTTTCAAATTTGAATAGTTAAAATTTGAATAATGGTATTACGAGGGCCGAACCATAAGACATTAAAGCATTTCAAATGAACTCTGAAAAAATTGAAAGTTGGCATGGTATAACAATTTCACCCACATAGCATGTGCATGTACAAAACGGACAGTGGTATCATACTCGTCTGTTACAAAGTTGGCATGGTATCATCATAATAGTTGCGGGAGAAAGTCTTCACTTTTTCTTTGCTTGTGTCATTTGCTTATTGCGCCGTAACCATGTATAATTTTCATCGTTTATCAGGATGCTTGGGTCAGCCTTGACTTTGAAGGGAGAATTTCATGAAACTTTTCATAATCTTCAGACATGTCTGTTTTGCCCTCCACTCCCATGATGTCCCTTTTTCCTAAAAGAACTATGTGGCACTTTGGCTCATCGTATGATGTATTCGCTTCCTTATCTTTTCTTTTTCTCGATTTGGTAGACATGTCCTTCACATAGATAACCTGTGCCACATCATTGGCTAGGACGAACGGTTCGTCAGTGTACCCAAGATTTTTTAGATCCACTGTTGTCATTCTGTACTGTGGGTCTACCTGTACCCCGACTCCTGACAGGTTGACCCATTTACACTTAAACAAACCAACCTTAAAATCATCAAAGCGGACACCGCTGTTTTCGTTGGTGCTCTTTTGTTCTTGGGCGATCATGTAAAATATATTCCCATTTATCTCGTATCTTTTGTAAGTCAATACAGTCAAAGATGGTCCCCTGGACAACAAGTACATCTCATCACAAACAGTGTTGTCACCTCTGAGACATGTTTCCAACCAACTGCTGAAAGTCCTAATGTGTTCACATGTAATCCAGTCATCGCACTGCTCCAGGTATTTGGAGCGCAGACTGTTCTTGTGTTCATCGACATACGGGGTCACCAAGGTAGAGTCCTATAGAACTGTGTAGTGTGCTTGAGACAAGAATATCCGTCCCTGCATATTATTGAGTCCCCTCCAAGCGTGCCTTTTCCAGTCAGTCTCCCCTCATACCGTGATTTAGGGAGACCTATCTTCTTAAGGCCAGGAATTAAGTCAACACAAAACCCAATGACATCCTCTGTTTGATGGCCCATGGAGATGCTTCCTTCTGGCCTAGCGCGTTTACGGACATGTTTCTTTAGGACTCCCATGAACCTCTCAAAGGGGAACATATTGTGTAGAAATACGGGCCCCAGAATGACAATCTCATTGACTAGATGAACTAGGACGAGCGTCATGATATTGAAGAAGGATGGTGGGAACACCTGCTCGAAACTGACAAGACATTGCGCCACATCACTCCTTAGCCTTGGTACGGTTTCTGGATCGATCACCTTCTGAGAGATTGCATTGAGGAATACACATAGCTTCACAATGGCTAATCAGACGTTTTCCGGTAGAAGCCCCCTCAATGCAACCGGAAGCAGTTGCGTCATAATCACGTGGCAGTCATGAGACTTTAGGTTCTGGAACTTTTTCTCTGGCATATTTATTATTCCCTTTATATTCGACAACAAGCCAGTCGGGACCTTCATACTGAGCAGGTATTCAAAGAAGATTTCTTTCTCTTCTTTCGTAAGGGCGTAGCTGGCAGGACCTTCATACTGCTTCGGAGGCATTCCGTCTTTTTTGTGCAAACGTTGTAGGTCCTCCCGTGCCTCAGGTGTATCTTTTGTCTTCCCATACACGCCCAAGAAGCCTAGCAGGTTCACATAAAGGTTCTTCGTCACGTGCATCACATCGATTGAAAAGCGGACCTCTAGGTCTTTCCAGTAGGGTAGGTCCCAAAATATAGATTTCTTCTTCCATATGGGTGCGTGTCCCTCAGCGTCATTCGAAACAGCTAGTCTGCTGGAACCCTTTCCAAAGATTACGTGTAAATCATTGACCATAGCAACTACGTGATCACCGGTACGCATGGTGGGCTTCTTCCGGTGATCTGCCTCGCCTTTGAAATTCTTGCCTTTCTTTCGACATTGATGGTCGAAAGAAATCGATGATGGCCCAGGTACACATTCTTCCTGCATTTGTCCAGGTATATACTTCCAGTTTCATTTAAATAGTGTGTGCATGCGTGGTATCCCTTATTTGTCTGTCCTAAAAGGTTACTGAGAGCGGGCCAATCGTTGATCTTTACAAACAACAACGCATGCAGGTTAAATTCTTCCTATTTGTGCTTATCCCACGTACGTACACCGTTCCAATTCCACAGCTGTAAAAGTTCTTCCACTAATGGTCTTAGGAACACATCAATGTCGTTGTCGGGTTGCTTAGGGCCTTGGATGAGAACTGGCATCATAATGAACTTCCGCTTCATGCACATCCAAGGAGGAAGGTTATACATACATAGAGTCATGGGCCAGCTACTATAATTGCTGATCTGGTCCCCGAAAGGATTAATGTCATCTGCGCTTAAACCAAACCATACGTTTCTTGGGTCACTTGCAAACTCAGGCCAGTACTTTCTCTTGATTTTTCTCCACTGCGACCCGTCAGCGGGTGCTCTTAACTTCCCGTCTTTCTTACGTTTCTCACTGTACCATCGCATCAACTTGGCATGCTCTTCGTTTCTGAACAGACGTTTCAACCGTGGTATCATAGGAGCATACCACATCACCTTCACAGGAACCCTCTTCCTGGGGGGCTCTCCGTCATCATCACCAGGGTCATCTCGTCTGATCTTATACCGCAATGTACTGCATACCGGGCATGCGTTCAGATCCTTGTGTGCATCGTGGTAGAGGATGCACTCAATAGGGCATGCATGTATCTTCTACACCTCCAATCCTAGAGGGCATACGACCTTCGTTGCTGCGTATGTACTGTCGGGAAATTCATTATCCTTACGAAGCTTCTTCTTCAATATTTTCAGTAGCTTCTCAAATCCTTTGTTAGGCACAGCATTCTCTGCCTTCCACTGCAGCAATTCCAGTACAGTACCGAGCTTTGTGTTGCCATCTTCGCAATTGGGGTACAACCCTTTTTCGTGATCCTCTAACATGCGATCGAACTTCAGCTTCTCCTTTTCACTTTCGCATTGCGTCCTTGCATCGACAATGACCCGGCGGATATCATCATCATCGGGCACATCGTCTAGTTCCTCTTGATCATCAGCAACTTCCCCCGTTGCAGCATCATTAGGCACATCGTATGGTTCCTCTTGATCTTCAGCAGCTTCCCCCGTTGCAGCATCACCGTATTCAGGGGGCACATAGTTGTCATCGTCCTTTTCTTCTTCGTCGTCTTCCATCATAACCCCTATTTCTCCGTGCCTCGTCCAAACATTATAGTGTGGCATGAAACCATTGTAAAGCAGGTGGGTGTGAAGGATTTTCCGGTCAGAGTAAGACTTCGTATTCCCGCATTTAAGGCATGGACAACACATAAAACCATTCTTCTTGTTTGCCTCAGCCACTTCGAGAAAATCATGCACGCCCTTAATGTACTCGGAGGTGTGTCTGTCACCGTACATACATTGTCAGTTCATCTGTGTGCATTATATATAATTAAGCGTGTCAAAAACCATTACACATCATCATGAATAGATAATTAACTGACCAAATTAATAGAAGTTCATCATCACATTAAAACCAAAGTACATACATAGTTCTCATCTAACAACATATAGCTCTCCAGAGCATCTAATTAATTAAACCACACATTGAAACTATGTAAAACATTTCAATATGAAAACAAATGCGATCATAATCGCAACCAAGGTAACAATTGATCGAACAGCATAATGATACCAAGCCTCGGTATGAATGGCATATTTTCCAATCTTTCTAATCTTCAAGCGCATTGCATCCATCTTGATCTTGTGATCATCGACGACATCGGCAACATGCAACTCCAATATCATCTTCTCTTCCTCATTTTTTTTATTTTTTCCTTCAAGTAATTGTTTTCTTCTTCAACTAAATTTAACCTCTCGACAATAGGGTCGGTTGGAATATCCGGTTCAACTACCTCTTACATAAATAAAATCTATGTCACGTTGGTCGGCATAATTGTCATAAACAATAAATGAACCAAATAGTTATAAAAAGATAATATATACCACATCTGAATCATAGACAAGACGAGGGCCGACGGGGGCCGATACCAAAACCATCACACTATATAAGAACAAGCAATAAAATAATAAGAAAATTAGACAAGTATCTATCTAAAGGAAGAATTTTTTTTCTTTTAGAAAGAAGATAAGAACAAGAGGCTCAGCACGGTGAAGCCGGCGACGACATCGGCGCGGGCGATCGACGGCGGCGGTGAAGACGGGAATGGGATGTGATGGGCCGCTAAACTTAGACAAATCTCGAGGAAAATGGAGCTTTGAGGTCGAGCTTCGACAGGAGAAAACTTAACTAGTGTGGCTCGGGCATTTCATCAAACACCTCATGTGCATAGAAGGTGAGCTAGAGCACCAGAAAGCCCTCCCCTCGCCGGCCAGAGAAAAACAGAGCACTGGAGCACTGTGCTCGCGGGCGAGGGGTATATATAGGCACCTCATTGATCCCGGTTCGTGGCATGAACCGGGACTAAAGGAAAGCCTGTGGTCCCGGTTCATATCACCAACCGGGACCAATGGTGGTGGGCCAGGAGTGAGGCCCATTGGTCCTGGTTCGTCCCAGCAACCGGGACCAAAGGGGCCAGACGAACCGGGACCAATGCCCCCACGAGGCCCGGCAGACTCGTGGCCTCACGAACCAGGACCCCCGGTTCTGGACTGAACCGGGCTGACCCGGCCTTAACCAAAGCCCTTTTTTTCTACTAGTGAACAATGAATAACATGAGGCAGAAATGTTTTCCTATAACTGCAAAAAAATACTACTGATGTCCCTAATCAGACAAAAGTTAACAGTGCAGCTTAGCTTGGTGATGAAGGATCTAGGATAATCATGGCACCAACAGGTAAAAATTGTGCTGGCCTTTTACAAAGTAACCGCATGTCCAAAGACACACGTCTAAGGCGCTCCATGGATTGAAGGATTGAACTGGGCTCAACATGCACGCAGATAGAAAGCAACAAAGCTGATTAGTTCTTCCTATGCAAAGCTAACCACGCTACCTAGATGACTGATTTGCCGCCAGCCGGAAACACACATATACGTAAAACTTAGGTCTAACTCATATATTAATCCTGCCTACTATAGCATGTCTGTATGTAGGCATTAGCAAGCTGATTAATTTGTGGCCGGCCGGAAATACACATGCATCCGTAACTTGGTCTAGCTAGGCACATGCACGTAAACTTGGTCTCACACGTGAATTAACTCTTTCAGCCATATCACGTATATATGCACACGTAGGCAGCTGTCCTTCTACAGAGTACGTCCGAGCAGATGCGCAAGTAATAGACAGAGCCATGAGAAGGGTATATGGCAATTGATGGGAACGACGTTGTACCATCGGGCAAAGGAAAACTGGAGTGGTGCGCAGCGCAGAAAGAGGAATTGGATTTCTTTTAGGTGTTCGCTTGATGGAGGAAAGAAGATAGACCTAGACTTGTACGTAGAAAACGGTCATACAAAGAAAAACAAATCTGGGGAAAAACGAATCTAGGGCATATGATGTGTTTGATGTCTTCACGGAGTATTATACAAAAAATAAACTAATCTGGATTTAATGTCTCCACGGTCGGCATTGAAGGGGAAATCCATCGGCTATGATTGATTAATTAACAAAATTGATGGCTGGATGTTTCTAATATTTTTGGTAATTTCTAGCCTAATGCTCTTTTTCTAGTTAACCCGCCAATTACTTTATATATATGTAATATTTTCTTAATAAAGTTAGATGTTGCATAAATAAAACTTGATACGATCGTATATCATTTGGAAAATAAATATGTCTTGGTGAAAGTCATTCATATGTAATTGTATACTCTATACATATATCCTAGTAAAATCTAATTGATAATATTAAGGGTCCGTCTACAGCTTGGTCGTTGCAGAAAATCTTTATTTCACAGTTGACTTTTAACTTTTGTTCATCCCCATCAAAAAGGTATCCATCTTGGTATAATAATGTACTCATATATATTGCAAATAAAGTAGAACAATCTGACTATTGTTGGTTGGCTGAGTAGACATTATTTCTTAGTTGACTTTACAAATTTGTTCATACATATCTAGAAATACGTTCATGGGCGTCCATGCATTAATTTAGTCATCTAGTGCAAAAACGATTTGTAGACAAATTTCTCAGTTTCAAAAGTGTGGAATATGACATGAATGTAAATGTTGGATTGAAAACTCTCACCGACCAAGAAATAAAGGACTCTCAGGTGACTCAGAATTAGCAACTATATACCCAAGAAGGGTAAGGTTCTGCTATTTTCCATTGTCTAGGTACGTTGTTCGTAAAAGGAAATATATGTCCCTACATTTTTTTTGAACCCATATATGTCCCTATATTATTGTACATTGTGCATAGATCAGACTTGCATGCCGATAATAAATTTCCTACCAATACGTGGATGATGCAGATGGGATGCTGATGCTTCCTAGATGTATACATCATTCAGAATCCTATGGTACATATGAAATAGTTGATAGAGCTTTTGCTACCTTGGATAGACCTTTTACAATCATTTTAGCAGTTATTAGCAAGGTGAACAGTAAATGCCTCCTTGCCATTCCACTGTACATGTGTTCAAGCCAGCTACTGGTAATGGAAAATTCAAGCATGCAATGAGGACTTACCAGAGGTATGTGCCAGTTCGTGTTTGCTAGATGCCCGGGGCAAGTGACGCTTCAGTCTTACAGCCTGCAAGATATGCGTCTTGTACGCCATGTGCAAGATTTGCTTCTTGCAACTTGGCAATCAGTGCTTGCCACATTGCTCATGTAACTGCAGCTTGGGAAAATCTGCGACGCTATGACTTCGTTTGTGGCCACCGCCTAAGAAATCATTGCTCGCCACACCCCTCATGTAACTTTAGCTTGGGAAGATCTACGAGGTCGTGGCCTCGTCTGTGGCCCCCGCCTAAGAGATCATATGAAGACATAATGCCTCTTTTCCAACACATCCCTGGAACACCACCACACGACGGCTGAGGGTAGACTGTTAGGCTGCCATGTGGCGGCAGCCTCGCAATCTGTTGTTTTGTCCCGCCGCGTCCTATTGTTTTGTCCCGTGTGGGAGGAGGAGGTCTCTACCGACCCGGCAAAGTCCTGGAGATGTCCTGAAAGTCAGTGAGGGTATCACCATGTTCGTTGGGGTCTGGAGGATGATGCCGCCGCCCTTGCTCGACCAAGAGATCGTGATGCAATTCTCTAGGTTTTTTTTCTTACTGGGAGATGTAATCGGCAGTTTTTTTAGATCAAGGATTAGTATTTTTTTGATTTTATCTTGGAGATGTACCAAGAGATCGTGATGCAATTCTCTAGGTTTTTTTTCTTACTGGAAGATTTAATCGGCAGTTTTTTTAGATCAAGGATTTTTCTGATTTTATCTTGGAGATGTAATCGGCAGTTTTTTTTTTGGTTTCATGAGAGACCATATAGGGCACGTTAGGGACTCACGGGTCAGCCTACCACGCTATATATTTTACGCATATCGAACAGTTATTGTAGTTATAATTGATGGATCAAGGGTTAGTATTTTCTAATTAACGTGAGATTTTCTAGCCTAATTCTCTTGCTTCTAATTAAACCATCATTTACTTTTTATATATAAAGGAGTGTGCTAACGACCGGAAGGCGGGATTTCTTTGAAATTCGACGAGATCTTCGAATTTAGATCCCATGTTGATATGTTTCGACGACTTTTTTCGGCGTCAAAAGTTATCAGGACCAGACTAAGCAAGTTATCACGTCAATGATACGTAAGTTACCATCTTATTTATATAGAAATTACCGGGGCATAAAAGTTGTCCTTGAATTCTCCCCACATGCAAATGAATTAGAATACCAAAAAGTTGATGTCATCCTTGATTCCCCTTTATTTTGAAACTTCAAAATTTTTGTAGCTCAAACCGTTGGTCCGATCGAAAAGGTTCTCGAATAAAGCATCAAAACTAGATACTATATTGATTTGTTCAGACAACTTTTATTTCGGATCAAAAGTTACCACTTCTGGGCTAAGTAAGGTATCATGCCTGAGCTACATATGTTACCACGTTGTTTACTGATATTACCAGATATAAATTATCTGGTCGGCGATAGGTGATATTTCGTCAACCGCCCCCGTATGCCAAAGTTATGAAGACCGAGGTACATAAGTAATTAGGTCCGCATATGTGAGTTGCCATGCGTTGTTCACACAAATCTTACCGAGGGGATATTTCATAACACCCCCCCCCCCCATGTCAAAGTTATCAGGACTGAGGTACATAAGTTATCAGGTGAGTTACCATGCTATTCACACAAAAGTTATCGAGGGGATATTTCATCAACCCCCCATCCTCCCATGCCAAAGTTATTAGGACCGAGGTACATAGGTTATCGGGTCTGCGATATGTGAGATACCATGCTATTCACAGAAAAGTTACTGAGGGGATATTTCATCAACCCCCTCTCCCCCTCCCCAAAGCCAAAGTTATTAGGACCGAGGTACATAAGTTATCAAGTATGCGATATGTGGGTTACCATGCTATTCACATAAGGGTAGTGCATGCTAACTTCCGACATAGCTCATATTGTTTCCTTTTTATGTGTGTGTTGACTGTCCACTAATAGTTAGTTTAATTAGCAGCTAACCACAAGCATGCAGAAAAAATGATGATGTCAGCCTAGATTCTTTTCAAAACTGAATATTCAAAATGTTTTGTATCTCAAACTGTCCATGAGATTAAGAAACTGTCTTCACATAAAGATTCGTCACGACGAGACCTTTAAAACTAGATCACATGCTGATATATTTCGATGATTTTTTTTCAGGTCAATACCAGGTATGTACTATGTAAATTTTCACTTCTATGACACATAAGTTATCAAGCCGCTCCTCGGGCGTAGAACGTGCGACGCTGCATGGGTGACGTGGGGACCCGGGGACCCTGATTTTCTCGCACGCGGTACGTGCGGAAGGAGTAGTTTACTCACTCTGATCGTGACCATGAGATGCCGATCGGCCGGATACCGAATCGTTCAGATCTATTAGCGAGTTTCCAGTCAACTGACAAGTAGCTTTCTCGAGGTGACGAGGGGCATAAATTACCATGCTATTTACATAGTAGTTATCATAGGATGTTTTCAACAATTTTTCCTTGGGTTAATGGTATCATGGTGATGTACATAAGTTATCAGGTCAACGGGGCTTATGTTATCATGTTATTTACACAGAAGTTATTGAGGGGTATTTTTTTAATCTTTTTAACAACTTTTTTGCTCGATCAAAGTTACTGCGGTGTTTTTGTGTAAAATATCAGGTGCATGGTGTATATGCTATTTACATAGAATTTACCGGGGTTTTGTTTTTAAGAAATTTTTTTCCGGATCCATAATTTTTTCAATCCGAAGACAAAATGAGCTTAGTTCACAGAAACAATCTACTTAGATTGAGATGGTTAATGGTCATCAACTTAGTTAGGTAGGGGCCCCATGTACGAATCCTATGCACCATGCTATTTACCCAACGTTATTTTTTGGCTGGATATGTGAAGGTACAAAAGAAAAGAAAACTAGATTTGTCGTCAAAGCCGAGCTAGCCGAAGTGGTTTTCGAGTTCTTAACTAACCTATAGGGGTAAGAGGTTCGACTCCAAGCTCCCCATCTTTTTTTGCGAGAAATTGAACCAGGTCGAGGGACCCAAAAAAAGGAAACTTGTGCGAGGGATTGATGGCCGAAAAAAAGGAAAACCCCTTGCGGGAATGATGGCCAGAAAAGGAAACTCCCGCGCTGAAAAATAAGGAAACTCCCTCGTAGGAATGGTGGCCGGAAAAAAGGAGATTGCCTCCTAGACATGCGTGGGTAGCCAAAAAAAAAGGTGCGAGATGGAACTTGCTTGGGACGTTCGATGCAGATCCAACGGTGAACGAACCTTTCGGATCTGTTGCAAACTGCCAGTCGACAGGAATTTAGCATTCTTGATATATAAATAGATTTCTCGACAGTAATTTGTTCACCCACCGTAATAGTTATGCTATCTTGAGAGAAGTCACTAGTGAAACCTACGGCCCCCGGGTCTATCTTTTAGCATATAAGTTTCCAATCTATTTTATTTTGTAATCTTCATTTTTCCTATCTATATCATAAAAATACCAAAAATATTTATCTTATTATCTCTATCGGATCTCACTCTCGTAAGTGACTGTGAATGGATTGACAACCCCTTTATCGCGTTGGTTGCGAGGTTCTTATTTCTTTGTGTAGGTACAAGGGACGTGCATGTAGTCTCCTACTGAATTGATACCTTGGTTCTCAAAATCGGAGGGAAATACGTACACTACTTTGCTGCATCACACTTTCCTCTTCAAGGAAAACCAACGCAGTGCTCAAGAGGTATCACACTCATGTTGAATCAATAGGATCAAAATGACGGTGTCAAAGGAGACTAATGAATATTGCCAGCCATATGGAAAACATCCATAATGCAAGCAGTCAAGTATTTGTAGAGCAACAAACTGCTAAGGATTTTCAGCGGATCGAATAGTATTTCGAAGACTTTTGTGAAAAACCTGAACAAGTGGGGATGAGCTGATACTCGGTAAGTGCGAGGAATTATCCGTAGGGGTATTCATGGGGAAAAGAACTATAAGGCAGTAGGCACAAAGTTTTCTCGAAGCAATAGAGAGAATTTCAAGGTATCTTGTAATAACAAGATCAACTGGGAACAAAAGTAAGAACGACAGGTGTATGTATTTATCCAGAAGGATATTTTTGTTGTAAGGAATTGCAAAAGCATCGGGCACAAAGTCTTGAGAGAACATCGTAGAGTATCTTTAGAATGTTCTATTGCGGCATGCGATCATCTGTAATAAGGGCTCTCTGGGTGGAGTAGTTTCAAGAACCTAATGTTAGATTAAAAAAATCATTTAACCCGAATAGAAGAGAGATTAGACTCTCAGAGTATAGACGAGGAATAAAAGGTCCTTATACCACCCAATGGCGACATGGGCCCGTAAGCCACACAGCCATGTTAGTAAAAGTATTGTAATGACTAGGCTCGACTTCGACCAAAGAGTGTGGAAGGGGGATTCCTACAAGCAATTGGCTCTGATACCAACTTGTGACACCCCCGATACAATCGTACACTAATCATACACGCAAAGGTGTACGATCAATATCAGGGCCTCACGGGAAGATATCACAACACAACTCTAAAAATAAAATAAGTCATACAAGCATCATAATACAAGCCAGGGGCCTCGAGTGCTTGAATACAAGTGCTCAATCACAGACGAGTCAGCGGAAGCAACAATATCTGAGTACAGACATAAGTTAAACAAGTTTCCATAAGATGGCTAGCACAAACTGGGATACAGATCGAAAGATGCGCAGGCCTCCTACCTGGGATCCTCCTAAACTATCTTGGTCGTCGTCGGCGGCCTGCACGTAGTAGTAGGCACCCTTGCTGTAGTAGGAGTCGTCGAAGGTGGCGTCTGACTCCTGGGCTCCAGCATCTAGTTGCGACAACTGAGAAGAATGGAAAGGGAGAAAAGCAACCGTGAGTACTCATCAAAAGTACTTGCAAGCAAGGATCTACACTACATATGCATATCTGTGTAAAGGGGCATTATCGGTGGACTGAACCGTAGAATACCAAAATAAAAGGGGGATAGCTAGTCCTGTCGAAGACTACGCTTCCGGCAACCTCCATCTAGCATAATCCTACCCGTCGATCCTTTCCTCGTCGCCCTGTTAGAGAGCGATCATCGGGTTGTATTTGGAACATGAAAGGGTGTGTTTATTAAGTATTCGGTTCTAGTTGTCATAAGGTCAGGTACAACTCTGGGTCATCCTTTTACCGAGGGACACGGCTATTCGAATAGATAAACTTCCCTGCAGGGGTGCTCCACATTTACCAACACGCTCGATCCCACTGGCCGGACACACTTTCCTGGGTCATGCCCGGCCTTGGAAGATCAACACGCCGCAGCCCCACCTAGGCACAACAGAAAGGTCAGCATACACCGGTCTAAATCCTATGCGCACAGGGGTCTGGGCCCATCGCCCATTTGCACACCTGCACGTTGCGTGGGCGGCCGGTGAGCAGACCTAGCAATCTCCATTACAAAGGAAGTTGTGTTACGCGGTCCAACCTGACACGCGCTGCTTATTCGCTAACGTAAAGAAGGCTTCGGTTGATACCACGACGTTGAGTTCCCATAACTGTTCCTGCGTAGTTTGTTAGTGCGTATAGGCCAGTGGCCAGACTCAGATCAAATACCAAGATCTCTTTAAACGTGTTATTTTGAAGTAACCGCGGACGTTGACCAGGGCCAGACCCACCTCTCTCCTAGGTGGTCTCAACCTGCCCTGTCGCTCTACCACAAAGTAACAGTCAGGGGCCGTCGGGAACCCAGGCCAACCACTACCTGGATGGAACCACCTACCCCTTCAGCCCCATATCCGAATCATTTGCAGCTACTCTACAAGTCGACCCGACATTAGTCACACATGTATCATATAATATGTATGTCAGTATATACCCGTGATCACCTCCCGAGTGATCACGGCCCAGTAGTATAACATGGCAGATAGACAAGAATGTAGGGCCACTGGTGTAATACTAGCATCCTGTACTAAGCACGTAAGATTGCAGGTAAAAGTATCAAAAATTGTAGCAACAATGACAGGCTATGCAGCAGAATGGGATTAACCAAAAGCAGTAACATACTACACTACTCTAATGCAAGCAGTAGAGAGAAGGATAATAGGTTATATCGGGTGATCAAGGGGGGGGGGGCTTGCCTGGAAGCTTTGTTGCACAGGAAGAAGGGTCATCGGTGACGTAGTCGTACTAAGTGGCCTCAACGCCGTTCTTGGATTCTACTGGAGAAGAAGGGGGGAAGAAATAGTAAATATGGAGCAAACAAGGTATCACAAAATATAAAAAGACAATAAGCCATGCCAAGGATGATCTAACGCAGGGATAGGTGATACCAGAAAAGCGGGGAAACATTCGGGAAAGTATTCCCTGTGTTTCGCGGTTTCGGACAGATGAACCAGAGGTGAACTATTGCATGTTCGCGATGCTAGGGACGTATGGCGAGCGAACGCACTGAGTATTCGGATTTGTCTCGTCGTTCTGAGCAACTTTCATGTACAAAGTATTTTCATCCGAGTTACGGTTTATTTTATATTAATTTTTGAAGTTTTATCTACTTTTTGAAATTGATTTTGAAGTCGAAAACAAATGTTAAAATGCTATGTGCACACAGCACAGCGTACACAAAAGGGTACACTACCTGATAGGTGGGACCAGGGGGCCCAGTTGACCAGTCAAAGTTTGACTAGTCAACAGGGGTGGGCCCCCATGTCATACATTGTTTACTTAACTAACAGATGTAATTAGTTTAACTAGGTTGAGATTAATTAAGTAAAATTAATTAAGTTAATTAATCATCATTGAATTAATTAATTATTTATTTATTTCATTTACCTATTTTTCTTATTTTTTGTTTCTACTGGGGCTGGCCCCACTGGTCATAGGCATAGGGGCCTTAGCGGGCATACGGATAGGCGGGTGCGGGCGAAGACGCACCCCTGCCCGGTAGCGAGGCGAGGCCGGAACGGGACCAGAGCGGGTGCGGCCAGCGTGGGTGTCTGAAGGAAATATGCCCTAGAGGCAATAATAAAGTTATTATTTATTTCCTTATATCATGATAAATGTTTATTATTCATGCTAGAATTGTATTAACTGGAAACATAATACATGTGTGAATACATAGACAAACAGAGTGTCACTAGTATGCCTCTACTTGACTAGCTCGTTAATCAAAGATGGTTATGTTATTTGATTAACGGGATCACATCATTAGTTGAATGATCTGATTGACGTGACCTATTCCATTAGCTTAGCACCCGATCGTTTAGTATGTTGCTATTGCTTTATTCATGACTTATACATGTTCCTATGACTACGAGATTATGCAACTCCCGTTTGCCGGAAGAACACTTTGGGTGCTGCCAAATGTCACAACGTAACTGGGTGATTATAAAGGAGTACTACAGGTGTCTCCAAAGGTAGATGTTGGGTTATCGTATTTCGAGATTAGGATTTGTCACTCCGATTGTCGGAGAGGTATCTCTGGGCCCTCTCGGTAATGCACATCACATAAGCCTTGCACGCACTGCAACTAATATGTTAGTTGTGAGATGATGTATTACGGAACGAGTAAAGAGACTTGCCGGTAATGAGATTGAACTAGGTATTGGATACTGATGATCGAATCTCGGGCAAGTAACATACTGATGACAAAGGGAACAACGTATGTTGTTATGCGGTCTGACCGATAAAGATCTTCGTAGAATATGTAGGAGCCAATATGGGCATCCAGGTCCCGCTATTGGTTATTGACCAGAGACGTGTCTCGGTCATGTCTACATTGTTCTCGAACCGTAGGGTCCGCACGCTTAATGTTACGATGACAGTTGTTATGAGTTTATCCATTTTGATGTACCGAAGGTTGTTCGGAGTCCCGGATGTGATCACGGACATGACGAGGAGTCTCGAAATGGTCGAGACATAAAGATTGATATATTGGAAGCCTATGTTTGGATATCGGAAGTGTTCCGGGTGAAATCGGGATTTTACCGTAGTACCGGGAGGTTACCGGAACCCCCCGGGAACTATATGGGCCTTAGTGGGCTTTAGTGGAAAGGAGAAAGGGGCAGCCCAAGGTGGCTGCGCGCCTCCCCCCTCCCCTGGTCCTATTAGGACTAGGAGAGGTGGCCGGCCCCCTCTCTCTCTTCCCCCCTCGAGGAATCCTATTCCAACTAGGATTGGAGGGGGAATCCTACTCCCAGAGGGAGTAGGACTCTCCTGGCACGCCCTCCTTGGCCGGCTAGCCCCTCCCCCTTGGATCCTTTATATACGGGGGCAGGGGCACCCTAGGACATACAAGTAGATCATTGAGATCGTTCCTTAGCCGTGTGCGGTGCCCCCTGCCACCATATTCCACCTCGATCATATCGTTGTAGTGCTTAGGCGAAGCCCTGCATCGGTAGAACATCAAGATCGTCACCACGCCGTCGTGCTGACGAAACTCCTCCCCAAAGCTTTGCTGGATCGGAGCCTGGGGATCGTCATCGAGCTATACGTGTGCTAAGAACTCGGAGGTGCCGGAGTAACGGTGCTTGGATCGGTCGGATCGGGACGATGTACGACTACTTCCTCTACGCTGTGTCAATGCTTCCACAGTCGGTCTGCGTAGGTACGTAGACAACACTCTCCCTTCTCGTTGCTATGCATCACCATGATCTTGTGTGTGCGTAGGAAATTTTTTGAAATTACTACGTTCCCCAACAGTGGTATCAGAGCCTAGGTTTTATGGTTTGATGTTATATGCACGAGTAGAACACAAGTGAGTTGTGGGCGATATAAGTCATACTTCCTACCAGCATGTCATACTTTGGTTCGGCGGTATTGTTGGACGAGACGACCCGGACCGACATTACGCGTACGCTTACGCGTGACCGGTTCTCCCGATGTGCTTTGCACATAGGTGGCTTGCGGGCGACTGTCTCTCCAACTTTAGTTGAACCAAGTGTGGCTACGCCCGGTCCTTGCGAAGGTTAAAACGGAGTCTATTCGACAAACTATCATTGTGGTTTTGATGCGTAGGTGAGATTGGTTCTTGCTTAAGCCCGTAGCAGCCACGTAAAACTTGCAACAACAAAGTAGAGGACATCTAACTTGTTTTTGCAGGGCATGTTGTGATGTGATATGGTCAAGGCATGATGATGAATTTTATTGTATGCAATGCAATCGCGATGTAATGCTTTACTTTATCACTAAGCGGTAGCGATCATCGTGGAATCATAAGATTGGCGAGACGACAACGATGCTACGATGGAAATCAAGGTGTCGCGCCGGTGATGATGGTGATCATGACGGTGCTTCGGAGATGGAGATCACAAGCACAAGATGATGATGGCCATATCATATCACTTATATTGATTGCATGTGATGTTTATCTTTTTATGCATCTTATCTTGCTTTGATTGACGGTAGCATTATAAGATGATCTCTCACTAAATTATCAAGAAGTGTTCTCCCTGAGTATGCACCGTTGCGAAAGTTCTTCGTGCTGAGACACCACGTGATGATCGGGTGTGATAGGCTCTACGTTCAAATACAACGGGTGCAAAACAGTTGCACACGCGGAATACTCAGGTTATACTTGACGAGCCAAGCATATACAGATATGACCTCGGAACACGGAGACTGAAAGGTCGAGCGTGAATCATATAGTAGATATGATCAACATAGTGATGTTCACCAATGAAACTGCTGCATCTCACGTGATGATCGGACATGGTTTAGTTGATTTGGATCACGTGATCACTTAGAGGATTAGAGGGATGTCTATCTAAGTGGGAGTTCTTAAGTAATATGATTAATTGAACTTAAATTTATCATGAACTTAGTCCTGGTAGTATTTTGCAAATTATGTTGTAGATCAATAGCTCGCGTTGTTGCTTCCCTGTGTTTATTTTGATATGATCCTAGAGAAAATTGTGTTGAAAGATGTTAGTAGCAATGATGCGGATTGGATCCGTGATCTGAGGTTTATTCTCATTGCTGCACAGAAGAATTATGTCCTTGATGCACCGCTAGGTGACAGACCTATTGCAGGAGCAGATGCAGACGTTATAAATGTTTGGCTAGCTCAATATGATGACTACTTAATAGTTTAATGCACCATGCTTAACGGCTTAGAATCGGGACTTCAAAAGACGTTTTGAACGTCATGGACCATATGAGATGTTCCAGGAGTTGAAGTTAATATTTCAAGCAAATACCCGAGTTGAGAGATATGAAGTCTCCAACAAGTTCTATAGCTAAAAGATGGAGGAGAATCGCTCAACTAGTGAGCATGTGCCCAGATTGTCTGAGTACTACAATCGCTTGAATCAAGTGGGAGTTAATCTTCCAGATAAGATAGTGATTGACAGAATTCTCTAGTCACCATCACCAAGTTAGTAGAACTTCGTGATGAACTATGGTATGCAAGGGATAACGGAAATGATTCCCAAGCTCTTCGTAATGCGGAAATTGATGAAGGTAGAAATCGAGAAAAACATCAAGTGTTGATGGTAGACAAGACCACTAGTTTCAAGAAAAGGGCAGAGGGAAGAAGGGGAACTTCAAAAAGAACAGCAAGCAAGTTACTGCTCAAGTGAAGAAGCCCAAGTCTGGTCCTAAGCCTGAGACTAAGTGCTTCTACTTCAAAGGGACTGGTCACTGGAAGCGGAACTACCCCAAGTGATTGGTGGATAAGAAGGATGGCAAAGTGAACATAAGTATATTTGATATACATGTTATTGATGTGTACTTTACTAGTGTTTATAGCAAACCCTCAGTATTTGATACTAGTTCAGTTGCTAAGATTAGTAACTCGAAATGGGAGTTGCAGAATAAAGACTAGTTAAGGGTGAAGTGACGATGTGTGTTGGAAGTGGTTCCAAGATTGATATGATCATCATCGCACACTCCCTATACTTTCGGGATTAGTGTTGAACCTGAATAAGTGTTATTTGGTGTTTGCGTTGAGCATGAATATGATTTGATCATGTTTATTGTAATACGGTCATTCATTTAAGTAAGAGAATAAATTGTTGTTCTGTTTACATGAATAAAACCTTATATGGTTACACACCCAATGAAAATAGTTCGTTGGATCTTGATCGTAGTGATACACATAATCATAATATTGAAACCAAAAGATGCAAAGTTAATAATGATAGTGCAACTTATTTGTGGCACCGCCGTTTAGGTCATATTGGTGTAAAGCGCATGAAGAAACTCCATGCTGATGGGATTTTGGAATCACTTGATTATGAATCACTTGATGCTTGTGAATCATGCCTCATGGGCAAGATGACTAAGACTCTGTTCTCCGGAGCGAGCAACTGACTTATTGGAAATAATACATACTGATGTATGCGGTCCGATGAGTGTTAAGGCTCACGGCAAGTATCGTTATTTTCTGAACTTCACAGATGATTTGAGCAGATATGGGTATATCTACTTGATGAAACATAAGTCTGAAACATTTGAAAAGTTCAAAGAATTTCAGAGTGAAGTGGAAAATCATCGTGACAAGAAAATAAAGTTTCTACGATCTGATCGCAAAGACAAATATTTGAGTTACGAGTTTGGTCTTCAATTAGAACAATGTGGAATAGTTTCACAAACTCATGCCACCTGGAACACCACAGCATAATGGTGTGTCCGAATGTCATAACCGTACTTTATTAGATATGGTGCGATCTATGATGTCTCTTACCGATCTACCACTATCGTTTTGGGGATATGCATTAGAGACAGCTGCATTCACGTTAAATAGGGACCATCAAAATCCGTTGAGACGACGCCTTATGAACTGTGGTTTGGCAAGAAACCAAAGTTGTCATTTCTGAAAGTTTGGGGCTGCGATGCTTATGTGAAAAAGCTTCAACCTGATAAGCTCGAACCCAAATCGGAGAAATGTGTCTTCATAGGATATCCAAAGGAAACTATAGGATACACCTTCTATCACAGATCCGAAGGCAAGACTTTTGTTGCTAAATTCGAAACTTTCTGGAGAAGGAGTTTCTCTCGAAAGAAGTGAGTGGGAGGAAAGTAGAACTTGATGAGGTAACTGTACCTGCTCCCTTATTGGAAATTAGTTCACCACAGAAATCTGTTCCTGTGACTACTACACCAATTAGTGAGGAAGCTAATGATGATGATCATGTAACTTCAGATCAAGTTACTACCAAATCTCGTAGGTAAACTAGAGTGAGATCCGCACCAGAGTGGTACGGTAATCCTGTTCTGGAAGTCATGTTACTAGACCATGACGAACTTGCGAACTATGAGGAAGCGATGATGAGCCCAGATTCCGTGAAATAGTTTGAGGCCATGAAATCTGAGATATGATCCATGTATGAGAACAAAGTATGGACTTTGGTTGACTTGCCCGATGATCGGCAAACAATTGAGAATAAATGGATCTTCAAGAGGAAGACGGACGCTGATAGTAGTGTTACTATCTACAAAGCTAGAATTGTCGCAAAAGGTTTTCGACAAGTTCAAAGGTGTTGACTACGATGAGAGTTTCTCACTCGTATCTATGCTTGAGTCTGTCCAAATCATGTTAGTAATTGCCGCATTTTATGAAATCTGGCAAATGGATAAACAAAACTACATTCCTTAATGGATTTATTAAAGAAGAGTTGTATATGATGCAACCAGAAGGTTTTGTCCGAAAGGTGCTAACAAAATGTGCAAACTCCAGCGATCCATCTGTGGACTGGTGCAAGCATCTCGGAGTTGGAATATACGCTTTGATGAGTTAATCAAAGCATATAGTTTTATACAGACTTGCGGTGAAGCCTGTATTTACAAGAAAGTGAGTGGGAGCACTATAGCATTTCTGATAAGTATATGTGAATGACATATTGTTGATCGGAAATAATGTAGAATTATTCTGTAAAGCATAAAGGAGTGTTTGAAAGGAGTTTTTCAAAGAAAGACTTCGGTGAAGCTGCTTACATATTGGGCTTCAAGATCTATAGAGATAGATCAAAACGCTTGATAAGTTTTTTCAATGAGTACATACCTTGACAAGATTTTGAAGTAGTTCAAAATGGAGCAGTCAAAGAAAGAGTTCTTGCCTGTATTACAAGGTGTGAAGTTGAGTAAGACTCAAAGCCCGACCACGGCAAAAGATAGAAAGAGAATGAAAGTCATTCCCTATGCCTTGGCCATAGGTTCTATAAAGTATGTCATGCTGTATACCAGATCTATTGTATACCCTGCACTGATTTGGCAAGGGAGTACAATAGTGATCTAGGAGTAGATCACTGGACAGCGGTCAGAATTATCCTTAGTGAAATAAGGATATGTTTCTCGATTATGGACGTGACAAAAAGGTTCCTTGTAAAGGGTTACGTCGATGCAAGTTTTTGACACTGATCCAGATGATTACAAGTCTCAATCTGGATACATATTGAAAGTGGGAGCAATTAGCTAGAGTAGCTCCATGCAGAGCATTGTAGACATAGAATTTTGCAAAATACATACGGATCTGAATTTGGCAGGCCCGTTGAATAAATTTCTCTCACAGGCAAAACATGATCACTCTTTGGGTGTTAATCACATAGCGATGTGAACTAGATTATTGAATCTAGTAAACCCTTTTGGTGTTAGTCACATGGAGATGTGAACCAATCACATAAAGATGTGAACCAATCACATAGCGATGTGAACTAGATTATTGACTCTAGTGCAAGTGGGAGACTGAAGGAAATATGCCCTAGAGGCAATAATAAAGTTATTATTTATTTCCTTATATCATGATAAATGTTTATTATTCATGCTAGAATTGTATTAACCGGAAACATAATACATGTGTGAATACATAGACAAACAGAGTGTCACTAGTAAGCCTCTACTTGACTAGCTCGTTAATCAAAGATGGTTATGTTTCCTAACCATGAACAAAGAGTTGTTATTTGATTAACGAGATCACATCATTAGTTGAATGATCTGATTGACATGACCCATTCCATTAACTTAGCACCCGATCGTTTAGTATGTTGCTATTGCTTTCTTCATGACTTATACATGTTCCTATGACTATGAGATTATGCAACTCCCGTTTGCTGGAGGAACACTTTGGGTGCTGCCAAACGTCACAACGTAACTGGGTGATTATAAAGGTGTACTACAGGTGTCTCCAAAGGTAGATGTTTGGTTGGCGTATTTCGAGATTAGGATTTGTCACTCCGATTGTCGGAGAGGTATCCCTGGGCCCTCTCGGTAATGCACATCACATAAGCCTTGCAAGCACTGCAACTAATATGTTAGTTGTGAGATGATGTATTACGGAACGAGTAAACAGACTTGCCGGTAACGAGATTGAACTAGGTATTGGATACTGACGATCGAATCTCGGGCAAGTAACATACCGATGACAAAGGGAACAACGTATGTTGTTATGCGGTCTGACCGATAAAGATCTTCGTAGAATATGTAGGAGCCAATATGGCATCCAGGTCCCGCTATTGGTTATTGACCACAGACGTGTCTCGGTCATGTCTACATTGTTCTCGAACCGTAGGGTTCGCACGTTTAATGTTACGATGACTGTTGTTATGAGTTTAAGCATTTTGATGTACCGAAGGTTGTTCGGAGTCCCAGATGTGATCACGGACATGACGAGGAGTCTCGAAATGGTCGAGACATAAAGATTGATATATTGGAAGCCTATGTTTGGATATCGGAAGTGTTCCGAGTGAAATCGGGATTTTACCGGAGTACCGGGATGTTACCGGAACCCCCCGGGAACTATATGGGCCTTAGTGGGCTTTAGTGGAAAGGAGAAAGGGGCAGCCCAAGGTGGCCGCACGCCTCCCCCCTCCCCTAGTCCTATTAGGACTAGGAGAGGTGGCCCGCCCCCTCTCTCTCTTCCCCCCTCGAGGAATCCTATTCCAACTAGGATTGGAGGGGGAATCCTACTCCCAGAGGGACTAGGACTCTCCTGGCGCGCCCTCCTTGGCCGGCCAGCCCCACCCCCTTGGATCCTTTATATACGGGGGCAGGGGGCACCCTAAGACACACAAGTTGATCATTGAGATCGTTCCTTAGCCGTGTGTGGTGCCCCCTGCCACCATATTCCACCTCGATCATATCGTTGTAGTGCTTAGGCGAAGCCCTGCGTCGGTAGAACATCAAGATCGTCACCACGCCGTCGTGCTGACGGAACTCCTCCCCGAAGCTTTGCTGCATCAGAGCCCGGGGATCGTCATCAGGCTGTACGTGTGCTAAGAACTCGGAGGTGCCGGAATAACGGTGCTTGGATCGGTCGGATCGGGAAGACGTACGACTACTTCCTCTACGCTGTGTCAACGCTTCCGCAGTCGGTCTGCGTGGGTACGTAGACAACACTCTCCCCTCTCGTTGCTATGCATCACCATGATCTTGCGTGTGCGTAGGAATTTTTTTGAAATTACTACGTTCCCCAACAGTGTCGGTGTCAAAACCGGCGGATCTCGGGTAGGGGGTCCCGAACGGTGCGTCTAGGCTAGATGGTAACAGGAGGCAGGGGACACGATGTTTTACCCAGGTTCGGGCCCTCTTGATGGAGGTAAAACCCTATGTCCTGCTTGATTAATATTGATGATATGGGTAGTACAAGAGTAGATGTACCACGAGATCAGAGAGGCTAAACCCTAGAAGCTAGCCTATGGTATGATTGTATGTTGTGATTGTTGTTCTACGGACTAAAACCCTTCGGTTTATATAGACACCGGAGAGGGTTAGGGTTACACAATGTCGGTTACAAATGAGGAGATATCCATATTCGTATTGCCTTGCTTTCCTTCCACGCCAAGTAGAGTCCCATACGGACACGAGACGAAGTCTTCAATCTTGTATCTTCATAGTCTAACAGTCCGGCCAATGGAGATAGTCCGGCTATCCGGGGACCCCCTAATCCAGGACTCTCTCAGTAGCCCCTGAACCAGGCTTCAATGACGATGAGTCCGGCGCGCAGTATTGTCTTCGGCATTGCAAGGCGGGTTCCTTCTCCGAATACATCACAGAAGAATTTGAATACGAGGATAGTGTCCGACCCTGCAAAATAAGTTCCACATTCCACCGTACAGAGAATAATATTTTCGCAGATCTAATTTGCTGGCTTGTTTTGGCAGCACGACGCTATGTCATGGCCCGGTGATTATTCGAACCGTTTCCTTTAACCAGCCCCGCACATAACGCGAGGCAGTTTTTCGACACGTCTTGTCAAAGCAGAGATCGTGTCCCCTTATTACGGGATTCTCATCAATAAGGGCGTGGGTAACCCAACCGCGCCATCAATTGCGGCGCTCGGGGGATAAGCGAGTTTTACCAGGCAAGTGGGGACGCTTAGCTTTGTCCGCCCATATAAAGGGATAAGGATTCACATTTCTATCCACGCCTTCTTCCTCCTTTGCTCATCCGCTTTCGCACACTCGAGCTCTAGCGCCCAAGTCCACACGTCCCACCTCAACCTTCTCCAACTTGTCCGGAGCGGGAGGCAGGTGGATGGTCTCCTCCGTCATGGAGGGAGACATCAAGGAACTGAGGAGAGCCGGATACCTGCCCGACGACATCGCGCACCAGCTCCCAGATGAGGGGCAGCTCATCCCTACCCCCGGGCCCCATGAGAGGGTAGTATTCCTGACCCATTTCCTCCACGGGCTGGGATTCCCTCTCCATCCATTCGTCCGGGGGCTCATGTTCTATTACGTCCTGGATTTCCACGATCTGGCCCCGAACTTCATCCTCAAATCTCGGCATTTATCATTGTGTGCGAGGCCTTCCTCCGCATTAAACCCCACTTCGGCTTATGGCTGAAGACCTTCAATGTCAAGCCGAAGGTGGTGGGCGGCCGTCAGGCGGAGTGCGGAGGCGCCATGGTGGGCAAGATGCCCAACGTAACATGGCTCTAGGGCTCCTTTGTGGAAACCACAAAGGGGTGGCAATCGGGGTGGTTCTACATCACCGAGCCGCGCGATCCTATATGGGCAGCGGCCCCCGAGTTCTGATCTGGCATCCCCACGCGGCTCACCTCCTGTAAAGAGAAGGGCCTGCCCTGGGGTAGTTTGGAAGAGCTGACCGGACTCCCAACATGTATTCAAAATATGGTGAACAAGAAGCTCAAGCTTGTCAACATAGTCCAAGTTATGCTCATCCGCCGGATCCTCCCGTGCCAACAACGGGAGTTCAACTTGTGGGAGTTCGACCCGGCGCAGCACCGAACTCTGAACAGGCTCTTTGACACGACTCATGAAGATGCCTGGAGGGTGCTATTCAAAAGTGCAGAGGTCCCCCCTCCTATTACCGAGGATCGCAGATTCAGCGCGAAGCGCCAAGCCAGTGCGGTAAGCTGCTTTACCTTTCACAGGATACTTTTTTTATAGATTGACTCTATGCGGGATCTAAACTCCCGTACCTTTGACAGGACTGGTAGAAGATGGCCGGACAGATCGACTGTCCGGGTCCTTTGCCCGAAGGCCCTGCAGACGCTCTTCTGGTGAAGATGTTGACTCCGGCCCCTTATACAGTGCCGGAGAAGGCCAAAAAGGCCAAGGGAACCCAAAAGAGTTCCCCACGCTAGGCGTCATCGGACTCACCGTCCAATGACTCTGCGGTGCACTCTTCCCCTGAAGACGAGGAGGAAGAAGATGCTCCCCCACCGACTTGGGGAGACAGGAAAAGGAAGGCCGCCCCAACTGGGGGGCCGAAGGGTCCAAGAAGGGAAGGACTCTCCTTCCGGACAGCTCCACCGCCGCCTACGAGGGCAACAACGAGTGGTTGCCCTGGGCCAAGCCACCGGGGAGATCGTAAGTATTCGGATACCAGAGTAACTCATAGCATTCATTTGTCGCACTGCTTTCCCTAACGCCGAACATGATTATGCAGGCCGCCGCGAACCAGCATCGATGTATCATCCGACGACTCCCTGGGCTCATCGGACATGGATAGCGATCCAGTCCCGACTGCCACCTCCCCTCATCCTGCTGACGACGCTGGCGTGCTGTCTCAAGAGGCACCGGGTCGAGGGGAGACAGTCCTGGAGGCGCCTCAAGGCGACCTTCCGGACTCCGGGAGCTGTGGGGACGGGGCCCTCGAGAGCTCCGAGTTCAGCCCTTAGCCGAACACCGCGGCGGACCCTCCAGCGGTTCCGGGCTCGGGCAGGTGGCCTCCTTCTAAGAGGGGCAAGACGCCTTTGCCTGTGAGCTCTGTCCATCCAGAGGCACCGGACAATCTGCTGGAAGCGCTTCGTAGCGCTTCCATCGACGAGTAGCACCGCACTATCATGAGTGTGGTGATCCAGAAGGTTCAGTCCGCCAAGAGCGGATTGACTGAAGCCTGTGCCAGCCTTCTAACAGGCTTCGAGGTAAGTGTTTTAAAATATAGTAGAAATATTACCGCATAGACAGTAGCCCCTGATTCTTTGTTCGGTGTTCATAAAGGAAAGCCGAACAAAGGATCAAATAATATCGCAGGAGTCTAAAATAATTGTGTCAATATGCATATGGAGGCTTCGCTGCTGGCATCCGCCGCATTGACTGCAGAGGTAGCCTTACTGAAGCAGGACCTCGAGGGGTCCAGGAAAGAGCTCGGCCTTGCCAAGAGGCAGCTCGAGGAGAACAGGGGTAAGTAATACCCTGTCTGTAGATATGTGTATATAAAAGAGGACACGATTGCAAAATGACAGGATCATCGTATGTTTGCCAGGGGCCACGACCGAGGTGGCGACCCTAAAGCAAGCGCTAACCATGGCCGAAGATAAAGAGGCCAAGGAGCGAGAGAAGCACGAGGCTCGGGTGGGCGAGGTGCAGCAAGAGCTCCAGGTTCTCGTGGCGAAGCACGAGGCGTTGGAGCTTGACTCAAAGACGCGGGACTCTGAGCTTGCCGCGACCCTCGAGAGTGTAAAAAGTGCCAAGGCCGAAGCCCAAAAGGCCGTCCAAGAGATCGAGACGATGAAGAAGATAGCGGCGCGTAAGGCTTTCTATATGCAAAGCAAGCATGTAAAAGTAAATTACCGATTACTTACCCGAATCCGGAGCTCTCCAGGAGCATTCGCAGATCTGTCCTGCAGTGTGTCCCATGCCGCACAATATGACCAGGCCGAGGACGGAAGCTCAACAGAGAAGCTATTCCGGTCTCAGTATGTTGAGGCCGAACACCCGTTGCCAATGAGCGACCAGCTGAAGCAGATGGTCGAGCTACATAAGGCGGCTGATCGGGCCATGAAGAGCTTTATTATCCGGCTGTGGCCTAGCGACGCCCTTTTGAACAGCTTCTTCGGCCTGGTGAGGCGGCTTGTGGATGCTTGCCCGTGGCTGGAGGTCGTCAAGCGATCTCTCTGCGTTGAAGGTGCATGCCGGGCTTTCACCCGTGTGAAATTGCGGTGGGTCAAGCTAGACACCATGAAGCTGATCAAGGAGGGGCCGCCGGAGGGCAAGGAGCACTGCCACCCCGAGATGTACTACGAGGGTGTTCTGTCGGGTGCCCGTCTCATCGCGGATGAGTGTTCAAAAGATGTAATATTTGAATGAGACTTGCTCGTGTGATCCTGTATGGTGAAAACTTGTTTCATATGCTCTATGCAACGCTTGTGTGAATTTAAAATATTACCTTCTGTTTGGCCGTTTATCCAATCTGAGAGATTGCTAGTCCTCGGCTTCTGCCCCCATGCCACAAGTGCTGGGGTGTTCGGGATAAACCTAAGCACTCTTGTTCCCATATTTGGGTCCTTCGAGGGAGGTGCTCAGCACAACGAACAAGGCAACCAGACTAATAATGCTTTATCACTCTCACTTAGCCATAGAATTCTATAATTTTAAATTTCGGCGAAGCGCCTGGTATTCGGAAGGCCGAATTCGGGGCGCGATACACGCCTGTAAGCCGGACAGAGCCGGCCCCTCGCCCTAAGCGGCATAAGTCTTTAGGGACTCGAAAAACCTCGCCGAACAGTGACTAGTCTCTCGCCTTATCATGACAGTCAGTTTTAGCTTTCTCTACGGAGGTGCTAAGCCCGGCAGAACCGGGGCACAATCGCAGTAGTTCTCCTAGAGCTACCTTAGCCGATAGAGCGGAATGTAAGGTACCAAAACATAGGAGCCGGGCAAACCCAACATTTGACCAAAGACATGATTCGGAGCTGATGCATATAATGCTATAAGTTCGGGGTGCCGCACTTGTGAAAGTGTATGGACTTTTCACACCATATTGTGGGGTACGTATGCCCCTGGTGTATTGGTCGTACCAAAGTGTACGGTTGCAAGGCGTCATTAATGAACACACACACACACACTCACACACACACACACACATATATATATATATATATAACAAGAATGCAATAATAGTTGTAATGCCATGCATTGTTCATTAAAAAAATGCGTTAAAGAAGAGTGATACAGATAGTGTGATAAGCAAAGAGTAGGACTATGTCCCTTCCAAGGGCGAGCTAAGGAATGGTACTCAATCAAATATTTCGCTCGTTACTGTAATCAACCTGGGAATTCCGTGGTATGACGTAGCTATCTGCCTCCTTGGTTGCCGCCTCATGTGTTCGGCAATAGTGGTGCTAGACAGTGTTTCCAGAGATTAAGGTCCTGAAAAAACAAGAAAAAACCAAACTTGAAGCCCCTAGTGCGGTTTAAGCCGCGTCTTGGGGCGCGCCGCAGTTGTGCCCCCCTCCCCACCTGTGCCCATGGTATTTTTAATGAATAATTATGTACGCGCGGCACGAGTTTCGCCGTTTGGCTGGGACTGGGGTGGGGGCGCATTGCTACGTGAGCTCAGATTGCGCCAGGCGGTCTATTTGCCGGTTGCTCCGAGCGCGTTTGAAGGTGTCCGGGTTTTGAAACGCCGAACTAGTGGATTGCCTTGAAAGGCTATTTTGCGCTTCTGCTGCAAGGGCCGCGGTGTGCTCCTCTATTCGGAGAGAGCGCTCTATGTTTCCATTGACTGTAATAACTCAGCGAGGTCCTAGCATCTTGAGCTTGAGTTATGCATAATGCGGTATCGCATTGAATCTAGCAAATGCGGTTCGCCCGAGCAGCGCGTGATAACCACTGCGGAATGGGACTATATCGAAGATTAACTCTTCCCTTCGGAAGTTATCCGGGGATCCGAAGACCCCTTCCAGTGTGATTGAGCCTGTGCAATGGGCCTCTACACCTGGAATGACGCCCTTAAAGGTCCTTTCTGTGGGTTTGATCCTTGAGGGGTCTATACCCATTTTGCACACTGTGTCCTAATAAAGCAGGTTCAAGCTGCTGCCGCCATCCATAAGGACTCGAGTGAGGTGAAATCTGTCAATGATTGGGTCTAGGACCAGTGCGGCGAATCCTCCATGATGGATACTAGTGGGGTGGTCCCTGTGATCGAAGGTGATTGGGCAGGAGGACCAAGGGTTGAAGTTTGGGGCGACTGGCTCCAACGCATATACGTCCCTGAGCGCACGCTTCCGCTCCCTCTGGGGGATGTGGGTCGCGTATATCATGTTGACCGTCCGCACTTGTGGGGGAAACCTCTTCTGCCCTCTGGTGTGCGGCTGCCGGGGCTCCTCCTCGTCATTGCTATGTGGCCCCTTATCCTAGTTTTCGACAATTAACTTGCCGGCCTGCTTGAAGACCCAACAATCCCTGTTGGTGTGATTCGTTGGCTTGTCTAGGGTGTCGTGTATTTGACATGAGCGATCGAGTATACGGTCCAAGCTGGACGGACCCGGCGTACTTTGTTTGAATGGCTTTTTCTGCTGACCGGGTTTAGAGCCTTTGAATCCGACATTGACTGTTGTATCCTCAGTATTTTCGCTGTTAATGCGGAGCTTATGTTTGTTGCGACGTGACCTGCTATTGTCGTCCTTGGTATATGAGGTACCATGGTTCTTTGATTTGATATGTTATTACTGCGAGCCAGCCAGCTGTCTTCTCCCGCACAAAAGTGGGTCATGAGCGTCGTGAGAGCTGCCATATATTTCGGCTTTTCCTGACCAAGGTGCCGGGCTAGCCACTCGTCTCGGATGTTGTGCTTGAAACCACTAAGGCCTCCGCATCCGGACAGTCAACGATTTGATTTTTCTTTGTAAGGAACCGAGTCCAGAATTCCCTAGCCGACTCTTCTGGCTGCTGAATTATGTGGCTCAAGTCATCGGCGTCTGGTGGTCGCACATAGGTGCCCTGAATGTTGTCGAGAAATGCGGCTTCCGGATGTTCCCAACAGCTAATGGAGTCCGCTGGCAAGCTGTTAAGCCAATGCCGCGCTGGTCCTTTGAGCTTTAGTGGGAGGTATTTGATGGCGTGTAAGTCATCACCGGGGGCCATGTGGATGTGGAGGAGGAAGTCCTCAATCCATACTACGGGATCTGTTGTGCCGTTGTATGATTCAATATTTACAGGTTTGAAACCTTCTAGGAATTGATGTTCCATTACAACGTCTGTGAAGCATAAGGGGTGTGCGGCGCCTCTGTATTGGGCTATATCGCGACACAACTCGAATGGGTCTTGCCCGCTGTGTTCGGCCCGGCCGGATTTGCTTTTACTGTATCCGGCGTAACATTTATCCTCTCGCAGAGTGGTGCGCCGTCGTGATCCGTAGATCGATCTGGCATGCTTTTCTTTGTCCTCCAATATATCTCACAGGTCCGACGTATCTCCCCATGCCTTTTTATTTGAATGGCGTTGGGGTGGAGGCTGAGCTTTTGGCTGGAATGCCTCTCTATCACGGCCACGAGGTGGCCGCTCAGCCATATCATACGCTTCTTCCTCCAGTCGGGGTAGTAACCTACACTTTGGGTAATTCTTAGAGGGGCGCTCGAGTTTATATTCTTCGGCTGCGAGGACTTCAGTCCATCTGTCAGCTAGCAGATCTTGATCAGTTTGAAGCTGCTGCTTCTTTTTCTTCAGGCTCTTTGCCGTGGCCATAAGCCGGTGCTTGAAGCGCTCTTGTTCGACGGGATCCTCTGGGACGGCGAATTCATCGTCGCCGAGGCTTGCCTCGTCTTTGGAGGGGGGATGTAATTGTCATCCTCCTCCTCTCCGTGTGCCGCTCTCTCAGGAGAGCTGGCTCCTTCATACTCCTGCTCTAAATCTTGCTGGAGGGGATTGTTGTTGTCTTCGGCACTATCCGGAGTGTTATTATCTCCTGTGCCGGTATCACCACTTTTGCTTTGGCAGGACGTAGAGCGGCGCCGCTGAAGTCGACGCTTGGGTTGCTTCTTGGAGGGGTCATCCTCTGCTATCTCGTCGCCATTGCCTTCGTTGGGTGTATCCACCATGTATATGTCATATGACGAGGTGGCTTTCCAGTGCCGTATAGGCGCTGGTTCATGTTCGTCTCCTACATCGTCGTCCATACCGTCGATGTCTTCAGAGTCGAAGTCGAGCATGTCGGTTAAATCATCGATAGTGGCTACGAAGTGGGTGGTGGGTGGGCGTCGAATTTCTTCGTCGTCCGCATCCCAATCCTGTTGGCCATAATCCGGCAAGGGCTCTCATGACAAAGAGAGAGACCTTAATGAATTCAGAATGTCGCCAAGGGGTGAGTGCTGAATGATATCTGCGGCGGTGAATTCCATGATCGGCGCCCAATCGGATTCGATTGGCAGGGGCAGGGGCGGTTCAGAGTCAGAAAAAGAGTCCGGCACCTTGGAGTCACGGGCTGCGCAGAGGATTATGCTGGTGTTTGGCTCGATCGCCATTGATACTGCAGCCCCTGAGGCGGTGTCTAACCACCCGTCCTCGATTGGCACAGTTGGCTCTGAGCTAAGGGTCGGAGCTGATGCGGGCGTGGCCTTTGGGGTACTGTTCGGTGGCAGAGCTAGGTCATACCCATCGCAACAGTGCGGCACGCCCGGCCGTGGCTCGAATCCGTCGAAAATCAAGTCTCCACGGATGTCGGCCGTGTAGTTCAAACTTCCAGATCTGACCTGATGGCCAGGGGCGTAGCTTTTGATCTGCTCCAGATGGCCAAGCGAATTAGCCCGCAGTGCAAAGCCGCCAAATACGAAGATCTGTCCGGGGACAAAAGTCTCACCCTGGACCACATCGCTATCGATGATAGTAGGAGACATCAAGCCTAACAGCGACGACATAGAGGAACTCTCAATGAAAGCACCAATGTCGGTGTCAAAACCGGCGGATCTCGGGTAGGGTGTCCCGAACTGTCCGTCTAGGCTGGATGGTAACAGGAGGCAGGGGACACGATGTTTTACCCAGGTTCGGGCCCTCTTGAGGGAGGTAAAACCCTACGTCCTTCTTGGTTAATATTGATGATATGGGTAGTACAAGAGTAGATCTACCACGAGATCAGAGAGGCTAAACCCTAGAAGCTAGCCTATGGTATGATTGTATGCTGTGATTGTTGTTCGACAGACTAAAACCCTTCGGTTTATATAGACACCGAAGAGGGTTAGGGTTACACAAGGTCGGTTTCAAAGGAGGAGATATCCATATTCGTATTGCCTTGCTTGCCTTCCACGCCAAGTAGAGTCCCATCCGGACACGAGACGAAATCTTCAATCTTGTATCTTCATAGTCTAACAGTCCGGCCAATGGAGATAGTCCGGCTGTCCGGAGACCCCCTAATCCAGGACTCCCTCAATGGGCGAGGCCGGCGGTGTCGGCCGCGATAGGTGGGGTAAGGGGGGCACTAGGTGAGGCCGTGGCCGAAGAGGGCCGTAGGGGAGCCAGGGCGCGGCAGCGTGGGAGGCGAGCGCCGGAGGCGGACGGCGTGCGCGACGTCAGGTGCGGGCGGAAGCGGTGTCGCCATGGGTGCTAGGTGTACGGCGAGGGCGGTGGCAGGTGTGTGACGAGAGCTGGGTAGCCAGAGGAGGGCACGACCGGGACGAGCTGCCGGCATCACGCCGTAGCTCGCAACAGGGAGCGGGGGAAGAGGCAAAGCGTAACGGCGGGCTCGTGTGCGAGCTGTGAGGCCACGGTGCGCTGGCAGTGGTTGCGGGGCGCGCCCCGAGCGCGTTGAGGAGCTGGCGTGTGCAACAGGGCACGGGTATAGGCGCGGTGAGCGCGTCGACAGAGGCGATGGCCGGCGGCGACTACGAGCGTTGCACAATGATGGGAGCAGAGGAGAAGGGGGGAAGGGACGACGGAGCTCACCAGGCCCTGTAGGTTTGCTTAAGTAGGCTCGGGGAGGACTCCGGGAGGTCGGCGACAGAGAGGATGGCGGTGTCCATCACGGGGCGGGGCGTGGCGACACCAGCAAAGTCGGTGGTGTGGCGTCGACGCGACAAGGATTGACGACGGGGACGGGGCGCTGTGTCCCGATCCACATCTGGTAGAGGGAGGCGAGGAGCGAGGGGGTGGGGGTTTCGTCCCCAATCCAGATCGGGTCGGGAGGGGGAGAGGGAGTGGCGACGTGGGGGGTAAGTGGGAGCGAGTGGGTTAGGGTTTTGGTAAGGGTTGACCAGGGTATATGCCAGGGAGGTGGCCGGTTGGGCCAAGTAGACTAGTTGGGTGGGATGGGCCGAGGCCCATGGGGAGCCGGGCGGTTCTTTTGTTTTGTTTTCATTTTTTGTTTTTAATTTATTTTAGTTCTGTAAATACATTGCTAGTACCTAAATTAGTTTTATTAAATACCCCACTGCCACAAAAAGTTTAACCCCCGAATAAACTAGTTTAACATTTTATTAACTACCAAAGGTATTTAAATAATTTCTTATGTTGCACTTTATTTATTTTTATTCTATTTAAACATTTAATAAAAATGGGGTTTCTCCACCATTATTACTTATGTTTTCTCTGGGACAACCCGAACATTATAGTTATTAAACTTGAAAACTTTTATTGTTTGCTCGATTTTGAATTTGAATTTGAATCGGTTTCGAACTAACACGTGATTAGCAACAATAATCAAAGTGATAGGGCATCATTAGCTGGGGGTTACTATAGCTTAATTATCCGGGCATCGCAATTCTCCTCCACTACAAGAAATCTCGTCCCAAGATTTAAGAGGTAGAGTAAGGGGGAAAGGTCTGGTTACGATATTATAATGGATCTTCTCGAAGAAGTTAATCCCTTTTATTGGTTTCTTCATTTCTCCGCTTTAGTTCATCATGATGAAACCGACATCCTTTCTTCAGGATCTCCATCGTACTTATGGAAAAGATAAGGGGGAGACTCGGGAAGGACGGAGCTCAACACATGTTAGGTACCTGGGGGCTATCTCAGTGAACGAGGTATAGAGGCAACTCTTGAGTTGGAATTCCAGAAAGTCATCGAGAGCAAGGTAAGAAGGTGCAATAAGAAATTTCAAGTGGATAGGCAATCGTTCATTGCCTGTAACAGAGTGTGAAACGGTTCAAAGCGGTGGGAATAAGTATTGTGTCTGATACCAGAGTAGATCATCTCTAGAAAGGTGGCTCGTGAATTATGTACGAGGCCACGCATGAGGAATCACTTTGGAAACAGGGGGTATACCGGAGAGTCGGGTTTTGATCCTGATAAACTATGGGTTATGGGCCCACCATGTGGGTTAGAAGTAAGAAATCCGGTGACGTCTTGCACGATCAAGTAAGCAAGGCAAGTCAGAGGATAGCTTGTTAGTTATGTCGGCAACAACATCAGTACCAAGGGCGAGCAAGGAAGAGAACCATTTTCTTGCTCGTTTAACAAGGCGGACCAATAGGCAAAGTTCTCGTCCATCGGTGGTTACCGGAATGTCATCAACAATAGTAACAGTGTCTTTCTAACAGAGTGGTACAACAATGTGTTACCTAAGCCGGGAATTTTCACTACTGAGTTGAGTAGAATACAAGAAAGGTTAAACAAAACAATGGAAAGGAAAATGCGATTATTAGATTGAATAGAACAATGGAAAGGAAAATGTGTACACAAGAGCATCAGGTGTAACTGCTTCCCAAGAGCAAGCATAGTGGGATAGTCATGACAGGACTGAAAGTAGATAACCACCTAGGAGAAGGGGCGAGGAAACTCATGATGTTACCCATACAATGGTGTTTGGATAAATGAACAAGAAACATCTAGCATTATGCTTGAAAATGTTCTTATTGAAAATCAGAGTGGCACAGACATACTTCAACATAGCATTGACATGGTCATCGGGTAAAGATCAGGATATGGGTACACAAAGGATCCTTCAGGAACAACTTATAGAATAAGTTTTACAATTTCCTCATGGAAGAAAGGCTAATCTTACCAAAAAGGTAACTATAGCAATAGGTCCTCCGGCCAGGTGTGCTAGGCATGACATCACCTTACGATGTCATATAAAGACCAATGTTATAACTCTTGGGAATATGTTCCAACCTTCATATCTGACCGAGATTCAGATGTGATTGGTGTCGGGATACCTGAGGCTCAGGATGCCTGAGAGGAAGAGGTGCAACACAATTGACGAGATGACATTATATGATTCTCGGGAAATGAACAATGGAAGCGAGTTTCAAACAAGGGTTCATCATTAAGCCAAGGAGAGGATGAGGAGGTGGTTGATGGACTCAGCGGCATATCATCGAGATTTCCAAAAATATGGATTTCTACAATGACGTGAACAAGGAGATAACATTTGTCATATCAAATGATATAATGATGTATGATCGAGGAAAAACATACACAAATAAACATTGGTTGAAAGGTGCGCCCGAAATATGGCCTTAGGTAGCATGATCAATGTTAGAATGGTGATTCAATAATCAATAGTTGAAGAATGAACGATCAACCAATAACTTCAAGCAATATGGGTCGCTAGAAGTGTAGAATCCGAGATGCATCATTCGCTTGTTGGTATCCCGGTTAGAATCAACACGGGGGCCAATAAATAATGGTGATTGTGAGAAGTACCACTATACCAAGAATTCTTAAGAGGTGGAGCAATCCTCGCAACATCCTTGACATAAAAGATGGTTATACTTCAAGGTAGAACATAACACAAACTGGATAGCAAGTTGCATCCATAACAAGAACAAGTTTGTGATGAACGGAAGGCAATAAGGTGGTCGATGATAACACAAATCATCAAGGGCAAGGATGGCATTTCTCATCATGAATTCTATTGATATCCTAGAAGAGCTCAGAATGCTGATGATGATCACGACACATTTGTTGAGAGATTTCATGAAGATGTAATCGATCGGCAATGACATCAAGTCAAATGAATTATGAAGCGAAAGGTGATTGGCACCACGGGTAGGACACAAACTCGGAATCAAGTTTGTCGTTCAGGGAGAAAAGATATGATGAGGAAGATCGACGTAAGATTAGCTCACCATTGAAAGTTGTACTTCGAGATTAAGGACCAGGTAGCACAGTTAAAATCGGCACGATAATGACATAGCCGAGCAGGCTAGGAATGATGTGATCGAGTTCAAACTCGTAAGTAATGAAGGTTACCAAGAGTTCTTTAATCGCGGTGCAGACTCGATTCAGTTATCATTGTTTTTTAGTGTTTCATAACCCAGAGCTCGTGAAAAAAATGGAATCAGTGAGAATGGAGTACTTGATGAAGAACTCATAAGAAGTTATGTAGTTCCGTGATAATCTCGAGACACCAAGGGGGTAACACTCGACCACAGATCAAAGTATAGGTTGGACTAGGGTATTACTCTATGGAAGACAAGTACTTAAACTTTCACGAGAAATGGTATTTAAAGGAGAACATGGTCGGAACCACGATTGCAAAGGATCAATTAACCGATACCAAAAGATATTATATCAAGGAAATAGTTATTATTACAAGATGCTTCCATGACAGGATCTACATCATGTCCATGGGCATGAACACAAAGTTCAAGGTCGACTCCCACTTCCTCAATGCATAACCTTTCATAAACTTCTCGCTGTTATTAAAAATGAATTGATTGTGGAAACCTACCTGGGAATTAACAGAGGAGTATGACTCGTGAAAACTTTCGGGTTCACACAAATTAAGAAAGTCATAGGTTCAACCCATCGGGGTATCTGAGGAACATATACCACAATCTTTTGGAAGTAATAAATACAAGCTCAAAAGTAGAGCATGGTCTAGAAAGCGGAGGATACAATTTACCAAAGGCATTGTGTATCCGAGGAAAGGCTCACAAGGTTATTGAATATGGAGGATGTTGTCGGATGAAATTCACAAATGATCCAGTGGTCCAAAGGGATCTGATGTGAGCAACGGGTTAATCCGAAGAAGAAAGAATGCAAGGAGATCAGATTATTGATACAACTTACGAATCCAAGATCAAATGCAATGGAGTTATGATTTCCAAATTAAGGGCTCAGAAACAAACGCTCTAATTAAGGATGGATAAGTTGATAGACTTAGGGGTACAATCAACTGTAATTTGATGGGTCGATAACCAGCCCATGTTCAAAATGACATCTGAGCCAGAAAGATAATTTAAAAGTATCAACCGATGATTGTGTGCCTTCGCACTCATGTTGAATCAATAGGATCAAAATGACGGTGTCAAAGGAGACAAATGAATATTGCCAGCCATATGGAAAGCCTCCATAATGCAAGCAGTCAAGTATTTGTAGAGCAACAAGCTGCTACGGATTTTCAGAGGATCGAATAGTATTTCGAAGACTTTTGCGAAACACCTGAACAAGTGGGGATGAGCGGATACTTAGTAAGTGCGAGGAATTATCCGTAGGGGTATTCATGTGGCAAAGAATTGTAAGGCAGTAGGCACAAAATTTTCTCGGAGCAATAGAAAGAATTTCGAGGTATCTTGTAATACCACGATCAACTAGGAATAAAAGTAAGAATGACAGGTGTATGTATTTATCCATAGGGATATTTTGGTTGTAGGGAATTGCAAAAGCATCGGGCACAAATCTCGAGAGAACATCGTAGAGTATCTTCAGAATCTTCTGGTGCGGCAGGCGATCATCTGTAATAAGGGCTCTCCGGGAAGAGTAGTTTCAAGAACCTAATGTTAGATTTAAAAAATCATTTAACCCGAATAGAAGGGAGATCAAAATCCCAAAGTATAGATGAGGAATAAAAGATCCTAATACCACCCATGGCAATGTGGGCCCGTAAGCCACACAGCCATGTTAGTAAAAGTTTTGCAATGACTAGGCTTGACTTCGACCAATGAGTGTGGAAGGGGGATTCCTACAGTAGTTGGCTCTGATACCAACTTGTGATGCCCCCGATTTAATCGTACACTAATCATGAATGCAAACGTGTACGATCAAGATCAGGGACTCACGTGAAGATATCACAAAGCAACTCTAAAAATAAAATAAGTAATACAAGCTAGGGGCTTCGAGGGCTCAAATACAAGTGCTCGATCATAGACGAGTCAGCGGAAGCAAGAATATCTGAGTACAGACATAAATTAAACAAGTTGCCATCAGATGGCTAGCACAGAATGTGATATAGATCGAAAGAGGCGCATGCCTCCGACCTGGGATCCTCCTAAACTACTCCTGGTCGTCGGCAGCGGCCTGCACGTAGTAGTAGGCACCCTCGGTGTAGTAGTAGTCGTCGAAAGTGGCATCTGACTCCTGGGCTACAGCATCTAGTTGCGACAACCGAGAAGAATGGAAAGGAGGAAAAGAGGGAGAAAAGCAACCGTGAGTACTCATCCGAAGTACTCGCAAGCAACGATCTACACTACATGTGCATGGGTATCTGTGTAAAGCGGAAATATTGGTGGACTGAACTGCAGAATGCCAGAATAAAAGGGGGATAGCTAGTCATGTCGAAGGATATGCTTATGGCACCTCCATCTTGCAGCATGTAGAAGAGAGTAGATGGTAAGTTAACCAAGTATCATCGCACAACATAATCCTACCCGTCGATCCTCTCCTCGTCGCCCTATTAGACAGTGATCACCGGGTTGTATATGGCACTTGAAAGGGTGTGTTTTATTAATTATCCGGTTCTAGTTGTCATAAGGTCAAGGTACAACTCTGGGTCGTCTTTTTACCGAGGGACAAGGCTATTCGAATAGATAAACTTACCTGCAGGGGTGCACCACATTTCCCAATTCGCTCAATCCCTCTGGCCGGACACACGTTCCTAGGTCATGCCCAGCCTCGGAAGATCAACACATCGCAGGCCCACCTAGGCACAACAAAGAGGTCAGCATGCCGGTCTAAATCCTATGCGCGCGGGGGTCTGGGCCCATCGCCCATTGCACACATGCATGTTGCGTGGGTGGCCGGTGAGCGGACCTAGCAACCTCCATTACAAAGGAAATTGTGTTACGCTGTCCAACCAGGTGCGCACCGCTCAGTCGCTGACATAAAGAAGGATTCGGCTGATACCACGACGTCGAGTGCCCATAACTGTTCCCATGTAGTTGGTTAGTGTGTATATGCCTGCAGCCAGACTCAGATCAAATACCGAGATCTCGTTAAGCGTGTTATTTTGAAGTAACCACGGACGCCGACCAGGGCCAGGCCCACCTCTCTCCTAGGTAGCCTCAACCTGCCATGTCACTCCGCGACAAAGTAACAGTCGGGGGCCGTCGGGAACCCAGGCCCACCACTACCTAGATCGAACCACGCGCGGCAACGGGAAGGGGTCTTTGGGACAAGCTTTATTAATATATGTGTAATCAATACACAGCCTCCACTTCCCATTTGCCTTGCGCACTACCACCGGATTGGCCAACCACGTTGGATGGAGCACTCCTCTTACCAAACCCGCTGCTTCTAGTTTCTGGATCTCCTCTGTGATGAACTCTTGTCGTTCCAAAGCTTGCTTTCTGACCTTCTGCTTGACGGGCCACGCATGAGGACAGACAGCACGGTGGTGCTCAATCACCTCCCTGGGAACGCTGGGGACGTCGGATGCTTGCCATGCAAACACATCGACATTCACCCGCAGGAAGGTGACGAGGATGTCTTCCTATTTGTCGTCAAGGGTGGAGCTTATGGTAAAAGCTCCTACCGTGCCGTCCTCCTTGACAGAAACCTTCTTGGTTCCCGGCGGTGTGGCCCTGGACTTCTTTTTTCTGTCGGCGGAGATCTCTGGCACGTCCTCGACGGGAGCGCTACACTCCGAAGAGGTGCGCTTGCCGGAGTGGGTGCCTGAGTTCTCACCGGTCTTCTTCTTTTGCCTTCTCGGGGCTCCAGCGGTAGGAGCAAGCGCCTTAGCAGTGGCAGCTGCTGCAACTGCTTGTTGGTAGAGTTGGTCAGCGCAAATTAGCGCATCCTTCTTGTTTGATGGGACGGTGATGATCGTCACAGGCCCCGGCATCTTCACGGTGTTGTAGGCGTAATGTGACGCCGCCATGAACTTGGCCAGCGCTGGGCGGCCAAGGATCCTGTTGTAAGGCAAGGGGATCTTGGCAACGTCGAACACAATCCTTTATGTCCTGTAGTTCTGATCGCTCCCAAAAGTCACGGGCAACGTGACCTTTCCCTTTGGTTGACTTCTTCCCGGGTTGACCCCCTGAAACGTGCCCGTCTCTTGGAGGTCTTCATCAGGAATCTGCAATTTCTCGATCACGGCAGGCGAGATTAAGTTCAGACCGGCCCCGCCATCGACTAGCATCTTTGTCACCTTGAGGTTGCGTATTGTTGGTGAAACCAACAATGGCAAGCACCCGACCGCAGTAGTGCGATCATGGTGATCCTCAGTGTCAAAAATGATAGGTATGCTGGACCACTTCAGCGGCCTTTGGGCATCAAACGACGGTCCGCCACTGTAATCTCACGCGCCCACTGTTTAAGCTGGCAGTGAGAGGTATGCAGCGTGGCGCCGCCATCGACGCACATGACCTCTATATCTTTCTGAAATTCTTGGTCACCAGACTCATCGTCCTCTTCATGATCATCGTCTTCTGGCTTTTTGTCATGGCCCCAGGCGGGCCTCCCGCTACTGGAATCTAGCACTTTGCCATCTGCCATGGCAGATGGCAAAGGCATGGTCGGCGGATGGCAAAGGCTTTGCCATCTGCCAGCAGATGGCAAATAGTTTGTCTGAAACCCTGCCGGCAAAGGCTTCTTTGCCGTCTGCTGGCTGATGGCAAAGAGCCTGTGGCTTTGCCATCAGCTGGGAATGGCAAAGCCTCTTAACGGGGTTAGCCCCGTTAGAAGGCTAACGGCATACTTTGCCGTCAGCCCGCAGATGGCAAAGGCTGCAGGCTCTTTGCCGTCTGCCAGCAGATGGCAAAGTATGCATGCTCTTTGCCGTGTGCCAGCAGATGGCAAAGGCTGCATGCTTTGCTGTCTGCCAGCACATGGCAAAGAGCTTTGCCATCTGCTGGCAGATGGCAAAGAGCCCAAATAGGTCAGCCCAAATTTTACATGTAGATGACACGTGGCCTCTTTGCCATCTGCCAGCTGATGGCAAAGTGACTATATTGCCCCCATTTAAATTTGTTTTTTCTTATATCAATTCATTTTCACAGAAAATCAAACACAAATATATTTATATGACCAATATAGCATATTCAACACATATTACCAATAGTCATGAACACATATATCCAATACATGTTACCAATAGTAGTAAGTTTCATCCGTACATATACATAGTTTCATCAATATTACACAGTTTCATCCATAGGTAGCAAGTTTCACAAGGTTAAAACAAAAACTAAATACAAGCACTCCATCAACCCAAGCTTCTGTGATCTTAAGAAAATCTGTAAAATGAGAAAGAAAAAAGTTAGAAGAAGACTAGAAGAAGAAGATTATTATGATGCAACTAAAATGTGAAGATTATTATGATGCAACTTATATCTGTAAAATAGGTCATTTTGGAGCTAGCTAAGCATATTGAGTCATTTTGGAGGAAAAAAATGCTAAGTATATGATTATGTCGCTAGTGTCCATATGGCAGAGAACCCGGGCCGACATGACTAGTCATAGAACCAAGGTGGCACAAACGTACAGGGACAGGCATACATGACCTAGCAATGCACGTGTCGGTCATCAGCGAGTGCAACCAAGTCGTAGCAAGCTACAAGGACTTCGGTGATACACCGCGTGACATTTCCCCGTAGGGACAGACACATGAGCAAAGAAGGACACATGCCGGTCAATCCATGTGTTCCGGAGCAGTAGCAAACTACCATCGCTCGGTGGAAGCACTAGGAGGCATTTCCTTGTATGGAAGGCTACCAAAGGCACACGACTAGGTGTCGAATCCCACACATACAATGCATTTCAAACATACACACATTATGCACGATATGTGCAGATACAACATGGCATCACAACAAAACTTTATTAAGCAAAACACTTGGGAAACTTACCGTCATCACGGAGGTGTAGGTGTAGGTGTAGGACCGGTCGCGCCAGTGGCAGACGGAGAAGGATCGGTCGATGCTTGTCGTGAGTTATGCTACACCAAAGATTATTTCCAATGTATCGTTAGCATGATGCAATTCAAATGTGAAGACTAGTAACTAATGACCGTTCAAATGAAACTCACTGTGCCCGCCGGAGCAATGACTGGCATTTGCTTAGGGGTCTGGCCATTCTTCTCGGACATGGACTGCACATTTGGTTTTGACGAGTCAGTCATATCTATTTATATATATAAAGTAATTGATGGGTTAATTAGAAGCAAGATAATTAGTCTAGAAAATTCTACATTAGTTAGAAAATTCTACATTAATTAGATAATTCAAGGTACATACTGTGAGCAAAATTAGCATCTGATGGCCTTAATTCGACACTACCCTCAATGTAAGTATCGTGAGATAAATTGTCTGAAAACCTTAACAGTATCGTTCACACACATCCATACTTGTACATTGAGGAGACATTATTGACAAGATTTTTTTTGCTTGAGATGTTTTTTAGATATCCAAAAGATGTTTAGCGAATAGGTGATGAATGCCATGAGTTTGATCACTTGGAACTCTTATTCAGAGCATTTATACATGAAGACAAGTTTAGGAACTGAAATTAATTCCCTAAAGTATGGCATCACCGTTTTTCCTCATGGTACATAAAAGGAGAATATGCATCACAAATGAAACCATGGATTGCTCGCTAGATTACAGTACCGATGGATATATGTTTGTACATGGAATTTAGTACTCGCTCGAAACAATGCATCGATATTATAAATTTATGAGTGATGTTGTGGTTCATGTACAAACTAGCTGATACATTGTTTCTGTGACTTTAGGTTTTGATTAGAAAAAAGGACGAGGTCCACAAGAACATGATTGTGCTGCTGAATTGAGGAGCAACGTGAGTGATTAATCAAGATGCCATAAGCATACCCATCAGAAATATGCCTGCTGAGCAATAACATGGTTACAGCTTATGTCTACATTAACTGAATAAATGATTTATCCCACTGATGGTCCGTCATGATTTCATGAACATGTTTTGAGAATTTTGTAACACTCATATATACTCACTTTTTCATCAGAATGGCTGGACCACATGACTACAGGACACACCAACAGAGTAATCCACATGACCTATTCAGTAGCCCTATCTTCAGTTAGCACGATCCACAAGATTATATTTCAAACTTCTTAAAATTGTGAATTTCTCTTTTTCACGAAACATTGGCATCATAAGTCTTTCAAGATTACATGTATGTCTTTAGGCACAGATGACGAACACGCGTACTACAATAAAATAGTAGCTTCTCACAATGATTTGTCAAACACCGAACAAAAGTACAAAATAGGTATAGCCTTTGTAGACCATAATGTGCAGACATGCCAGATGTACTGAACCAGTGACATGTATATGCGTACCTGCATGCATAATTTCATACTTTCAATTAAAAAAAATACAATCAGTCTGATCTAAGATTTTTACTTAAGCATCATGACACCTGAGATATACATGTGATACATAACACATTTAGCCTTTAAGTAAAACAAATAGGAACAAGTCTTAGTTTGAGCTTTATTTTTCAAATTCAAATGAACATTAAAAAATTGATAAGCTAAAAGATTGTTGTGCTATATTCATACATGTTTATATTTTCTTCTCAATAAATGGAATACAGGCCGAACCTACTACCAAATGAACAGCTATTACTAACTGAACACAGTGTATCGCTACTTATTTAACCAATATGTTGTACTAAAAACTTCATCAATTTTCCATATTTCAACAGTAGAATTTAGTAGGTACAAAATTTACAATGATTGTCAACTAAATCCATTATTGGATTAACAATGCAATTTTAATATAAGTAAATAAGTACTTTAGGTGTTGCTCGCACAACTATGTTCGCAAAAGAATTAAATTTTTAAAAGTCATCACACTTGGTTATAATTTTTCTTTAGACTAATAAAATAATATTACATCTGTCGCAAATTAGTTGACTTAGTATGTTCTATTAATTAAACTGCATCATCAGAAAGAGAGACAAATGTCAGGCGGTCAGTACACATATGACAGTAGTGCATTGCAAGGGAGCAGAATACTCAAGCTGATATCATTCAGAGCAGAGTTCAGTCAATCTGTAGCCAGTACTAAGCACAGATCTAGAGTTTGGACACTAGCATCCTCTAAAATTCCAAATTTTCTCTTAAATCCAGCGAGAGGTAACTTGGATCTATTGGAAATTCTACTGGAAATCACACATTTCGTTCAGATCGGGCCACAGAACCCAAACCCCCGCCAAAATCTCATCTTTTGTGCTGAGTACCATACCTTGCGGATTGCGTCGCAGCCGGCGGTGTTGTCCTCGGGGATCTCCTCGATCTGGACGCACGTCCTCGCCAGCTTCTTCTTCTTCTTGCCATCCTCCTTGTCCTTGGCGGCGGCCTTGATCTTCTTGGGCTTCTCCGGCCTGCGCTCCTCGACCTCCAGCTCATCCTCATCGTCGTCGGAGGTGGTGAAATCCTCCTCCCAGGTGTAGGCATGCGACCATGGCTCGAGCGAGCCTTTGCCCTTGATCTCGGTGCCCCATTTGGTCTTGGTCTTGCCTCTGGCGCCGCCCTTCGACTTGGCCTCCCACCTCCACTTGCGGTCGAATCCGTCATTGTTGGGGGAGGCGAGCTCCGCCTCCCACTTGAGCGCCCGGCCCCCGCCGCGCGGCTTCTCTTTCGCTGTCCACTTAACCTTCCGGCCGCCGGGCTCCGTGGCCGCGTAGGTGTACTTGCGGTGCGCCGGCTGCAGGGCAGCCGCGCGGGCCGCGAGCTCGAGCGCGGCGACGCGGTTGGTGAGGTCGTGCAGGAGGAAGGCTTGCGGGGAGGGGATAGGGGGCGGGGAGAAGAAGGGGTCGGCGGGGAGGTAGAGGTCGAGGAGGTCGGGGTGGTGGGGGAAGGCTAAGGGGGATGGGGATGGGGGTGGGAGGAAGGGGCAGGAGGCGGAGAGGGAGGAGGTAGGTGGTGATGTGTGGATGAGATGCCAACGTCGTTTTTTTACCTAGATGGGTGGGGAGAGAGGGAGGGGATAACCCCATAGTTTTTTTTACCTGGAAAAAACCCCATCTCTTTGCCATCTGCCAGCAGATGGCAAAGAATCTTTGCCGTCTGCTGGCAGATGGCAAAGAGGTGGGGCTGGTATGCCGTTACATGGTTGATGGCCATAGGATTTGCCAACCTCTTTGCCATCTGTTGGTAGATGGCAAAGATTATTTGCCATCCAATAGCAGATGGCAAAGAATTGGCTGAAGGCAACCATGTTCTTTGCCGTCTGTTAGTTCTTTGCCATCTATTTTTTATAAGCAGATGGCAAAGAGCTGGCTGATGGAAAATTCCCTGTTTCCAGTAGTGTCCCCTACTGTTTATCTTTGCCGTGACGTCCCGCCTGGCCGTCACGCTTCTTGCCGGACCCCTCAGCACTGCCCTGGCCTTTCTCCTTGTCCCGCCTCTCATATTCAGCCGTCTACCTTTCAGCACGGAGCTCAACCTGTCGACAGTTCTGGAGATCATGGCCTTTGGTGCGATGGATCTTGCAGTATTGCATGTTGGAGTTTCCTGGCTTCTCAGCAGCCACCAAGGCCCGGCAGGCGACACATTCGGCAATTTCCTTGCCGGGGTCATCTGCCTTCGTTATCTTGGCAGAGCCGGCGTCGTCAGATCCCTCGACGGCAAGCACAGCTTTACCTTTGCGCGTCGTCAGAGCCGGGGTCATCTACCTTCTTCGCCGCGGCGGCAGTAGCCTCATCTGAGGAGTCGGTTTCCACGCCGGCATCTTCGCTGGGGTACTTCCTTCCCTCTTCAGCTCGGGCACATCTGTCAGCAAGAACATAGAGTTCTGCCACATCTTTCACCTTGTTCATTGCCAGTTCTTCGCGCATCTTGCGTTTAGGCACGTTCTGATGGAACACGTTGATGATGGCGGCAGGGTGAACATCAGGGATATTGTACGGTACCTGGCTAAACCTCTGTATATACTTGCGCAGACTCTCGCCTCCCTTCTGGGGAATGACATGCAGGTCGCTTGCTTGGCCATGGTCTTGGTGACCTCCAGTAAAGGCGCCCACAAACTCATGGCACAAATCCGACCAGGAGGAAATAGAGTCCACCAGCAAGTGCATCAACCACGACATGGCGTTGGGTTTAAGAGCCAATGGAAAGTAATTCGCAAGCAGCTTATCGTCGCGGGCTCCGGCGGCTTGCATCGCAATGGTGTAGATGCTGAGGAACTCAGACGGGTGAGTCTTGCCGTTGTACTTTTCGCCAATGTCAGGTTTGAAGGTGCGGTGAGTGGGCCATTGGAACTACCGCAGCTCACGGGTAAAAGCCGGACAGCCTACATCGTAAGGTAGGCCTCCAGGGCTCTCCGGGGCCGGGTGGTTCACAGCTGGCCCTGCTCGCCTGTCTGACTGGTGGCGCGCTCCGCGCCGGCACTCGATAGTGGTTCGAGCATCTTCATGGGCTCGTTCCTGAAGAACTTGGCGCTGGTCACAGTGGGTCTGCGGGTCAGACGATGCTATGGAGATGTCGTCGCCCGCGATGCGACGAGCCAGCGTCCGCGATACCGGAAGGGGAAGAGGTGAATGCACCGTGGTCGCGGCGCCACCGGCTTTTCCGCCACTGGTCCGCGGGACTCCAACGGAGCGTCGACCCGGGGGCCCCACCGGACTTGGTTCGTCTTTGTTGGCCACCGCAACAAGGATTCGGATAGTGGCTCTCCATTCGTCGAGTTTCCCCGTAGTGGGAGGAAAGTCGAGGAGCAACTGTGCGCGCGCCAGGGCCTCTGCTGGCGTCGGTGGCAGCGAAACCTGCATGGATCGCGACGCGCTTCGACTTCTGACCATGTTAGAAGGAGCTCTATCATGACCCCGCAGTCGCATGCCATTTTCACCAGCGCCTTGGCGACTGGGCAGGTCTTCTACATCCCGGGAGTGGCGCTCGGGGCTCTTCCCGCGGCGACGCCCGGGATCTTCGGCGTGATTATGCGGTTTGTCGCGCGCTTCCTGGGAGGAGCGCGTTGTTGGCGCCGGCGTGGGAGTCTTGGAGGCCCTTCCGTCGCCTTTGAGCGGGGTGGCGATGACCTTGGTAGGCCCCGCTCCACCCGTGAAGGGCTTGGCTCCGCCTTTGGATTTGGCAACGTGTGGCCCGTTACCAGGCGCACAAACATCACTGCCTCCCAAACTCCGGCTGCTGGGATGGTGTTGGTGTTCGCGAGCAGCGCCCCGGGTCCTTTCTGCGACCGGTCCGCTGCTCGCCCGCGTCGGGACGGGCTGTCCGGCTTCCGACTGGCCAACCGCCACCGTCGTCTTCTTCTTGGGCGCCATGATGATGAAGAAGCACCGAACTAACTGCTAAAGACGATTCTCACAACTGCGCCCCCTACCTGGCGCGCCAAAGATGTCGGTGGGAACGACACCTATGGGATCACAAGAATCCCTACTGTGGTTAGCGGGGCGCGGGGTCGTGAGAAGAGCGGATCAAATAGGTAGCACACGGTTTGTTTATCCAGGTTCGGGCCGCGAGGAGGCGTAAAACCCTACTCCTGCTTTGGTGGAGTGTATATCTGTGTTCTTGAGCTAGCTATTGGGCGTGAGGAGCTCCGAAAAGCCAAATCCTTCCTCTGGTCGCCTCGGGCCTCCTTTTATAGAAAAATGGGGTTGCCACAGTGGCACACAGGAGGTGGAAAGGGTACGATGCTGCGAGGTTATCCCTCACATCACATGACAAGGCGCATTTAATGCATCTTGCTTAGGTGTCCTTGCTTTATCAGGGACGGGGAAGAAACCTGTCTCGTCCGTCGCTGCTCCTTCTTGTGTCGACACACGCCTTGGCCAGCGACGCCTGCGATGCCATGTAGGTAGGCAGGCAGCTGAGGTGGCGCAGTGGTGGGTCTTCACGAAGATCTGCATGCCGCCACACAGGTGCCTGCCTAGCTGGTTGGGTCGGCAGCTGCATGCATGCGGTGGTGGACATTTAGTCGGCGTGGGCCTGATGGTGGCCCTGCGGGTGTCCTCGGCAAGGGCCTTGCTGGGCCCCAGCAAGGGTCTTGCCGAGGCGCCTGCTGTCATCCCCGGCAAGGCGCTTGCCGGGGCCTTGTGGTCTTCCACGGCTGGGATCCCACCAAGGGTTGTCGTCTCCTTAGTGCTTATCTGATCTTGAATGCCGCCACGGGGATGTCTCCCGAATCCTTGCCCTTTGGGGGCAGTGGACTCAAGGGTGATTTGCTCCGTTGGCGCGGGACGAGTCGCCGCGGCAAGGGTCTTGCCGGGGCTGCTTGAATTGTCTCCCGTCAAGGATCTTGCCGGGGGAGTCCTCTTTGTCCCCTTTGCTCTTCGTGGTCTTGGCCTTGGCGTCGTTCTAGTTCTCTTGAGCTTCGGTCTTACCCTGGCTCACCTCCCTTGCCTTGCTTGGTGTGGAGGTATCCGCGGCTCAGACTGCCCGTGCACAGTTATAGGGGTACAAAAAGTATACCCTTTTTTTGTACACCAACATAATACAAATTGGATAGCAAGTTGCATCCATAAAAGGAACAAGTTTGTGATGAATGGAAGGTCGATGATAACACAAATCATAGAGGTCAAGGATGGTATTTCTCGTCATGAATTCAATTGATATCCTGGAAGAGCTCAGAATGCTGATGATGATCACGACACATTTGTCGTGAGATTTCATGACGATGTAATTGATTGGCGATGACATCAAGTCAAATGAATTATGAAGTGAAAGGTTATTGGAACCATAGGTAGGACACAAACTCCGAATCAAGTTTTTTGTTCAAGGAGAAATGATATGATGAGGATGGTCGATGTAAGATTAGCTCACCCTTGACAGTTTTGCTTTGGGATTAAGGACCGGGTAGCATCGTTAAAATTCGCATGATAGTGACATAGCCGGGAAGGCTAGGAATGACGTGATTGAGTTCATACTTTTAAGTAATGAAGGTTACCAAGATTTGTTTAATTGTGGTGTGGACTCGATTCATTTATCGATATCTTTGAGTGTTTAATAACTCAGAGCTCGTGAAAAAAATTTGGAATCTATGAGAATGTAGTACTTGATGAAGAAATCATAAGAAGTTATGCAGTTCCGTGATAATCTTGAGACACCAGGGGGTAATACTCGACCATAGATCAAAGTAGAGGTTGGACTTGGGTATTGCTCTGCGGAAGACAAGTGCTTAAACTTGCACGAGAAATGGTATTTAAAGGAGAACATGGTCGGAACCATGATTGCAAAGGATCAATTCACTGATACCAAAATATATTATATCAGGGAAATAGTTATTATTACAAGAAGCTTCCATGATAGGATCTACATCGTGTCCATGGGTATGAACGCAAAGTTCAAGGTCGACTCCCACTTCCTCAATGAATAACCTTTCATTCACTTCTCCCTCTTATGAAAAATGAATTGATTATGGAAACCTACCTGGGGAATTAACAGAGGAGTATGACGCGTGAAAACTTTCGGGTTCACACAGATTACGAAAGGCATAGGTTCAACCATCGGGGTATTTTACGAACATATAACACAATCTTTTAGAAGTAATTAATAAAAGCTCGAAAGTAGAGCATGGTCTAGAAAGCGGAGGATACAATTTATGAAAGGCATTATGTATCCGAGGAAAGGCTCACAAGGTTATTGAATATGGAGGATGTTGTCGCATAAAATCCAACAAATTATCTGGTGGTCCAAAGGGATCTGATATGAGCATCGGTAGTCAACCAGAAGAAGAAAGAATGCAAGGACATCAGATTATTGATACAACTGTCTAATCCAAGCTCAAATGTAATGGAGTTATGATTTCAAAATTAAGGGCTCAGAAACAAACACTCTGATTAAGGATGGATAAATTGAGTAGACTTAGGGGTACAATCAACGGTAATTTGATGGGTCGGTAACCATCCCATGTTCAAAATGACATCTGATCCGGAAAGATAATTTAAAAGGATCAACCGATGATTGTGTGCCTTCGCACTCATGTTGAATCAATAGGATCAAAAGGGAGGTGTCAAAGGAGACTAATGAATATTGCCAGCCATCTGGAATGGATCCATAATGCAAGAAGTCAAGTATTTGTAGAGCAACAAGCTGCTAAGGATTTTCAGAAGATCGAATAGTATTTCGAAGAATTTTGTGGAACACCTGAACAAGTAGGGATGAGCGGATACTCGGTAAGTTAGAGGAATTATCCGTAGGGGAATTCATGTGGCAAATAACTGTAAGGCATTAAGCACAAAGTTTTCTCGGAGCAATAGAGAGAATTTCGAGGTATCTTGTAATAACAATATAATCTGGGAACAAAAGTAAGAACGACAGGTGTATGTATTTATCCATAGGGAGATTTTGGTTGTAGGGAATTGCAAAAGCATCGGGCACAAAGTCTTGAGAAATCATCATAGAGTATCTTTGGAATCTTCTGGTGCGATAGGCGATCATCTGTAATAAGGGCTCTCCGGGAGGAGTAGTTTCGAGAACCTAAAGTTAGATTTAAAAAAAAATCATTTAACCTGAATAGAAGAGAGATCAGAATTCCAGAGTATAGACGAGGAATAAAAGACCCTAATACCGCCCAATGGCGACGTGGGCCCGTAAGACACACATCCATGTTAGTAAAAGTTTTGCAATGACTAGGCTCAACTTCGACCAAAGAGTGTGGAAGGGGGATTTCTATAGGCAGTTGGCTCTGATACCAACTTGTGATGCCCTTGATTCAATCATACACTAATCATACACGCAAACATGTATATATGATCAAGATCAGGGACTCATGTGAAGATATCTCAACACAACTCTAAAAATGAAATAAGTCATCCAAGTATCATAATACAAGCCATGGGCCTCGAGGGCTCGTATACAAGTGCTCGATCGTAGACGAGTCAGCAGAAACAACAATATCTGAGTATAGACATAAGTTAAACAAGTTGCCATAAGATGGATAGCACAAAATGGGATACAGATCCAAAGAGGTGCATGCCTCCTGCCTGAGATCCTCTGAAACTACTCCTGGTTGTCGTCGACAGCCTACATGTAGTAGTAGGCACCCTCGGTGTAGTAGGAGTCGTCGAAGGTGGCCTCTGACTCCTGGGCTCCAGCATCTGGTTGCGACACCCGAGAAGAATGGAAAGGGGGGAAAGAGGGGGAAAAGCAACCATGGGTACTCATCCAAAGTACTCGCAAGAAAGGATCTACACTATATATGCATGGGTATCTTTGTAAAGGGGCAATATCGGTGGACTGAATTGCAGAATGCCAGAATAAAAGGGGGATAGCTAGTCCTATCGAAGACTACACTTCTGGCAGCCTCCATCTTGCAGCATGTAGAAGAGAGTGGATGGTAAGTTAACCAAGTATCATTGCATAGCATGATCCCACCTGACGATCCTCTCCTTGTCGCCCTGTTAGAGAGCGATCACCGGGTTGCATCGGGCACTTGAAAGGGTGTGTTTTATTAAGTATCCGGTTCTAGTTGTCATAAGGTCAAGGTACAACTCCGCGTCGTCCTTTTACCGAGAGACACGACTATTCAAATAGATAAACTTCCCTGCAGGAATGCACCACATTTCCCAACATGCTCGATCCATCTGGCCGGACACACTTTCCTGGGTCATGCACGGCCTCGGATGATCAACACGTCGCAGCCCCACCTAGGCACAATAGAGAGGTCAGCACGCCGGTCTAAATCCTATCTGCGCAGAGGTCTGGGCCCATCGCCCATTGCACACCTGCACTTTGCGTGGGCGGCCGGTGAGCAGACCTAGCAACCTCTATTACAAAGGAAGTTGCATTACGCGGTCCAACCCAGCGCGCTCCACTCAGTCGCTGACGTCAAGAAGGCTTCGGCTGATACCACGACGTCGGGTGCCCATAACTATTCTCGCGTAGTTGGTTAGTGAGGGAGTCCTGGACTAAGGGGTCCTCGGACATCCGGTCTGTTATCCATGGGCCGGATTAATGGGCTGTGAAGACATGAAGACCGAAGACTGCACCATGTCCAGATTGGACTCTACTTGGCATGGAAGGCAAGCTTGACGACCGAAGATTCCTTTTTATGTAGCCGACTCCATGTAAACCCTAGATCTCCTTGGTGCCTATATATATAAACCGAAGGGGATAGTCCGGAATGGACGACGCATATACTCATTGCCATATTCATAAGCTAGACTTCTAGGGTTTAGCCGTTACGATCTCATGGTAGATCAACTCTTGTAATACTCATATTCATCAAGATCAATCAAGCAGGAAGTAGGGTATTGCCTCCATAGAGAGGGCCCGAACCTGGGTAAACATCATGTCCCCTGTCTCATGTTACCATCAATCCTAGACGCACAGTTCGGGACCCCCTACCCAAAATCCACCGGTTTTGACACCAACATTGTTGCTTTCATTGTGAGTTCCACTGTGCCGTCGACAAGAGGCTCGATGGCCCCTTCAATCGTCAATAATGACGCAGTCCAAAGAGGAACCTTCCTCCCTGGACAGATCTTCGTATTCGGCGGCTTTGTACTGTGGGCCAACTCGCTTGGCCATCTGGAGCAGGTCGGCAGCTATGCCCCCGGCCATCAGGTCAGTTTCGGAAGCTTGAACCACGTCACAGATATCCGTGGAGACTTGATCTTCAAGGGATTCGAGCCTGCGGCGATCGCTCCTCCTCATCCTGATGAACGTGACTTAAATCTGTCATTGGATCACACCCAGGAGATGGTTCCTGCGGTTGCAACGACCTTAGAGCCAAAGCAGACCGAGCCATCCGAAGCCTCAGAGTCCGCGGCATTGGAGCCGCACATGGACTCGATGCCCTGACATATTCGCTTTAACAAAACTTTGGACTCGTCTCCGGCCACAAGTTCCGGACTGTGTACACATGCGGGCACCGAGCTAGATCGGTTATCGATCCTCAAGTTCAGCGCCGCTGACGTGTTTCAACACTCACCTTTGGGTGACGTCCTACAATCTTTAAAGAATTTGTCCTTGGAAAAGGACTCACAACTGAACTATGGCTGGTTCGAGCTAGAGACGGATGATGAGGAATTTCCCTTCCCACCTGCAACCCACATCATAGCCACCATCGATGACTTAACCGACGTGCTTGACTATGGTTCGGAAGACATCGACGGTATGGACGATGATGCCGACAAGGAGCAAGGCCAAGAACTGCCATTCACTGGACGCTGGACGGGTACATGGTTGATTCACCTAAGGGATCTGGCGATGACAAAGAAGAGCCGGATACGAACAAAACCTCCGAGACACAGTCCATGCGCCGGCGGCCCAAACGCCACCCTAAGCCCCGTCGCTCAAAGGACGGCAACACTGGCACCAGAGAAAATAGTACTCCGGGCGACGCAGAAAACAGCGAAGACCCCGCTAGGGCTACATCCGAACAGGAACACGACAGCAGGCAAGACAACACTGACGAACATGTCATAGAAGATGACCTTGAGGATGATAGTTACCATCCTCCCTCCGAGGAGGATACAAGCCTCGGCAACAAAGACTTCATCGTGCCTGAGGACCCTCTTGATCAGGAGCGCTTTAAGCTTCAGCTCATAGCCACTGCAAGGAGCCTGAAAAAGAAACAACATCAGCTTCAAGCTGAACAAGACCTGCTCGTCGACAGATGGACTGACGTCCTGACAGCCGAGGAATATGGCCTCAACCACCTAGCCAAGAGCTACCCGAAACGCAGAATGCTACCTCAATTCGATGAGGAAGTGCCGGAGCATATATCTCCCTCGCGCAATGCGGATCGAGCACCACATGGTTGGGACAGGGCGGCGGAACGGCCACCCCGCGATCGAGATAAAGAGGCAACTCAGGCCGAACAGCAGACCGCCCCACCACCCCGTCAAAATAGGGATGGAAGTGTCCGGAGTCATACGTACGACCTTTGACAAACCCTGGATAGTAAAGCAGGACACACAAGATCGATCTATGGATCGCGAGGATGTGCCTGGAGGTGTGACGATGGCTACGTATTGGGACGTGACAAACCTAACCATGCTTGAGCCGAATGCCGCAGACAGAATCCTTCAAAGATCTGCCATGACGCGGCCCGATACAGAGGCACCGCACACCCGATCTGCTTCACAGATGAAATACTGGATCATGAATTCCCCGAGGGGTTCAAGACCGTCAATATCGAATCATACGACGACACAACCAATCATGAAGTATGGATTGAGGATTTCATCCTCCAGATCCACATGGCCCGAGGAAACGACCTCCACGCCATCAAATACCTCCCATTAAAGCTCAAAGGTCCAGCTCGTCACTGGTTAAATAGCCTGCCTGAGAACTCTATCGGTAGCTGGGAAGACTTGGAAGAGGCATTCCTCGACAACTTCCAAGGAACTTATGTCCGGCCACTAGACGCCGATGACCTAAGCCACAGAGTTCAACAACCTGGAGAATCAGCCAGAAAATTCTGGACTAGGTTCCTAACCAAGAAGAACTATTGACTGTGCGGATGCCGAAGCCCTAGCCACCTTCAAACACAACATCCATGATGAAGGGCTAGCGCGCCACCTCGGACAAGAAAAACGAAGTCAATGGGAGCCCTTACGGCACTCATGACCCGCTTTTGCGCACGCAAGGACAGCTGGCTGCCTCGTAGCATAAACACAGCCAGCGAGGCAGGCCCCACCGAGGCCAAGAACAGCACCGGCAAGCTCCGGCGCAATAGACACAAACGTCGAAGCAATGGCGACAACACCGAGGACACCACAATCAACGCCGGATTCACTAGCTCCAAGTCCGGCCAACGGAAGAAACCCTACAAAATAAATAACGAAGGACCTTCTAGCCTGGACCACATACTCGACCCTCTGTGCCAAATTCATGGCACCCCGGATAAGCAAGCCAATCATACCAACAGCGATTGTTGGGTCTTCAAGCAGGCTGGCAAGTTAAATGCCGAAAACAAGGAAAAGGGATCAGAAAGTGAGGACGATGATGAAGAGCCCCGGCAGCTGAACACCAGGGGATAGAAGAAATTCCCCCCCAAGTCAAAACGGTGAATCATCATATACGCCACGCACATCCCAAGAAACGAGCGCAAATGAGCACTGAGGGACGTCTACACGGTAGATCCAGTCACCCCCATGTTCAATCCATGGTCGTCATTTCCGATCACCTTTAATCGACGAGACCATCCGACTAGTATCCTCCACGGCGGTTCGGCCGCACTCGTCCTTGACCCAATCATCGAAGGATTCCACCTCACACGAGTCCTGATGGATGGTGGAAGCAGCTTCAATTTGCTGTACAAGGATGCAATACAGAAGATTGGCACTAATCCCTCACGAATCAAACCAACAAAGACTACCTTTAAAGGAGTCATACCAGGTGTAGAGGCCAAGTGTACGGGCTTAATCAGGCTGGATGTGGTCTTCGGTTCTCCCGACAACTTCCGAAGCAAAGAATTAATCTTCGATATTGTCCCGTTCCGCAGCGGCTACCATGCACTGCTCGGACGAACCGTGTTTTCTAGATTTAAGGCAGTGCCACGCTATGCTTATCTCAAGCTCACGATGCCCGGCCCACGCGGCGTCATAACAGTCAATGGCAACACAGAACGCTCCCTCCGAACAGAGGAGCAAACCGCCGCCCTGGCAGCAGAAGTACAAAACGGCCTTCTCAAGCAGTATTGTAATTTAGCTGCCGAGCCCCTGGACACAATCAAGAGGGTCCGGACTACACTGCAACAGGACAACGCGGCTCGTTAAGAGCTCAACTAGCTATTCGGCCTGCGTCCCGGCCCCAATGAGGCAGTGGCATTCGTACCACGCGTACAAAATTATGCACTCAAAGTTCCATGGACATCGACGGAGGCACGAGATAACCCGGGGGCTACAATTCGGCAAAACCGATCCCGGACACACATATTTTTACATATTTTTCTCATTACAGGCATCTTTTTTTCATAGGCCTGATAATCAAGTCCTCTAGAAGGACTGGGACGCAACGGAGGCAAGCAAGGTGTGTAGGGTATCCTTTATACGTTCTGCTTGACGGTACTCACACTTCTTTCTCAGGACCCGCACGCTGCGCCATACCAGTTCTGGCACGTTAAATGGCCGGATACTTCTAGCACCATCTGTACAAGATACGCCTTGACGTATCCATCCAGTTATGATAAAAATGGTTCGTGGCCCACTCTCTGTGTTTTTCACTTCTTACTTTGTTTTATTTCGATCTACCTATCTGCTGCATCGACACTCTTTTATGTTTCATATTTGCCAGGGGCTACCTATCGCCCCACAATATGGCAGCACAGTCCGAACACTTCTTATATATAAGTTTCGCACCCCTAATTTAGCATTATATGCATTGGCTCCGAATCATGTCTTTGGTCAATAGTTGGGTTGCCCGGCTCCTGTGCTTGCTACAATATGTTCCGCTCCATCGGCTAGGGTAGTAAAGGGAGAACTACTTCGATTGTTCCCTGGTTTGGACTGGATGAGCACCTTAGTAGAGAAAGCCGAAAACTGACTGTCATGATACGATAAGAGCCGGTCAACTACTCAAGGGTTACAAATCGTTGGAGATTTTATCCGCATTGTGCGAAAGATCGGTACTTCCCGATCAGATGATGACAGCACCCTGGCTTGAACCAGGGGCTGCACCCATGCTTTATTATAAAACTCCTATGGCTAAGTGAGGGCGTTTAAGCCGTATAGTCTGATTGCCTTGTTCGTTGCACTAAAAAACTCCTTCAAGGACCATGTAATTGGATCAAGATTGCTTAGATTCCATCCCAAACACCTCCATACTATCTACATGATGGCAGAAGCCGACGACTGCCAACCCTCAGATTACATATAACACGGCCGCACAGGAGGAAACAATCACAGCATAACAAAATTGCATTAACAAAACAGGCTTTGTTTCTCATAATACAAGGCAAAGGCAACATTAATACATTCATTCAAACACAATGTCCTGTGAACATTGTGCTGCCGCAAGGCGAGACCCTTCTAGGACATCCGCAAAATACCGTTCCGATGTACGGTGCTCCTTGCCCTCTGGTGGCCCCCTGGTCACCTTGGCAATGTACATTTTCACCCACCACATCTTGCAATGAGCGAAGGTCATGCACACACCTTCAATACAGGCCGAGAGCTTCACGACATCCAGCCGAGGGTTGGCGTCCACCACCCACCTCACGAGTCCGAAGTAGCTGCTTGGCATAGCTTCGGCTGGCCATAGCCGGATTATCAAATCCTTAATGGCTAGTTCGGCCACCCTATGCAGCTCCACCAGTTGTTTCAGCTGATCGATGAAGGACACGCGATGCTGCGGCGCCGCATACTGCGACCAGAATAGCCTCTCTGTGGAATCCCCTCCTTCGGCTCGATAGAACTCCACGACATCGGATACACTGCGTGGAAAATCCGCAAATGGCCCTAGGGAACTCCGAACTCGAGTTAGTAAAAGGTACTGCTTATCCGCATACTTGCTTTGCATCTTAAATGCCTTACCCGTCGTGATCTTCTTGGCCTCCTGGATCTCCTGGAGGGCGGACTGAGCCTCATTCCGGGCAGTCTCCGCGCTTGGATGAGCCTTGGCGAGTTCGTTCCCTTGAACCGACACATCATACTCCAAGGTCTCGCATTTTTTCACCGCATCCTGGAGCTCCTGTTGGACTTCTTTGACCCCGGCCTTAAGCTTCTTACGGGTGGCCTGCTGCTAGGCAGCCTTCTCCTCGGCCTCGCCCAGGGCCTTCCTCAGGGCCCCAGCCTCGGTCGCAGCTTATGCACATATAAAGATACCGCTATCACTACACAGCACTTATCCTTTCCCGAACATATAGCAAGTCATTCCTCACCTTGCTTCTCTTGGAGCCGAACCTTAATCTCGCCGAGCTAGTTCTCGGTCCGCTCCAGATTCCATTTCAGCTCGGAGACCTCGGCAGTTTGCGAGGTCGCGGCCAACAGCGACACCTGCTTATTCATACATATTATGTTAGTCTCCTACAATAAGAGGTTGATCCTCTGTCGGGTTCTTCTTGCCGCACTCCGGACAGTGTCTCAAGGGCTACGGAATACATGGGGTTTTCTTCTTGCTATGTCAATTACCTCGAAATGCATCAACAGATTACTGTAGGCTTCGTCTAGTCCACTCATGGCGGACTCAACCTTCTCAATCACAGCACCCATAAGGACATGGTGCTCGTCCACAACGGAGGCGCCTCGTAGCGCCTCCATCAGGTCATCCGGCATCCCTGGGTGGACAGGGGCCACCGGTGGAATTGGCACACCCTCCTCCTTCGAAGGAGGGTGCTCGCCTGATTCCGGAGCCATATGGACCTCCGGAATCGTATCCGGCTGAGGGCCGAACTGAATTTGGCCCTCTTCACCAGTCTCTGATGACCCACAAGTATAGGGGATCTATCATAGTCCTTTCGATAAGTAAGAATGTCGAACCCAACGAGGAGCAGAAGGAAATGATAAGCGGTTTTCAGCAAGGTATTCTCTGCAAGCACTGAAACTATAGGTAACAGATAGTTTTGTGATTGGCTATTTGTAATGAACAACAAGTAACAAAAGTAAATAAAGTGTAGCAAGGTGGCCCAATTCTTTTTGTAGCAAAGGACAAGCCTTGACAAATTCTTATATAGAGAAAAGTGCTCCTGAGGACACATGGGAATTATCGTCAAGCTAGGTTTCATCACGATCATATGATTTGCATTCGGTACTTTGATAATGTGATGCGTGGGTGGACCGGTGCTTGGGTGTTGTTCTTACTTGGACAAGCATCCCACTTATGATTAACCTCTATTGCAAGCATCCACAACTACAACAAAAGTACACTACTAGGGAAAACCCTAGTAGTAGCGCGGGGTAATTGCTAGCAGTAGCGCGGGGGGCTGCGCTGCTGCGAGGGCGCTACAGCAAACTTTTAGCAGTAGCGCGGGTGGTACCCGCGCTACTGCTACTTCTAGTAGTAGTAGCGAGGTTGCCACCCGCGCTACTACTAGTTAGTTGTAGCGCGGGTCAGAGCCCCGCGCTACTACTAACTAATTCAGAATTAAAAAAATTAATTGCAGCCATGGTGGCTGCTTCTGCTCGGCGTCATCGTCCTCTCCATTCATGGCTGCTACTGGTTCTGGATGTGATGAAGTTGTTCGTGGTGATGGTGCTTCCCCACCCAACTTGTTCCCGCAGCTCTCGTCTACTGCTGCTACAAAAGAAGAGAAAATTATTAGAAAGAGGAAGAGAGAGATAGAGAGCAGTAGGAGGAGGAACTCACCGGTGGCCACCGGAGTTGGCACCGACGCCCGAAACCCTAGATGAAGCTCGGTGACCTGCTGCTGCTTGTCGTGGGACACTTGACCTGGTGAGGAGGTGCAAGTGGTTGCGTCCATGGCGGATCTGGCTGCCGCCATGTGGATGACGCTTTGCTGGTTTTCCTCTCCTTCCAACAGCGGAGAAGAAGGAGGATGGAGGGGGAGGGGAGGGGTCTGCGAGAGGAGGTCGCCGGATTTGTGAGTGGCGCTGAGGTGCAAGGCCGGCAGTGGTGGTGGGCGAGGAAGGGAATGGTGAATGGGAGGAGAAGGGGAATCAGAAGAGTGTGGGTTTGGATTTGGGCCTCCGCACGCTATGTGTACATATGTCTTGGTGGGTCGATAGTAGTAGCGCGGTTTTATACCCCTCGCTACTACTATGGCATGTCCTGGGTGGGCACAGTAGAGACCACTTAGTAGTATAGAGGGTTATAAACCCACGCTCTTACTATCAACTTACTAGTAGTGTGGGTTTATACCCCTCGCTACTACTATGGCATGTTCCGGGGGGGCACAACAGAGACCACTTAGTAGTAGCGAGGGTTATAAAACCGCGCTACTACTATCAACTTAGTAGTAGTGAGGGCTATAAACCCGCGCTACTAGTAAGTAGCAGCAGTGAGGGGTATAAACCCACGCTACTAGTAAGCGTCTGTCTATAAGCTTTTCTGTAGTAGTGGTATTAAGGTAAACCTAACCATAGCATGAAACATATGGATCCAAATCAGCCCCTTACGAAGCAACGCATAAACTAGGGTTTAATCTTCTGTCACTTTAGCAACCCAACATCTAATTATTACTTCCCAATGCCTTCCTCTAGGCCCAAATAATGGTGAAGTGTCATGTAGTCGACGTTCACATAACACCACTAGAGGAGTGACAACATACATCTCATCAAAATATCGAACGGATACCAAATTCACATGACTACTAATAGCAAGACTTCTCCCATGTCCTCAGGAACAAACGTAACTACTCACAAAGCATATTCATGTTCATAATCAGAGGGGTATTAATATGAAAATAGGATCTGAACATATGATCTTCCACCAAATAAACCAACTAGCATCAAATACAAGGAGTAATTAACACTGCTAGCAACCCACAAGTACCAATCCCAGACTTGGAGACAAGAATTGGATACAAGAGATGAACTAGGGTTTGAGAGGATATGGTGCCGGTGAAGATGTTGATGGAGATTGACTCCCTCCTGATGAGTGGACGGTTGGTGATGACGATGGCGAAGATTCCCCCTCCCGGAGGGAAGTTTGCTCGGCAGAACAGCTCCGCCAGAGCCCTAGATTGGTTCCGCCAAGGTTCCGCCTCGTGGCGGGGAAGTCTCGTCCCGAAAGCCTGCTTATGATTTTTTCCTCATCGAGGGATTCCATATAGCAGAAGATGGGCATCGGAGGGCCACCAGGGGGTAAGGCGCGCCCCCACCCTCGTGGGCAGGGTGTGGCCCCCCTACGGAACTTCTTGCGCTCATTATTTTTTATATAATCTGAAAATGACTTCCATGAAGTTTCAGGACTTTTGGAGCTGTGCAGAATAGGTCTCTAATATTTGCTCCTTTTCGAGCCCAAGATCCCAGTTGTCGGCATTCTCCCTCTTTATGTAAACCTTGTAAAATAAAAGAGAATAAGCATAAGTATTGTGACATAATGTGTAATAACATGCCATAATGCAATAAATATCGATATAAAAGCTTGATGCAAAATGGACGTATCAACTCCCCCAAGCTTAGACCTCGCTTGTCCTCAAGCGAAAGCCGAAATCGAAAAATATTTCCACATGTTTAGAGATAGAGGTGTCGATAAAAATAAAATATGGACATAAGGGCATCGTGATCATTCTTAGAACAGCAACCTATATAATTCTGGTCATATGATCTCTTATGCTGGAGTAACAATTCAATCACAATTTCAAGTGTGAATTGTAAACTTCACTGAAAACTAACAAACCAGAATATCAGTCATTGGAGCAATTGCAATTTATCATAACATAGGAAACAGTCAATGTAAGAGCTTTTCAGCAAGTCCACATACTCAACTATCATATAGTCATTCACAACTGCTAACACTCACGCAATACTTATGGGTTTTGAGTTTTAACCGGACACAGAGAAAGATAGTGGCTTATAGTTTTGCCTCCCAACGTTTTACCTCAAGGGTAATGTCAAAAATAATAGTTCATGAAAACTCACATCCAATTAGCCATATATACCAGGATCTAACCAACATGCTGTGCTTGCCAAAAGATAAAATGTAAAAAGGAAGGGTGAAGATCAGCATGACTCTTATGTAAGGTGGGAGATAAAAGTAAAAGATAGGCCCTTCGCAGAGGGAAGCAGAGGTTGTCATGCGCTTTTATGGTTGGATGCACAAAATCTTAATGCGAAAGAATGTCACTTTATATTGTCACTTGTGATAAGGACCTTTATTATGCAGTCTGTCACTTTTATTTCTTCCGTATCACATGATCGTATAAAGCTTATTTTCTCCCACACTAATAAGTCGTACATATCTAGAGGGCAATTTTTATTAATTGCACCGATGACAAATTACTTGAAGCATTTTACTCAATCAATAGGTAGGTATGGTGGACTCTCATGGCAAAATTGGTTTAAGGGTGTTTGAAAGCACAAGTAGTATCTCTACTTGGTGCAAAGAATTTGGCTAGCATGAGGGGGAAAGGCAACCTCAATCATGTTGGACGATCCATGACGATATAATTTATCTTAGATGGAAGAAAACATAACCCATTACATTGTCTTCCTTGTCCAATGTCAACTCTTTAGCATGTCATATTTTAATGAGTGCTCACAATCATAAAAGATGTCCAAGATATTGTATTTATATGTGAAGACCTCTCTTTCTTTATTACTTCCTATTAATTGCAACGATGACCAAAACTATGTTTGTCAACTCTCAACAACTTTTATTCACCATACTCTTTCTATGTGAGCTCATTACTCTCCATAAGATCCATATGATCTCTTTGTTTCTGTTTATTTCTTCTCTTTTCTTTTATTCACTCGAGATCATGGAAAAACAATCAAGCTCTTGACTCAACACTAATATTTATTATATATAGCTCACAGACTCGATTACATAGAAGGATCATAAAGCAAAACTCACAACTAGATCATACTAAAACATTTATGCTACTAGATCAAAATATTACCAAAAGGATCAAACTAAGAAAAACAGTAAAGATAGAAGTGATGGTGATACGATACCGGGGCAGTCCCCCAAGCTTGGCAGTTGCCAAGGGGAGTGCCCATACCCATGTGATTATGTCTCCTTTGTTGGTGAAGAAGATGGAGTTATTGATGTTGGATAGTCGCACATCGAGCGTACGAGATCTTCCAACTTGCGGATAATGCCCTTGAGTGCGATGATATGCTCCTTGAACAACATATTTTCACGTGTGAGATACTGATACGTCTCCAACGTATCTATAATTTTTGATTGCTCCATGCTATATTATCTATTGTTTTGGACATTATTGGGCTTTATTATCCACTTTTATATTATTTCTGGGACTAACCTATTAACTGGAGGCCCAGCCCAGAATTGCTATTTTTTGCCTGTTTTAGGGTTTCGAAGAAAAGGAATATCAAATGGAGTCCAAACGGAATGAAACCTTCGGGAACGTGATCTTCTCATCGAATACAACTCAGGAGACTTGGACCCTATGTCAAGACACGTAACAGGAGGCCATGAGGTAAGGGGCACCCCCACCCCCACTAGGCGCGCCCTACACCCTCGTGGGCCCCCTATTGCTCCACCGACGTACTTCTTCCTCCTATATATACCCACATACCCCCAAATGATCAGATACAGAGCAAAAACCCTAATTCCACCACCGTAACTTTCTGTATCCATGAGATCCCATCTTGGGGCCTGTTCCGGAGGGGGCATCGATCACGTAGGGCTTCTACATCAACACCATAGCCCCTCTGATGAAGTGTGAGTAGTTTACCTCAGACCTTCGGGTCCATAGTTAGTAGCTAGATGGCTTCTTCTCTCTTTTTTGATCTCAATACAGTGTTCTCCCCCTCTCTTGTGGAGATCTATTCGATGTAATCTTCTTTTTGCGGTGTGTTTGTTGAGACCGATGAATTGTGGGTTTATGATCAAGTCTATCTATGAATAATATTTGAATCTTCTCTGAATTCTTTTATGTATGATTGGTTATCTTTGCAAGTCTCTTAGAATTATCAGTTTGGTTTGGCCTACTAGATTGATCTTTCTTGCAATGAGAGAAGTTCTTAGCTATGGGTTCAATCTTGCGGTCTCCTTTCCCAGTGATAGTAGGGGCAGCAAGGCACGTATTGTATTCTTGCCATCGAGGATAACAAGATGGGGTTTTCTTCATATTGCATGAGTCTACCCCTCTACATCATGTCGTCTTGCTTAAGGCGTTACTCTGTTTTTAACTTAATACTCTACATGCATGTTGGATAGCGGTCGATGAGTGGAGTAATAGTAGTAGATGCAGGCAGGAGTCGGTCTACTTGTCTCGGACGTGATGCCTATACACATGATCATACCTATATATTCTCATAACTATGCTCAAATCTGTCAATTGCTCAACAGTAATTTGTTCACCCATCGTAGAATACATATGCTCTCGAGAGAAGCCATTAGTGAAACCTAGGGTCCCCGGTTCTATCTTTATCATATCAATCTCCTACTACTTAGTTATTCACTTTGCTATTTACTTTGCCTTTACTTTACTTTGCATCTTTATCATAAAAATACCAAAAATATTATCTTATCATATCTATCAGATCTCACTCTCGTAAGTGGCCCTATAGGGATTGACAACCCCTATTTGTGTTGGTTGCGAGGATTTATTTGTTTTGTGCTGGTGCGAGGGACTCACGTGTAGCCTCCTAATGGATTGATACCTTGGTTCTCAAAAACTGAGGGAAATACTTACGCTACTTTGCTGCATCATCCCTTCCTCTTCGGGGAAAACCAACGCAGTGCTAAAAGAGGTAGCAGATACTTGTTTTGTATACGAGATAACTCAACCATCATGAAAGCATCGATCTCAGTTGGGGTAAGAAGATTGTGATGAAGTTGTAGGATGTCTTCTGTTGCCGGAACTTGGTCCTCCATAGCCTTCTTGATCCCTTCGTCCTTGTTGATCTCCCTGGGTTCTTCTCTCTTCAGCTCTATCTTCATTAGCCAAGCATCGTTGCCCTCATTCACTGGTAGAAAAAGGGCCTACAGTCCCGGTTCGTAAGGGCCTTTAGTCCCGGTTCCTGAACCGGGACTAAAGTGTCGGTACTAATACCTCCCCCCTTTAGTCCCGGTTCAATCTAGAACCGGGACTAAAGGGCGCGGCCACATGGAGCTCCACCTTTAGTCCCGGTTGGTAACACCAACTGGGACTAAAGGAAATTTTATGATTTTTTTTTGAAAATCTTTTTTGAAAAAAAATTTTGAAATTTTTTTTGAAATTTTTTTTATTTTCAAATTTTTGAATTATTTTAACCTCTAGTCTGTAATCACCACCCCTCATCACTTCTCAATTTATCCTCTAATCACCCCTCATCATTCCAAAGCATCCACGTGGAGCTCCACCTTTAGTCCCGGTTGGTAACACCGGGACTAAAGGAAATTTTATGATTTTTTTTGAAAATCTTTTTTGAAAAAAAATTTTGAAATTTTTTTGAAATTTTTTTTATTTTCAAATTTTTGAATTATTTTAACCTCTAGTCTGTAATCACCACCCCTCATCACTTCTCAATTTATCCTCTAATCACCCCTCATCATTCCAAAGCATCCACGTGGAGCTCCACCTTTAGTCCCGGTTGGTAACACCGGGACTAAAGGAAATTTTATGATTTTTTTTTTGAAAATCTTTTTTGAAAAAAAATTTTGAAATTTTTTTGAAATTTTTTTTATTTTCAAATTTTTGAATTATTTTAACCTCTAGTGTGTAATCACCACCCCTCATCATTCCAAAGCATCTAACTTCCCGACCGGTCACCCATCCCTCTCACTACTCCAGCCCGAGCACGCTTAACTTCCGGGTTCTATTCTCCCTCGCTCCATGTCTGCACTTGTTGTTTTCCTGACAATAGTAAGATGTCAATCCTATTAACCTTCGGGAATTTTGCTTGAGCATGAAGTGACACATTTCAATGTTTGAGTTTGAAACTATTGTTTTAAAAAACAATTATTATTTAGTAACACTAATATTTTTTGAATAATTAGTTTGACCATTGTTTGACCACAGTTTGACCATAGTTTGACCAGATTTGACCAAAATTGAAATAACTAAAATAATTATTTAGTAACACTAATATTCTAGAATAATTAGTTTGACCATTGTTTGACCACAGTTTGCCCACTGTTTGAATATTTTTCAATTTTTTGCACTCTAGATCTTAAAAGCCCCGTAACTTTTTTTCTATTAGGTTTTTGAGGATTTTGAAAATGTTTAATGGGGTTAGATGATTTTCGAGTAGATGATTTTTCATATAAAAAAGTTTTTCATCCGAGTTAGTATGCAGAAGTTATGCCCATTTTTACAAATTTTCCCAACAACTAGACCACATATCACATGAGAAACTTATTTTATTTTATTTTTTTGACATTTCCATTATTTTATTTTATTTTTTTAAAAACTGAAAAGGCGATCCACAGGGGGGGGGGGTAGAGTTTGAAAATGGCACCTTTAGTACCGGTTCGTGGCACGAACCGGGACTAAAGGTCTCAACCCCATTAGTCCCGGTTCGTGCCTCAAACCGGTACTAAAGGTCTAATCTTTAGTCCCGGTTTGAGGCACGAACCGGGACGAATGGTCATCGCACCCTTTAGTCCCGGTTCGTGCCACGAACCGGTACTAAAGGGCCCGAGTGAACCGGGACTAATGCCTTAGCCGCACGAACCGGGACCAATGCTCACATTAGTCCCGGTTCTAGACTAAACCGGGACTAATGGGCTGAGCCGGCCTAGACCATAGCCCTATTTTCTACTAGTGATTGTTGGAGGAGGGGTAGACGACATGATGCTTGGCTTTGACAACCCTGGCAGAAAACTGCTCGAAACAAGAACATGAGATTTTTTGCATGATACGGTGGTCAAAACCTTCGGGAGATTATATAATGAAGTTTTACCGACCAAAATACGTAACGTCCAAGAAAACGGAGTCCGGAGAGCACACGAGGTGCCCACGAGGCAGGGGGCGCGCCCAGGCTGTTAGGGCACGCCCTCCACCCTCGCGGAGCCCTCGTGTCCTTCCCGACCTACTTCTTATTTTTCTACTTTTCTAAATATTCCAAAACGGAGAAAAATTGCCATTAGAACTATTTTGGAGTCGTTTTACTTACCGTACCACATACCTATTCCTTTTCGGAGTCTGAAACGTTCCGGAAAGTATCCCTTATGTATTCCCCTGGGGTTACAATTTCAATAACATTGGTTTCAACATTTATAGGATTACCTGAGATATAATGTTTGATTCTTTGACCGTTCACCGCCTTCGGGTTTGTGCCGGAGGGGGGGGGAGAGGAGGAAGGGGGGCCGGCCCCCTCTCCTTGTCCTATTCGGACCAAGGGGGGAGGGGCATGCGGCCCATCTCTGGCCACCTCTCCTCTCTTCCACTAAGGCCCACTAAGGCCCATATACCTCCCGGTAATCCGGTAAAATCCCGATTTCACCCAGAACACTTCCGATATCCAAATATAGGCTTCCAATATATCAATCTTTATGTCTCGACCATTTTGAGACTCCTCGTCATGTTCGTGATCACATCCTGGACTCCGAACAAACTTCGGTACATTAAAATGCATAAAGTCATAATATAACTGTCATTGAAACCTTAAGCGTGCAGACCCTACGAGTTCAAGAACAATGTAGACATGACTGAGACACGTCTCCAGTCAATAACCAATAGCGGAACCTGGATGCTCATATTGGCTCCTACATATTCTACGAAGATCTTTTATCGGTCAGACAGCATAACAACATACGTTGTTCCCTTTGTCATCGGTATGTTACTTGCCCGAGATTCGATCGTCGGTATCCAATACCTAGTTTAGTCTCGTTACCGGAAAGTCTCTTTACTCGTTCCGTAATCCATCATCCCACAACTAACTAATTAGTCGCAATGCTTGCAAGGCTTATGTGATGTGCCTTACCAAGAGGGCCCAGAGATACCTCTCCGACAATCGGAGTGACAAATGCTAATCTCGAAATACGCCAACCCAACATGTACCTTTGGAGACACTTGTAGAGCTCCCTTATAATCACCCAGTTACGTTGTGACGTTTGGTAGCACACAAAGTGTTCCTCCGGCAAACGGGAGTTGCATAATCTCATAGTCATAGGAACATGTATAAGTCATGAAGAAAGCAATAGCAACATACTAGACGATCGGGTGCTAAGCTAATGGAATGGGTCATGTCAATTAGATCATTCATCTAATGATGTGATCCTGTTAATCAAATAACAACTCTTTGTCCATGGTTAGGAAACATAACCATCTTTGATTAACGAGCTAGTCTAGTAGAGGCATACTAGTGACACTCTGTTTGTCTATGTATTCACACATGTATTATGTTTCCGGTTAATACAATTCTAGCATGAATAATAAACATTTATCATGATATATGGAAATAAATAATAACTTTTTTATTGCCTCTAGGGCATATTTCCTTCATGCGGGCCGATGATCTCTGATCTTCGCATATCTGCCCTTGAATTCTGGTGTCTCTTTATTTTCGACAAACTTATTCAGCTCTTTCTTCCACCTCCTGAATAGTTCTTCCATCCTCTTAAGATCAAAAGACTTGATTAATTGCTCCTTAAGTGGATTCTCCGGATCTTCCTCTGGCGGTAGGGTGAAATTTGACTTCAGCTCAGTCCAAAGATCATTTTTCTGCATATCATTGACATAAGACACCTCAGGGTCTTCTGTAGCCGGCTTTAACCATTGCTGGATGCTGATCGGGATCTTGTCCCTAAGCAAAACCCCGCACTGAGCAACAAATGCGCTCTTTGTCCGGAGGGGTTCAATCGGTTGGCCGTCGTGCGCGATTGCTATGATCTCAAACTTTTCATCCGAGCTCAACTTTTTCTTCCGGCCTCGTTTCTTTACCGAAGTTGTGCTCGATCCGGAGGGCTAGAAAAAAGAACAAAGACTTAATTAATATGTGTACATACCAAAACAGTGAATGCATCAATTAGCTAGTCAGCAGAAGCTTAACTAATATATATACCTGGCCGGACTCGGTTCGGTCACCGGAGACATCATCACGGTCTCCTTCTTGAACCGGCATTGTGTCACCGGAGCCTTCCTCACGGTCTCCTTCTTGCACCGACATTAGGTCACCGGAGCCATCATAATCATAGCCAGCTGCTTCCAGACCATCGGTGTCGTTGAGAAACAATGAGCAGACGACATCACTTCCTCGTGCGATTATGTCCCCCAACAACTCTTCTTGTACTTTGTCTCGGGCGGTGTCCATACTTTCTACAAATATTTACAACATGGCAATTATTATTCAAACATGACAGATGGATATATTAGTGGCAAACATAGAACTAATACTAATTAGTGGCCTCGATGCTGCTTCTCTAGGGTTTGGGGTGGTCTCGACAACGCTTCAAGGATAAAAAAAGAAGAGGAAGAAGAAAAAAAAGAGGAGAAGAAAGAATAGAGGAGTTCTCTATTCTTTCTTCTCCTCTTTTTTTCTTCTTTTTCCTCTTTTTTTATCGGGAATGAGGGTCGTCGATGGTCGCCGAGCGGTAGAGGAAACCCTAAATAGCAAGTATCGTGGGTGTGAGATACATGTGGCCGTCGGTGTCGGACACTACATCCATGTCCCACAAGTGACGTGGGCGTCGAAGCCCGCGTCACTTGTGGGACGTGGATGTAGTGTCCGACACCGACGGCCACATGTATCTCACATCGACGATACTTGCTATTTAGGGTTTTCTCTACCGCTCGGCGACCCTGACCCTCGACGACCCTCGTTCCCGATAAAAAAGAGGAAAAAGAAGAAAAAAAGAGGAGAAGAAAGAATGTCAGGGTCGCCGAGAGGTAGAGGAAACCCTAAATAGCAAGTATCGTGGGTGTGAGATACATGTGGCCGTCGGTGTCGGACACTACATCCACGCCCCACAAGTGACGCGGGTCGATGCCCGCGTCACTTCTGGGACGTGGATGTACTGTCCGGCACCGACGGCCACATGTATCTCACACCGACGATACTTGCTATTTAGGGTATATCGCCCCCCCTCGTGTTGAAGTTATCGGGAGGTGGTATATATATCGACCCCCCCTCATGTTGAAGTTATCGGGAGGGGGTATATTGACCCCCCCTCGTGTTGAAGTTATCGGGAGGGGGTATATCGACCACCCCCTCGTGTTGAAGTTATCGGGAGGGGTATATCGATGATGACAGACCTGATAAAACATAAGAATACGAAGAAGAAATAAAAAGAGGAGAAGAAGAAAGGAATAGAGGAGAAGATCGAAGAAAAAAAGAAGAAGAAAAGAGGAGAAGAAGAAAGGAATAGAGGAGAAGGAGAAATAGAATTTTTTTCTATTTTTCCTCTTCTCCTCTATTCCTTTCTTCTTCTCCTCTATTCCTTTCTTCTTCTCCTCTTCCTTTTCTTCCTCTCCTCTTCTTCTCCTCTTCCTCTTCTTCCTCTCCTCTTCTTCTCCTTTTTCCTCTTCTTATTTTCCTTTTTCCTCTCCTAAATATATAAAACTTTTCTAGAAATGAAACTAACCTAAAATGTACTAAATCAGAGAACATATATAGATAATCCTTTTCTAAATATTTAAATCTAAGTTTTGCATATATGAACATATATACACAGAGAACATACAAACATATATACATTTTTATAAAAAAGAAAAATACAAAATACAAACATATATATGAAAAAAAATCTAAAAAGAAGCAATATACACAATATATATACTGACATATATACATAATATACACAAAGAAGCAATATACACAATATACACAAACATATAATATATGAAAAAAACAGGGGAGGGGCGCCGGCCGGACCAAGGGAGGGGCAGGGCGACGGCGACGGGCGGGCCGAGGCGACGGCGACGGGCAGGGCGTGGCGACAGCGACGGGGGGGGAGGGGGCAGGGGTGACGGGCGGGGCAGGGGCGACGGCGACGGGCGGGGCAGGGCGGCGACGACGGGCAGGCCGGGGCGCGCGACTCGCGTCGGGGTAGGGCGGCGAGCGGCGAGCGGCGTCGGGCGAGGGCAGGGCCGACGGCGAGCGGGCGGCGACGGCGACCTCGGGCGGCTAGGGGAGGTGACGGCGACGTCGGCGCAGGGGCCGGCGTCGAGGAGCAGCGCAGCAGCCTGGCGGCGTTGGAGAAGAACGGCGGGTGGGGGGAAACTTCTCAAGTGTTTGGTTATATAGGAAAGGCTTTGGTCCCGGTTCGTGGCCAATGCCCCCCTTTAGTCTCGGTTGGTGCCACCAACCGGGACCAATGGCCTGCACCTGCCAAAGCTGCAGCGCGGTGGGATGTTTAGTCCCACCTCGCTAGCTGAGGAGTGGCCGCACCTGTTTATAAGCGCTGCCCCGCCATCTCCATCGAACTCCTCAGAACTGCAGGCCTCTGGGCCTAATCTTACACCGCTATGCCTGTGGGCCTGATGGGCCTTCTGCGGGCCTGAATCCTGGCCCATGGATGGGCTTCTAGTCGTATTCAGGCCGTGGTGGCCCAGTAGGTGGCATTTTTTTTACTATTTATTTTTTTCATTTCTATTTAGAACTAAATACTTATAGTTTTTTAGTGATTTTTTTAGGTCACAAAAATTATAAACTTTCTGTTAGTGCCATTAGTTTTAAAATTTGAGTAGTTTAAATTTGAATTTTTTAAAATTTGTGTGAATCACTAGTTTATGAATAACTTTACTATAAAAATTGATTTTTGAGTCATTCTTTTTCCTGCTATTTAATATTACTGTGTTTTATCATTATTCTCTATTTGGTAATTTTAGTTAGTCATAACAAATATTATAGGCATTCTTTTTCTTTTTTGCTATTTATTTTTTCATTTCTACTTACAACAAAATACTTATAGTTTTTTAGTGATTTCTTTGTTCTTTTAGGTCACAAAAATTATAAACTTTCTGTTAGTGCCATTAGTTTTCAAATTTGAAAACACTTTTTTTGTTTTTTTTTGCTTTAGTGCCTATTTTTTTCCAGTTTTTTTGTTTTGTTTTCTGCATTATTTATTTTCTTTTGTTTTTTGCTTTATTTTTTAAGTATTTTTGCTTTTAGTTTTAGAAAAATTATAAACTTGTTGTTAGTGCCATTAGTTTTCAAATTTGAAAACACTTTTTTAGTTTTTTTGTTTTCTATGTTGCTTTATTTATTTTATTTTGTTTCTACTTACAACAAAATACTTATTGTTGCTATTTATATTTTTAATTCAGTTTTTTTGTTTTGTTTTCTGTATTATTTATTTTATTTTGTTTTTGCTTTATTTTTTAATTCTTTTTGCTTTTAGGTGAGCAAAATTATAAACTTTCTGTTAGTGCCATTAGTTTTAGAAAAATTATAAACTTTCTATTAGTGCCATTAGTTTTCAAATTTGAATTGTTTGAAATTTGTGTGAATCACAAGTTTGTGATTAACTTTACTAAAAAACTGAACATAGATGCACCTATAGAGAAAATTCGACCTAAATTCATAGTTTTCAAATGAACTCTGAAAAAGTTTGCATAGCATACTCATGTGTTACAAAGATGGCATGGTATCATCATTATAGTTGCGGGAGAAAGTCTTCACTTTTTCTTCGCTTGTGTCATTTGCTTATTGCGCCATAACCATGGATAATCTTCATCGTTTATCAGGATGCTTGGGTCAGCCTTGACATTGAAGGGAGGAATTTCATGAAACTTTTCATAATCTTCAGACATGTCTGTCTTGCCCTCCACTCCCAGGATATCCCTTTTTCCTGAAAGAACTATGTGGCGCTTTGGCTCATCATATGATGTATTCGCTTCCTTATCTTTTCTTTTTCTCGGTTTGGTAGACATGTCCTTCACATAGATAACCTGTGCCACATCATTGGCTAGGATGAACGGTTCGTCAATGTACCCAAGATTATTCAGATCCACTGTTGTCATTCCGTACTATGGGTCTACCTGTACCCCGCCGCCTGACAGATTGACCCATTTGCACTTAAACAAAGGGACCTTAAAATCATGTCCGTAGTCAAGTTCCCATATGTTCACTATGTAACCATAATATGTGTCCTTTCCGCTCTCGGTTGTTGCATCAAAGCGGACACCACTGTTTTGGTTGGTGCTCTTTTGATCTTTGGCGATCGTGTAAAATGTATTCCCATTTATCTCGTATCCTTTGTAAGTCAATACAGTCAAATATGGTCCCCTAGACAACAAGTACAGCTCATCACAAACAGGGTTGTCACCTCTGAGACGTGTTTCCAACCAACTGCTGAAAGTCCTGATGTGTTCACTTGTAATCCAGTCGTCGCACTGCTCCGGGTGTTTGGAGCGCAGACTGTTCTTGTGTTCATCGACATACGGGGTCACCAAAGTAGAGCTATGCAGTGTGCTTGAGATGAAGAATATCCGACCCTGCATATTATTGAGTCACTTCCAAGAGTGCCTTTTCCAGTCAGTCTCCCGTCATATCGCGATGTAGGGAGACCTATCTTCTTAAGGACAGGAATGAAGTCAACAGAAAACCCGATAACATCCTCTATTTGATGGCCCATGGAGATGCTTCCTTCTGGCCTAGCGTGGTTACGGTCATATTTCTTTACCACTCCCATGAACCTCTCAAATGGGAACATATTGTGTAGAAATACGGGCCCCAGGATGACAATCTCGTCAACTAGATGAACTAGGACGTGCCTCATGATATTGAAGAAGGATGGTGGGAACACCAGCTCGAAACTGACAAGACATTGCGCCACATCACTCCTTAGCCTTGGTGAGATTTCTGGATCGATCACCTTCTGAGATATTGCATTGAGGAATGCACATAGCTTCACAATGGCTAATCGGACGTTTTTCGGTAGAAGCCCCCTCAATGCAACCGGAAGCAGTTGCGTCATGATCACGTGGCACTCATGAGACTTTAGGTTCTGAAACTTTTTCTCTGGCATATTTATTATTCCCTTTATATTCGACAAGAAGCCAGTCGTGACCTTCATACCGACCAGGCATTCAAAGAAGATTTCTTTCTCTTCTTTCGTAAGAGCATAGCTGGCAGGACCTTTATACTGCTTCGGAGGCATGCCTTCTTTTTCGTGCAAACGTTGCAGGTACTCCCGTGCCTCAGGTGTATCTTTTGTCTTCCCATACATGCCCAAGAAGCCTAGCAGGTTCACGCAAAGGTTCTTCATCACGTGCATCACGTCGATTGAAGAGCGGACCTCTAGGTCTTTCCAGTAGGGTAGTCACAAAATATAGATTTCTTCTTCCACATGGGTGCGTGTCCCTCGTCATCATTAGGAACAGCTAGTCCTCTGGGACCCTTTCCAAATATTACGTGTAAATCATGTTGGGGAACGTAGTAATTTCAAAATTTTCCTACGCACACGCAAGATCATGGTGATGCACAACAACGAGAGGGGAGAGTGTTGTCTACGTACCCACGCAGACCGACTACGAAAGCGTTGACGCAACGTAGAGGAAGTAGTCGTACGTCTTCCCGATCTGACCAATCCAAGCACCGTTACTCCGGCACCTCCGAGTTCTTAGCACACGTACAGGTCGATGATGATCCCCGGGCTCCAATCCAACAAAGCTTCGGGGATGAGTTCCATCAGCACGACGGCGTGGCGATGATCTTGATGTTCTACTGTCGCAGGGCTTCGCCTAAGCACTGCTACAATATGATCGAGGTGGAATATTGTGGCAGGGGGCACCGCACACGGCTAAGGAACGATCTCAATGATCAACTTGTGTGTCTATAGGTGCCCCCTACCTCCGTATATAAAGGAGCCATGGGGGAGGGGTGCGGCCGGCCAAGAGGAGGGCGCAGGAGGAGTCCTACTCCTATCGGGAGTAGGACTCCCCCCCAATCCTAGTTGGAATAGGATTCACCGAGGGAGAGAGAGAGAGAGAGGGGGGCCGGTTGAAGGAAATATGCCCTAGAGGCAATAATAAAGTTATTATTTATTTCCTTATATCATGATAAATGTTTATTATTCATGCTAGAATTGTATTAAACGGAAACATAATACATGCGTGAATACATAGACAAACAGAGTGTCACTAGCATGCCTCTACTTGACTAGCTCGTTAATCAAAGATGGTTATTTTTCCTAACCATGGAAAAAGAGTTGTTATTTGATTAACGGGATCACATCATTAGTTGAATGATCTGATTGACATGACCCGTTCCATTAGCTTAGCACCCGATCGTTTAGTATGTTGCTATTGCTTTCTTCATAACTTATACATGTTCCTATGACTATGAGATTATGCAACTCCCGTTTGCCGGAGGAACACTTTGGGTACTACCAAACGTCACAACGTAACTGGGTGATTATAAAGGAGTACTACAGGTGTCTCCAAAGGTAGATGTTGGGTTGGCGTATTTCGAGATTAGGATTTGCCACTCCGATTGTCGGAGAGGTATCTCTGGGCCCTCTCGGTAATGCACATCACATAAGCCTTGCAAGCACTGCAACTAATATGTTAGTTGTGGGATGATGTATTACGGAACGAGTAAAGAGACTTGCCGGTAACGAGATTGAACTAGGTATTGGATACCGACGATCGAATCTCGGGCAAGTAACATACCGATGACAAAGGGAACAACGTATGTTGTTATGCGGTCTGACCGATAAAAGATCTTCGTAGAATATGTAGGAGCCAATATGGGCATCCAGGTCCCGCTATTGGTTATTGACTGGAGACGTGTCTCGGTCATGTCTACATTGTTCTCGAACCGTAGGGTCCGCACGCTTAAGGTTTCGATGACAGTTATATTATGAGTTTATGAGTTTTGATGTACCAAAGGAGTTCGGAGTCCCGGATGAGATCGGGGACATGACGAGGAGTCTCGAAATGGTCGAGACATAAAGATCGATATATTGGACGACTATATTCGGACATCGGAAAAGTTCCGAGTGATTCGGCTATTTTTCGGAGTACCGGGTAGTTACGGGAGAAGTAATGGGCCTTGATGGGCTTTAGTGGGAAGTGGAAAAAAGGCTGCTGCGCCCCCCTCCCCTCTAGTCCGAATTGGACTAGGGAAAAGGGGGCCGGCCACCTTTCCTACTCCTCCACTTCCTTCTCCCTTCCTCCCCTCTTGGTGGACTCCTACTAGGACTTGGAGTCCTAGTAGGACTCCACACCTGGCGCGCCTCTCCTATGTCCGGCCTCCTCCCCCTTGCTCCTTTATATACGGGGGCAGGGGGGCACCTCTAGACACACAAGTTGATCATTGAGATTGTTCCTTAGCCGTGTGCGGTGCCCCCTGCCACCATATTCCACCTCGATCATATCGTTGTAGTGCTTAGGCGAAGCCCTGCGTCGATAGAACATCAAGATCGTCAGCACGCCGTCGTGCTGACGGAACTCCTTCCCGAAGCTTTGCTGGATCGGAGCCCGGGGATCGTCATCGAGCTGTACGTGTGCTAAGAACTCGAAGGTGCCGGAGTAACGGTGCTTGGATCGGTCGGATCAGCAAGAAGACGTACGACTACTTCCTGTACGTTGTGTCAACGCTTCCGTTGCGGTCTACAACGGTACGTAGATCAGACTCCCCCCCTCGTTGTTATGCATCACCATGATCTTGCGTGTGCGTAGGAAATTTTTTGAAATTGCTACGTTACCCAACAGTGGTATCAGAGCCTAGGTTTTATGGTTTAATGTTATTTGCACGAGTGAGTTGTGGGCGATATAAGTCATACTGCCTACCAGCATGTCATACTTTGGTTCGGCGGTATTGTTGGATGAAGTGGCCTGGACCGACATTACGCCTACGCTTACGCGAGACCGGTTCTCCCGACGTGCTTTGCACATAGGTGGCTTGCGGGTGACAGTTTCTCCAACTTTAGTTGAACCGAGTGTGGCTACGCTCGGTCCTTGCGAAGGTTAAAACGGAGTCTATTTGACAAACTTTCGTTGTGGTTTTGATGCGTAGGTAAGATTGGTTCTTGCTTAAGCCCATAGCAGCCACGTAAAACTTGCAACAACAAAGTAGAGGACGTCTAACTTGTTTTTGCAGGGCATGTTGTCATGTGATATGGTCAAAACGTGATGAGATATAAGTTGTTGTATGAGATGATCATGTTTTGTCGAAGTTATCGGCAACTGGCAAAAGCCTTATGGTTGTCTCTTTATTGCATAAGATGCAAGCGCCAAATAATTGCTTTACTTTATCGCTATGGGATAGCAATAGTTGGCGAGACGACCATGTGACGACATATTGATATAGATCAAGATGATGGAGATCATGGTGTCATGCCGGTGATGATGGAAATCATGACGATACTTTGGAGATGGAGATCAAAGGCACAAGATGATGATGGCCATATCATGTCACATATTTTGAGTGCATGTGATGTTTCTCTTTTATGCATCTTATCTTGCTTTGATTGACGGTAGCATTATAAGATGATCTCTCACTAAATTATCAAGAAGTGTTCTCCCTGAGTATGCACCGGTGCCAAAGTTTGTCGTGCCCAGACACCACGTGATGATCGGGTGTGATAAGCTCTACGTCCATCTACAATGGGTGCAAGCCAGTTTTGCACACGCGGAATACTCAGGTTAAACTTGACGAGCCTAGCATATGGAGATATGGCCTCGGAACACGGAGACCGAAAGGTCGAGCGTGAAACATATAGTAGATATGATCAACATAATGATGTTCACCATTGAAAACTAATCCATTTCACGTGATGATCGGTTATGGTTTAGTTGATTTGGATCACGTGATCACTTAGAGGATTAGAGGGATGTCTATCTAAGTGGGAGTTCTTAAGTAATATGATTAAATTGAACTTAAATTTATCATGAACTTAGTCCTGGTAGTATTTTGCAAATTATGTTGTAGATCAATAGCTCGCGTTGTTGCTTCCCTACGTTTATTTTGATATGTTCCTAGAGAAAATTGTGTTGAAAGATGTTAGTAGCAAAGATGCGGATTGGATCCATGATCTGAGGTTTATCCTCATTGCTGCACATAAGAATTATGTCCATGATGCACCGCTAGGTGACAGACCTATTGCAGGAGCAGATGCACACGTTATGAACGTTTGGCTAGCTCAATATGATGACTACTTGATAGTTTAGAGCACCATGCTTAACGGCCTAGAATCGGGACTTCAAAGACGTTTTGAACATCATGGACCATATAAGATGTTCCAGGAGTTGAAGTTAATATTTCAAGCAAATACCCGAGTTGAGAGATATGAAGTCTCCAACAAGTTCTATAGCTAAAAGATGGAGGAGAATCGCTCAACTAGTGAGCATGTGCTCAGATTGTCTGGGTACTACAATGCTTGAATCAAGTGGGAGTTAATCTTCCAGATAAGATAGTGATTGACAGAATTCTCTAGTCACCATCACCAAGTTAGTAGAACTTCGTGATGAACTATAGTATGCAAGGGATAACGGAAACGATTCCCAAGCTCTTCGTGATGCTAAAATCAACAAAGGTAGAAATCAAGAAAAACATCAAGTGTTGATGGTTGACAAGACCACTAGTTTCAAGAAAAGGGCAAAAGGGAAGAAGGGGAACTTCAAGAAGAACAGCAAGCAAGCTGCTGCTCAAGAGAAGAAACCCAAGTCTGGACCTAAGCCTGAGACTGAGTGCTTCTACTGCAAAGGGACTGGTCACTAGAAGCGGAACTACCCCAAGTGATTGGCGGATAAGTAGGATGGCAAAGTGAACATAAGTATATTTGATATACATGATTATTGATGTGTACTTTACTAGTGTTTATAGAAACCCCTCAGTATTTGATACTAGTTCAGTTGCTAAGATTAGTAACTCGAAACGGGAGTTGCAGAATGAATAGAGACTAGTTAAGGGTGAAGTGACGATGTATGTTGGAAGTGGTTCCAAGATTGATATGATCATCATCGCACACTCCCTATACTTTCGGGATTAGTGTTGAACCTAAATAAGTGTTATTTGGTGTTTGCGTTGAGCATGAATATGATTTGATCATGTTTATTGTAATACGGTTATTCATTTAAGTAAAAGAATAAATTGTTGTTCTGTTTACATGAATAAGACCTTATATGGTTACACACCCAATGAAAATAGTTCATTGGATCTCGATCTTAGTGATACACATATTCATAATATTGCAACCAAAAGATGCGAAGTTAATAATGATAGTGCAACTTATTTGTGGCACTGCCGTTTAGGTCATATTGGTGTAAAGCGCATGAAGAAACTCCATGCTGATGGGATTTTGGAATCACTTGATTATGAATCACTTGATGCTTGCGAACCATGCCTTATGGGCAAGATGACTAAAATGACGTTCTCCGGAACAATGAAGCAAGCAACAGATTTGTTGGAAATCATACATACTGATGTATGTGGTCCGATGAATATTGAGGCTCGCAATAGGTATCATTATTTTCTGATCTTCAAAGATGATTTGAGCAGATATGAGTATATATACTTGATGAAACATAAGTCTGAAACATTTGAAAAGTTCAAAGAATTTCAGAGTGAAGTGGAGAATCATCGTAACAAGAAAATAAGGTTTCTACGATCTAATCGCGGAGACAAATATTTGAGTTACGAGTTTGGTCTTCAATTAAAACAATGTGGAATAGTTTCACAAATTCGTGCCACCCGGAACACCACAGCATAATGGTGTGCCCAAACGTCATAGCCGTACTTTATTAGATATAGTGCAAATCTATGATGTTTCTTACCAATTTACCACTATCGTTTTTGAGGTTATGCATTAGAGACAGCTGCATTCACGTTAAATAGGGCACCATCTAAATCCGTTGAGACGACACCGTGTGAACTATGGTTTGGCAAGAAACCTAAGTTGTCGTTTCTTAAAGTTTGGAGTTGCGATGTGAAAAAGTTTCATCTCGATAAGCTCAAACTCAAATCGGAGAAATATGTCTTCATAGGATACCCAAAGGAGACAGTTGGGTACACATTCTATCACAGATCCGAACGCAAGACATTCGTTGCTAAGAATGGATCCTTTCTAGAGAAGGAGTTTCTCTCGAAAGAAGTGAGTGGGAGGAAAGTAGAAAACTTGATAAGGTAATTGTACCTTCTCCCTTATTGGAAAAAAGTTCATCACAGAAATCTGTTCCTGTGACTACTACACCAATTAGTGAGGAAGCTAATGATGATGATCATGTAACTTTAGATCGAGTTACTACCGAATCTCGTAGGTAAACCAAAGTGAGATCCGCACCAGAGTGGTACGGTAATCCTGTTCTGGAAGTCATGTTACTTGACCATGATGAACCTACGAACGATGAAGAAGCGATGATGAGCCCAGATTCCGCGAAATGGTTTGAGGCCATGAAATCTGAGATGAGATCCATGTATGAGAACAAAGTATGGACTTTGGTTGACTTACCCGATGATCGGCGAGCAATTGAGAATAAATGGATCTTCAAGAGGAAGACGGACGCTGATAGTAGTGTTACTATCTACAAAGCTAGAATTGTCGCAAAAGGTTTTCGACAAGTTCAAAGAGTTGACTACGATGAGAGTTTCTCACCCGTATCTATGCTTAAGTCTGTCTGAATCATGTTAGCAATTGTCGCATTTTATGAAATCTGGCAAATGGATAAACAAAACTGCATTCCTTAATGGATTTATTAAAGAAGAGTTGTATATGATGCAACCAGAAGGTTTTGTCAATCCTAAAGATGCTAACAAAATATGCAAGCTCCAGCGATCCATCTATGGACAGGTGCAAGCATCTCGGAGTCGGAATATACGCTTTGATAAGTTGATCAAAGGATATAGTTTTATACAGACTTGCGGTGAAGCCTGTATTTACAAGAAAGTGAGTGGGAGCACTACAACATTTCTGATAAGTATATGTGAATGACATATTGTTGATCGGAAATAATGTAGAATTATTCTGTAAAGCATAAAGGAGTGTTTGAAAGGAGTTTTTCAAAGAAAGACTTCGGTGAAGCTGCTTACATATTGAGCTCCAAGATCTATAGAGATAGATCAAGATGCTTGATAAGTTTTTTCAATGAGTACATACCTTGACAAGATTTTGAAGTAGTTCAAAATGGAGCAGTCAAAGAAAGAGTTCTTGCCTATATTACAAGGAGTGAAGTTGAGTAAGACTAAAAGCCCGACCATGGCAGAAGATAGAAAGAGAATGAAAGTCATTCCCTATGCCTTGGCCATAGGTTCTATAAAGTATGTCATGCTGTATACCAGATCTATTGTATACCCTGCACTGATTTGACAAGGGAGTACAATAGTGATCTAGGAGTAGATCACTGGACAGTGGTCAGAATTATCCTTAGTGAAATAAGGATATGTTTCTCGATTATGGACGTGACAAAAGGTTCGTCGTAAAGGGTTACGCCGATGCAAGTTTTGACACTAATCTAGATGACTCTAAGTCTCCATCTAGATACATATTGAAAGTGGGAGCAATTAGCTAGAGTAGCTCCATGCAGAGCATTGTTGACATAGAAATTTGCAAAATACATGTGGATCTGAATGTGGCAGACCCGTTGACTAAGATTCTCTCACAAGCAAAACATGATCACACCTTAGTACTCTTTGGGTGTTAATCACATAGCGATGTGAACTAGATTACTGAATCTAGTAAACACTTTGGGTGTTGGTCACATGGCGATGTGAACGATGGGTGTTAATCACATGATGATGTGAACTATCTATGTTAATCACATGGTGATGTGATCTAGATTATTGACTCTAGTGCAAGTGGGAGACTGAAGGAAATATGCCCTAGAGGCAATAATAAAGTTATTATTTATTTCCTTATATCATGATAAATGTTTATTATTCATGCTAGAATTGTATTAACCGGAAACATAATACATGTGTGAATACATAGACAAACAGATTGTCACTAGTATGCCTCTACTTGACTAGCTCGTTAATCAAAGATGGTTATGTTTCCTAACCATGGACAAAGAGTTGTTATTTGATTAACGGGATCACATCATTAGTTGAATGATCTGATTGACATGACCCGTTCCATTAGCTTAGCACCCGATCATTTAGTATGTTGCTATTGCTTTCTTCATAACTTGTACATGTTCCTATGACTATGAGATTATGCAACTCCCGTTTGCTGGAGGAACACTTTGGGTACTACCAAACGTCACAACGTAACTGGGTGATTATAAAGGAGTACTACAGGTGTCTCCAAAGGTAGATGTTGGGTTGGCGTATTTCGAGATTAGGATTTGTCACTCCGATTGTTGGAGAGGTATCTCTAGGCCCTCTCGGTAATGCACATCACATAAGCCTTGCAAGCACTGCAACTAATATGTTAGTTGTGGGATGATGTATTACGGAACGAGTAAAGAGACTTGCCGGTAATGAGATTGAACTAGGTATTGGATACCGACGATCGAATCTCGGGCAAGTAACATACCGATGACAAAGGGAACAACGTATGTTGTTATGCGGTCTGACCGATAAAAGATCTTCGTAGAATATGTAGGAGCCAATATGGGCATCCAGGTCCCGCTATTGGTTATTGACCAGAGACGTGTCTCGGTCATGTCTACATTGTTCTCGACCGTAGGGTCCGCACGCTTAAGGTTTCGATGACAGTTATATTATGAGTTTATGAGTTTTGATGTACTGAAGGAGTTCAGAGTCCCGGATGAGATCGGGGACATGACGAGGAGTCTCGAAATGGTCGAGACGTAAAGATCGATATATTGGACGACTATATTCGGACATCGGAAAGGTTCCGAGTGATTCGGATATTTTTCGGAGTACCGGGTAGTTACAGGAGAAGTAATGGGCCTTGATGGGCTTTAGTGGGAAGAGGAAAAAAGGCTGCTGCACCCCCGACCCTCTAGTCCGAATTGGACTAGGGAAAAGGGGGCCGGCCACCTTTCCTACTCCTCCACTTCCTTCTCCCTTCCTCCCCTCTTGGTGGACTCCTACTAGGACTTGGAGTCCTAGTAGGACTCCACACTTGGCGCCTCTCCTATGGCCGGCCTCCTCCCCCTTGCTCCTTTAGGTACGGGGGCATGGGGGCACCTCTAGACACACAAGTTGATCGTTGAGATCGTTCCTTAGCCGTGTGCGGTGCCCCCTGCCACAATATTCCACCTCGATCATATCGTTGTAGTGCTTAGGCGAAGCCCTGCGTCGATAGAACATCAAGATCGTCACCACGCCGTCGTGCTGACGGAACTCCTTCCCGAAGCTTTGCTGGATCGGAGCCCGGGGATCGTCATCGAGCTGTACGTGTGCTAAGAACTCGGAGGTGCCGGAGTAACGGTGCTTGGATCGGTCGGATCAGGATGAAGACGTACGACTACTTCCTGTACGTTATGTCAACGCTTCCGTTGCGATCTACAAGGGTACGTAGATCAGTCTCTCCCCCTCGTTGCTATGCATCACCATGATCTTGCGTGTGCGTAGGAAATTTTTTGAAATTGCTACGTTACCCAACACCGGTCACCTCTCATTGTCCTAATAGGACTAGGGGAGGGGGGAGGTGCGCGGCCCATCATGGTGTAACGCCCCAGATATAACTTTCCCAATTTGTACTCCAACTCTTGCCGTTTCCGGCATTAAGTTATATTTCTTTCTCGGGTTCGGGTCTTTGTCTCCGTGTGTTGTTTTCGTTTTCGTGCATCTCATATCATGTCATCACGTGCATTGCATTTGAATACATGTTCATCTCATGCATTCGAGCATTTTCCCCGTTGTCCGTTTTGCATTCCGGCGCTTCGTTCTCCTCCGGTGGCCCTTTCTAGCTTTCTTTCGTGTGTGGGGATTAAACATTTCCGGATGGGACCGAGACTTTCCATGCGGCCTTGGTTTACTACCGGTAGACCGCCTGTCAAGTTTCGTGCCATTTGGACTTCGTTTGATACTCCAACGGTTAACCGAGGGACCGAAAGGGCCTCGTGTGTGTTTCAGCCCAACGCCCCTCCATTTTGGCCCAAAACCCACCAAACTCTGCTCCATCGTCTCGGTCGTTCGATCACGATCGCGTGGCCGAAAACCGCACCTCATTTGGACTCTCCTAGCTCCCTCTATGCCTATTTAAACCCCCTCCCGTTTTCGGATCTCCCCTCTCCTCCGAAACCCTAGTCCAAAAAAAAAAGATCCCGCCGTCGCCGGATGTGTCCGCCCCGGCCGGACAACGTCCGCCACGCCCCTCGCCCACTCGCTGCTCGCCACGTGGCCCGCCTGCCCGCGCCGCCGCCGAAGCCCGCTCGGCCCGGGGAGAGCCCCCGAGGCCCGAGCCGCCGCCGCCCTTCATCCCGCGCGCCCGCCGCCATTCTTCTTCGCGCCCGGTGGCCGGCGCCGCTGCAGGCCGCATCATGCTGCCGCGGGCGACCTCGCCTCCCCGCCGCCAGGCCGGCCGCCCCTCGCCGACCTGGCCTGACCGCGGTGGCCGGAGCCTCCCCGCCGCCAGATCCGGTCGGGGGAGACCGGATCTGCCTCTCCCTCGCCTCCTCACCGCTTCTTCGAGCTCGCCGGAGTTGCTGTGAGCTCGCCGGAGTTGCCTCGGTTCGCTTTCCGAGGAACCCTAGATCCGAACACGGTTGACTTTTTCCCCTCAAACCCTGATTTTTATGCTATGTTTGACTGCTCATATCTCCGCATCCGTAGCTCCGTTCTGGGCATATGATAATCTTCGTCTCGACGAGTACATCATTTCATTCCATTGCATCATTTGCATTTGAGTTCATCTTGATGCCCAAAATGCTGTTAGAAGGAGGCATCGTGAGTTAAATTGCAGATCCGTTAGCTCATCATTGACTTTTGTCATTTTTGCCATGATTGTTGTGTGCATGATATGCCTGTGAGTCTTTGGGATGAATTGTTAAGTATTTTGTCTTCTTTCCAGAGGTGCCACCCATGCAATTTTAGGATGTGTGTGGTGTCTTGTGCAAGCATGCAAAGAGGGGCACCTGAGTAATCTGTTTTTAGGGACTTAGTGTTTTTCACTAAGTCTGGGATATTTTAGTTCATGATGCCATATGTTCAGCTTGTTTCCTAGTGATCCGTGCCTCTTTTGAGCATGATCAGTAAGGGACATGTGTTAATCTTGTTATGCTCTATCCATCCATGTCTTTTCTTGTTGTGTTGGAGCACCCTAGGTTGAGTCAATCGAGCTCAACTTTTGCATCATTGTTAATTTGGGCAGATCGTGAACTCTTTTGCGATTTTGCCGATGCTCTTGCTAGTGATCCGTGCATGCTATGCCATTGTTCTTGCCATGTCTAGCTAGCATTTTGTGCCTTCTTTATGGATATATGCTTGTCTTGCCATGACTTGCACCGTAGTGAGTGCATCGAGCTCGTTTACACGCCTCTGTGAGTTATAATTTCAGCATGTCTCAGTTTTCACTAAGTCTGAAAACTGATTGTGTTTCATCCATGTTCGTGTGCTCGTTAGAGTATTTTGTTAACCCTTTTGGCCCCAGGTCACTTTGGGTGTTTTGTTAACCTTGTTGAGTAGCTCCATGCCATGTTCTTACTTGTGATGTTCAGGTTGCGTTTCATGTTGTTTTGCTGCTCCGAAGAGTGCATCGTGGTCTGAAATTTCAGACTAGTGTTAATTTCACTAAGTCTGAAATCAGTTTTGCATATTCAGTTTTGCCATGCTTGTTTGGACCTCATAATGGATGAATTTGGCTATGCCTCAGTGCTAGTGATTTGTTAAGAATCTTGTGTACATCCCTTCCATGTATTTTGTTTTCATGTTTGGTGGCTGCAGCAAGTTCATTTCGTTGCATTTAGGAGCCTACTTGCTGTAAATCGCAGATCGGTTCGTTTCGTAAAACGCTTGCCATTTCCAAACCGTAGCCCCGATTCCAATGATCTTTATATCGTTTTCAGGTGATTACATCCCCTCTATCCAGTGGCACACTTGGTTATCCAAGTTGAGGCCAGGTTCATGCATTTCCTGTCACGTCTTGCATTTTGCATCCCGCATCGCATCCCACATAGCATACCATCTTTGCATATTATTGGTTGCCCTTGCACGTGGTTGATTGTATCCTTGTTGCTTGTTTGTGTTGTTGGGTAGAGCCGGGAGACGAGTTCGCTACCGAGGAGCCCGTTGAGTTTGCTTTTGAGGATCCAGTCAACTCTGACAACTGTGCAGGCAAGATGATCATACCCTCGAAATCACTACTATCTTTGCTATGCTAGTTTGATCGCTCTTTTGCTTTGCCAATGCTACGATGCCTACCACTTTCTTGTCAGCCTCCCAATTGCCATGATTGAGCCTCTAACCCACCTTTGTCCTAGCAAACCGTTGATTGGCTATGTTACCGCTTTGCTCAGCCCTTCTTATAGCGTTGTTAGTTGCAGGTAAAGATTGGAGCCGTTCCTTGTTGGAACATTTATTTACTTGTTGGGATATCATTATATTGCTATGTTATCTTAATTCATCTATATACTTGGTAAAGGGTGGAAGGTTCGGCCTCTCGCCTAGTGTTTTGTTCCACTCTTGCCGCCCTAGTTTCTGTCATATCGGTGTTATGTTCCCGGATTGTTGCGTCCCTTACGCGGTTGGGCTATAATGGGAACCCCTTGATAGTTCGCCTTGATTAAAGCTTTTCCAGCAATGCCCAACATTGGTTTTACCATTTGCCACCTAGCCTCTTTTTCCCTTGGGTTTCCGGAGCCCGAGGGTCATCTTATTTTAAACCCCCCCGGGCCAGCGCTCCTCTGAGTGCTGGTCCAAACCGTCAGCCGCCGGTGGCTACCAGGGGCAACTCTGGGCTGGCCTACCGGAAGTTTAGACAATCTGAGTGTGCCCGGAGAAAGAGATATGTGCAGCTCCTATCGGGATTTGTCGGCACATTCGGGCGGTGTTGCTGGACTTGTTTTGACCTGTCAAATCATCTTGTTGTACCGAGATACCGAGTCTGATCGGTGTGTCTTGGGTGGAGGTCTATTCCATCGTTGACCGTGAGAGCTTGTTATGGGCTAAGTTGGGACCCCCCTGCAGGGATTGATCTTTTGAAAGCCGTGCCCGCGGTTATGGGCTGATGGGCATTTGTTAATGTCTGGTTGTAGATAACTTGAACCTTAATTACTTAAAATGAATCAACTGAGTGTGTTGCCATGATGGCCTCTTCTCGGCGGGGTCCGGGAAGCGGACACGGTGTTGGAGTTATGTTTGCGCAGGTTTCTCTCTAGTTCCTCGCTCGTGCTTTTCCTCCTCTTCTCGCTCTCTTTTGCGAATAAGTTAGCCACCATATATGCTAGTCGCTTGCTGCAGCTCCACTTACACGACCCCTTTCCTACCTATTAAGCTTAAATAGTCTTGATCACGACGGTGCGAGATTGCTGAGTCCCTGTGGCTCACAGATTACTATTACACCAGATGCAGGGACAGATGATACAGCTCCAGATGGCGCGCTTGAGCTCAAGTGGGAGCACGACGAGGACTCTCAGCGTTACTATGTGTCGTTTCCTGATGATCAGTAGTGGTGCCCAATCGGGGTTAGATTCAGGGCCTTGCCGCATGTTGGGGGTCTTTTCTATTTTGGCGCCGTAGTCGGGCCATGAGTGAATTTTATGATGGATGTTATTTATGTACTTTGATGTGACGTGGCGAGTGTAAGCCAACTATGTACCTCCCCTTTATCTTATTTATATACATGGGATGTGTGATGATTTCCCGACTTGCGACATTGCTTACAATGCGGTTATGCCTCTAAGTCGTGCCTCGACACGTGGGAGATATAGCCGCATCGAGGGCGTTACAAGTTGGTAATCAGAGCCTTCCCCGACCTTAGGAGCCACCATTGCTTGATCGTTTTTAGCAGCCGAGTTGTGTCTAGAAAAATGTATTGAGTCCTTTAGGAATTATATATCGGAGAGCTTAGGAATTCTTTTTACTTCCCAGTCTCCTCATCGCTCTGGTAAGGCATCCTGACGTAGAGTTTTGACTCTTCTCTTCTCAAATTTCACTAAAAAAAATTTATGATCACGTGAGTATCTTGGATTTGTTCCGATGGCTTATGATGAGAACACTATCTTGGTGCCTCCTGTCAGGGGTTTAGTGGAAGCGTCCCGGGGAGTTGAGCTCTGAGCTGTTGTCATCATAATTTTATCGTTGCAATTCTGGTATACTTGAGATATATGCGCGACATCGAAACTCTCCTTTATGCAGTTCATTGGTGAGATAACCTCGACGCCACCCAGTACTGGGGCGGGAGTTCGGGAGTATGGCCATAACTTGTATAACGGATGCTTTTCGAAGGTTGAGGGAGATGGTTTCCGAAGGTTTCTTGGTTATGTGTTGAAGGATGGATACAGCTGGATGTAGGATTTTCTAGTTTGGGTGAGATATTATTGCTTCCCCTGTATCCCCAACACCTGATTGCATAACCGGAAAGTTTCAGGAGTTTCATAGGTGGGAATTCAAGTAGCTCTCAGGATATCTTTCCAACAGATGTATGATATGAAATTGGGGTTCGACGTCTAGTGGTTCGCCTATTCACAGTCGATTTTACAATGGTCTCGTTGTGTCTTAAAGAGTCCTTGGCTATGCTGACTCGGGGACGCTTCGTATGTCATGTGCACTGCCTTGTACATTATGGTGCTGTACGATCGAGCCCGTGTAGGACCCACCACAAAAACTTCGGACGAAATCTCTATCATATGTTTGTTCCGGCTTATTCCGCAAGCCAACCCTTGGTTTTATTTTCAGTTGTGGTATTCGAGTTGCTTTGACGTCATATGTTGATTCCATCCCTCTTTGATGTACCTCTTCTACCTGATTCTTCGTGGCTTCGCAATTTAGGAATATGTGACCACTTCAAGAGAAGTGCATTCGTTCATTTTGTTCGGATGTGAAGACTTTATGTTGCAATTTTCATTCCGTTGGATTCACCTTCAATATTTCTCTATTTGTGTGCTAATGGTGGTCAACCTCTTCAGGATGGCTCCTCCAACGCGCACGATTCCGAACCCTGATCCGCCACCACCTCCACCGCCTCCAGAGGCTTGGCAAGCTGTGATAGCCGCAACCAATGCAAATACACAGTTGATCATGCAAATCCTCCAAGAGCGGAATCAAGGCAGTCAAGGGAGTCAAGGCAACAATCAGAACCATTTTGCTACTCTGAACCAGTTCCTCGCTAATGGTCCAAAGACGTTCAGCAATTGTGTAAGCTTTGTTGACTTGGAGACATCTTCTATTGGGAAGGAAAGTGGATATTTTCACTGATCACAAGAGTCTCAAGTACATCTTCACTCAGCCTAATCTCAACCTCAGGCAGACTCGATGGGTCGAAATGATTCAAGAGCACAATCCGAGTATTGAGTATACTCCAGGCAAGGCCAATGTGATTGCTGACGCTTTGAGCAGAAAAGCATATTGCAACAGTCTGATTCTGAAGCCTTATCAACCCGAGCTTTGTGAAGCTTTCCGCAAACTTAATCTGCAAATTGTTCCTCAAGGTTTCCTCGCCAACCTTCAAGTTTCTCCCACCTTGGAAGACCAAATTCGCCAAGCCCAGCTTCTTGATGCTATGGTGAAAAAGGTGAAGATTGGTATTGCAAAGAGTCAGTCCAAGTACAAGTGCTACCGACTTGATGACAAGGACACTCTCTTCTTCGAGGATCGAATTGTTGTGCCCAAAGGTGAACTTCGTAAGGTGATCATGAACGAGGCTCACAACTCTCTCCTCTCCATCCACCCTGGGAGCACGAAGATGTATCAGGATCTCAAGCAAACTTATTGGTGGACTCGAATGAAGCGCGAGATCGCTCAATTCGTGAATGAATGTGATGTCTGCAGAAGAGTGAAGGCAGAACACCAAAGGCCAGCAGGTCTCCTCCAACCTCTTGCCATTCCAGAATGGAAGTTTGACCACATTGAAATGGACTTTGTGACTGGGTTTCCAAAGTCCAAGCGTGGCAATGATGCTATATTCGTCGTCATTGACAAGCTCACCAAAGTGGCTCACTTTCTGCCTATCAAAGAGTCAATCACTGCAGATCAATTGGCGGAACTCTATACCTCTCGAATTGTCTCTCTGCATGGTATTCCTCAAGTGATATCTTCAGACCGTGGCAGCATCTTTACCTCCAAGTTTTGGGATTCTTTTCAGAAGGCCATGGGCACCAACATTCGCTTCAGCACTGCTTTCCATCCTCAAACAAGCGGTCAAGTCGAGCGTGTCAACCAGATTCTTGAAGATATGCTCAGGGCTTGTGTTATCTCCTTCGGCATGAAGTGGGAGGATTGTCTTCCTTATGCTGAATTCTCATACAACAACAGTTTTCAAGCAAGTTCGGGCAAGGCCCCATTTGAAATTCTGTATGGTAGGAAATGCCATACCCCTCTCAACTGGTCTGAAAACGGTGAACATCAGCAGCTGGGTAATGACTTAATCACAGAGGTAGAAGAAATGTGCAAGGTCATTCGTGATAACCTCAAAGCAGCCCAATCCCGCCAGAAGAGCTACTATGATAGTAAGCACCGTGATTTGGCTTTCGATATCGGAGATCATGTTTACCTCCGCATCTCTCCTATGAAAGGGACTCGTCGCTTCGGTATCAAAGGGAAGCTTGCCCCCAGATACGTCGGACCTTTCAAGATTGTCAGCAAGAGAGGCGACCTCGCCTATCAACTCGAGCTTCCTTCAAACTTTGCCAACGTTCATGATGTGTTCCATGTCTCCCAACTCCGAAAGTGCTTCAAGACGCCTGAACGCACCATCAACTTCGAGGACATTGAGCTCCAAGAAGATCTCTCCTATCATGAGCACCTAGTTGCAATCCTTGAAGAGACTGAACGCAGGACTTGCAACAAGTCAATCAAATTTCTCAAAGTCAAGTGGTCACACCATTCCGACCGTGAAGCTACCTGGGAACGCAAGGATCACCTCCGTTCTGAGTACCCGGAGTTCTTTCAGTCCTAGATCTCGGGACGAGATCTTTTCGTAGTGGTGGAGTGTTGTAATGCCCCAGATATAACTTTCCCAATTTGTACTCCAACTCTTGCCATTTCCGGCATTAAGTTATATTTCTTTCTCGGGTTCGGGTCTTTGTCTCGGTGTGTTGTTTTCGTTTTCGTGCATCTCATATCATGTCATCACGTGCATTGCATTTGCATACATGTTCATCTCATGCATTAGAGCATTTTCCCCGTTGTCCGTTTTGCATTCCGGCGCTTCGTTCTCCTCCGGTGGCCCTTTCTAGCTTTCTTTCGTGTGTGGGGATTAAACATTTCCAGATTGGACCGAGACTTGCCATGCGGCCTTGGTTTACTACCGGTAGACCGCCTGTCAAGTTTCATGCCATTTGGACTTCGTTTGATACTCCAACGGTTAACCGAGGGACCGAAAAGGCCTCGTGTGTGTTGCAGCCCAACACCCCTCCATTTTGGCGCAAAACCCACCAAACTCTGCTCCATCGTCTCGGTCGTTCGATCACGATCGCGTGGCCGGAAACCGCACCTCATTTGGACTCTCCTAGCTCCCTCTATGCCTATTTAAACCCCCTCCCGTTTTCGGATCTCCCCTCTCCTCCGAAACCCTAGTCCAAAAAAAAGATCCCGCCGTCGCCGGACGTGTCCGCCCCGGCCGGACAACGTCCGCCGCGCCCCTCGCCCACTCGCCGCTCGCTACGTGGCCCGCCTGCCCGCGCCGCCGCCGAAGCCCACTCGGCCCGGGGAGAGCCCCCGAGGCCTGAGTCGCCGCCGCCCTTCATCCCGCGCGCCCGCCGCCGTTCTTCTTCGCGCCCAGTGGCCGGCGCCGCCGCAGGCCGCATCACGCCGCCGCGGGCGACCTTGCCTCCCCGCCGCCCGGCCAACCGCCCCTCGCCGACCTCGCCTCCCCGCGGTGGCCGGAGCCTCCCCGCCGCCGGATCCGGTTGGGGGAGACCGGATCTGCCTCTCCCTCACCTCCTCACCGCTTCTTCGAGCTCGCCGGAGCTGCTGTGAGCTCGCCGGAGTTGCCTCGGTTCGCGCGCCGAGGAACCCTAGATCCGAACACGGTTGACTTTTTCCCCTCCAACCCTGATTTTTGTGCTATGTTTGACTGCTCATATCTCCGCATCCGTAGCTCCGTTTTGGGCATATGATATATCAAAATCTTCGTCTCGACGAGTACATCATTTCATTCCATTGCATCATTTGCATTTGAGTTCATCTTGATGCCCAAGATGCTGTTAGAAGGAGGCATCGTGTGTTAAATTGCAGATCCATTAGCTCATCAATGACTTTTGTCATTTTTGCCATGATTGTTGTGTGCATGATATGCCTGTGAGTCTTTGGGATGAATTGTTAAGTATTTTGTCTTTGTTCCAAAGGTGCCACCCATGCATTTTTAGGAGGTGTGTGGTGTCTTGTGCAAGCTTGCAAAGAGGGGCACCTGAGTAATCTGTTTTTAGGGACATAAGTGTTTTTCACTAAGTCTGGGATATTTTAGTTCATGATGCCATATGTTCAGCTTGTTTCCTAGTGATCCATGCCTCTTTTGAGCATGATCAGTAAGGGATATTTGTTAATCTTGTTATGCTCTATCCATCCATGTCTTTTCTTGTTGTGTTGGAGCACCCTAGGTTGAGTCAATCGAGCTCAACTTTTGCATCATTGTTAATTTGGGCAGATCGTGAACTCTTTTGCGATTTTGCCGATGCTATTGCTAGTGATCCGTGCATGCTATGCCATTGTTCTTGCCATGTATAGCTAGCATTTTGTGCCTTTTTATGGATATATGCTTGCCTTGCCATGACTTGCATCGTAGTGAGTGCATCGAGCTCGTTTACATGCCTCCGTGAGTTATAATTTCAGCATGTCTCAGTTTTCACTAAGTCTGAAAACTGATTGTGTGTCATCAATGTTCGTGTGCTCGTTAGAGTATTTTGTGAACCATTTTGGCCCCAGGTCACTTTGGGTGTTTTGTTAAGCTTGTTGAGTAGCTCCATGCCATGTTCTTACTTGGCATGTTCAGGTTGTGTTTCATGTTGTTTTGCTGCTCCGAAGAGAGCATCGTGGTCTGAAATTTCAGACTAGTGTTAATTTGAATAAGTCTGAAATCTGTTTTGCATATTCAGTTTTGCCATGCTTGTTTGGACCTCATAATGGATGAATTTTGCTATGGCTCAGTGCTAGTGATTTGTTAAGCATCTTGTGTACATCCCTTCCATGTATTTTTTTTCATGTTTGGTGGCTGTAGCAAGTTCATTTCGTTGCATTTAGGAGCCTACTTGCTGTAAATCGCAGATCGGTTCGTTTCGTAAAACGCTTGCCATTTCGAAACCGTAGCTCCGATTCCTATGATCTTTATATCGTTTTCAGGTGATTTCATCCCCTCTATCCTTGGCACACTTGGTTATCCAAGTTGAGGCCAGGTTCATGCATTTCCTGTCACGTCTTGCATTTTGCATCCCGCATCGCATCCCACATAGCATACCATCTTTGCACATTATTGGTTGCCCTTGCACATGGTTGATTGTATCCTTGTTGCTTGTTTGTGTTGTTGGGTAGAGCCGGGAGACGAGTTCGCTAACGAGGAGCCCGTTGAGTTTGCTTTTGAGGATCCAGTCAACTCTGACAACTGTGCAGGCAAGATGATCATACCCTCGAAATCACTACTATCTTTGCTATGCTAGTGTGATCGCTCTTTTGCTTTGCCAATGCTACGATGCCTACCACTTTCTTGTCAGCCTCCCAATTGCCATGATTGAGCCTCTAACCCACCTTTGTCCTAGCAAACTGTTGATTGGCTATGTTACCGCTTTGCTCAGCCCTTCTTATAGCGTTGTTAGTTGCAGGTAAAGATTGGAGCCGTTCCTTGTTGGAACATTTATTTACTTGTTGGGATATCATTATATTGCTATGTTATCTTAATTCATCTATATACTTGGTAAAGGGTGGAAGGCTCGGCCTCTCGCCTAGTGTTTTGTTCCACTCTTGCCGCCCTAGTTTCCGTCATATCGGTGTTATGTTCCCGGATTGTTGCGTCCCTTACGCGGTTGGGCTATAATGGGAACCCCTTGATAGTTCGCCTTGATTAAAGCTTTTCCAGCAATGCCCAACATTGGTTTTACCATTTTCCACCTAGCCACTTTTTCCCTTGGGTTTCCGGAGCCCGAGGGTCATCTTATTTTAAACCCCCCCGAGCCAGCGCTCCTCTGAGTGTTGGTCCAAACCGTCAGCCGCCGGTGGCTACCACGAGCAACTCTGGGCTGGCCTACCTGAAGTTTAGACCATCTGAGTGTGCCCTGAGAAAGAGATATGTGCAGCTCCTATCGGGATTTGTCGGCACATTCGGGCGGTGTTGCTGGACTTGTTTTGACCTGTCGAATCATCTTGTTGTACCGAGATACCGAGTCTGATCGGTGTGTCTTGGGTGGAGGTTTATTCCTTCGTTGACCATGAGAGCTTGTTATGGGCTAAGTTGGGACCCCCCTGCAGGGATTGATCTTTCGAAAGCCGTGCCCGCGGTTATGGGCAGATGGGAATTTGATAATGTTCGGTTGTAGATAACTTGAACCTTAATTAATTAAAATGAATCAACTGAGTGTGTTGCCGTGCTGGCCTCTTCTCGGCGGGGTCCGGGAAGCGGACACGGTGTTGGAGTTATGTTTGCGCAGGTTGCTCTCTAGTTCCTCGCTCGTGCTTTGCCTCCTCTTCTCACTCTCTTTTGCGAATAAGTTAGCCACCATATATGCTAGTCGCTTGCTGCAGCTCCACTTACATCACCCCTTTCCTACCTATTAAGCTTAAATAGTCTTGATCGCGAGGGTGCGAGATTGCTGAGTCCCTGTGGCTCACAGATTACTATTACACCAGATGCAGGGACAGATGATACAGCTCTAGATGGGGCGCTTGAGCTCAAGTGGGAGTACGACGAGGACTCTCAGCGTTACTATGTGTCTTTTCCTGATGATCAGTAGTGGTGCCCAATCGGGGTTAGATTCAGGGCCTTGTCGCATGTTGGGGGTCTTTCCTATTTTGGCGCCGTAGTCGGGCCATGAGTGAATTGTATGATGGATGTTATTTATGTACTTTGATGTGACGTGGCGAGTGTAAGCCAACTATGTACCTCCCCTTTATCTTATTTATATACATGGGATGTGTGATGATTTCCCGACTTGCGACATTGCTTTCAATGCGGCTATGCCTCTAAGTCATGCCTCGACACGTGGGAGATATAGCCGCATCGAGGGCGTTACACATGGGCTGCCCCTTCTCCTTTCCACTAAGGCCCATTTAGCTCCCGGGGGGTTCCGGTAACCTCCCGGTACTCCGGTAAAATCCCGATTTTACCCGGAACACTTCCGATATCCAAACAGAGGTTTCCCATATATCAATCTTTATGTCTAGACCATTTCGAGACTCCTCGTCATGTCCGTGATCACATCCGGGACTCCGAACTAACTTCAGTACATGAAAATGCATAAACTCATAATAACTATCATCGTAACGTTAAACGTGCGGACCCTAAGGTTCGAGAACAATGTAGACATGACCGAGACACGTCTCCGGTCAATAACCAATAGCGGGACCTGGATGCCCATATTGGCTCCTACATATTCTACGAAGATCTTTATCGGTCAGACCGCATAACAACATACGTTGTTCCCTTTGTCATCGGTATGTTACTTGCCCGAGATTCGATCGTCGGTATCCAATAGCTAGTTCAATCTCGTTACCGGAAAGTCTATTTACTCGTTCTGTAATACATCATCCTGCAACTAACTCATTAGTTGCAATGCTTGCAAGGCTTATGTGATGTGCATTACCAAGAGGGCCCAGAGATACCTCTCCGACAATCGGAGTGACAAATTCTAATCTCGAAATACGCCAACCCAACATATACGTTTGGAGACACCTGTAGAGCTCCTTTATAATCACCCATTTACGTTGTGACGTTTGGTAGAACACAAAGTGTTCCTCCGGTAAACGGGAGTTGCATAATCTCATAGTCATAGGAACATGTATAAGTCATGAAGAAAGCAATAGCAACATACTAAACGATCGGGTGCTAAGCTAATGGAATGGGTCATGTCAATCAGGTCATTCACCTAATGATGTGATCCCATTAATCAAATAACAACTCTTTGTCCATGGTTAGGAAACATAACCATCTTTGATTAACGAGCTAGTCAAGTAGAGGCATACTAGTGACACTCTGTTTGTCTATGTATTCACACATGTATTATGTTTCCGGTTAATACAATTCTAGCATGAATAATAAACATTTATCACGATATAAGGAAATAAATAATAAGTTTATTATTGCCTCTAGGGCATATTTCCTTCAGTCACCCACTTGCACTAGAGTCAATAATCTAGTTCACATCGCCATGTGATTTAACAGCAATAGTTCACATCACCATGTGATTAACACCCATAGTTCACATCGTCATGTGACCAACACTCAAAGGGTTTACTAGATTCAGTAATCTAGTTCACATATCTATGTGATTAACACCCAAAGAGTACTAAGGTGTGATCATGTTTTGCTTGTGAGATAATTTTAGTCAACGGGTCTGTCACATTCAGATCCGTAAGTATTTTGCATGTTCTATGTCTACAATGCTCTACACGGAGCTACTCTAGCTAATTGCCCCCACTTTCAATATGTATCCAGATTGAGACTTAGAGTCATCTGGATTAGTGTCAAAAACTTGCATCGATGTAACCCTTTACGACGAATCTTTTGTCACCTCCGTAATCGAGAAACATGTCCTTATTCCAGTAAGGGTAATTTTGACCGTTGTCCATTGATCTACTCCTAGATCACTATTGTACTCCCTTGTTTAACACAGTGTAGGGTATACAATAGATCTGGTACACAACATGGCATACTTTATAGAACCTATGGCTGAGGCATAGGGAATGACTTTCATTCTCTTTCTATCTTCTGCCGTGGTCGGGCTTTGAGTCTTACTCAATTCCACACCTTGTAATACAGGCAAGAACTCTTTCTTTGACTGTTCCATTTTGAACTACTTCAAAATCTTGTCAAGGTATGTATTCATTGAAAAACTTATCAAGCGTCTTGATCTATCTCTTTAGATCTTGATGCTCAATATGTAAGCAGCTTCACCGAGGTTTTTTTTGAAAAACTCCTTTCAAACACTCCTTTATGCTTTACAGAATAATTCTACATTATTTCTGATCAACAACATGTCATTCACATATACTTATCAGAAATGTTGTAGTGCTCCCACTCACTTTCTTGTAAATACAGGCTTCACTGCAAGTCTGTATAAAACTATATGCTTTGATCAAAGTTATCAACGCGTATATTCCAACTCCGAGATGCCTGCACCAGTCCATAAATGGATCGCTGGAGCTTGCATATTTTGTTAGCACCTTTAGGACTGACAAAACCATCTTGTTGCATCACATACAACTCTTCTTTAATAAATCCATCAAGGAATGCAGTTTTGTTTATCCATTTGCCAGATTTCATAAAATGCGGCAATTGCTAACATGATTCGGACAGACTTAAGCATAGATACGAGTGAGAGAATCTCATCGTGGTCAACACCTTGAACTTGTCAAAAACCTTTTGAGACAATTCTAGCTTTGTAGATAGTAACACTACTATCAGCGTCCGTCTTCCTCTTGAAGATCCATTTATTTTCTATGGCTTGCCGATCATCAGGCAAATCCATCAAAGTCCATACTTTGTTCTCATACATGGATCATATCTCAGATTTCATGGCCTCAAACCATTTCGCGGAATCAGGGCTCATCATCGCTTCCTCATAGTTCGCAAGTTCGTCATGGTCTAGTAACATGACTTCCAGAACAGGATTACTGTACCACTCTGGTGCGGATCTCACTCTGGTTTACCTACGAGATTTGGTAGTAACTTGACCTGAAGTTACATGATCATCATCATTAGCTTCCTCACTAATTGGTATAGTAGTCACAGGAACAGATTTCTGTGATGAACTACTTTCCAATAAGGGAGCAGGTACAGTTACCTCATCAAGTTCTACTTTCCTCCCACTCACTTCTTTCGAGAGAAACTCCTTCTCTAGAAAAACTCCGAATTTGGCAACAAAAGTCTTGCCTTCGGATTTGTGATAGAAGGTGTACCCAACAGTCTCCTTTGGGTTTCCTATGAAGACATATTTCTCCGATTTGGGTTTGAGCTTATCAGGATGAAACTTCTTCACATAAGCATTGCAACCCCAAACTTTGAGAAACGACAACTTTGGTTTCTTGCCAAACCACAGTTCATTCGGTGTCGTCTCAACATATTTAGATGGTGCCCTTTTAACGTGAATGCAGCTGTCTCTAATGCATAACCCCAAAACGATAGTGGTAGATTGGTAAGAGACATCATAGTTCGCACTATATCTTAATAAAGTACGGTTATGACGTTCGGACACACCATTACACTATGGTGTTCCAGGTGGCGTGAGTAGTGAAACAATTTCACATTGTTTTAATTGAATGCCAAACTCGTAACTCAAATATTTTACCTCTGCGATCATATCGTAGAAACTTTTATTTTTCTTGTCACGATGATTTTCCACTTCACTCTGAAATTCTTTGAACTTTTCAAATGTTTCAGACTTATGTTTCATCAAGTAGATATACCCATATCTGCTCAAATCATCTGTGAAGGTCAGAAAATAATGATACCCACCGCGAGCCTTAACACTCATCGGATCACATACATCAGTATGTATTATTTCCAATAAGTCAGTTTTTTGCTCCACTGTTCCGGAGAACGGAGTCTTAGTCGTCTTGCCCATGAGGCATGGTTCGCAAGCATCAAGTGATTCATATTCAAGTGATTTCAAAATCCCATCAGCATGGAGTTTCTTCATGCGCTTTACACCAATATGATCTAAACGGCAGTGCCACAAATAAGTTGCACTATCATTATTAACTTTGAATCTTTTGGTTTCAATATTATGAATATGTGTATCACTATGATCGAGATCCAACGAACTATTTTCATTGGGTGTGTAACCATATAAGGTTTTATTCATGTAAACAGAACAACAATTTATTCTCTTACTTAAATGAATAACCGTATTACAATAAACATGATCAAATCATATTCATGCTCAATGCAAACACCAAATAACACTTATTCAGGTTCAACACTAATCCCGAAAGTATAGGGACTGTGCGATGATGATCATATCAATCTTGGAATCACTTCCAACACACATCGTCACTTCACCCTTAACTAGTCTCTGTTTATTCTGCAACTCTTGTTTCGAGTTACTAATCTTAGCAACTGAACCAGTATCAAATACTGAGGGGTTGCTATAAACACTAGTAAAGCATACATCAATAACATGTATATCAAATATACTTATGTTCACTTTGCCATCCTTCTTAGCCGCCAAATACTTGGAGTAGTTCCGCTTCCAGTGACTAGTCCCTTTGCAGTAGAAGCACTTAGTCTCAGGCTTAGGATCAGATTTGGGCTTCTTCACATGAGTAGCAACTTGCTTGCCGTTCTTTTGAAGTTCCCCTTCTTCCCTTTGCCCTTTTCTTGAAACTAGTGATTTTGTCAACCATCAACACTTGATGTTTTTCTTGATTTCTACCTTCGTTGATTTCAGCATCACGAAGAGCTTGGGAGTTGTTTCCGTTATCCCTTGATTATATAGTTCATCACGAAGTTCTACTAACTTGGTGATGGTGACTAGAGAATTCTGTCAATCACTATCTTATCTGGAAGATTAACTCCCACTTGATTCAAGCGATTGTAGTACCCAGACAATCTGAGCACATGCTCACTGGTTGAGCGATTCTCCTCCATCTTTTAGCTGTAGAACTTGTTGGAGACTTCATATCTCTCAACTCGGGTATTTGCTTGAAATATTAACTTCAACTCCTGGAACATCTCATATGGTCCATGACGTTCAAAACGTCTTTGAAGTCCCGATTCTTAGCCGTTAATCATGGTGCACTTAAACTATCAAGTAGTCATCATATTGAGCTAGCCAAACGTTCATAACGTCTACATCTGCTCCTACAATAGGTCTGTCACCTAGCGCTGCATCAAAGACATAATTCTTCTGTGCAGCAATGAGGATAAACCTCAGATCACGGATCCAATCCGCATCATTGCTACTAACATCTTTCACCACAAATTTCTCTAGGAACATATCAAAATGAACATATGAAAGCAACAACGCGAGCTATTGATCTACAACATAGATATGCTAATACTACCAGGACTAAGTTCATGATAAATTAAAGTTCAATTAATCATATTACTTAAGAACTCCCACTTAGATAGACATACCTCTAATCCTCTAAGTGATCACGTGATCCAAATCAACTAAACCATAACCGATCATCACGTGAGATGGAGTAGTTTTCAATGGTGAACATTGTTATGTTGATCATATCTACTATATGATTCACGCTCGACCTTTCAGTCTCTGTGTTCTGAGGCCATATCTGCATATGCTAGGCTCGTCAAGTTTAACTTGAGTATTCTGCGTGTGCAAAAACTGGCTTGCACCCGTTGTAGATGGACGTAGAGTTTATCACACCCGATCATCACGTGGTGTCTGGGCATGACGAACTTTGGCAACGGTGCATACTCAGGGAGAACACTTCTTGATAATTTAGTGAGAGATCATCTTATAATGCTACCGTCAATCAAAGCAAGATAAGATGCATAAAAGGATAAACATCACATGCAATCATTATAAGTGATATGATATGGACATCATCATCTTGTGCTTGTGATCTCCATCTCCGAAGCACCGTCATGATTACCATCGTCACCGGCGCGACACCTTGATCTCCATCGTAGCATCGTTGTCGTCTAGCCAATCTTATGCTTCCACGACTATCGCTACCGTTTAGTGGTAAAGTAAAGCATTACATCGAGATTGCATTGCATACAATAAAGCGACAACCATATGGCTCCTGTCGGTTGCCGATAACTCGGTTACAAAACATGATCATCTCATACAATAAAATTTAGCATCATGTCTTGACCATATCACATCACAACATGCCCTGCAAAAACAAGTTAGACGTCCTCTACTTTGTTGTTGCAAGTTTTACATGGCTGCTACGGGCTTAAGCAAGAACCAATCTCACCTACGCATCAAAACCACAACGATAGTTTGTCAAGTAGACTCCGTTTTAACCTTCGCAAGGACCGGGCATAGCCATACTTGGTTCAACTAAAGTTGGAGAGACAGTCGCCCGCAAGCGACCTATGTGCAAAGCACGTCGGGAGAACCGGTCTCGCGTAAGCGTACGCGTAAAGTTGGTCCGGGTTGTCTCGTCCAACAATACCGCCGAACCAAAGTATGACATGCTGGTAGGAAGTATGACTTATATCGCCCACAACTCACTTGTGTTCTACTCGTGCATAAAACATCAAACCATAAAACCTAGGCTCGGATGCCACTGTTGGGGAACGTAGTAATTTCAAAATTTTCCTACGCACACGTAAGATCATGGTGATGCACAACAACGAGAGGGGAGAGTGTTGTCTACGTACCCACGCAGACCGACTGCAGAAGCGTTGACGCAACGTAGAGGAAGTAGTCGTACGTCTTCCCGATCTGACCGATCGAAGCACCGTTACTCCGGCACCTCCGAGTTCTTAGCACACGTACAGCTCGATGACGATCCCCGGGCTCCGATCCAGCAAAGCTTCAGGGATGAGTTCCGTCAGCACGATGGCGTGGTGACGATCTTGATGTTCTACCGTCGCAGGGCTTCGCCTAAGCACTGCTACAATATGATCGAGGTAGAATATGGTGGCAGGGGGCACCGCACACGGCTAAGGAACGATCTCAATGATCAACTTGTGTGTCTAGAGGTGCCCCCTACTTCCGTATATAAAGGAGCCAAGGGGGAGGGGTGCGGCCGGCCAGGAGGAGGGCGCAGGAGGAGTCCTACTCCTACCGGGAGTAGGACTCCCCCCCAATCCTAGTTGGAATAGGATTCCCTGAGGGGGGGAGAGAGAGAGGGGGGCCGGTCACCTCTCCTTGTCCTAATAGGACTAGGGGAGGGGGGAGGCGTGCGGCCCATCATGGGCTGCCCCTTCTCCTTTCGACTAAAGCCCACTAAGGCCCATTTAGCTCCCGGGGGGTTCCGGTAACCTCCCGGTACTCCGGTAAAATCCCGATTTTACCCGGAACACTTCCGATATCCAAACAGAGGCTTCTAATATATCAATCTTTATGTCTTGACCATTTCGAGATTCCACGTCATGTCCGTGATCACATCTGGGACTCCGAACTAACTTCGGTACATCAAAATGCATAAACTCATAATAACTGTCATCGTAACATTAAGCGTGCGGACCCTACGGTTCGAAAACAATGTAGACATGACCGAGACACATTTCTGGTCAATACCCAATAGCGGGACCTGGATGCCCATATTGGCTCCTACATATTCTACGAAGATCTTTATCGGTCCGACCGCATAACAACATACGTTGTTCCCTTTGTCATCGGTATGTTACTTGCCCGAGATTCGATCGTCGGTATCCAATACCTAGTTCAATCTCATTACTGGCAAGTCTCTTTACTCGTTCTGTAATACATCATCCCGCAACTAACTCATTAGTTGCAATGCTTGCAAGGCTTATGTGATGTGCATTACCGAGAGGGCCCAGAGATACCTCTCCAACAATTGGAGTGACAAATTCTAATCTCGAAATACGCCAACCCAACATCTACCTTTGGAGACACCTGTAGAGCTCCTTTATAATCACCCATTTACGTTGTGACATTTGGTAGCACACAAAGTGTTCCTCCGGTAAACGGGAGTTGCATAATCTCATAGTCATAGGAACATGTATAAGTCATGAAGAAAGCAATAGGAACATACTAAACGATCGGGTGCTAAGCTAATGGAATGGGTCATGTCAATCAGATCATTCACCTAATGATGTGATCCCGTTAATCAAATAACAACTCTTTGTCCATGGTTAGGAAACATAACCATCTTTGATTAACGAGCTAGACAAGTAGAGGCATACTAGTGACTCTCTGTTTGTCTATGTATTCACACATGTATTATGTTTCTGGTTAATACAATTCTAGCTTGAATAATAAACATTTATCACGATATAAGGAATTAAATAATAACTTTATTATTGCCTCTAGGGCATATTTCCTTCAAATCATTGACCATAGCAAGTACGTGATCACCGGTACGCATGGCGGGCTTCTTCCGGTGATCTGCCTCGCCTGTGAAATGCTTGCCTTTCTTTCGACATTGACGGTTGGTCGGAAGAAATTGACGATGGCCTAGGTACACATTCTTCCTGCATTTGTCCAGGTATATACTTTTAGTGTCAACTAAATAGTGCGTGCATGCGTGGTATCCTTTGTTTGTCTGTCCAGAAAGGTTACTGAGAGCGGGCCAATCGTTGATGGTCATGAACAGCAACACCTTTAGGTTAAATTCCTACGGTATGTGCTCATCCCACGTACGTACACCATTTCCATCCCACAGCTGTAAAAGTTCTTCAACTAATGGCCTTAGGTACACATCAATGTCGTTGTCGGGTTGCTTAGGGCCTTGGATTAGAACTGGCATCATAATCAACTTCCGCCTCATGCACATCTAAGGAGGAAGGTTATACATACATAGACACTACTAGGGAAAACCTTATACACATAATCTTAGCAGCAGCGCGGCTTAAAAACAAACGCTTCTGCTAATTAGCAGTAGTGAGCTTTAGAAAAGAGCGCTACTAATGACTAAGTAGCAGCCCTCTAGGTGAAAGAGCGCTACTACTATAATTGCCACGGTGTTGCCCCCAGGGTAGATATAGTAGTAGTGCCCTTCCCATGGACGCGCTACTACTAAAGAACTTAGTAGCAGCGGTTTTCATCAAAACACGCTACTGTTAAGTATCACCGCAACTAATTAAGTTTAGTCCCATACTGCTAAGCGAACAAGGTGTTTACCACCTTAAATATGCTACTTCTCAACCTATCTCGAGCACTTGGTCTTCATTGAACTATATGTGTATGATTTGTGGTTGCAATATGAATCCTTGCCTATACCAATACAGGTACGGTGAGGATTCATGTTGACTATTTAGATTATACACAAAAAGATCAATGATGACAAATGTATATTTTTCTATAACTGCTTCCATTAACAGTAGCGGTTTTCACTAAAGCGCGCTATAGATAAGTTAGCTATAGCGCGTTTTCCATATGAGCGCTACTGCTAGTTCGATTTAACCACCCCCGGATCAAAATTTCGCCCCCCGGCCTGTTCCCCTACTCCTGTCGCCGCCGCCCGAGCCCGCCTGCCCTCACCGTCGCCGCCCGAGCCCGCCCTCAACCTCACCGCCGCCTCCCGCCGCCGCTCTCGACCACACTCTCGCCACCCTCGACCTCACCGCCGCCACCCTCGACCGAGCCCGCCGCCCAGGACCGCCGCCTCCCGATCCCGAGCCCGCCCTCGCCGCCCCTCCATCACCGAGCACCTCCCCGCCACCGTCTCTCCCTCTGTAAGCCCCCCACCCCTCCCCCACCCCTTCTCTCTTTGCTTAGTTAGTAGATGATTTTAGTAGTAGTAGATGTTAATTTAGGGTTCATAGATAACGATTTTCAGAAGTAGTGGATATTAATTACTAGTAGTGATGGTAAACTAGTTGTATAATTAGAAGTAGTAGATGTTAATTAGTAGTAGATGTAGTAGTTAGATGTTAATTAGTAGTAGTAGATGTACTAGTTTCTTTCTATTTATACTAAGTTTATATTTAGTAAGAACTAGTTGAATTAATAGAACTAGTTTAGTTTTAGTTGAACTAGTTAAGTTTTAGTTGAACTAGTATAGTAAGTAAATTAATAACCAGTTGAACTACTTTATTTTTAGAAAGAACTAGTTTTTTTTTCTTTTTATACTAAGTTTATATTTAGTAAGAACTAGTTGAAGTAATAGAACTAGTTGAACATGTCATATTTGTTGTTATTTTTTAGTTTATGCAATTATTTCATGTTTTGGTTACACCTCCGAGTGGCCTATGTTTTGCCGGAGTGTTGATTAATTTCCGTTCCGGCACATTTCAGGCGCTCGATATGTCCTTTTTTTAGCAAAGTTCATGCCGGATTTTTCCGTGAATTCTAGCATGACTTGTGCTAGAATATGTACAAGTTTAATCTTTGAATTATGAACGTAGGAAATGTCGTGCTCGGACGACGACAGTCTCCCGGGGGAGTGCAGCTGGTGCCACGATGATTGAGGTATGTGCGACAGGTTCGTTGAGTTGGATGAAGATCGGCGCTTCAGCATTAAGCTCGAGGAGACCTTCGATGTTGAAACGGTACGCAACAACTACAAGTGTTTTTTTCGTAATTAAGCATGACTTCAACTATTTCAACGTCTAATTTTCATCTTTTACAATTCGACTAGCTTATCCCATGCCATGCAAGACGCTATGTCTTGGAGAGGATGGGTTTTGAAGACCATGAAAATTATGAAACAAAGAAAATACACCTAAGGACCCATCATGATATCGATTTTGAAGTAAATCTGTACAACTCTCAGAGTGTAACCCATTTTGGTTGCCAAAATTGGGAAGCACTTTGCAAAATGTATGGTTTTTATGAGGGTATGATTGTCACCATGGATCTTGGTAATCCTGACATCGAGCAAGACAATATGGACATTTGGGTCCTTGTTGATACGCTTCCGATTCTACCGCAATGTGAGTTTCTCAAACATAGTTATTAACTAATTTATATTGTTTATTTCAAAATAGTTGTCATCTTATTTCCATTGACAGCTTATTTTGAATTTTCAAAGAATGTGCAGAAGATGGTAGACAAAACCCACTACACTGATGGCTCCGAATTAACTTATAAGCAGAAAAGTCATGTGATTGCTTATTGTACTTTTCTTGAGAATTACAATACCTATTATCGAACTCCTCCAAATTATGGTGAATACGTGCCACTAGTGCATGTGTTGAACCACGTTAACTTCTATGGAGATACTCTGGTAAGATTTTTTACTATTACAACATCCGTGCATCTTTTGCATACTTCTAAAACTAGGACATCACTGCTAACTACGAAGTTATTACTATGTTTTTCAACAGGAAATCCCGATGGATTGTGTGCCTCATCTGATGTATCAGAATGGTCGCCTTGCAGTTATGAACATACAGCCAGGTGAATCTAAGGAGCTCACCTGTGCATATCGGATTTCTAAAAGCGGTGAACACATGCTAATCAAAGAATGGAAAAAATGTTTGGACATTCGCAAGGAGGTTCTTGGAAGTAACATTAAGCGAAAGGCAAGAATTGGAGACAGGATAATCTCCATTCTCCATAATGGAGAGTCAGGGGCTATCTTGTTTTTTGCTATTTTACCTTAGAGAATATAGTAGGTCCTAAGAGAATGTAGTAGGTCCTATGAGGTACAATATGTTTTTTATGTGACACAATATGTTAGAGTTGATGATTTGAGGAGTACTTGTGATTATGACTAGTGACCAATGATATGATGATGATGATGATAAGTTGTTAATGATATGATGATGATGATGATGATATTTATTATATCATTGGGTGAAAGAACCGCTGATTAGTTTCAAGTGGATGTCCATCCACTTGAAACTACTCCACGCGGTTCTTTCACCCCGTGATGTAATAACTCATTATGATGTAAAAACAGTTTCTAAATTCCTGTTGTATGAAAACTTGTCTAAAGGTGTACGAATACAACATGAAATTAAAAAGAAATGAAATACGAAATAATAGTAGTAGCGCGGGCAGGGAGAAGCGCTACTACTAATTACCAGTAGCGCTCCTCCGAGAACTCGCTACTACTAAGTCGATTTAGCAGTAGTGTGTGAGGAGGCACGCTACTGCTACACGTTAGCTGTAGCGCCTTATCAGGAGCGCATAACCCCGCGCTACTGATAGGTCTAAAACCCGCGCTGCTGCTAGGCTTTTCCCTAGTAGTGAGAGTCAAGGGCCAGGTGTTGTGATTGCTGCTCTGCTCCCCGAAAGGATTAATGTCATCCGTGCTTAAAGCAAACTATACATTCCTTGGGTCCTTTTCAAACTCATCCCAGTACTTTCTCTCGATTTTCTCCACTACGACCCGTCAGCGGGTGCTCTTAACTTCCCGTCTTTCTTCCGGTCCTCACTGTGCCATCGCATCAACTTGGCATGCTCTTCTTTTCTGAACAGACGTTTCAACCGTGGTATTATAGGAGCATACCACATCACCTTCGCAGGAACCCTCTTCCTGGGGGCTCGCCGTCAACATCACGAGGGTCATCTCGTCTGATCTTATACCGCAATGCACTGCATACCGGGCATGCGTTCAGATCCTTGTATGCACCGCGGTAGAGGATGCAGTCATTAGGGCATGCATGTATCTTGTCCACCTCCAATCCTAGAGGGCATACGACCTTCTTTGCTGCGTATGTACTGTCGGGCAATTCGTTATCCTTTGGAAGCTTCTTCTTCAATATTTTCAGTAGCTTCTCAAATCCTTTGTCAGCCACAGCATTCTCTGCCTTCCACTACAGCAATTCCAGTACGGTACCGAGCTATGTGTTGCCATCTTCGCAATTGGGGTACAACCCTTTTTTGTGATCCTCTAACATGCGATCGAACTTCAGCTTCTCCTTTTGACTTTCGCATTGCGTCCTTGCATCGACAATGACCCGGCGGAGATCATCATCATCGGGCACATCGTCTGGTTCCTCTTGATCTTCTGCAGCTTCACCTGTTGCAACATCATTGGGCACATCGTCTGGTTCCTCTTGATCTTCACTAGCTCCCCCCGTTGCAGCATCACCGTATTCAGGGGGCACATAGTTGTCATCATACTCTTCTTCTTCGCTGTCTTCCATCATAACCCCTATTTCTCCGTGCCTCGTCCAAACATTATAGTGTGGCATGAAACCCTTGTAAAGCAGGTGGGAGTGAAGTATTTTCCGGTTAGAGTAAGACCACGTATTCCCACATTCAGTGCATGGACAACACATGAAACCATTCTGCTTGTTTGCCTCAGCCGCATCAAGAAACTCATGCACGCCCTTAATGTACTCGGAGGTGTGTCTGTCACCGTACATCCATTGCCGGTTCATCTACGTGCATTATATATAATGAAGTGTCCAAATTAATAGAAGTTCATCATCACATTAAAACCAAAGTACATACATAGTTCTCATCTAACAACATATAGCTCTCCAGAGCATCTAACTAATTAAACCATACATTGAAACTATGTAAAACATTTCAATGCGAAAACAAATGCGATCATAATCGCAACCAAGGTAACAATTGATCCAATAACATAATGATACTAAGCCTTGGTATGAATGGCATATTTTCTAATCTTTCTAATCTTCAAGCGCATTGCATCCATCTTGATCTTGTGATCATCGACGACATCCGCAACATGCAACTCTAATATCATCTTCTCCTCCTCAAACTTTTTTATTTTTTCCTTCAACAAATTTTTTTCTTCTTCAACTAAATTTAACCTCTCAACAATAGGGTCGGTTGGAATTTCCGATTCACATACATCCTACATAAATAAAATCTATGTCACGTTGATCGGCATAATTTTCGTAAACAATAAATGAACCAATAGTTATAAAGATAATATATATACCACATCTGAATCATAGACAAGACGAGGGCCGATGGGGGTGGATACCAAAACCATCGCACTATATAAGATGCAATAATGAAAGTAAGAAAATAATAAAAGTATCTATGTAAACATACAAGTAAGAATATTTTTCCTTTCAGAAAGAAGATAAGAACAAGAGGCTCACCACGGTGGTGCCGGCGATGAGCTCGACGCGGGTGAAGACGGGGACGGGGCGTGACGGACCGCTAAACCTAGACAAATATTGAGGAAAATGGAGGTTGGAGGTCGAGCTTGGATAGGAGAAATCTTAAGTAGTCTGGCTCGGGCATTCCATCAAACACCTTGTGTGCATAGGAGGTGAGCTAGAGCACCACCAAGCCCTCTCCCCCTCGGCCAGAAAAAAACATAGCAGTGTGCTCTGCTCTTACGCGAGGGGGCATATATAGTCACCTCATTGGTACCGGTTGGTGGCATGAACCGGGACTAAAGGGGAGCCTTTGGTCCCGGTTCAAGCCACCAACCGAGACCAATGGTGGTGGGCCAGGAGCGAGGCCCATTGGTCCCGGTTCGTCCCACCAACCGGGACCAAAAGGTCTAGACGAACCGGGACCAATGGCCCATGTGGCCCGGCCGGCCCCCTGGGCTCACGAACCGGGTCCAATGGCCCCATTGGTCCCGGTTCTGGACTGAACCGAGACTAATGGGCTGACCCGGCCTAGACCGTTGCCCCCTTTTCTACTAGTGGAAGACTGTCTTCATAATTTTTTAGCTCAAAAGGAGGAGCCTAGGTGGTACTTCCTTTCGAAGTACCACACTGGACAGAAATATGAATGTTGAAGCTGGGCTCAAAGTAATGAACGGATTAAACTGAAATTTGGTGGGGGTGGTTATTTGGGCATAGGAAAGCACTATAGAAAATTGATACCATTTGGACATGCCAAAGTGGTACTTCCTTCACAATGTTATTCCCTGGACAGAAACTTGGGAAAATTAGCGAGAGAAATTGGATAAATGAAATGAGCTCAAATTTGGTGTAGGTAAGTTATATAGGTATGGTCATGCCCTGGTAAATTTTCAGATCATTTGGGTAAGCCTATCTAGTACTTCACAAAGCTTCTCTCCAGATACAAACTTTGGAAATTTCCTGAGAAAGATTTACCAGGAAAATGGAGCTGAACATTATCATGTGACAATGATTTGCGTATGGAAGAGTGCCCAAATAATTTGAGGGTAATAGGAGGGATCTGGATAACACTTGCTTTGCAATGTGCCAATTCGGCCATAAAATATAAATTGAACCTGGGCTCACATAGATGATTTGACTGAGCTACAATTTGGAGGAGGGTGGTAATTTGGGCATATGAAGGAATAGTATAAATTTCATGTCATTTGGATATATATAAATGGTACTTCCTTCACAAAGCTTCTAGGTGGAAAAAAACTTTGGAAATTTGCCGAGGAAGATTTACTGGGCAAATGGAGCTGAATTTTGTCATGAGGCAATGATTTGGATAGGAAAGAGTGCCCAAAAATTTGGAGGGCAATCAAGAATATATAAATAGCACTTCCTTCACAAAGTATTATTATGAACAGAATAGGAAAATGAATATTGTTGAATTATTTTTGAACTAGGCAAGGAATGATTATTACATATTTGATGAAGATATGACCCAAAGAATTTATTAGATTTTATTTTGGAATTTTGGGAATGACAGAAATATAGGTTGCTTCACAACATAGGGCAAAAATTGACACATGGACATGACACATAGGCAAAACTGATGAGGTGGCGCCTAGTCATAGCAATGCACCACAATTTACAAGGTTATGACCATCTAATTTGGTCGTGATCAGACAGAAATAAGGCAGCAGGCCAGTGTTGTCTGCTCTATGACCATTTCGCGTAAGGAAATTATGACCTTTTTGACCAAAATGGTCGATATAGTTGAGGCTTTGGAGCCCCCCGAACAGCTTTTAACCAATTGATCTCAAATGGTGGTAGATCTATGACCAATTCTTTCAGGGCCACTGACAGAAGGTCACTAGTTGACATATTTCTTGTAGTGAGATGGGGTTTATATCATATTGCTTTAGTTTATCCCTCTACATCATGTCATCTTGCCTAATCCGTTACTCTGTTCTTATGAACTTAATACTCTAGATGCATGCTGTATAGCGGTCGATGTGTGGAATAATAGTAGTAGATGTAGAATCGTTTCGGTCTACTTATCGCGGACGTGATGCCTATATACATGATCATGCTTAGATATTCTCATAATTATGCACTTTTCTATCAACTAGCAAAGAGGCCCGCTCGATGCACGGGCTAGGATTTCACAAATGCAATTTATGTAGTCTATATTAGCCCTATGTGTTGAGAATATATGTTTGGTTTGCCTATAGAAAATTTGGGTCAAATTTGAGTATAGTTACAAAATGATGCTTTTTCATAAGCGTAAGTTCGTCTTAGATATATTTCCATTTCTTGTTGACATTATATATATATATATATATATATTTCACATTAATCATGTACCTACATGTTACGCAAATTACAGTAAATATATTTCTTCATTATCGAATCCACTGCGCAATTAATTTTTATTTTTAATATATATGTTTCACTTTAATCATGTACCTACATGTTATATAATAAGTATGTGGTACTGGTTTTGTAGGCATAGACAAATTTCGTAGGAGCTATGTAGATATTATATATTTACTTATAGTTGTCGACATGTGTACAATTAATATTTGTTAGTCATGTATATATGGAAATTAATGAAAATATGGTTATTTACATGCATTTCAGTAATCTGCTTGGCCTTAACCCACATGCAAGGAGATCTTAAGGTAAGACAATTGTTCTAGTAGAAATACAATGAGGGGCATTAAAGTTTAAGTTTGTATGGCTCCATCAAATTGTTATTTGTTTTATGAATGTTTCAATGATCATCTTAGTTATTTACTGGAGAAGTAACATTCCAATTAGCCTTCTGGAAACCTACATATGGATTGATTTTGTATTGATAATTCATGAGCTTTTCATATTGGCACAGTAAAGACTTTGTGAAAGGTGTTTGATTAGGGAATACCAATTATGATCGAGTAGTATTTACAGTGCTTTCCAAACGGAAGTATCACTTTTAGTGTTATTTAGGTTTAACCCATCAAATGGGAAATCAAACAAAAGATACGTAAATCCATCCTGTAAAGTACCATCACTACCAACCAACTCCATAGTCCATATGTATGATACAGTTTAGCAAATTCATATAGCCATATAATGTAGCTTGCTCTTCTCACTTTTTTTTGCTCAAAATCAAAAAATATGTACTGATGATTAGATATACATGTGTGGGTACGTTGTAACGTAAAGAGTTATATAATGCATGAAACAGACCTTGGGAAATAAAGGAATGCATGCATCTGAAAAACATCCACTTGTTAGCAGACTACTGATTTATTTTGCTTTTTGAAAAATACATAAAGTAATTGTCTTTCAAAGTTTATAATTAAAAATGACCAACCAATCTCCTGCCAACTATTAGACCTTTCTTGGTGATTTTAGAAACAAAAAAATAGCTCTTGGACTACCATGGATGGCTTGTAAACTTGACTGGTGTATTGTAATGAAGAGAGGGGCACCAAGGTTTAATTATGTCACTGTTGTCATATAATTATGTACTTCCATATTTCATTGTACAGTACAAAAAAAGTGTGATACAATTGCCATCATCATCAAAGAGATTGGCATAAATTAAATTTAAATATTATTTGAGCTGGGTAGGCAAGTGCGACCTTTTGATGAAATTGTGAGGTGAAGGGAAAAAATAAGAAGAAATTATGTACCAACTGAAAAGAGGAAACGGCCATCATATACCCCTAGCTTGTAAACTCTTTCAAATATTGGTCGATATATGTAAGGAATTTTGCTTTATATTGTACTAAAGAACCGATGTTCAGATGGGATCATCATCTTTTTAAGGCTCCAACCACTAGTAGAAAAAGGGTCATCTGTCCCGGTTGGTAAGGGCCTTTTCTCCCGGTTTGTGAACCGGGACTAAAGGGTCGTTACTGATGCCCTAGCCCTTTAGTCCCGGGTCTTACACGAACCGGGACAGATGGGCCTCTACGTGGCCGGTGCGCCGAGCCCAGGCAGGAGGGCCTTTGGTCCTGGTTGGTGGCACCAACCAGGACCAATAGGCATCCACGCGTCAGCATTTCAGGGGCTGGGGTTTTTATTTTTTTTAAGGGTGGGTGGGGTTTTTTTTAAGGGGGGGTGGGGTTTTTGGGGGTTTAATTTAGGTGTTTCATATATTGTGTTAGCTAGGTAATTAATAGAGAGAAGTGTCGTCTCTTATGTCCGTGCTTGGTCGACGCTATATATACATATATATAGAGAGGACTAGACACGCTAGCTAGTAAGCAAATGAAGGAAACAGAAGATCATCATGAACATATGCAGACAGAGAGAAGTGATATCGACCACCCACCACTAGGGAAATCCCTAGTAGTAGCGCGGGGTAATTGCTAGTAGTAGTGCGGGGGGCTGCGCTACTGCTAGGGCGCTACAGCTAACTTTTAGCAGTACCGCTGGTGGTACCCGCGCTACTGCTACTTCTAGTAGTAATAGGGCGGTTGCCACCCGCGCTACTACTACTTAGTTGTAGCGCGGGTCAGAGCCCCGCGCTACTACTAACTAATTCAGAATTAAAAAAATTAATTGCAGCCATGGCGGCTGCTTCTGCTCGACGTCATGGTCCTCTCCATTCATGGCTGCTACTGGTCCTGGAGGGGATGAAGTTGTTCGTGGTGATGGTGCTTCCCCACCCAACTTGTGCCCGCAGCTCTCATCTACTGCTGCTACAAAAGAAGAGAAATTTATTAAAAAAAGGAAGAGAGAGATAGAGAGCAGTACGAGGAGGAACTCACCGGTGGCCGCCGGAGTTGGTGCCGACGCCCGAAACCCTAGATGAATCTGGGTGACCTGCTACAGCTTGTCGTGGGACCCTTGACCCGGTGAGGAGGTGCAAGTGGTTGCATCCATGGCGGATCTAGCCACCGCCATGTGGATGACGCTCTGCTGGTTTCTCTCCCCTTCCAACAGCGGAGAAGAAGTGAAGGAAATATGCCCTAGAGGCAATAATAAAGTTATTATTTATTTCCTTATATCATGATAAATGTTTATTATTCATGCTAGAATTGTATTAACCGGAAACATAATACATGTGTGAATACATAAACCAACAGAGTGTCACTAGTATGCCTCTACTTGACTAGCTCGTTAATCAAAGATGGTTATGTTTCCTAACCATGAACAAAGAGTTGTTATTTGATTAATGAGGTCACATCATTAGTTGAATGATCTGATTGACATGACCCATTCCATTAGCTTAGCACCCGATCGTTTAGTATGTTGCTATTGCTCTCTTCATGACTTATACATGTTCCTATAACTATGAGATTATGCAACTCCCGTTTACCGGAGGAACACTTTGGGTACTACCAAACGTCACAACGTAACTGGGTGATTATAAATGAGTACTACAGGTGTCTCCAATGGTAGATGTTGGGTTGGCGTATTTCGAGATTAGGGTTTGTCACTCCGATTGTCGGAGAGGTATCTCTGGGCCCTCTCGGTAATACACATCACATAAGCCTTGCAAGCATAATAACTAAGATGTTAGTTATGAGATGATGTATTACGGAACGAGTAAAGAGACTTGCTAGCAACGAGATTGAACTAGGTGTTGGATACCGATGATCGAATCTCGGGCAAGTAACATACCGATGACAAAGGGAACAATGTATGTTGTTATGCGGTCTGACCGATAAAGATCTTCGTAGAATATGTAGGAGCCAATATGGGAATCCAGGTCCTGCTATTGGTTATTGACCGGAGACGTGTCTCGGTCATGTCTACATTGTTCTCGAACCGTAGGGTCCGCACGCTTAACGTTACGATGACAGTTATTATGAGTTTATGCATTTTGATGTACCGAAGGTTGTTCGGAGTCCCGGATGTGATCACGGACATGACGAGGAGTCTCGAAATGGTCGAGACATAAAGATTGACATATTGGAAGCCTATGTTTGGACACCGGAAGTGTTCCGGGTGAAATCGGGATTTTACCGGACTACCGGGAGGGTTACCGGAACCCCCCGGGAGCCAAATGGGCCAACATGGGCCTTAGTGGAAAGGTGAGAGGGCAGCCCACATAGGGCTGCGTCTCCCCCCTCTCCCCAGTCCTATTAGGACTAGGAGAGGGGCCGGCCACCTCTCTCTTTCACTTCCCTCTTGAGGAAACCTAGTTGGACTAGGATTGGAGGGGGGAGTCCTACTCCCGGTAGGAGTAGGACTCCCCCTGCGCCTCCCACCTTGGCCGGCCAGCTCCTCCTCCTCCATCCTTTATATACGGGGGCAGGGGACACCCCAAGACACACAAGTTGATCCTTGAGATCGTTCCTTAGCCGTGTGCGGTGCCCCCTGCCACCAAATTCCACCTCGATCATACCGTTACAGTGCTTAGGCGAAGCCCTGCGTCGGTAGTACATCAAGATCGCCACCACGCCGTCGTGCTGACGGAACTCTTCGTCGACGCTTTGCTGGATCGGAGCCCGAGGATCGTCATCGAGCTGAACGTGTGCTAAGAACTCGGAGGTGCCGGAGTAACGGTGCTTGGATCGGTCGGATCGGGAAGAAGACGTACGACTACTTCCTCTACGTTGTGTGATCGCTTCCGCAGTCGGTCTGCGTTGGTACGTAGACAACACTCTCCCCCTCGTTGCTATGCATCACCATGATCTTGCGTGTGCGTAGGAAAATTTTCGAAATTACTACGTTCCCCAACAGTGGCATCCGAGCCTAGGTTTTATGGTTTGATGTTATTTGCACGAGTAGAACACAAGTGAGTTGTGGGCGATACAAGTCATACTACCTACCATCATGTCATACTTTGGTTCGGCGGTATTGTTGGACGAGACGATCCGGACCAACCTTACGCGTACTCTTACGCGAGACCGGTTCCCTCGACGTGCTTTGCACATAGATGGCTTGCGGAAGACTGTCTCTCCAACTTTAGTTGAACCAAGTGTGACTACGCCCGGTCCTTGAGAAGGTTAAAACGGAGTCTATTTGACGAACTATCGTTGTGGTTTTGATGCGTAGGTGAGATGAGTTCTTACTTAAGCCCGTAGCAGCCACGTAAAACTTGCAACAACAAAGTAGAGGACGTCTAACTTGTTTTTGCAGGGCATGTTGTGATATGATATGGTCAAGGCATGATGCTGATTTTATTGTATGAGATGATCATGTTTTGTAACCGAGTTATCGGCAACTGGCAGGAGCCATATGCTTGTCGCTTTATTGTATGCAATGCAATCGCGATGTAATGCTTTACTTTATTACTAAGCGGTAGTGATAGTCGTGGAAGCATAAGATTGGCGAGACGACAACGATGCTACGATGGAGATCAAGGTGTCGCGCCGGTGACGATGGTGATCATGACGGTGCTTCAAAGATGGAGATCACAAGCACAAGATGATGATGGCCATATCATATCACTTATATTAATTGCATGTGATGTTTATCCTTTTATGCATCTTATCTTGCTTTGATTGACGGTAGCATTATAAGATGATCTCTCACTAAATTATCAAGAAGTGTTCTCCCTGAGTATGCACCGTTGCCAAAGTTCGTCGTGCCTAGACACCACGTGATGATCGGGTGTGATAAGCTCTACGTCCATCTACAACGGGTGCAAGCCAGTTTTGCACACGCAGAATACTCAGGTTAAACTTGACGAGCCTAGCATATGCAGATATGGCCTCGGAACACAGAGACCGAAAGGTCGAGCGTGAATCATATAGTAGATATGATCAACATGACGATGTTCACCATTGAAAACTACTCCATCTCATGTGATGATCGGTTATGGTTTAGTTGATTTGGATCACGTGATCACTTAGAGGATTAGAGGGATGTCTATCTAAGTGGGAGTTCCTAAGAAATTTGATTAACTGAACTTAAACTTATCATGAACTTAGTACCTGATAGTATCTTGCTTGTTTATGTTGATTGTAGATAGATGGCTCGTGCTGTTGTTCCGTTGAATTTTAATGCGTTCCTTGAGAAAGCAAAGTTGAAAGATGATGGTAGCAATTACACGGACTGGGTCCGTAACCTGAGGATCATCCTCATTGCTGCACAGAAGAATTACGTCCTGGAAGCACCGCTGGGTGCCAGGCCTGCTGCTGGAGCAACGCCAGATGTTATGAATGTCTGGCAGAGCAAAGCTGATGACTACTCGATAGTTCAGTGTGCCATGCTTTACGGCTTAGAATCGGGACTTCAACGACGTTTTGAACGTCATGGAGCATATGAGATGTTCCAGGAGTTGAAGTTAATATTTCAAGCAGATGCCCGAATTGAGAGATATGAAGTCTACAATAAGTTCTATAGCTGCAAGATGGAGGAGAACAGTTCTGTCAGTGAGCATATACTCAAAATGTCTGGGTATAATAATCACTTGATTCAGATGGGAGTTAATCTTCCAGATGATTGCGTCATTGACAGAATTCTCCAATCACTGCCACCAAGCTACAAGAGCTTCGTGATGAACTATAATATGCAAGGGATGAACAAGACTATTCCCGAGCTCTTCGCAATGCTGAAAGCTGCGGAGGTAGAAATCAAAAAGGAGCATCAAGTGTTGATGGTTAGCAAAACCACTAGTTTCAAGAAAAAGGGCAAAGGGAAGAAGAAGGGAAACTTCAAGAAGAACAGCAAGCAAGTTGCTGCTCAGGAGAAGAAACCCAAGTCTGGACCTAAGCCTGAAACTGAGTGCTTCTACTGCAAGCAGACTGGTCACTGGAAGCGGAACTGCCCCAAGTATTTGGCGGATAAGAAGGATGGCAAGGTGAAGAAAGGTATATGTGATATACATGTTATTGATGTGTTCCTTACTAGAGCTCGCAGTAGCACCTGGGTATTTGATACTGGTTCTGTTGCTAATATTTGCAACTCAAAACAGGGACTACGGAATAAGCGGACGCTAGCAAAGGACGAGGTGACGATGCGCGTGGGAAATGGTTCCAAAGTCGATGTGATCGCGGTCGGCATGCTACCTCTACATCTACCTTCGGGATTAATATTAGACCTAAATAATTGTTATTTGGTGCCAGCGTTGAGCATGAACATTATATCTGGATCTTGTTTGATGCGAGATGGTTATTCATTTAAATCAGAGAATAATGGTTGTTCTATTTATATGAGTAATATCTTTTATGGCCATGCACCCTTGAAGAGTGGTCTATTCTTATTGAATCTCGATAGTAGTGATACACATATTCATAAGGTAGAAGCCAAAAGATGCAGAGTTGATAATGATAGTGCAACTTATTTGTGGCACTGCCGTTTAGGTCATATCGGTGTAAAGCGCATGAAGAAACTCCATACAGATGGGCTTTTGGAACCACTTGATTATGAATCACTTGGTACTTGCGAACCGTGCCTCATAGGCAAGATGACTAAAACACCGTTCTCCGGTACTATGGAGAGAGCAACAGATTTATTGGAAATCATACATACCGATGTATGTGGTCCGATGAATATTGAGGCTCGTGGCGGATATCGTTATTTTCTCACCTTCACAGATGATTTAAGCAGATATGGGTATATCTACTTAATGAAACATAAGTCTGAAACATTTGAAAAGTTCAAGGAATTTCAGAGTGAAGTTGAAAATCATCGTAACAAGAAAATAAAGTTTCTACGATCTGATCGTGGAGGAGAATATTTGAGTTACGAGTTTGGTATACATTTGAAAAATTGTGGAATAGTTTCGCAACTCACGCCACCCGGAACACCACAGCGTAATGGTGTGTCCGAACGTCGTAATCGTACTTTACTAGATATGGTGCGATCTATGATGTCTCTTACTGATTTACCGCTATCGTTTTGGGGTTATGCTTTAGAGACGGCCGCATTCACGTTAAATAGGGCACCATCAAAATCCGTTGAGACGACGCCTTATGAACTATGGTTTGGAAAGAAACCAAAGTTATCGTTTCTTAAAGTTTGGGGCTGCGATGCTTATGTGAAAAAGCTTCAACCTGATAAGCTCGAACCCAAAGCGGAGAAATGTGTCTTCATAGGATACCCAAAGGAAACTGTTGGGTATACCTTCTATCACAGATCCGAAGGCAAGACATTCGTTGCTAAGAATGGATCATTTCTAGAGAAGGAGTTTCTCTCGAAAGAAGTGAGTGGGAGGAAAGTAGAACTTGACGAGGTAAATGTACCTGCTCCCTTATTGGAAAATAGTACATCACAGAAAACTGTTTCTGCGACACCTATACCAATTAGTGAGGAAGCTAATGATGATGATCATGAAGCTTCAGGACAAGATACTACTGAACCACGTAGATCAACCAGAGTGAGATCCGCACCAGAGTGGTATGGTAATCTAGTTCTGGAAGTCATGCTACTAGATCATGATGAACCTACAAACTATGAAGAAGCGATGGTGAGCCCAGATTCCGCAAAGTGGCTTGAGGCCATGAAATCTGAGATGGGATCCATGTATGAGAACAGAGTATGGACTTTGGTTGACTTGCCCGATGATCGGCAAGCAATTGAGAATAAATGGATCTTCAAGAAAAAGACTGACGCTGACGGTAATATTACTGTCTATAAAGCTCGACTTGTCGCAAAAGGTTTTCGACAAGTTCAAGGGGTTGACTACGATGAGACCTTCTCACCCGTAGCGATGCTTAAGTCCGCCAGAATTATGTTAGCAATTGCTGCGTTTTATGATTATGAAATATGGCAAATGGATGTCAAAACTGCATTCCTGAATGGATTTCTGGAAGAAGAGTTGTATATGATGCAACCAGAAGGTTTTGTCGATCCGAAGGGAGCTAACAAAGTGTGCAAACTCCAGCGATCTATTTATGGACTGGTGCAAGCATCTCGGAGTTGGAATAAACGCTTTGATGGTGTGATCAAAGCATTTGGCTTTATACAGACTTTTGGAGAAGCCTGTATTTACAAGAATGTGAGTGGGAGCTCTGTAGCATTTCTAATATTATATGTGGATGACATATTGCTGATTGGAAATGATATAGAATTTCTGGATAGCATAAAGGGATACTTGAATAAAAGTTTTTCGATGAAAGACCTTGGGGAAGCTGCTTACATATTAGGCATAAAAATCTATAGAGATAGATCAAAACGCTTAATTGGACTTTCACAAAGCACATACCTTGACAAGATTTTGAAGAAGTTCAAAATGGATCAAGCAAAGAAAGGGTTCTTGCCTGTGTTACAAGGTGTGAAGTTGAGTCAGACTCAATGCCCGACCAATGCAGAAGATAGAGAGAAAATGAAAAATGTTCCCTATGCTTCAGCCATAGGCTCTATCATGTATGCAATGCTGTGTACCAGACCTGATGTGTGCCTTGCTATAAGTTTAGCAGGGAGGTACCAAAGTAATCCAGGAGTGGATCACTGGACAGCGGTCAAGAACATCCTGAAATACCTGAAAAGGACTAGGGATATGTTTCTCGTATATGGAGGTGACAAAGAGCTCACCGTAAGAGGTTACGTTGATGCAAGCTTTGACACTGATCCGGACGATTCTAAATCGCAAACCGGATACGTGTTTACTTTACACGGTGGAGCTGTCAGTTGGTGCAGTTCTAAACAAAGCGTCGTAGCGGGATCTACATGTGAAGCGGAGTACATAGCTGCTTCGGAAGCAGCAAACGAAGGAGTCTGGATGAAGGAGTTCATATCCGATCTAGGTGTCATACCTAGTGCATCGAGTCCAATGAAAATCTTCTGTGACAATACTGGTGCAATTGCCTTGGCAAAGGAATCCAGATTTCACAAAAGAACCAAACACATCAAGAGACGCTTCAACTCCATCCGGGATTTAGTCCAGGTGGGAGACATAGAGATTTGCAAGATACATACGGATCTGAATGTTGCAGACCCGTTGACTAAGCCTCTTCCACGAGCAAAACATGATCAACACCAAGGCTCCATGGGTGTTAGAATCATTACTGTGTAATCTAGATTATTGACTCTAGTGCAAGTGGGAGACTGAAGGAAATATGCCCTAGAGGCAATAATAAAGTTATTATTTATTTCCTTATATCATGATAAATGTTTATTATTCATGCTAGAATTGTATTAACCGGAAACATAATACATGTGTGAATACATAAACCAACAGAGTGTCACTAGTATGCCTCTACTTGACTAGCTCGTTAATCAAAGATGGTTATGTTTCCTAACCATGAACAAAGAGTTGTTATTTGATTAATGAGGTCACATCATTAGTTGAATGATCTGATTGACATGACCCATTCCATTAGCTTAGCACCCGATCGTTTAGTATGTTGCTATTGCTTTCTTCATGACTTATACATGTTCCTATAACTATGAGATTATGCAACTCCCGTTTACCGGAGGAACACTTTGGGTACTACCAAACGTCACAACGTAACTGGGTGATTATAAAGGAGTACTACAGGTGTCTCCAATGGTATATGTTGGGTTGGCGTATTTCGAGATTAGGGTTTGTCACTCCGATTGTCGGAGAGGTATCTCTGGGCCCTCTCGGTAATACACATCACATAAACCTTGCAAGCATAATAACTAAGATGTTAGTTATGAGATGATGTATTACGGAACGAGTAAAGAGACTTGCTAGCAACGAGATTGAACTAGGTGTTGGATACCGACGATCGAATCTCGGGCAAGTAACATACCGATGACAAAGGGAACAACGTATGTTGTTATGCGGTCTGACCGATAAAGATCTTCGTAGAATATGTAGGAGCCAATATGGGCATCCAGGTCCCGCTATTGGTTATTGACCGGAGACGTGTCTCGCTCATGTCTACATTGTTCTCGAACCGTAGGGTCCGCACGCTTAACGTTACGATGACAGTTATTATGAGTTTATGCATTTTGATGTACCGAAGGTTGTTCGGAGTCCCGGATGTGATCACAGACATGACGAGGAGTCTCGAAATGGTCGAGACATAAAGATTGATATATTGGAAGCCTATGTTTGGACACCGGAAGTGTTCCGGGTGAAATCGGGATTTTACCGGACTACCGGGAGGGTTACCGGAACCCCCCGGGAGCCAAATGGGCCAACATGGGCCTTAGTGGAAAGGTGAGAGGGCAGCCCACATAGGGCTGCGCCTCCCCCCCTCTCCCCAGTCCTATTAGGACTAGGAGAGGGGCCGGCCACCTCTCTCTTTCACTTCCCTCTTGAGGAAACCTAGTTGGACTAGGATTGGAGGGGGGAGTCCTACTCCCGGTAGGAGTAGGACTCCCCCTGCGCCTCCCACCTTGGCCGGCCAGCTCCTCCTCCTCCATCCTTTATATACGGGGGCAGGGGACACCCCAAGACACACAAGTTGATCCTTGAGATCGTTCCTTAGCCGTGTGCGGTGCCCCCTGCCACCAAATTCCACCTCGATCATACCGTTACAGTGCTTAGGCGAAGTCCTGCGTCGGTAGTACATCAAGATCATCACCACGCCGTCGTGCTGACGGAACTCTTCCTCGATGCTTTGCTGGATCGGAGCCCGAGGATCGTCATCGAGCTGAACGTGTGCTAAGAACTCGTAGGTGCCGGAGTAACGGTGCTTGGATCGGTCGGATCGGGAAGAAGACGTACGACTACTTCCTCTACGTTGTGTGATCGCTTCCGCAGTCGGTCTGCGTGGTGGTGGTGGGCGAGGAAGGGAATGGCGAGTGTGAGGAGAAGGGGAATCAGAAGAGTACATATGTCTTCGTGGGTCGATAGTAGTAGCGCGGTTTCATAGCCCTCGCTACTACTATGTCATGTCACGGGTGGGCACAGTAGAGACCACTTAGTAGTAGCAAGGGTTATAAACCCGCGCTACTACTATCAACTTAGTAGTAGCGTGGGTTTATACCCATCGCTACTACTATGGCATGTTTGGGGGGGCACAGCAGAGACCACTTAGTAGTAGCGAGGGTTATAAACCCTCGCTACTACTATCAACTTATTAGTAGCGAGGGCTATAAACCCGGGCTACTAGTAAGTAGCAGCAACGAGGGGTATAAACCCATGCTACTAGTAAGCCTCTGTCCATAAGCTTTTCCCTAGTAGTGACCTCTCCTTCTCCGAGAGATTGGTCGAACAACAAGTTCTCGAATATCTATCCGACACTACCGGCTACATATATACAATAATTATCTCTTACAATATAATCTCCTAATTATATATGAACACAGGGTCCACATAGTATTCTCCGTCTTCAGCGATCACGTGGTCAAGGAAGAATGCCGCCAATTCCTCTTGAATTGCTCGCATACGATTTGGTGCTAGGAGTTCATCCCGCATCCAAAACATCTAATTTGAACAAGGGGGTCAATACATATATATATATATATATATGAATAAATAAAACTCAACACAAATGATGGTAATAAAATGAAATTGTGAATATTATTGCTTACACACTTCATATTGTTTGTCAGAGTACCCCCGTTCACAGGTCGTGTGGCGGATGGACTCGCAAGTGTAGTATCCACAGAAATCATTCCCTTATTCCTGCCACAACCACTTTACAAGAAATAGAGGTCAATCAAACTGATAAGCAAGCATGCCAAATGGTATTGATGAAACTAGCGTGGATCGATATCAGGAAATGAACAAAGTTGCTGATATGGTGGATCGATAATGATCGATTTAACTTACTTCTCGAGCATTTGAGTCATGTCCGCATTGTCCTGGGGATCTTTTCGTCTCGAGTCTAAGATGGTTACTAGTCCCTGCTCAAGCTTAATCTCTAGGAGAATATAGTGGAAGTTGCGCATGCATGCATAACTCATCAATTGCATTACTATAACCTGGACTAATAAGGGAAACCGAATATGCACAAGACAGTAACACTCGCTTGAAGTTGTAAGGAAAGAGTATTATATCTTTGTTTTCATTTATTACCAACGATCATAGCAAGTGGGCCTAGTTTTAGAAAAATTATAAACATTCGGTTAGTGCCATTAGTTTTCAAATTTGAGTAGTTAAAATTTGAATTCTTTGAAATTTGTGTGAATCACAAGTTTGTGATTAACTTTATTATAAAAATAGTTTTTTTTCCAGTTTTTTTGTTTTGTTTTTTGCATTAATTATTTTCTTTTGTTGTTTGCTTTATTTTTTAATTCTTTTGGCTTTTAGGTCAGAAAAATTATAAACTTTCTATTAGTGCCATTAATTTTAGAAAAATTATAAACTTTCTGTTAGTGCCATTAGTTTTCAAATTTGAATAGTTAAAATTTGAGTAATGGTATTACGAGGGCCGAACCATAAGACATTAAAGCATTTCAAATGAACTCTGAAAAAGTTGAAAGTTGGCATGGTATAACAATTTCACCCACATAGCATGTGCATGTACAAAACGGACAATGGTATCATACTCGTCTATTACAAAGTTGGCATGGTATCATCATAATAGTTGTGGGAGAAAGTCATCATTTTTCTTCGCTTGTGTCATTTGCTTATTGCGCCGTAACCATGTATAATTTTCATCGTTTATCAGGATGCTTGGGTCAGCCTTGACTTTGAAGGGAGAATTTCATGAAACTTTTCATAATCTTCAGAAATGTCTATCTTGCCCTCCACTCCCACGATGTCCCTTTTTCCTAAAAGAACTATGTGGCGCTTTGGCTCATCGTATGATGTATTCGCTTCCTTATCTTTTCTTTTTCTCGGTTTGGTAGACATGTCCTTCACATAGATAACCTGTGCCACATCATTGGCTAGGACGAACGGTTCGTCAGTGTACCCAAGATTTTTTAGATCCACTGTTGTCATTCTGTACTGTGGGTCTACCTGTACCCCGGCTCCTGACAGGTTGACCCATTCGCACTTAAACAAACCGACCTTAAAATCATGTCTATAGTCAAGTTCCCATATGTCCACTATGTAACCATAATATGTGTCCTTTCACCTCTCGGTTGCTGCATCAAAGCGGACACCATTGTTTTGGTTGGTGCTCTTTTGTTCTTGGGCGATCATGTAAAATGTATTCCCATTTATCTCGTATCCTTTATAAGTCAATACAGTCAAAGATGGTCCCCTAGACAACAAGTACAGCTCATCACAAACAGTGTTGTCACCGCTGAGACATGTTTCCAACCAACTGCTGAAAGTCCTAATGTGTTCACATGTAATCCAGTCGTCGCACTGCTCCAGGTGTTTGGAGCACAGACTGTTCTTGTGTTCATCGACATACGGGGTCACCAAGGTAGAGTTCCGTAGAACTGTGTAGTGTGCTTGAGACCAAGAATATCCGTCCCTGCATATTATTGAGTCCCCTCCAAGCGTGCCTTTTCCAGTCAGTCTCCCCTCATACCGTGATTTAGGGAGACCTATCTTCTTAAGGCCAGGAATTAAGTCAACACAAAACCCAATGACATCCTCTGTTTGATGGCCCATGGAGATGCTTCCTTCTGGCCTAGCGCGGTTACGGACGTGTTTCTTTAGGACTCCCATGAACCTCTCAAAGGGGAACATATTGTGTAGAAATACGGGCCCCAGAATGACAATCTCGTCGACAAGATGAACTAGGACGAGCGTCATGATATTGAAGAAGGATGGTGGGAACACCCGCTCGAAACTGACAAGACATTGCACCACATCACTCCTTAGCCTTGGTACGATTTCTGGATCGATCATCTTCTGAGAGATTGCATTGAGGAATGCACATAGCTTCACAATGGCTAATCAGACGTTTTCCGGTAGAAGCCCCCTCAATGCAACCGGAAGCAGTTGCGTCATAATCACGTGGCAGTCATGAGACCTTAGGTTCTAGAACTTTTTCTCTGGCATATTTATTATTCCCTTTATATTCGACGAGAAGCCAGTCGGGACCTTCATACTGAGCAAGCATTCAAAGAAGATTTCTTTCTCTTCTTTCGTAAGAGCGTAGCTAGCAGGACCTTCATACTGCTTCGGAGGCATGCCGTCTTTTTTGTGCAAACGTTGTAGGTTCTCCCGTGTCTCAGGTGTATCTTTTGTCTTCCCATACACGCCCAAGAAGCCTAGCAGGTTCACGCAAAGGTTCTTCGTCACGTGCATCACGTCGATTGAAAAGCGGACCTCTAGGTCTTTCTAGTAGGGTAGGTCCCAAAATAAAGATTTCTTCTTCCATATGGGTGCGTGTCCCTTAGCGTCATTCGGAACAGCTAGTCTGCTGGGACCCTTTCCAAAGATTACGTGTAAATCATTGACCATAGCAAGTACGTGATCACCACTACGCATGGTGGGCTTCTTCCAGTGATCTGCCTCGCCTTTGAAATGCTTGCCTTTCTTTCGACATTGATGGTCGGAAGAAATCGATGATGGCCCAGGTACACATTCTTCCTGCATTTGTCCAGGTATATACTTTCAGTGTCATCTAAACAGTGCGTGCATGCGTGGCATCCTTTGTTTGTCTGTCTTGAAAGGTTACTGAGAGCGGGCCAATCATTGATGGTCATGAACAGCAACGCCTTAAGGTTAAATTCCTCCTGTCTGTGCTCATCCTACGTACGTACACCATTTCCATTCCACAGCTGTAAAAGTTCTTCAACTAATGGTCTTAGGAACACATCAATGTCGTTGTCGGGTTGCTTAGCGCCTTGGATGAGAACTGGAATCATAATGAACTTCCGCTTCATGCACATCCAAGGAGGAAGGTTATACATACATAGAGTCATGGGCCAGCTACTGTAATTGCTGCTCTGGTCCCCGAAAGGATTAATGTCATCCGCGCTTAAACCAAACCATATGTTCCTTGGGTCACTTGCAAACTCAGGCCAGTACTTTCTCCTGATTTTTCTCCACTGCGACCCGTCAGCGGGTTCTCTCAACTTCCCGTCTTTCTTACGTTTCTCACTGTACCATCGCATCAACTTGGCATGCTCTTCGTTTCTGAACAGACGTTTCAACCGTGGTATTATAGGAGCATACCACATCACCTTCGCAGGAACCCTCTTCCTGGGGGGCTCGCCGTCATCATCACCAGGGTCATCTCGTCTGATCTTATACCGCAATGTACTGCATATCGGGCATGCGTTCAGATCCTTGTATGCACCGCGGTAGAGGATGCACTCAATAGGGCATGCATGTATCTTCTGCACCTCTAATCCTAGAGGGCATACGACCTTCTTTGCTGCGTATGTACTGTCGGGCAATTCATTATCCTTTGGAAGCTTCTTCTTCAATATTTTCAGTAGCTTCTCAAATCCTTTGTTAGGCACAGCATTCTCTGCCTTCCACTTCAGCAATTCCAGTACAGTACCGAGTTTTGTGTTGCCATCTTCGCAATTGGGATACAACCCTTTTTGTGATCCTCTAACATGCGATCAAACTTCTGCTTCTCCTTTTCACTTTCGCATTGCGTCCTTGCATCGACAATGACCCGGCAGATATCATCATCATCGGGCACATCGTCTGGTTCCTCTTGATCATCAGCAACTTCCCCCGTTGCAGCATCATTGGGCACATCGTGTGGTTCCTCTTGATCTTCAGCAGCTTCCCCCGTTACAACATCACCGTATTCAGGGGGCACATAGTTGTCATCGTCCTCTTCTTCTTCGCCGTCTTCCATCATAACCCCTATTTCTCCGTGCCTCGTCCAAACATTATAGTGTGGAATGAAACCATTGTAAAGCAGGTGGGTGTGAAGGATTTTCCGGTCAGAGTAAGACTTCGTATTCCCGCATTTAGGGCATGGACAACACATAAAACCATTCTTCTTGTTTGCCTCGGCCACTTCGAGAAAATCATGCACGCCCTTAATGTACTTGGAGGTGTGTCTGTCACCGTACATCCATTGCTAGTTCATCTGTGTGCATTATATATAATTAAGCGTGTCAAAAACCATTACACACCATCATGAATAGATAATTAAGTGACGAAATTAGTAGAAGTTCATCATCACATTAAAACCAAAGTACATACATAGTTCTCATCTAACAACATATAGCTCTCTAGAGCATCTAATTAATTAAACCATACATTGAAACTATGTAAAACATTTCAATGTGAAAACAAATGCGATCATAATCGCAACCAAGGTAACAATTAATCCAATCTTTCTAATCTTCAAGCGCATTGCATCCATCTTGATCTTGTGATCATCGACGACATCCGCAACATGCAACTCCAATATCATCTTCTGCTCCTCATTTTTTTTATTTTTTCCTTCAAGTAATTGTTTTCTTCTTCAACTAAATTTAACCTCTTGACAATAGGGTCGGTTGGAATTTCCGGTTCAACTACCTCCTACATAAATAAAATCTCTGTCACGTTGGTCGGCATAATTGTCATAAACAATAAATGAACCAAATAGTTATAAAAAGATAATATATACCAAATCCGAATCATAGACAGGACGAGGGCCGACGGGGGCGGATACCAAAACAAGCAATAAAATAGTAAGAAAATTAGACAAGTATCTATCTAAAGGAAGAATTTTTTCTTTTAGAAAGAAGATAAGAACAAGAGGCTCACCACGGTGGTGCCGGCGACGACATCGGCGCGGGCGATCGACGGCGGTGAAGACGGGAATGGGATGTGATGGGCCGCTAAACCTAGACAAATCTCGAGGAAAATGGAGCTTTGAGGTCGAGCTTCGACAGGAGAAAGCTTAACTAGTGTGGCTCGGGCATTTCATCAAACACCTCATGTGCATAGGAGGTGAGCTAGAGCACCACAAAGCCCTCCCCTCGCCGGCCAGAGAAAAACAGAGCACTGGAGCGCTCTGCTCGCGGGCGAGGGGTATATATAGGCACCTCATTGGTCCCGGTTTGTGTCATGAACCGGGACTAAAGGGAAGCCTGTGGTCCCGGTTCATGTAACCAACCGGGACCAATGGTGGTGGGCCAGGAGTGAGGCCCATTGGTCCTGGTTCGTCCCAGCAACCGGGACCAAAGGTGCCAGACGAACCGGGACCAATGCCCCCACGAGGCCCGGCAGACCCGTGGCCTTACGAACCGGGACCCCCGGTTCTGGACTAAACCGAGACTAATGGGCTGACCCGGCCTGAACCAAAGCCTTTTTTTTCTACTAGTGAACAATGAATAACATGAGGCAGAAATGTTTTGCTATAACTGCAAAAAAATACTACTGATGTCCATAATCAGACAAAAGTTAACAGTGCAGCTTAGCTTGGTGATGAAGGATCTAGGATAATCATGGCACCAAACAGGTAAAAATTGTGCTGGCCTTTTACAAAGTAACCGCATGTCCAAAGACACACGTCTAAGGCGCTCCATGGATTGAAGGATTGAACTGGGCTCAACATGCACGCAGATAGAAAGCAACAAAGCTGATTAGTTCTTCCTATGCAAAGCTAACCACGCTACCTAGATGACTGATTTGCCGCAAGCCGGAAACACACATATACGTAAAACTTAGGTCTCACTCATATATTAACCCTGCCTACTATAGCATGTCTGTATGTAGGCATTAGCAAGCTGATTAATTTGTGGCCGGCCGGAAATACACATGCATCCGTAACTTGGTCTAGCTAGGCACATGCACGTAAACTTGGTCTCACACGTGAATTAACTCTTTCAGCCATATCACGTATATATGCACGGATACGGTACAGTTAGCAAGCTGATTGATTTGCGGCCGGCAGGAAACACACACATGCGAAAGCAAAACTTGGTTTCTCGTAGGAATTCTCTCCGCTCAGAGCATGTACGTAGGCAGCTGTCCTTCTACAGAGTACGTCCGAGCAGATGCGCAAGTAATAGACAGAGCCATGAGAAGGGTATATGGCAATTGATGGGAACGACGTTGTACCATCGGGCAAAGGTTAAACTGGAGTGCTGCGCAGCGCAGAAAGAGGAAGTGGATTTCTTTAGGTGTTCGCTTGCTGGAGGAAAGAAGATAGACCTAGACTTGTACGTAGAAAACGGTCATACAAAGAAAAACAAATCTGGGGAAAAACGAATCTAGGGCATATGATGTGTTTGATGTCTTCACGGAGTATTATACAAAAAATAAACTAATCTGGATTTAATGTCTCCACGGGTCGGCATCGAAGGGGAAATCCATCGGCTATGATTGATTAATTAACAAAATTGATGGCTGGATGTTTCTAATATTTTTGGTAATTTCTAGCCTAATGCTCTTTTTCTAGTTAACCCGCCAATTACTTTATATATATGTAATATTTTCTTAATAAAGTTAGATGTTGCATAAATAAAACTTGATACGATCGTATATCATTTGGAAAATAAATATGTCTTTGTGAAAGTCATTCATATGTAATTGTATACTCTATACATATATCCTAGTAAAATCTAATTGATAATATTAAGGGTCCGTCTACAGCTTGGTCGTTGCAGAAAATCTTTATTTGACAGTTGACTTTTAACTTTTGTTCATCCCGATCAAAAAGGTATCCATCTTGGTATAATAATGTACTCGTATATATTGCAAATAAAGTAGAACAATCTGACTATTGTTGGTTGGCTGAGTAAACATTATTTCTTAGTTGACTTTACAAATTTGTTCATACATATCTAGAAATACGTTCATGGGCGTCCATGCATTAATTTAGTCATCTAGTGCAAAAACGATCTGTAGACAAATTTCTCAGTTTCAAAAGTGTGGAATATGACATGAATGTAAATGTTGGATTGAAAACTCTCACCGACCAAGAAATAAAGGACTCTCAGGTCACTCAGAATTAGCAACTATATACCCAAGAAGGGTAAGGTTCTGCTATTTTTCATTGTCTAGGTACGTTGCTCGTAAAAGGAAATATATGTCCCTATATTATTGTACATTGTGCATAGATCAGACTTGCATGCCGATAATAAATTTCCTACCAATACGTGGATGATGCAGATGGGATGCTGATGCTTCCTAGATGTATACATCATTCAGAATCCTATGGTACATATGAAATAGTTGATAGAGCTTTTGCTACCTTGGATAGACCTTTTACAATCCTTTTAGCAGTTATTAGCAAGGTGAACAGTAAATGCCTCCTTGCCATTCCACTGTACATGTGTTCAAGCCAGCTACTGGTAATGGAAAATTCAAGCATGCAATGAGGACTTACCAGAGGTATGTGCCAGTTCGTGTTTGCTAGATGCCCGGGGCAAGTGACGCTTCTGTCTTACAGCCTGCAAGATATGCGTCTTGTACGCCATGTGCAAGATTTGCTTCTTGCAACTTGGCAATCAGTGCTTGCCACATCGCTCATGTAACTGCAGCTTGGGAAAATCTGCGACGCTATGACTTCGTTTGTGGCCACCGCCTAAGAGATCATTGCTCGCCACACCCCTCATGTAACTTTAGCTTGGGAAGATCTACGAGGTCGTGGCCTCGTCTGTGGCCGCCGCCTAAGAGATCATATGAAGACATAATGCCTCTTTTCCAACACATCCCTGGAACACCACCACACGACGGCTGAGGGTAGACTGTTAGGCTGCCATGTGGCGGCAGCCTCGCAGTCTGTTTGTCGCCGAGCTTCTCGTCCCGCCGCGTCCTATTGTTTTGCCCCGTGTGGGAGGAGGAGGTCTCTACCGACCCGGCAAAGTCCTGGAGATGTCCTGAAAGTCAGTGAGGGTATCACCATGTTCGTTGGGGTCTGGAGGATGATGCCGCCGCCCTTGCTCGACCAAGAGATCGTGATGCAATTCTCTAGGTTTTTTTTCTTACTGGGAGATGTAATCGGCAGTTTTTTTAGATCAAGGATTAGTATTTTTTGATTTTATCTTGGAGATGTACCAAGAGATCGTGATGCAATTCTGTAGTTTTTTTTTCTTACTGGAAGATTTAATCGGCAGTTTTTTTAGATCAAGGATTTTTCTGGTTTTATCTTGGAGATGTAATCCGCAGTTTTTTTTTGTTTTCATGAGAGACCATGTAGGGCACGTTAGGGACTCACGGGTCAGGCTACCACGCTATATATTTTACGCATATCGAATGGTTATTGTAGTTATAATTGATGGATCAAGGGTTAGTATTTTCTAATTAACGTGAGATTTTCTAGCCTAATTCTCTTGCTTCTAATTAAACCATCATTTACTTTTTATATATAAAGGACTGTGCTAATGACGGGACGGCGGGATTTCTTTGAAATTCAAACTTTAAAATGTTTTGTAGTACAAATCATAACTCAGATTGAAAAACCGTTTTCACATAAAAGATTCGTCGCGACGAGATCTTCAAATCTAGATCCCATGTTCATATGTTTCGACGACTTTTTTCGGCGTCAAAAGTTATCAGGACCAGACTAAGCAAGTTATCACGTGAATGATACGTAAGTTACCATCTTATTTATATAGAAAATACCGGGGCATAAAAGTTGTCCTCGAATTCTCCCCACATACAAATGAATTAGAATACCAAAAAGTTGATGTCATCCTTGATTCCCCTTTATTTTGAAACTTCAAAATTTTTGTAGCTCAAACCGTTGGTCCGATCGAAAAGGTTCTCGAAGAAAGCATTAAAACTAGATACTATATTGATTTGTTCAGACAACTTTTATTTCGGATCAAAAGTTACCACTTCTGGGCTAAGTAAGGTATCATGCCTGAGCTACATATGTTACCACGTTGTTTACAGAAATTACCGGGTATAAATTATCATGGTCTGCGATATGTGAGAAACCATGCTATTCACACACAAAGTTACCGAGGTGATATTTCGTCAACCCCTCCCCCCCCCCCCCCCCCCCGGATGCCAAAGTTATCAAGACCGAGGTACATAAGTAATCAGGTCCGCATATGTGAGTTGACATGCGCTATTCACACAAATCTTACTGAGGGGATATTTCATCACCCCCCATGTCAAAGTTATCAGGACCGAGGTACATAAGTTATCAGGTGAGTTACCATGCTATTCACACAAAAGTTATCGAGGGGATATTTCATCAAGCCCCCGTTCTCCCATGACAAAGTTATTAGGACCGAGGTACATAGGTTATCGGGTCTGCGATATGTGAGTTACCATGCTATTCACACAAAAGTTACTGAGGGGATATTTCATCAACCCCCTCTCCCCCTCCCCCATGCCAAAGTTATTAGGACCGAGGTACATAAGTTATCAGGTATGCGATATGTGGGTTACCATGCTATTCACATAAGGGTAGTGCTAACTTCCGACATAGCTCATATCGTTTCCTTTTTATGTGTGTGTTCACTGTCCACTAATAGTTAGTTTAATTAGCAGCTAACCACATGCATGCAAAAAAATGATGATGTCAGCCTAGATTCTTTTCAAAACTGAATATTCAAAATGTTTTGTAGCTCAAACTGTCCATGAGATTAAGAAACTGTCTTCAGATAAAGATTCGTCACGACGAGACCTTTAAAACTAGATCACATGCCGATATGTTTCGATGATTTTTTTTCAGGTCAATACCAGGTATGTACTATGTAAATTATCACTTCTATGACACATAAGTTATCAAGCCGTTCCTCGGGCGTAGAACGTGCGACGCTGCATGGGTGACGTGGGGACCCGGGGACCCTGATTTTCTCGCACGCGGTACGTGCGGAAGGAGTAGTTTACTCACTCTGATCGTGACCATGAGATGCCGATTGGCCAGATACCGAATCGTTCAGATCTATTAGCGAATTTCCAGTCAACTGAAAAATAGCTTTCTCGAGGTGACGAGGGGCATAAATTACCATGCTATTTACATAGTAGTTATCATAGGATGTTTTCAACAATTTTTCCTTGGGTCAATGGTATCATGGTGATGTACATAAGTTATCAGGTCAACGGGGCTTATGTTATCATGTTATTTACACAGAAGTTATTGAGGGGTATTTTTTTTATCTTTTTAACAACTTTTTTGCTCGATCAAAGTTGCTGCGGTGTTTTTGTGTAAAATATCAGGTGCATGGTGTATATGCTATTTACATAGAATTTACCGGGGTTTTGTTTTTAAGAAATTTTTTGCCGGATCCATAATTTTTTCAATCCGAAGACAAAATGAGCTTAGTTCACACAAACAATCTACTTAGTTTGAGATGGTTAATGGTCATCAACTTAGTTAGGTAGGGACCCCATGTACGAATCCTATGCACCATGCTATTTACCCAACGTTCCTTTCTTTGTTATTTTTTGGCTGGATATGTGAAGGTACAAAAGGAAAGAAAACTAGATTTGTCATCAAAGCCGAGCCAGCCCAAGTGGTTTTTGAGTTCTTAACTAACCTATAGGGGTATGAGGTTCGACTCCAAGGTCCCCATCTTTTTTTGCAAGAAATTGAACCAGGTCAGAGGGACCCAAAAAAACGAAACTTGTGCGAGGGATTGATGGCCGAAAAAAAAAGGAAACTCCCTCACGGGAATGATGGCCAAAAAAGGAAACTCCCGCGCTGAAAAATAAGGAAACTCCCTCGTGGGAATGGTGGCCGGAAAAAAGGAAACTGCCTCCTAGACATGCGTGGGTAGCCAAAAAAAAGGTGCGAGATGGAACTTGTGTGGGACGTTCGATGCAAATCCAACGGTGAACGAACCGTTCGGATCTGTTGCAAACTGCCAGTCGGCAGGAATTTAGCATTCTTGATATATAAATAGAGTGCTCGACAGTAATTTGTTCACCCACCGTAATAGTTATGCTATCTTGAGAGAAGTCACTAGTGAAACCTATGGCCCCCGGGTCTATCTTTTATCATATAAGTTTCCAATCTATTTTATTTTGCAATCTTCATTTTTCCTATCTATATCATAAAAATACCAAAAATATTTATCTTATTATCTCTATCGGATCTCACTCTCGTAAGTGACCATGAATGGATTGACAACCCCTTTATCGCGTTGGTTGCGAGGTTCTTATTTGTTTGTGTAGGTACAAGGGACGTGCGTGTAGTCTCATACTGAATTGATACCTTGGTTCTCAAAAACGGAGGAAAATACTTACGCTACTTTGCTGCATCACACTTTCCTCTTCAAGGAAAAACCAACGCAGTGCTCAAGAGGTATCACACTCATGTTGAATCAATAGGATCAAAATGACGGTGTCAAAGGAGACTAATGAATATTGCCAGCCATATGGAAAACATCCGTAATGCAAGCAGTCAAGTATTTGTAGAGCAATAAACTGCTAAGGATTTTCAGAGGATCGAATAGTATTTCGAAGACTTTTGTGAAAAACCTGAACAAGTGGGGATGAGCTGATACTCGGTAAGTGCGAGGAATTATCCGTAGGGGTATTCATGTGGCAAAGAACTGTAAGGCAGTAGGCACAAAGTTTTCTCGGAGCAATAGAGAGAATTTCGAGGTATCTTGTAATAACAAGATCAACTGGGAACAAAAGTAAGAACGACATATGTATGTATTTATCCAGAGGGATATTTTGGTTGTAGGGAATTGCAAAAGCATCAGGCACAAAGTCTCGAGAGAACATCATAGAGTATCTTTGGAATCTTCTACTGCGGCATGCGATCATCTGTAATAAGGGCTCTCTGGGAGGAGTAGTTTCAAGAACCTAAAGTTAGATTTAAAAAATCATTTAACCCGAATAGAAGAGAGATCAGACTCCCAGAGTATAGACGAGGAATAAAAGATCCTAATACCACCCAATGGCGACATGGGCCTGTAAGCCACACAGCCATGTTAGTAAAAGTATTGCAATGACTAGGCTCGACTTCGACCAAAGAGTGTGGAAGGGGGATTCCTACAAGCAGTTGGCTCTGATACCAACTTGTGACACCCCCAATTCAATCGTACACTAATCATACACGCAAACGTGTATGATTAACATCAGGGCCTCACGGGAAGATATCACAACACAACTCTAAAAATAAAATAAGTCATACAAGCATCATAATACAAGCCAGGGGCCTCGAGTGCTCGAATACAAGTGCTCAATCACAGACGAGTCAGCGGAAGCAACAATATCTGAGTACAGACATAAGTTAAACAAGTTTCCATAAGATGGCTAGCACAAACTGGGATACAGATCGAAAGATGCGCAGGCCTCCTACCTGGGATCCTCCTAAACTACTCTTGGTCGTCGTCGGCGGCCTGCTCGTAGTAGTAGGCACCCTTGGTGTAGTAGGAGTCGTTGAAGGTGGCGTCTGACTCCTGGGCTCTAGCATCTGGTTCCGACAACCGAGAAGAATGGAAAGGGAGAAAAGAGGGAGAAAAGCAACCGTGAGTACTCATCAAAAGTACTTGCAAGTAAGGGTCTACACTACATATGCATATCTGTGTAAAGGGGCATTATCGGTGGACTGAACTGCAAAATGCCAAAATAAAAGCGGTATACCTAGTCCTGTCGAAGACTACGCTTCTGGCAGCCTCCATCTAGCATAATCCTACCCGTCGATCCTTTCCTCGTCGCCCTGTTAGAGAGCGATCATCGGGTTGTATTTGGAACTTGAAAGGGTGTGTTTTATTAACTATCCGGTTCTAGTTGTCATAAGGTCAGGTACAACTCCGGGTCATCCTTTTACCGAGGGACACGGCTATTCGAATAGATAAACTTCCCTGCAGGGGTGCACCACATTTACCAACACGCTCGATCCCTCTGGCTGAACACACTTTCCTGGGTCATGCCCGGCCTCGGAAGATCAACACGCCGCAGCCCCACCTAGGCACAACAGAAAGGTCAGCATACGCCGGTCTAAATCCTATGTGCGCAGGGGTCTGGGCCCATCGCCCATTTGCACACCTGCACGTTGCATGGGCGGCCGGTGAGCAGACCTAGCAATCTCCATTACAAAGGAAGTTGTGTTACGCGGTCCAACCCGACGCGCGCTGCTTAGTCGCTGACGTAAAGAAGGCTTCAGTTGATACCACGACGTCGAGTTCCCATAACTGTTCCCGCGTAGTTTGTTAGTGCGTATAGGCAAGTGGCCAGACTCATATCAAATACCAAGTTCTCGTTAAACGTGTTATTTTGAAGTAACCGCGGACGCTGACTAGGGCCAGGCCCACCTCTCTCCTAGGTGGTCTCAACCTGCCCTGTCGCTCTACCACAAAGTAACAGTTGGGGGCTGTCGGGAACCCAGGCCAACCACTACCTGGATGGAACCACCTACCCCTTCAGCCCCATATCCGAATCATTTGTAGGTACTCTACAAGTCGACCCGACATTAGTCACACATGAATCATATAATATGTATGTCAGTATATACCCGTGATCACCTCCCGAGTGATCACGGCCCAGTAGTATAGCATGGCAGATAGACAAGAATGTAGGGCCACTGATGTAATACTAGCATCCTATACTAAGCACGTAAGATTGCAGGTAAAAGTATCAAAAATTGTAGCAACAATGACAGGCTATGCAGCAGAATGGGATTAACCGAAAGCAGTAACATGCTACACTACTCTTATGCAAGAAGTAGAGAGAAGGATAATAGGCGATATTGGGTGATCAAGGGGGGGGCTTGCCTGGAAGCTTTGTTGCACAGGAAGAAGGGTCATCGGTGACGTAGTCATACTAAGTGGCCTCAACGCCGGTCTTAGATTCTACTGGAGAAGAAGGGGGGAAGAAATAGTAAACATGGAGCAAACAAGGTATCACAAAATATAAAAAGGCAATAAGTCGTGCCAAGGATGATCTAACGCAGGGATAGGTGATACCAGAAAAGGGGGAAACATCCGGGAAAGTATTCCCTGTGTTTCGCGGTTTCGGACAGATGAACCAGAGGTGAAATATTGCATGTTCGTGATGCCAGGGACGTATGGCGAGCGAACGCACTGAGTATTCGGATTCGTCTCGTCGTTCTGAGCAACTTTCATGTACAAAGTATTTTCATCCGAGTTACGGTTTATTTTATATTAATTTTTGAAGTTTTATCTACTTTCTGAAATTAATTTTGAAGTTGAAAACAAATGTTAAAATGTTATGTGCACACAGCACAGTGTACACTAAAGGGTACACTGCCTGATAGGTGGGACCAGGGGGCCCAGTTGACCAGTCAAAGTTTGACTAGTCAACAGGGGTGGGCCCCCATGTCATACATTATTTACTTAACTAACAGATGTAATTAGTTTAACTAGGTTTAGATTAATTAAGTAAAATTAATTAAGTTAATTAATCATCATTGAATTATTTATTTATTTATTTATTTATTTATTTATTTCATTTACCTATTTTTCTTATTTTTTGTTTCTACTAGGGCTGGCCCCACTGGTCATAGGCATAGGGGCCTTAGCGGGCATACGGATAGGCGGGTGCGGGCGAAGACGCACCCCTGCCCGGTAGCGAGGCGAGGCCGGAACGGGACCAGAGCAGGTGCGGCCAGCGTGGGTGTCGGTGTCAAAACCGGCGGATCTCGGGTAGGGGTCCCGAACGGTGCGTCTAGGCTGGATGGTAACAGGAGGCAGGGGACACGATGTTTTACCCAGGTTTGGGCCCTTTTGATGGAGGTAAAACCCTATGTCCTGCTGGATTAATATTGATGATATGTGTAGTACAAGAGTAGATGTACCACGAGATCAGAGAGGCTAAACCGTAGAAGCTAGCCTATGGTATGATTGTATGTTGTGATTGTTGTTCTACGGACTAAAACCCTTCGGTTTATATAGACACCGGAGAGGGTTAGGGTTACACAAGGTCGGTTACAAAGGAGGAGATATCCATATTCGTATTGCCTTGCTTGCCTTCCACGCCAAGTAGAGTCCCATACGGACATGAGACGAAGTCTTCAATCTTGTATCTTCATAGTCTAACAGTCCGGCCAATGGAGATAGTCCGGCTATCCGGAGACCCCCTAACCCAAGACTCTCTCAGTAGCCCCTGAACCAGGCTTCAATGACGATGAGTCCGGCGCGCAGTATTGTCTTCGGCATTGCAAGGCGGGTTCCTTCTCCGAATACATCATAGAAGAATTTGAATACGAGGATAGTGTCCGACCCTGCAAAATAAGTTCCACATTCCACCGTAGAGAGAATAATATTTTCGCAGATCTAATTTGTTGGCTTGTTTTGGCAGCACGACATTATGTGATGGCCCGGTGATTATTCGAACCGTTTCCTTTAACCATCCCCGCACATAACGCGAGGCGGTTTTTCGACACGTCTTGTCAAAGCAGAGATCGTGTCCCCTTATTACGGGATTCTCATCAATACGGGCGTGGGTAACCCAACCACGCCCTCAATTGCGGCGCTTGGGGGATAAGCGAGTTTTACCAGGCAAGTCGGGACGCTTAGCTTTGTCCACCCATATAAAGGGATAAGGATTCACCTTTCTATCCACGCCTTCTCCCTCCTTTGCTCATCCGCTTTCGCACACTCGAGCTCTGGCGCCCAAGTCCACACGTCCCACCTCAACCTTCTCCAACCACATCCGGAGCGGGAGGCAGGTGGATGGTCTCCTCCGTCACGGAGGGAGACATCAAGAAACTGAGGAGAGCCGGATACCTGCCCGACGACATCGCGCACCAGCTCCCAGATGAGGGGCAGCTCATCCCCACCCCAGGCCCTATGAGAGGGTAGTATTCCTCACCCATTTCCTCCGCGGGCTGGGATTCCCTCTCCATTCATTTGTCCGGGGGCTCATGTTCTATTACGTCCTGGATTTCCATGATCTGGACCCGAACTTCATCCTCAACATCTCGGCGTTTATCATCGTGTGCGAGGCCTTCCTCCGCATTAAGTCCCACTTCGGCTTATGGCTGAAGACCTTCAATGTCAAGCCGAAGGTGGTGGGCGGCCGCCAGGTGGAGTGTGGAGGCGCCATGGTGGGCAAGATGCCCAACATAACATGGCTCCAGGGCTCCTTTGTGGAAACCATAAAGGGGTGGCAATCGGGGTGGTTCTACATCACCGAGCCGCGCGACCCTATATGGGCAGCGGCCCCCGAGTAATGATCTAGCATCCCCACGCGGCTCACCTCCTTTAAAGAGAAGGGCCTTCCCTGGGTAGTTTGGAAGAGCTGACCGGACTCCAAACATGTATTCAAAACATGGTGAACAAGAAGCTCAAGCTTGTCAACATAGTCCAAGTTATGCTCATCCGCTGGATCCTCCCGTGCCAACAACGGGAGTTCAACTTGTGGGAGTTGACCCGGCGCAGCACCAAACTCTGAACAGGCTCTTCGACACGACTCATGAAGATGCCTGGAGGGTGCTATTCAAAAGTGCCGAGGTCCCCCCTCCTATTACCGAGGATCGGGGATTCAGCGCGAAGCGCCAAGCCAGTGCGGTAAGCTGCTTTACCTTTCAGAGGATACTTTTTTTATAGATTGACTCTGTGCGGGATCTAAACTCCCGTACCTTTGACAGGACTGGTAGAAGATGGCCGGACAGATCGACTGTCCGGGTCCTTTGCCCGAAGGCCCCGCAAACGCTCTTCTGGAGAAGATGTTGACTCCGGCCCCTTATACGGTGCCGGAGAAGGCCAAGAAGGCCAAGGGAACCCGAAAGAGTTCCCAACGCTAGGCGTCATTGGACTCACCGTCCACTGACTCTGCGGCACACTCTTCCCCTGAAGACGAGGAAGAAGAAGATGCTCCCCCACCGACTTGGGGAGACAGGAAAAGGAAGGCCGCCCCAACTGGGGGGGCCAAAGGGTCCAAGAAGGGAAGGACTCTCCTTCCGGACAGCTCGACCGCCGCCTACGAGGGCGAAGACGAGTGGTTGCCCTGGGCCAAGCCACCGGGGAGATCGTAAGTATTCAGATACCAGAGTAACTCATAGCATTCATTTGTCACACTGCTTTCCCTAACGCCGAACATGATTATGTAGGCCGCCGCGAGCCAGCATCGATGTATCATCTGACGGCTCCCTGGGCTCGTCGGACATGGATAGCGATCCAGTCCCGACTGCCACCTCCCCTCATCCTGCTGACGACGCCGACGTGCTGTCTCAAGAGGCACCGGGTCGAGGGGAGACAGTCCTGGAGGCACCTCAAGGCTACCTTCCGGACTCCGGGAGCTGTGGGGACGGGGCCCCCGAGAGCTCCAAGTTCGGCCCTTAGCCGAACACCGCGGCGGACCCTCTAGCGGTTCCGGGCTCGGGCAGGTGGCCTCCTTCTAAGAGGGGCAAGGCGCCTTTGCTGGTGACCTCTATCCATCCAGAGGCACCGGACAATCTGCTGGAAGCACTTCGCAGCGCTTCCATCGACGAGGAGCACTGCACTATCATGAGTGTGGTGATCCAGAAGGTTCAGTCCGCCAAGAGCGGATTGATTGAAGCCTGTGCCAGCCTTCTAACAGGCTTCGAGGTAAGTGTTTTAAAATGTAGTAGAAATATTACCGCATAGACAGTAGCCCCTGATGCTTTGTTCGGTGTTCACAAAGGAAAGCCGAACAGAGGATCAAATAATATCGCAGGAGTCTAAAATAATTGTGTCAATATGCATGATGTGTTCCATGTCTCCCAACTCCGAAAGTGCTTCAAGACGCCTGAACGCACCGTCAACTTCGAGGACATTGAGCTCCAAGAAGATCTCTCCTATCGTGAGCACCCAGTTGCAATCCTTGAAGAGACTGAACGCAGGACTCGCAACAAGTCAATCAAATTTCTCAAAGTCAAGTGGTCACACCATTCCGACCGTGAAGCTACCTGGGAACGCGAGGATCACCTCCGTTCTGAGTACCCGGAGTTCTTTCAGTCCTAGATCTCGGGACGAGATCTTTTCATAGTGGTGGAGTGTTGTAATGCCCCAGATATAACTTTCCCAATTTGTACTCCAACTCTTGCCGTTTCCGGCATTAAGTTATATTTATTTCTCAGGTTCGGGTCTTTGTCTCCGTGTGTTGTTTTCGTTTTCGTGCATCTCATATCATGTCATCACGTGCATTGCATTTGCATACATGTTCATCTCATGCATTCGAGCATTTTCCCCGTTGTCCGTTTTGCATTCCAGTGCTTCGTTCTCCTCCGGTGGCCCTTTCTAGCTTTCTTTCGTGTGTGGGGATTAAACATTTCCGGATTAGACCGAGACTTGCCATGCGGCCTTGGTTTACTACCGGTAGACCGCCTGTCAAGTTTCGTGCCATTTGGACTTCGTTTGATACTCCAACGGTTAACCGAGGGACCGAAAAGGCCTCGTGTGAGTTGCAGCCCAACACCCCTCCATTTTGGCCCAAAACCCACCATACTCTGCTCCATCGTCTCGGTCATTCGATCACGATCGCGTGGCCGAAAACCGCACCTCATTTGGACTCTCCTAGCTCCCTCTATGCCTATTTAAACCCCCTCCCGTTTTCGGATCTCCCCTCTCCTCCGAAACCCTAGTCCAAAAAAAAAGATCCCGCCGTCGCCGGACGTGTCCGCCCCGGCCGGACAACGTCCGCCGCGCCCCTCGCCCACTCGCCGCTCGCCACGTGGCCCGCCTGCCCGCGCCGCCGCCGAAGCCCGCTCGGCCCGGGAAGAGCCCCCGAGGCCCGAGCCGCCGCCGCCCTTCATCCCGCGCGCCCGCCGCCCTTCTTCTTCGCGCCCGGTGGCCGGCGCCGCCGCAGGCCGCATCACGCCGCCGCGGGCGACCTCGCCTCCCCGCCACCCAGCCGGCCGCCCCTCGCCGACCTCGCCTCCCCGCGGTGGCCGGAGCCTCCCCGCCACCAGATCCGATCGGGGGAGACCGGATCTGCCTCTCCCTCGCCTCCTCACTGCTTCTTCGAGCTCGCCGGAGCTACTGTGAGCTCATCGGAGTTGCCTCGGTTCGCGTGCCGAGGAAACCTAGATCTGAACACGGTTGACTTTTTCCCCTCCAACCCTGATTTTTATGCTATGTTTGACTGCTCATATCTGTGCATCCGTAGCTCCGTTTTGGGCATATGATATATCAAAATCTTCGCCTCGACGAGTACATCATTTCATTCCATTGCATCATTTGCATTTGAGTTCATATTGATGCCCAAAATGCTGTTAGAAGGAGGCATCGTGAGTTAAATTGCAGATCCATTAGCTCATCATTGACTTTTGTCATTTTTGCCATGATTGTTGTGTGCATGATATGCCTGTGAGTCTTTGGGATGAATTGTTAAGCATTTTGTCTTCTTTACAGAGGTGCCACCCATGAATTTTTAGGATGTGTGTGGTGTCTTGTGCAAGCTTGCAAAGAGGGGCACCTGAGTAATCTGTTTTTAGGGACTTAGTGTTTTTCACTAAGTCTGGGATATTTTAGTTCATGATGCCATATGTTCAGCTTGTTTCCTAGTGATCCGTGCCTCTTTTGAGCATGATCAGTAAGGGACATTTGATAATCTTGTTATGCTCTATCCACCCATGTGTTTTCTTGTTGTGTTGGAGCACCCTAGGTTGAGTCAATCGAGCTCATCTTTTGCATCGTTGTTAATTTGGGCAGATCGTGAACTCTTTTGCGATTTTGCCGATGCTATTGCTAGTGATCCGTGCATGCTATGCCATTGTTCTTGCCATGTATAGCTAGCATTTTGTGCCTTCTTTATGGATATATGCTTGCCTTGCCATGACTTGCACCGTAGTGAGTGCATCAAGCTCGTTTACATGCCTCCGTGAGCTATAATTTCAGCATGTCTCAGTTTTCACTAAGTCTGAAAACTGATTGTGTTTGATCTATGTTCGTGTGCTCGTTAGAGTATTTTGTGAACCCTTTTGGCCCCAGGTCACTTTGGATGTTTTGTTAAGCTTGTTGAGTAGCTCCATGCCATGTTCTTACTTGTCATGTTCAGGTTGTGTTTCATGTTGTTTTGCTGCTCCGAAGAGAGCATCGTGGTCTGAAATTTCAGACTAGTGTTAATTTCACTAAGTCTGAAATCTGTTTTGCATATTCAGTTTTGCCATGCTTGTTTGGACCTCATAATGGACGAATTTGGCTATGGCTCAGTGCTAGTGATTTGTTAAGCATCTTGTGTACATCCCTGCCATGTATTTTGTTTTCATGTTTGGTGGCTGTAGCAAGTTCATTTCGTTGCATTTAGGAGCCTACTTGCTGTAAATCGCAGATCGGTTCGTTTCGTAAAACGCTTGCCATTTCCAAACCGTAGCTCCGATTCCAATGTTCTTTATATCGTTTTCAGGTGATTTCATCCCCTCTATCCAGTAGCACACTTGGTTGTCCATGTTGAGGCCAGGTTCATGCATTTCCTGTCACGTCTTGCATTTTGCATCCCGCATCGCATCCCACATAGCATACCATCTTTGCATATTATTGGTTGCCCTTGCACGTGGTTGATTGTATCCTTGTTGCTTGTTTGTGTTGTTGGGTAGAGCCGGGAGACGAGTTCGCTAACGAGGAGCCCGTTGAGTTTGCTTTTGAGGATCCAGTCAACTCTGACAACTGTGCAGGCAAGATGATCATACCCTCGAAATCACTACTATCTTTGCTATGCTAGTTTACTCGCTCTTTTGCTTTGCCAATGCTACGATGCCTACCACTTGCTTGTCAGCCTCCCAATTGCCATGATTGAGCCTCTAACCCACCTTTGTCCTAGCAAACCGTTGATTGGCTATGTTACCGCTTTGCTCAGCCCTTCTTATAGCGTTGTTAGTTGCAGGTAAAGATTGGAGCCGTTCCTTGCTGGAACATTTATTTACTTGTTGGGATATCATTATATTTATATGTTATCTTAATTCATCTATATACTTGGTAAAGGGTGGAAGGCTCGGCCTCTCGCCTAGTGTTTTGTTCCACTCTTGCCGCCCTAGTTTCCGTCATATCGGTGTTATGTTCCCGGATTGTTGCATCCCTTTCGCGGCTGGGCTATAATGGAAACCCCTTGATAGTTCGCCTTGATTAAAGCTTTTCCAGCAATGCCCAACATTGGTTTTACCATTTTCCACCTAGCCTCTTTTTCCCTTGGGTTTCCGGAGCCCGAGGGTCATCTTATTTTAAACCCCCCCGGGCCAGCGCTCCTCAGAGTGTTGGTCCAAACCGTCAGCCGCCGGTGGCTACCAGGGGCAACTCTGGGCTGGCCTACCGGAAGTTTAGACAATCTGAGTGTGCCCTGAGAAAGAGATATGTGCAGCTCCTATCGGGATTTGTCGGCACATTCGGGCGGTGTTGCTGGACTCGTTTTGACCTGTCGAATCATCTTGTTGTACCGAGATACCGAGTTTGTTCGGTGTGTCTTGGGTGGAGGTCTATTCCTTCATTGACCGTGAGAGCTTGTTATGGGCTAAGTTGGGACCCCCCTGCAGGGATTGATCTTTCGAAAGCCGTGCCGGCGGGTATGGGAAGATGGGAATTTGTTAATGTCCGGTTGTAGATAACTTGAACCTAAATTAATTAAAATGAATCAACTGAGTGTGTTGCCGTGATGGCCTCTTCTCGGCGGGGTCCGGGAAGCGGACACGGTGTTGGAGTTATGTTTGCGCAGGTTGCTCTCTAGTTCCTCGCTCATGCTTTGCCTCCTCTTCTCACTCTCTTTTGCGAATAAGTTAGCCACCATATATGCTAGTCGCTTGCTGCAGCTCCACTTACATAACCCCTTTCCTACCTATTAAGCTTAAATAGTCTTGATCGCGAGGGTGCGAGATTGCTGAGTCCCTGTGGCTCACAGATTACTATTACACCAGATGCAGGGATAGATGATACAGCTCCAGATGGCGCGCTTGAGCTCAAGTGGGAGTACGACAAGGACTCTCAACGTTACTATGTGTCTTTTCCTGATGATCAGTAGTGGTGCCCAATCGGGGTTAGATTCAGGGCCTTGTCGCATGTTGGGGGTCTTCTCTATTTTGGCGCCGTAGTCGGGCCATGAGTGAATTGTATGATGGATGTTATTTATGTACTTTGATGTGACGTGGCGAGTGTAAGCCAACTATGTACCTCCCCTTTATCTTATTTATATACATGGGATGTGTGATGATTTCCCGACTTGCGACATTGCTTTCAATGCGGCTATGCCTCTAAGTCGTGCCTCGACACGTGGGAGATATAGCCGCATCGAGGGCGTTACACATGGGCTGCCCCTTCTCCTTTCCACTAAAGCCCACTAAGGCCCATTTAGCTCCCGGGGGGTTCTGGTAACCTCCCGGTACTCCGGTAAAATCTCGATTTTACCTGGAACACTTCCGATATCCAAACAGAGGCTTCCAATATATCAATCTTTATGTCTTGACCATTTCGAGACTCCTTGTCATGTCTGTGATCACATCCGGGACTCCGAACTAACTTCAGTACATGAAAATGCATAAACTCATAATAACTGTCATCGTAATGTTAAGCGTGCGGACCCTAAGGTTCGAGAACAATGTAGACATGACCGAGACACGTCTCCGGTCAATAACCAATAGCGGGACCTGGATGCCCATATTGGCTACTACATATTCTACGAAGATCTTTATCGGTCAGACCGCATAACAACAAACGTTGTTCCCTTTGTCATCGGTATGTTACTTGCCCGAGATTCGATCGTCGGTATCCAATAGCTAGTTCAATCTCGTTACCGGAAAGTCTCTTTACTCGTTCTGTAATACATCATCCCGCAACTAACTCATTAGTTGCAATGCTTGCAAGGCTTATGTGTTGTGCATTACCGAGAGGGCCCAGAGATACCTCTCCGACAATCGGAGTGACAAATTCTAATCTCGAAATACGCCAACCCAACATATACCTTTGGAGACACCTGTAGAGCTCCTTTATAATCACCCATTTACGTTGTGACGTTTGGTAGCACACAAAGTGTTCCTCCGGTAAACGGGAGTTGCATAATCTCATAGTCATAGGAACATGTATAAGTCATGAAGAAAGCAATAGCAACATACTAAATGATCGGGTGCTAAGCTAATGGAATGGGTCATGTCAATCAGATCATTCACCTAATGATGTGATCCCATTAATCGAATAACAACTCTTTGTCCATGGTTAGGAAACATAACCATCTTTGATTAACGAGCTAGTCAAGTAGAGGCATACTAGTGACACTCTGTTTGTCTATGTATTCACACATGTATTATGTTTCCGGTTAATACAATTCTAGCATGAATAATAAACATTTATCACGATATAAGGAAATAAATAATAAGTTTATTATTGCCTCTAGGGCATATTTCCTTCAGTCTCCCACTTGCAGTAGAGTCAATAATCTAGTTCACATCGCCATGTGATTTAACATCAATAGTTCACATCACCATGTGATTAACACCCATAGTTCACATCGTCATGTGACCAACACTCAAAGGGTTTACTAGATTCAGTAATCTAGTTCACATATCTATGTGATTAACACCCAAAGAGTGCTAAGGTGTGATCATGTTTTGCTTGTGAGATAATTTTAGTCAACGGGTCTGTCACATTTAGATCCGTAAGTATTTTGCAAGTTCTATGTCTACAATGCTCTACACGGAGCTACTCTAGCTAATTGCTCCCACTTTCGATATGTATCCAGATTGAGACTTAGAGTCATCTGGATTAGTGTCAAAAACTTGCATCGACGTAACCCTTTACGACGAATCTTTTGTCACCTCCGTAATCGAGAAACATGTCCTTATTCAAGTAAGGGTAATTTTGACCGTTGTCCATTGATCTACTCCTAGATCACTATTGTACTCCCTTGTTTAACACAGCGTAGGGTATACAATAGATCTGGTACACAACATGGCATACTTTATAGAACCTATGGCTGAGGCATAGGGAATGACTTTCATTCTCTTTCTATCTTCTGCCGTGGTCGGGCTTTGAGTCTTACTCAATTCCACACCTTGTAACACAGGCAAGAACTCTTTCTTTGACTGTTCCATTTTGAACTACTTCAAAATCTTGTCAAGGTATGTATTCATTGAAAAACTTATCAAGCGTCTTGCTCTATCTCTATAGATCTTGATGCTCAATATGTAAGCAGCTTCACCGAGGTTTTTTTTGAAAAACTCCTTTCAAACACTCCTTTATGCTTTACAGAATAATTCTACATTATTTCTGATCAACAACATGTCATTCACATATACTTATCAGAAATGTTGTAGTGCTCCCACTCACTTTCTTGTAAATACAGGCTTCAGTGCAAGTCTGTATAAAACTATATGCTTTGATCAAACTTATCAACGCGTATATTCCAACTCCGAGATGCCTGCACCAGTCCATAAATGGATCGCTGGAGCTTGCATATTTTGTTAGCACCTTTAGGACTGACAAAACCATCTTGTTGCATCACATACAACTCTTCTTTAATAAATCCATCAAAGAATGCAGTTTTGTTTATCCATTTGCCAGATTTCATAAAATGCGGCAATTGCTAACATGATTCGGACAGACTTAAGCATAGATACGAGTGAGAGAATCTCATCGTGGTCAACACCTTGAACTTGTCGAAAACCTTTTGAGACAATTCTAGCTTTGTAGATAGTAACACTACTATCAGCGCCCGTCTTCCTCTTGAAGATCCATTTATTTTCTATGGCTTGCCGATCATCAGGCAAATCCATCAAAGTCCATACTTTGTTCTCATACATGGATCATATCTCAGATTTCATGGCCTCAAACCATTTCGCGGAATCTGGGCTCATCATCGTTTCCTCATAGTTCGCAAGTTCGTCATGGTCTAGTAACATGACTTCCAGAATAGGATTACTGGACCACTCTGGTGCGGATCTCACTCTGGTTTACCTACGAGATTTGGTAGTAACTTGACCTGAAGTTACATGATCATCATCATTAGCTTCCTCACTAATTGGTGTAGTAGTCACAGGAACAGATTTCTGTGATGAACTACTTTCCAATAAGGGAGCAGGTACAGTTACCTCATCAAGTTCTACTTTCCTCCCACTCACTTCTTTCGAGAGAAACTCCTTCTCTAGAAAAACTCCGAATTTGGCAACAAAAGTCTTGCCTTTGGATTTGTGATAGAAGGTGTACCCAACAGTCTCCTTTGGGTTTCCTATGAAGACATATTTCTCCGATTTGGGTTTGAGCTTATCAGGATGAAACTTTTTCACATAAGCATTGCAACCCCAAACTTTGAGAAACGACAACTTTGGTTTCTTGCCAAACCACAGTTCATTCGGTGTCGTCTCAACAGATTTAGATGGTGCCCTTTTAACGTGAATGCAGCTGTCTCTAATGCATAACCCCAAAACGATAGTGGTAGATTGGTAAGAGACATCATAGATCGCACTATATCTTAATAAAGTACGGTTATGACGTTCGGACACACCATTACACTATGGTGTTCCAGGTGGCGTGAGTAGTGAAACTATTTCACATTGTTTTAATTGAATGCCAAACTCGTAACTCAAATATTTTACCTCTGCGATCATATCGTAGAAACTTTTATTTTTCTTGTCACGATGATTTTCCACTTCACTCTGAAATTCTTTGAACTTTTCAAATGTTTCAGACTTATGTTTCATCAAGTAGATATACCCATATCTTCTCAAATCATCTGTGAAGGTCAGAAAATAATGATACCCACCGCGAGCCTTAACACTCATCGGATCGCATACATCAGTATGTATTATTTCCAATAAGTCAGTTGCTTGCTCCACTGTTCCGGAGAACGGAGTCTTAGTCATCTTGCCCATGAGGCATGGTTCGCAAGCATCAAGTGATTCATAATCAAGTGATTTCAAAATCCCATCAGCATGGAGTTTCTTCATGCGCTTTACACCAATATGATCTAAACGGCAGTGCCACAAATAAGTTGCACTATCATTATTAACTTTGCATCTTTTGGTTTCAATATTATGATTATGTGTATCACTATGATCGAGATCCAACGAACTATTTTCATTGGGTGTGTAACCATATAAGGTTTTATTCATGTAAACAGAACAACAATTTATTCTCTTACTTAAATGAATAACCGTATTACAATAAACATGATCAAATCATATTCATGCTCAACGCAAACACCAAATAACACTTATTCAGGTTCAACACTAATCCCGAAAGTATAGGGAGTGTGCGATGATGATCATATCAATCTTGGAACCACTTCCAACACACACCGTCACTTCACCCTTAACTAGTCTCTGTTTATTCTGCAACTCCTGTTTCGAGTTACTAATCTTAGCAACTGAACCAGTATCAAATACTGAGGGGTTGCTATAAACACTAGTAAAGCATACATCAATAACATGTATATCAAATATACTTATGTTCACTTTGCCATCCTTCTTATCCGCCAAATACTTGGAGTAGTTCCGCTTCCAGTTACTAGTCCCTTTGCAGTAGAAGCACTTAGTCTCAGGCTTAGGATCAGATTTGGGCTTCTTCACATGAGTAGCAACTTGCTTGCCGTTCTTTTGAAGTTCCCCTTCTTCCCTTTGCCCTTTTCTTGAAACTAGTGATTTTGTCAACCATCAACACTTGATGTTTTTCTTGATTTCTACCTTCGTTGATTTCAGCATCACGAAGAGCTTGGGAGTTGTTTCCGTTATCCCTTGATTATTATAGTTCATCACGAAGTTCTACTAACTTGGTGATGGTGACTAGAGAATTCTGTCAATCACTATCTTATCTGGAAGATTAACTCCCACTTGATTCAAGCGATTGTAGTACCCAGACAATCTGAGCACATGCTCACTGGTTGAGCGATTCTCCTCCATCTTTTAGCTATAGAACTTGTTGGAGACTTCATATCTCTCAACTCGGGTATATGCTTGATATTGACTTCAACTCCTGGAACATCTCATATGGTCCATGACGTTCAAAACGTCTTTGAAGTCCCGATTCTAAGCCGTTAAGCATGGTGCACTTAAACTATCAAGTAGTCATCATATTGAGCTAGCCAAACGTTCATAACGTCTGCATCTGCTCCTACAATAGGTCTGTCACCTAGCGGTGCATCAAAGACATAATTCTTCTGTGCAGCAATGAGGATAAACCTCAGATCACGGATCCAATCCGCATCATTGCTACTAACATCTTTCAACACAATTTTCTCTAGGAACATATCAAAATGAACATATGAAAGCAACAACGCGAGCTATTGATCTACAACATAGATATGCTAATACTACCAGGAGTAAGTTCATGATAAATTAAAGTTCAATTAATCATATTACTTAAGAACTCCCACTTAGATAGACATACCTCTAATCCTCTAAGTGGTCACGTGATCCAAATCAACTAAACCATAACCGATCATCACGTGAGATGGAGTAGTTTTCAATGGTGAACATCGTTATGTTGATCATATCTACTATATGATTCACGCTCGACCTTTCGGTCTCCGTGTTCTGAGGACATATCTGCATATGCTAGGCTCGTCAAGTTTAACCTGAGTATTCTGCGTGTGCAAAAACTGGCTTGCACCCGTTGTAGATGGACGTAGAGCTTATCACACCCAATCATCATGTGGTGTCTGGGCACGACGAACTTTGGCAACGGTGCATACTCAGGGAGAACACTTCTTGATAATTTAGTGAGAGATCATCTTATAATGCTACCGTCAATCAAAGCAAGACAAGATGCATAAAAGGATAAACATCACATGCAATCATTATAAGTGATATGATATGGACATCATCATCTTGTGCTTGTGATCTCCATCTCCGAAGCAACGTCATGATTACCATCGTCACCGGCGCGACACCTTGATCTCCATCGTAGCATCGTTGTCGTCTAGCCAATCTTATGCTTCCACGACTATCGCTACCGTTTAGTGGTAAAGTAAAGCATTACATCGAGATTGCATTGCATACAATAAAGCGACAACCATATGGCTCCTGTCGGTTGCCGATAACTCGGTTAAAAAATATGATCATCTCATACAATAAAATTTAGCATCATGTCTTGACCATATCACATCACAACATGCCCTGCAAAAACAAGTTAGACGTCCTCTACTTTGTTGTTGCAAGTTTTACATGGCTGCTACGGGCTTAAGCAAGAACCAATCTCACCTACGCATCAAAACCACAACGATAGTTTGTCAAGTAGACTCTGTTTTAACCTTCGCAAGGACCGGGCGTAGCCATACTTGGTTCAACTAAAGATGGAGAGACAGTCCCCCGCAAGCCACCTATGTGCAAAGCACGTCAGGAGAACCGGTCTCGCGTAAGCGTACGCGTAAAGTTGGTTTGGGTCGTCTCGTCCAACAATACCGTCGAACCAAAGTATGACATGCTGGTAGGCAGTATGACTTATATCGCCCACAACTCACTTGTGTTCTACTCGTGCATAAAACATCAAACCATAAAACCTAGGCTCGGATGCCACTGTTGGGGAACGTAGTAATTTCAAAATTTTCCTACGCACACGCAAGATCATGGTGATGCACAACAACGAGAGGGGAGAGTGTTGTCTACGTACCCACGCAGACCGACTGCAGAAGCGTCTATGCAACATAGAGGAAGTAGTCGTACGTCTTCCCGATCTGACCGATCCAAGCACCGTTACTCCGGCACCTCCGAGTTCTTAGCACACGTACAGCTCGATGACGATCCCCGGGCTCCGATCCAGCAAAGCTTCAGGGATGAGTTCCATCAGCACGATGGCGTGGTGACGATCTTGATGTTCTACCGTCGCAGGGCTTCGCCTAAGCACTGCTACAATATGATCGAGGTGGAATATGGTGGCAGGGGGCACCGCACACGGCTAAGGAACGATCTCAATGATCAACTTGTGTGTCTAGAGGTGCCCCCTTCCTCCGTATATGAAGGAGCCAAGGGGGAGGGGTGCGGCCGGCCAGGAGGAGGGCGCAGGAGGAGTCCTACTCCTACCGGCAGTAGGACTCCCCCCAATCCTAGTTGGAATAGGATTCCCCGAGGGGGGGGAGAGAGAGAGGGGGGGCGGTCACCTCTCCTTGTCCTAATAGGACTAGGGGAGGGGGGAGGCGTGCGGGCCATCATGGGCTCCCCCTTCTCCTTTCCACTAAAGCCCACTAAGGCCCATTTAGCTCCCGGGGGGTTCCGGTAACCTCCCGGTACTCCGGTAAAATCCCGATTTTACCCGGAACACTTCCGATATCCAAACAGAGGCTTCCAATACATCAATCTTTATGTCTTGACCATTTCGAGATTCCTCGTCATGTCCGTGATCACATCCGGGACTCCGAACTAACTTTGGTACATCAAAATGCATAAACTCATAATAACTGTCATCATAACATTAAGAGTGCGGACCCTACGGTTCGAGAACAATGTAGACATGACCGAGACACATCTCTGGTCAATAACCAATAGCGGGACCTGGATGCCCATATTGGCTCCTACATATTCTACGAAGATCTTTATCGGTCAGACCGCATAACAACATACGTTGTTCCCTTTGTCATCGGTATGTTACTTGCCCGAGATTCGATCGTCGGTATCCAATACCTAGTTCAATCTCGTTACCGTTAAGTCTCTTTACTCGTTCTGTAATACATCATCCCGCAACTAACTCATTAGTTGCAACGCTTGCAAGGCTTATGTGATGTGCATTACCGAGAGGGCCCAAAGATACCTCTCCGACAATCGGAGTGACAAATTCTAATCTCGAAATACGCCAACCCAACATCTACCTTTGGAGACACCTGTAGAGCTCCTTTATAATCACCCATTTACGTTGTGACGTTTGGTAGCACACAAAGTGTTCCTCTGGCACACGGGAGTTACATAATCTCATAGTCACAGGAACATGTATAAGTCATGAAGAAAGCAATAGGAACATACTAAACGATCGGGTGCTAAGCTAATGGAATGGGTCATGTCAATCAGATCATTCACCTAATGATGTGATCCCGTTAATCAAATAACAACTCTTTGTCCATGGTTAGGAAACATAACCATCTTTGATTAACGAGCTAGTCAAGTAGAGGCATACTAGTGACTCTCTGTTTGTCTATGTATTCACACATGTATTATGTTTCCGGTTAATACAATTCTAGCATGAATAATAAACATTTATCATTATATAAGGAAATAAATAATAACTTTATTATTGCCTCTAGGGCATATTTCCTTCAAATCATTGACCATAGCAAGTACGTGGTCACCGGTACGCATGGCAGGCTTCTTCCGGTGATCTGCCTCGCCTGTGAAATGCTTGCCTTTCTTTCGACATTGATGGTTGGTCGGAAGAAATTGACGATGGCCTAGGTACACATTCTTCCTGCATTTGTCCAGGTATATACTTTCAGTGTCAACTAAACAGTGCGTGCATGCATGGTATCCTTTGTTTGTCTGTCCAGAAAGGTTACTGAGAGCGGGCCAATCGTTGATGGTCACGAACAGCAACGCCTTTAGGTTAAATTCCTACGGTATGTGCTCATCCCACGTACGTACGCCATTTCCATCCCACAGCTGTAAAAGTTCTTCATCTAATGGCCTTAGGTACACATCAATGTCGTTGCCGGGTTGCTTAGGGCCTTGGATTAGAACTGGCATCATAATGAACTTCCGCTTCATGCACATCTAAGGAGGAAGGTTATACATACATAGACACTACTAGGGAAAACCTTATACACATAATCTTAGCAGCAGCGCGGCTTAAAAACAAACGCTACTGCTAATTAGCAGTAGTGAGCTTCAGAAAAGAGCGCTACTAATGACTAAGTAGCAGTAGCCCTCTAGGTGAAAGAGCGCTACTACTATAATTGCCACGGTGTTGCCCCCAGGCTAGATATAGTAGTAGTGCCCTTCCCATGGACGCGCTACTGCTAAAGAACTTAGTAGCAGCGGTTTTCGTCAAAACACGCTACTGTTAAGTATCACCGCAACTAATTAAGTTTATTCCCATACTGCTAAGCGAACAAGGTGTTTACCACCTTAAATATGCTACTTCTCAACCTATCTCGAGCACTTGGTCTTCATTGAACTATATGTGTATGATTTGTGGTTGCAATATGAATCCTCGCCTGTACCAATACAGGTACGGTGAGGATTCATGTTGACTATTTAGATTATACACAAAAAGATCAATGATGACAAATGTATATTTTTTTATAACTACTTCCATTAACAGTAGTGGTTTTCACTAAAGCGCGCTATAGATAAGTTAGCTATAGCGCGTTTTCCATATGAGCGCTACTGCTAGTTTGATTTAACCACCCCCGGATCAAAATTTCGCCCCGCGGCCTGTTCCCCTACTCCTGTCGCCGCCGCCCGAGCCCGCCTTCCCTCACCGCCGCCGCCCGAGCCCGCCCTCAACCTCACCGCCGCCTCCCGCCGCCGCTCTCTACCACACTCTCGCCGCCCTCGACCTCACCGCCGCCACCCTCGACCGAGCCCGCCGCCCAGGACCGCCGCCTCCCGATCCCGAGCCCGCCCTCGCCGCCCCTCCATCACCGAGCACCTCCCCGCCACCGTCTCTCCCTCTATAAGCCCCTGTAACGCCCCATATGTAACCTTCCCGAATTGTACTCCAACTCTTGCCGTTTCCGGCATTAAGTTATATTTAATTCTCGGGTTCGGGTCTTTGTCTCCGTGTGTTGTTTTGTTTTCGTGCATCTCATATCATGTCATCACGTGCATCGCATTTGCATACATATTCATCTCATGCATTCGAGCATTTTTCCCGTTGTCCGTTTTGCATTCCGGCGCTTCGTTCTCCTCCGGTGGCCATTTCTAGCTTTCTTTCATGTGTGGGGATTAAACATTTCCGGATTGGACCGAGACTTGCCATGCGGCCTTGGTTTACTACCGGTAGACCGCCTGTCAAGTTTCGGGCCATTTGGACTTCGTTTGATACTCCAACGGTTAACCGAGGGACCAAAAGGCCTCGTGTGTGTGCAGCCCAACACCCCTCCATTTTGGCCCAAAACCCACCAAACTCTGCTCCAACGTCTCGGTCGTTCGATCACGATCGTGTGGGCGAAAAGCGCACCTCATTTGGACTCTCCTAGCTCCCTCTAGGCCTATAAATAGAACCCCCTCCTCCACCCCTAACCCTAGTCGTCCCCTTCCTCGCGCCGGCCGGACGTTGTCCGACCCAGCCGGGCAAAGCCGCCGCCGCCCCCGCGCCAATCGGGTGGCGCCACGTGGCGTCCCTGCCTCCTCACCGCCGCCGGCCCGCCTGGCCCATCTTGGGCCCTCCTCCTCGCCGCTCGGGCCCGAGGGAGCGCGCCGCCCCCGCGCCTTTCTTCTCCACGCCCGACCGGACGCCGCCCGCGCTGCCGCGCCGGCCTCCCATTCCGGCGACCTCCGCCACCAGCCTCCTCCTTGCCGGGCGTCACCGGAGCCGAGCTCCTCGCCGCCCGCGCCGCCCCGGGCCTCGGCGCCCGTGCCCGCCGCCGCCTCCTCACCGTCCGGAGGGTCCGGCCACCGCCCTCGTCGCCGGCCCGCCTCGCCGTCGCCGGATCCGGCCGCCGCGCCATCGCCGGCGACGCTCCTGCTACAGTAGATCTCGGATCTGCACAGTAAACCCTAACCCCCCCCCCCCCGTTGACTTTCTCCTCTAAGTCCAGATTTTCGTGCGATGTTTGACTGGCCATATCTTTGCATCCGTAGCTCCGATTTGGGCATATGATATATCAAAATCTTCGTCTCGACGAGTACATCATTTCACTCCATTGCATCATTTGCATTTGAGGTCATCTTGGTTCCCAAAATGCTGTTGGAAGGAGGCATCATGAGTTAAATTGCAGATCCGTTAGTTCATCATGCACTTTTGTCATTTTTGCCATGTTTAATCCGTGCATGATATGCCTGTTCCCCTTTGGAATGAATTGTTAAGCATGTTGTCTTCTTTCCAGGGGTGCCTCCCATGCATTTGTAGGATGTGTATGTTGTCTTGTGCAAGCTTCCGAAGAGGGGTACCTGAGTTTACTGATTTCAGGGACTTAGTGAAAATCACAAAGTCTGGGATGTTTTAGTTCACGATGCTATATGTCCTGCTTGTTTCCTAGTGATCCGTGCCACTTTTGAGGATGATCAGTAAGAGTGATTTGTTATGCTTGATGTGCTTAATCCATCCATGTCTTTACTTGTTATGTTGGAGCAACCTAGGTTGACTCAATCGAGCTCAACTTTTGCATAGTTGTTGTTTTGGGCAGATCGTGAACTCTTTTGCGATTTTGCCAGAGTTATTGCTAGTGATCCATGCATGCTATGCCATTGTTCTTGCCATGTCTAGCTAGAATTTTGTGCCTTCTTAATGGATATATGCTTGCCTTTCCATGACTTGCACCGTAGTGAGAGCATCAAGCTCGTTTACATGCCTCCGTGAGTTATATTTCAGCATGTCCCAGTTTTCACTAAGTCTGAAAACTGATTGTGTTTCATCGATGTTCGTGTGCTCGGTAGAGTATTTTGTGAACCCTTTTGGCCCCAGGTCATTTTGAGTGTTTTGTTAAGCTTGTTGAGTAGCTCCATGCCATGCTCTTACTTGCCATGTTCAGGTTTTGCATCATGTTGTTTTGCTGCTCCGAAGAGAGCATCGTGGTCTGAAATTCCAGACTAGCGTTAATTTCGCTAAGTCTGAAATCTGTTTTGCTTATTCAGTTTTGCCATGCTTGTTTGAAGCCCTTAATGGATGATTTTGCCTATGCCTCAGTCCTGGTGATTTGTTAAGCTTCTTGAGTACATCACCGCCATGTAATGTTTTTTCATGTTTGGTGGCCGTAGCATGTTCATTTTGTTGCATTTAGGATCCTACTTGCTGTAAATCGCAGATCGGTTCGTTTAGTAAATCGCTTGCCATTTCTAAACCGTAGCTCCGATTGCCATGATCTTTATATCGTTTTCAGGGAATTTCTTCCCCTCTATCCAGTGGCACACTTGGTTTTCCAAGTTGAGGCCAGGTTCATGCATTTCCTGTTACATCTTGCATTTTGCATCCCGCATCGCATCCCGCATAGCATATCATCTTCGCATATTATTGGTTGCCCTTGCACGTGGTTGATTGTATCCTTGTTGCTTGTTTGTGTTGTTGGGTAGAGCCGGGAGACGAGTTCGCTAACGAGGAGCCCGTTGAGTTTGCTTTTGAGGATCCAGTCAATTCTGACAACTGTACAGGCAAGATGATCACACCCTTGAAATCACTACTATCTTTGCTATGCTAGATTGCTCGCTCTTTTGCTTTGCCAATGCTACGATGCCTACCACTTGCTTGTCAGCCTCCCAATTGCCATGATTGAGCCTCTAATCCACCTTTGTCCTAGCAAACCATTGATTGGCTATGTTACCGCTTTGCTCAAGCCCCTTCTTATAGCGTTGCTAGTTGCAGGTGAAGATTGGAGCCGTTCCTTGTTGGAACATTTACTTACTTGTTGGGATATCATTACATTGCTATGTTATCTTTATTCATCTATATACTTGGTAAAGGGTGGAAAGCTCGGCCTCTCGCCTACTGTTTTGTTCCACTCTTGCTGCCCTAGTTTCCGTCATATCGGTGTTATGTTCCCGGATTGTTGCGTCCCTTACGCGGTTGGGCTATAATGGGAACCCCTTGATATTTCGCCTTGATTAAAGCTTTTCCAGCAATGCCCAACATTGGTTTTACCATTTGCCACCTACCCCTTTTTCCCTTGGGTTTCCGGAGCCCGAGGGTCATCTTTATTTTAGCCCCCCACGGGCCAGTGCTCCTCTAAGTGTTGGTCCGGAACGTCAGCCGCCGGTGGCCACCAGGGGCAACTCTGGGCTGGCCTACCGGAAGTTTAGACAATCTGAGTGTGCCCTGAGAAAGAGATATGTGCAGCTCCTATCGGGATTTGTCGGCGCATTCGGGCGGTGTTGCTGGACTAGTTTTGACCTGTCGAATCATCTTGTTGTACCGGGATACCGAGTCTGATCGGTGGGTCCTGGGTGGAGGTCTATCCCTTCGTTGACCGTGAGAGCTTGTTATGGGCTAAGTTGGGACCCCTCTGCAGGGATTGATCTTTCGAAAGCCGTGCCCGCGGTTATGGGCAGATGGGAATTTGTTAATGTCCGGTTGTAGATAACTTGAACCTTAAATAATTAAAATGAATCAACTGCCTGTGTTGCCATGATGGCCTCTTCTCGGCGGAGTCCCGGAAGTGGACACGGCGTTGGAGTTATGCTTGCGTAGGCTGCTCTATATAGTTTTCCGCTCGTGCTTTGCCTCCTCTTCTCGCTCTCCTTTGCGAATAAGTTAGCCACCATATATGCTAGTCGCTTGCTGGAGCTCCACTTTACATTACCCCTTTCCTACCCATTAAGCTTAAATAGTCTTGATCGCGAGGGTGCGAGATTGCTGAGTCCTTTGTGGCTCACAGATTACTATTACACCAGATGCAGGGACCGATGACACTTCTCCGGATGGCGCGCTCGAGCTGAAGTGGGAGTACGACGAGGACTCTCAGCGTTACTATGTGTCGTTTCCGGATGATCAGTAGGGATGCCTATTCGGGGTTAGATCCAGGACCTAGTCGCTTGTTGGGGGTCTTTTCTATTCTGGCGCCGTAGTCGGGCCATGAGTGATTGTATGATGGATGTTATTTATGTACTTTGATGTGACGTGGTGAGTGTAAGCCAACTATGCTATATTTTCCCCTTTATCTTATATATGTACATTGGTTGTGTAATGATTCCTGACTTGCGTCATTGCTTTCCATGCGCCTATGTCTCTAAGTCGTGCCTGGACACGTGGGATACATAGCCGCATCGAGGGCGTTACAAGTTGGTAATCAGAGCCTTCCCCGAGCTTAGGAGCCCCATTGCTTGATCGTTTTTAGCAGCCGAGTTGTGTCTAGAAAAATGTTTTGAGTCCTTAGGAATTATATATCGGAGAGCTTAGGAATTCTTTTACTTCCCAGTCTCCTCATCGCTCTGGTAAGGCATCCTGACGTAGAGTTTTGACTCTTCTCTTCTCAAATTTCACTAAAAAAAATTTTAGGATCACGCGAGTATCTTAGTTTTGTTCCGATGGCTTATGATGAGAATACTGTCTTGGTGCCTCCTGTCAGGGGTTTAGTGGAAGTGTCCTGGGGAGTTGAGCTCTGAGGTGTTGTCATCATAATTCTATCGTTGCAATTCTGGTATACTTGAGATATGTGCGCGACATCGAAAATCTCCTTTATGCAGTTCGTTGGTGAGATAACCTCGACGCCACCCAGTACTGGGGCGGGAGTTCGGGAGTATCGCCATAACTCGTATAACGGATGCTTTTTGAAGGTTGAGATAGATGGTTTCCGAAGGTTTCTTGGTTATGTGTTGAAGGATGGATGCAGCTGGATGTAGGATTTGCTAGCTTGGGTGAGATATTATGCTTCCCCTGTATCCCCAACACCTGATTGCATAACCGGAAAGTTTCGGGAATTTCATAGGTGGGAATTCAAGTAGCCTTAGGATATCTTTCCAATAGATGTGTGATATGAAATTGGGGTTCGACGTCTAGTGGTTCGCCTATTCACGGTCGATTTTATAGTGGCCTCGTTGTGTCTTAAAGAGTCCTTGGCTATGCTGACTCGGGGACGCTTCGTATGTCATGTGCACTGCCTTGTACATGATGGTGATGTACGGTCGAGCCCGTGTAGGTCCTACCACAAACACTTCGGACGAAATTTCTATCATGTGTTTGTTCCAGCTTATTCCGCAAGCCAACCCTTGGTTTTATTTCGAGTTGTGGTATTCGTTCTACTTCGACGTCATATGTTGATTCCATCCCTCGTTGATGTAACTCTTCTACCTGATTCTTCGTGGCTTCGCAATTTAGGAATATGTGACCACTTCAAGAGAAGTGCATTCGGTCATTTTGTTCGGATGTGAAGACTTTATGTTGCAATTTTCATTCCGTTGGATTCACCTTCAATATTTCTCTATTTCTGTGCTAATGGTGGTCAACCTCTTCAGGATGGCTCCCACTAAGAGCACCAGTCAAAACCAGAATCAAGATCCTCCGCCACCTCCGCCTCCTCCGGAAGCATGGCAGGCTGTGATGGCTGCTACTAATGCAAATACTCAGCTGATCATGCAAATCACCCAAGAGCGGAATCAAAGCAGTCAAGGAAATCAAGGCAACAACCAGAACCAATTTGCAACTCTGAATCAGTTCCTTGCAAATGGTCCAAAGACGTTCAGCAACTGCGTTGAGGCTACCGATGCTGATGATTGGTTAGTCGATCTGGGCAAGCATTTTGAATGTAGCAACGTCAGACCTAAATATTTCGTCAAGTTCGCGTCTTTCCAGCTCAAGGATCAGGCCGCAGAGTGGTTTCAGCAGTACCGGGATTCCAGAGGTGGACGTTTGATCACTTGGGATGATTTCCGTCGTGATTTCCGAGCTCATCACATTCCTTAAAGTGTGACTGAAAGCAAACGTGAGGAATTCCGCAATCTGAAGCAAGGCTCTTTGTCTGTCTATGACTACAACAAGTTGTTCCAGAAGCTCGCCCGTTTTGCCAAGAAGGATATTCCTGATGAGAAGAGCATGATCTATCAGTTCAGGGGTGGTCTTCGTGAAGAAATTCAGCTCGCTCTTGTCCTCTTCGAGCCGCTGAGATACGATGAGTTCTACAACATGGCACTAAAGCAAGAGGCTGCTCAGCTAAGGTGTGATGTTTCCAGGAAGCGAGTCAGAGACACTACGCCTTCTTCCTCTACTCAAGTGGCCAAGCAGCAGAAGTATTGGCTTCCTCCTCCTCCGTTCCGTCAGCCGTATCAGCAGAAGAGCAAAGGTGGCAGTGGTTCATCCCACCCACCCAACCCAGGCTTTCAGAACAAGACTTCGTCTCAAGCTCCAAGATCGAGTGCTCCGTACCACTGTCCGCTCTCAGAGGTGACGTGCAACCAGTGCCAACAGAAGGGTCACTATGCCAACAAGTGTTTCAACCAGAGGCGTCTTCCTCCTCCTCCTCCTGTCAGATTGGCAAGTACAGCTGTGGTCAAGCACAATCCCAAGCACGCCAAGGTCAATATGGTGAATGCAGCTCAGGCAGAGGATTCATCAGATGTGATCACGGGTAACCTTCCTGTTAACGATGTTCCCGCAAAAGTACTTGTTGATACAGGTGCATCGCATTGTTTCATCTCGAAGCCTTTTGCATCTAAGCACGGGTGGTTTTCTCAAGTTATGCATAAGCCATTAGCAGTCGTCTCTCCGAGCAGATGCTTGCTTGCTAACTATGAAGTTCCGGATATTTCTATCTCGCTGGGTGACTTTAAGTTTCTGGCTTCCCCGATGATTCTTGGTAATTCTGATATCGATCTTATTCTTGGGATGGACTGGCTCTCTAAACATAAAGCTCAGCTGGATTGTGCAGCCAGGCAGATTCAACTAACTCATTCGTCTGAGGAAGTGATTGTCTTTGCTGCTCGGGATAATACCATCCGGTTGTTCTCTCTCAATGAGAAGGGTGAATTGGATGCTATTTCGCAGATTCCGGTTGTTTGTGAGTATCAAGATGTCTTCCCTGAAGAACTCCCAGGCATGCCTCCAAACCGGCCGGTTGAATTTGTTATTGAACTTGAGCACGGTACGGAACCTGTGTGCAAACGTCCCTACAAGCTCGGTCCCAAAGAGTTGAAGGAGTTGAAGAAACAACTCGATGTTCAAGAAAGAATGGGTCTCATTCGGCCTAGTACTTCTCCGTGGGGTTGTGGTGTTCTTTTTGTGAAGAAGAAGGATGGAACGGACCGACTTTGTGGTCATTACCGTCCATTGAACAAGAAGACCATCAAGAACAAATACCCACTTCCCAACATTAACAAGCTGTTTGAACAACTCAAGGGTGCTCAAGTATTCTCAAAGCTTGACCTCCGTATGGGTTATCACCAAATTCGCATTCGTGAGCAAGATATTCCAAAGACGACGTTCAGAACAAGCTATGGGTCATATGAATACACTGTTATGTCTTTTGGCCTCGCCAACGCTCCTCCGACGTTCTCTCGCATGATGAACTTCATCTTCAACCCCTACACCAACGACTTTGTTTTGGTCTATCTCGACGACATCCTGGTTTTCTCGAAGAACAAGGAAGATCATGCCAAACACTTGCGTTTGGTTCTTGACAAGCTAAGGGAACATCAATTCTACGCCAAGTTCTCCAAGTGTGAGTTTTGGCTCGATGAGGTTCTTTATCTTGGCTATATTATCTCTGCCAAGGGCATTTCCATGGATCCTGAGAAGGTGTCTGCAATCATTAATTGGGAACCTCCTCAGAATGTCAAGCAACTCCGTAGCTTCCTCGGTCTCGCAAGTTACTGCCGAAGATTCGTTGAGAACTTCTCCAAGATCGCGAAGCCTCTCTCAAATCTTCTTCAGAAGCACGTCAAGTACGTTTGGTCTCTGGAGTGCGATATTGCTTTCAACGCTTTGAAAGAGAAATTGATCACTGCTCCAGTTCTAACTCCGCCTGATGAAACCAAGCCGTACGAGGTCTTTTGTGATGCCTCTCTCCAAGGTCTAGGTGCTGTACTGATGCAAGAGAAGAAAGTGGTTGCTTATACCTCTCGCCAGTTGAAGCCTAATGAGAAGAACTACCCCACTCATGATCTCGAGTTGGCGGCAGTTGTGCACGCATTGTTGACTTGGAGACATCTTCTCTTGGGAAGGAAAGTGGACATTTTCACTGATCACAAGAGTCTCAAGTACATATTCACTCAGCCTAATCTCAACCTCAGGCAGACTCGATGGGTCGAAATGATTCAAGAGTACAATCCGAGTATCGAGTATACTCCAGGCAAGGCTAATGTGATTGCTGACGCTTTGAGTAGAAAAGCATGTTGCAACAGTCTGATTCTCAAGCCTTATCAACCCGAGCTTTGTGAAGCTTTCCGCAAACTTAATCTGCAAGTTGTTCCTCAGGGTTTCCTCGCCAACCTTCAAGTTTCTCCTACCTTGGAAGACCAGATTCTCCAAGCCCAGCTTCTTGATGCTATGGTGAAAAAGGTGAAGATTGGTATTGCAAAGAGTCAGTCCAAGTACAAGTGCTACCGACTTGATGACAAGGACACTCTCTTCTTCGAGGATCGAATTGTTGTGCCAAAGGTGAACTTCATAAAGTGATCATGAATGAGGCTCACAACTCTCTCCTCTCCATCCACCCTGGGAGCATGAAGATGTATCAAGATCTGAAGCAAACCTTTTGGTGGACTCGAATGAAGCGCGAGATCGCTCAATTCGTGAATGAATGTGATGTCTGCAGAAGAGTGAAAGCAGAACACCAGAGGCCAGCAGGTCTCCTCCAACCTCTTGCCATTCCAGAATGGAAGTTTGACCACATTGAAATGGACTTCGTGACTGGGTTTCCAAAGTCCAAGCATGGCAATGATGCTATATTCGTTGTCATCGACAAGCTCACCAAAGCGGCTCATTTCCTGCCTATCAAAGAGTCAATCACTGCAGCTCAATTGGCGGAGCTCTATACCTCTCGAATTGTCTCTCTGCACGGTATTCCTCAAGTGATATCTTCAGACCGTGGAAGCATCTTTACCTCCAAGTTTTGGGATTCTTTTCAGAAGGCCATGGGCACCAGCATTCGCTTCAGCACTGCTTTCCATCCTCAAACAAGCGTGTCAACCAGATTCTTGAAGATATGCTCAGAGCTTGTGTTATCTCCTTCGGCATGAAGTGGGAGGATTGTCTTCCTTATGCTGAATTCTCGTACAACAACAGTTTCCAAGCAAGTTCCGGCAAGGCCCCGTTTGAAATTCTGTATGGTAGGAAGTGCCGTACACCTCTCAACTGGTCTGAAACTGGTGAACGTCAACTGCTGGGTAATGACCTAATCACAGAGGCAGAAGAAATGTGCAAGGTCATTCGTGATAATCTCAAAGCAGCCCAATCCCGCCAGAAGAGCTACTATGATAGCAAGCACCGTGATTTGGCTTTCGAGATCGGAGATCATGTCTACCTCCGCGTCTCTCCTATGAAAGGGACTCGTCGCTTCGGTATCAAAGGGAAGCTTGCCCCCAGATACGTCGGGCCTTTCAAGATTGTCAGCAAGAGAGGCGACCTCGCCTATCAACTCGAGCTTCCTGCAACCTTTGCCAATGTTCATGATGTGTTCCACGTCTCGCAACTCCGTAAGTGCTTCAAGACGCCTGAGCGCACCGTCAACTTCGAGGACATTGAGCTCCAAGAAGATCTCTCTTACCGTGAGCACCTAGTTGCAATCCTTGAAGAGACTGAACGCAAAACTCGCAACAAGTCAATCAAGTTTCTCAAAGTCAAGTGGTCACACCATTCCGACCGTGAAGCTACCTGGGAACGCGAGGATCACCTCTGTTCTGAGTACCCGGAGTTCTTTCAGTCCTAGATCTCGTGACGAGATCTTTTCTTAGTGGTGGAGTGTTGTAACGCCCCATATGTAACCTTCCCGAATTGTACTCCAACTCTTGCCATTTCCGGCATTAAGTTATATTTAATTCTCGGGTTCGGGTCTTTCTCTCCGTGTGTTGTTTTGTTTTCGTGCGTCTCATATCATGTCATCACGTGCATCGCATTTGCATACATATTCATCTCATGCATTCGAGCATTTTTCCCGTTGTCCGTTTTGCATTCGGGCGCTTCGTTCTCCTCCGCTGGCCATTTCTAGCTTTCTTTCGTGTGTGGGGATTAAACATTTCCGGATTGGACCGAGACTTGCCATGCGGCCTTGGTTTACTACCGGTAGACCGCCTGTCAAGTTTCGGGCCATTTGGACTTCGTTTGATACTCCAACGGTTAACCAAGGGACCGAAAGGCCTCGTGTGTGTGCAGCCCAACACCCCTCCATTTTGGCCCAAAACCCACCAAACTTTGCTCCAACGTCTCGGTCGTTCGATCACGATCGTGTGGGCGAAAACCCACCTCATTTGGACTCTCCTAGCTCCCTCTAGGTCTATAAATAGAACCCCCTCGAAATATCTCGGATCTCCTCCACCCCTAACCCTAGTCGTCCCCTTCCTCGCGCCGACCGGACGTTGTCCGACCCGGCCGGACAAAGCCGCCGCCGCCCCCGCGCCAATCGGGTTGCGCCACGTGGCGTCCCCGCCTCCTCACCACCGCCGGCCCGCCTGGCCCATCTCGGGCCCTCCTCCTCGCCGCTCGGGCCCGAGGGAGCGCGCCGCCCCCGCGCCTTTCTTCTTCACGCCCGGCCGGACGCCGCCCGCGCCGCCGCGCCGGCCTCCCGTTCCGGCGACCTCCGCAACTGGCCTCCTCCTCGCCGGGCGTCACCGGAGCCGAGCTCCTCGCCGCCCGCGCCGCCCCGGGCCTCGGCGCCCGTGCCCGCCGCCGCCTCCTCGCCGTCCGGAGGGTCCGGCCACCGCCCTCGTCGCCGGCCCGCCTCGCCGTCGCCGGATCCGGCCGCCGCGCCATCGCCGGCGACGCTCCTGCTACAGTGCGCGCGAGGAGATCTATAGTAGATCTCGGATCTGCACAGTAAACCCTAACCCCCCCTTTGACTTTCTCCTGTAAGTCCAGATTTTCGTGCGATGTTTGACTGGCCATATCTTTGCATCCGTAGCTCCGATTTGGGCATATGATATATCAAAGTCTTCGTCTCGACGAGTACATCATTTCATTCCATTGCATCATTTGCATTTGAGGTCATCTTGGTGCCCAAAATGCTGTTGGAAGGAGGCATCATGAGTTAAATTGCAGATCCGTTAGTTCATCATGCACTTTTGTCATTTTTGCCATGTTTAATCCGTGCATGATATGCCTGTGCCCCTTTGGGATGAATTGTTAAGCATGTTGTCTTCTTTCCAGTGGTGCCTCCCATGCATTTTTAGGATGTGTATGTTGTCTTGTGCAAGCTTCCCAAGAGGGGTACCTGAGTTTACTGATTTCAGGGACTTAGTGAAAATCACCAAGTCTGGGATGTTTTAGTTCACGATGCTATATGTCCAGCTTGTTTCCTAGTGATCCGTGCCTCTTTTGAGGATGATCAGTAAGAGTGGTTTGTTATGCTTGATGTGCTTAATCCATCCATGTCTTAACTTGTTATGTTGGAGTACCCTAGGTTGACTCAATCGAGCTCAACTTTTGCATAGTTGTTGTTTTGGGCAGATCGTGAACTCTTTTGCGATTTTGCCGGAGTTATTGCTAGTGATCCATGCATGCTATGCCATTGTTCTTGCCATGTCTAGCTAGCATTTTGTGCCTTCTTAATGGATATATGCTTGCCTTGCCATGACTTGCACCATAGTGAGATCATCGAGCTCGTTTACATGCCTCCGTGAGTTATATTTCAGCATGTCCCGTAGACTTGCTCCATGCCATGCTAGTGAGAGCATCGAGCAGGATATATGCTTGCCTTGCCATGACTTGCTCCATGCCATGCTCTTACTTGCCATGTTCAGGTTTTGCATCATGTTGTTTTGCTGCTCCGAAGAGAGCATCGTGGTCTGAAATTCCAGACTAGCGTTAATTTCGCTAAGTCTGAAATCTGTTTTGCTTATTCACTATTGCCATGCTTGTTTGAAGCCCTTAATGGATGATTTTGCCTATGCCTCAGTCCTGGTGATTTGTTAAGCTTCTTGAGTACTTCACTGCCATGCAATTTTTTTTCATGTTTGGTGGCTGTAGCATGTTCATTTTGTTGCATTTAGGAGCCTACTTGCTGTAAATCGCAGATCGGTTCGTTTAGTAAATCGCTTGCCATTTCTAAACCGTAGCTCCGATTGCCATGATCTTTATATCGTTTTCAGGGGATTTCTTCCCCTCTATCCAGTGGCACACTTGGTTTTCCAAGTTGAGACCAGGTTCATGCATTTCCTGTTACATCTTGCATTTTGCATCCCGCATCGCATCCAGCATAGCATATCATCTTCGCATATTATTGGTTGCCCTTGCACGTGGTTGATTGTATCCTTGTTGCTTGTTTGTGTTGTTGGGTAGAGCCGGGAGACGAGTTCTCTAACGAGGAGCACGTTGAGTTTGCTTTTGAGGATCCAGTCAATTCTGACAACTGTGCATGCAAGATGATCACACCCTTGAAATCACTACTATCTTTGCTATGCTAGATTGCTCGCTCTTTTGCTTTGCCAATGCTACGATACCTACCACTTGCTTGTCAGCCTCCCAATTGCCATGATTGAGCCTCTAATCCACCTTTGTCCTAGCAAACCATTGATTGGCTATGTTACCGCTTTGCTCAAGCCCCTTCTTATAGCGTTGCTAGTTGCAGGTGAAGATTGGAGTCGTTCCTTGTTGGAACATTTATTTACTTGTTGGGATATCATTATATTGCTATGTTATCTTTATTCATCTATATACTTGGTAAAGGGTGGAAGGCTCGGCCTCTCGCCTAGTGTTTTGTTCCACTCTTGCCGCCCTAGTTTCCGTCATATCGGTGTTATGTTCCCGGATTGTTGTGTCCCTTACGCGGTTGGGCTATAATGGGAACCCCTTGATAGTTTGCCTTGATTAAAGCTTTTCCAGCAATGCCCAACATTGGTTTTACCATTTGCCACCTACCCCTTTTTCCCTTGGGTTTCGGGAGCCCGAGGGTCATCTTTATTTTAGCCCCCCACGGGCCAGTGCTCCTTTGAGTGTTGGTCCGGAACGTCAGCCGCCGGTGGCCACCAGGGGCAACTCTGGGCTGGCCTACCGGAAGCTTAGACAATCTGAGTGTGCCCTGAGAAAGAGATATGTGCAGCTCCTATCGGGATTTGTCGGCGCATTCGGGCGGTGTTGCTGGACTAGTTTTGACCTGTTGAATCATCTTGTTGTACCGGGATACCGAGTCTGATCGGTGGGTCCTTGGTGGAGGTCTATTCCTCGTTGACCGTGAGAGCTTGTTATGGGCTAAGTTGGGACCCCCTGCAGGGATTGATCTTTCGAAAGCCGTTCCCGCGGTTATGGGCAGATGGGAATTTGTTAATGTCCGGTTGTAGATAACTTGAACCTTAAATAATTAAAATGAATCAACTACGTGTGTTGCCGTGATGGCCTCTTCTCGGCGGAGTCCGGGAAGTGGACACGGCGTTGGAGTTATGCTTGCGTAGGCTGCTCTATATAGTTTTCCGCTCGTGCTTTGCCTCCTCTTCTCGCTCTCCTTTGCGAATAAGTTAGCCACCATATATGCTAGTCGCTTGCTGCAGCTGCACTTTACATTACCCCTTTCCTACCCATTAAGCTTAAATAGTCTTGATCGCGAGGGTGCGAGATTGCTGAGTCCTTTGTGGCTCACAGATTACTATTACACCAGATGCAGGGACCGATGACACTTCTCCGGATGGCGCGCTCGAGCTGAAGTGGGAGTACGACGAGGACTCTTAGCGTTACTATGTGTCGTTTCCGGATGATCAGTAGGGATGCCTATTCGGGGTTAGATCCAGGACCTAGTCGCTTGTTGGGGGTCTTTTCTATTTTGGCGCCGTAGTCGGGCCATGAGTGATTGTATGATGGATGTTATTTATGTACTTTGATGTGACGTGGCGAGTGTAAGCCAACTATGCTATATTTTCCCCTTTATCTTATATATGTACATGGGTTGTGTAATGATTGCCGACTTGCGTCATTGCTTTCCATGCGCCTATGTCTCTAAGTCGTGCCTCGACACGTGGGAGACATAGCCGCATCGAGGGCGTTACAGCCCCCCACCCCTCCCCCACCCCCTCTCTCTTTGCTTAGTTAGTAGATGATTTTAGTAGTAGTAGATGTTAATTTAGGGTTCATAGATAATGATTTTTAGAAGTAGTGGATATTAATTACTAGTAGTGATGGTAAACTAGTTGTATAATTAGCAGTAGTAGATGTTAATTAGTAGTAGATGTAGTAGTTAGATGTTAATTAGTAGTAGTAGATATACTAGTTTCTTTCTATTTATACTAAGTTTATATTTAGTAAGAACTAGTTGAATTAATAGAACTAGTTTAGTTTTAGTTGAACTAGTTAAGTTTTAGTTGAACTAGTATAGTAAGTAAATTAATAACCAGTTGAACTACTTTATTTTTAGAAAGAACTAGTTTTTTTTCTTTTTATACTAAGTTTATATTTAGTAAGAACTAGTTGAAGTAATAGAACTAGTTGAACATGTCATATTTGTTGTTATTTTTTAGTTTATGCAATTATTTAATGTTTTGGTTACACCTCCGAGTGGCCTATGTTTTGCCGGAGTGTTGATTAATTTCTGTTCCGGCAAATTTCAGGCGCTCGATATGTCCTTTTTTTAGCAAAGGTCATGCCGGATTTTTCCGTGAATTCTGGCATGACTTGTGCTAGAATATGTACAAGTTTAATCTTTGAATTATGAACGTAGGAAATGTCGTACTCGGACAACGACAGTCTCCCGGGGGAGTGCAGCTGGTGCCACGATGATTGAGGTATGTGCGACAGGTTCGTTGAGTTGGATGAAGATCGGCACTTCAGCATTAAGCTCGAGGAGACCTTCGATGTTGAAACCGTACGCACCAACGACAAGTGTTTTTTTCATAATTAAGCATGACTTCAACTATTTCAACGTCTAATTTTCATCTTTTACAATTCGACTAGCTTATCCCATGCCATGCAAGACGCTATGTCTTGGAGAGGATGGGTTTTGAAGACCATGAAAATTATGAAACAAAGAAAATACACCTAAGGACCCATCATGATATCGATTTTGAAGTAAATCTGTACAATTCTCAGAGTGTAACCCATTTTGGTTGCCAAAATTGGGAAGCACTTTGCAAAATGTATGGTTTTTATGAGGGTATGATTGTCACCATGGATCTTGGTAATCCTGACATCGAGCAAGACAATATGGACATTTGGGTCCTTGTTGATACGCTTCCGATTCTACCGCAATGTGAGTTTCTCAAACATAGTTATTAACTAATTTATATTGTTTATTTCAAAATAGTTGTCAGCTTATTTCCATTGACAGCTTATTTTGAATCTTCAAAGAATGTGCAGAAGATGGTAGACAAAACCCACTACACTGATGGCTCCGAATTAACTTATAAGAAGAAAAGTCATGTGATTGCTTATTGTACTTTTCTTGAGAATTACAATACCTATTATCGAACTCCTCCAAATTATGGTGAATACGTGCCACTAGTGCACGTGTTGAACCACGTTAACTTCTATGGAGATACTCTGGTAAGATTTTTTACTATTACGACATCCGTGCATCTTTTGCATACTTCTAAAACTAGTACATCATTGCTAACTACGATGTTATTACTATGTTTTTCAACAGGAAATCCCGATGGATTGTGTGCCTCATCTGATATATCAGAATGGTCGCCTTGCAGTTATGAACATACAGCCAGGTGAATCTAAGGAGCTCACATGTGCATATCGGATTTCTAAAAGCGGTGAACACATGTTAATCAAAGAATGGAAAAAAATGTTTGGACATTCGCAAGGAGGTTCTTGGAAGTAACATTAAGCGAAAGGCAAGAATTGGCGACAGGATAATCTCCATTCTCCATAATGGAGAGTCAGGGGCTATCTTGTTTTTTGCTATTTTACCTTAGAGAATATAGTAGGTCCTAAGAGAATGTAGTAGGTCCTATGAGGTACAATATGTTTTTTATGTGACACAATGTGTTAGAGTTGATGATGTGAGGAGTACTTGTGATTACGACTAGTGACCAATGATAAGATGATGATGATGATAAGTTGTTAATGATATGATGATGATGATGATATTTATTATATCATTGGGTGAAAGAACCGCGGATTAGTTTCAAGTGGATGTCCATCCACTTGAAACTACTCCACGCAGTTCTTTCACCCCGTGATGTAATAACTCATTATGATGTAAAAACAGTTTCTAAATTCCTGTTGTATGAAAACTTGTGTAAAGGTGTACGAATACAACATGAAATTAAAAAGAAATAAAATACGAAATAATAGTAGTAGCGCGGGCATGGAGAAGCGCTACTACTAATTACCAGTAGCGCTCCTCCGAGAACTCGCTACTACTAAGTCGATTTAGCAGTAGTGTGTGAGGAGGCACGCTACTGCTACACGTTAGCTGTAGCGCCTTATCAGGAGCGCATAACCCCGCGCTACTGATAGGTCTAAAACCCACGCTGCTGCTAGGCTTTTCCCTAGTAGTGAGAGTAACGGGCCAGGTGCTGTGATTGCTGCTCTGCTCCCCGAAAGGATTAATGTCATCCGTGCTTAAAGCAAACTATACATTCCTTGGGTCCTTTTCAAACTCATCCCAGTACTTTCTCTCAATTTTCTCCACTACGACCCGTCAGCGGGTGCTCTTAACTTCCCGTCTTTCTTCCGGTCCTCACTGTGCCATCGCATCAACTTGGCATGCTCTTCTTTTCTAAACAGACGTTTCAACCGTGGTATTATAGGAGCATACCACATCACCTTCGCAGGAACCCTCTTCCTGGGGGCTCGCCGTCAACATCACGAGGGTCATCTCGTCTGATCTTATACCGCAATGCACTGCATACCGGGCATGCGTTCAGATCCTTGTATGCACCGCGGTAGAGGATGCAGTCATTAGGGCATGCATGTATTTTCTCCACCTCCAATCCTAGAGGGCATACGACCTTCTTTGCTGCATATGTACTGTCGGGCAATTCGTTATCCTTTGGAAGCTTCTTCTTCAATATTTTTAGTAGCTTCTCAAATCCTTTGTCAGCCACAACATTCTCTGCCTTCCACTACAGCAATTCCAGTACGGTACCGAGCTATGTGTTGCCATCTTCGCAATTGGGGTACAACCCTTTTTTGTGATCCTCTAACATGCGATCGAACTTCAGCTTCTCCTTTTGACTTTCGCATTGCGTCCTTGCATCGACAATGACCCGGCGGAGATCATCATCATCGGGCACATCGTCTGGTTCCTCTTGATCTTCAGCAGCTTCACCCGTTGCAGCATCATTGGGCACATCGTCTGGTTCCTCTTGATCTTCACCAACTCCCCCCGTTGCAGCATCACCGTATTCAGGGGGCACATAGTTGTCATCGTACTCTTCTTCTTCGCTGTCTTCCATCATAACCCCTATTTCTCCGTGCCTCGTCCAAACATTATAGTGTGGCATGAAACCCTTGTAAAGCAGGTGGGAGTGAAGGATTTTCCGGTTAGAGTAAGACCTCGTATTCTCACATTCAGTGCATGGACAACACATAAAACCATTCTGCTTGTTTGCCTCAGCCGCATCGAGAAACTCATGCACGCCCTTAATGTACTCGGAGGTGTGTCTGTCACCGTACATCCATTGTCGGTTCATCTGCGTGCATTATATATAATGAAGTGTCCAAATTAATAGAAGTTCATCATCACATTAAAACCAAAGTACATACATAGTTCTCATCTAACAACATATAGCTCTCCAGAGCATCTAACTAATCAAACCATACATTGAAACTATGTAAAACATTTCAATGCGAAAACAAATGCGATCATAATCACAACCAAGGTAACACTTGATCCAATGACATAATGATACTAAGCCTTGGTATGAATGGCATATTTTCTAATCTTTCTAATCTTCAAGCGCATTGCATCCATCTTGAGCTTGTGATCATCGACGACATCCGCAACATGCAACTCTAATATCATCTTCTCCTCCTCAAATTTTTTTATTTTTTCCTTCAACAAATTGTTTTCTTCTTCAACTAAATTTAACCTCTCGGCAATAGGGTCGGCTGGAATTTCCGATTCACATACATCCTACATAAATAAAATCTATGTCACGTTGGTCGGCATAATTTTCGTAAACAATAAATGAACCAATAGTTATAAGGATAATATATATACCACATCCGAATCATAGACAAGACGAGGGCCGATGGGGGTGGATACCAAAACCATCGCACTACATAAGATGCAATAATAAAAGTAAGAAAATAATAAAAGTATCTATGTAAACATACAAGTAAGAATATTTTTCCTTTCAGAAAGAAGATAAGAACAAGAGGCTCACCACGGTGGTGCCGGCGATGAGCTCGACGCGGGTGAAGACGGGGACGGGGCGTGACGGACCGCTAAACCTAGACAAATATTGAGGAAAATGGAGGTTGGAGGTCGAGCTTGGATAGGAGAAATCTTAAGTAGTGTGGCTCGGGTATTCCATCAAACACCTTGTGTCCATAGGAGGTGAGCTAGAGCACCACCAAGCCCTCTCCCCCTCGGCCAGAAAAAAACATAGCAGTGTGCTCTGCTCTTACGCGAGGGGGTATATATAGTCACCTCATTGGTCCCGGTTGGTGGCATGAACCGGGACTAAAGGGGAGCCTTTGGTCCCGGTTCAAGCCACCAACCGAGACCAATGGTGGTGGGCCAGGAGCGAGGCCCATTGGTCCCGGTTCGTCCCACCAACTGGGACCAAAAGGTCTAGACGAACCGGGACCAATGGCCCACGTGGCCCGGCCGGCCCCCTGGGCTCACGAACCGGGTCCAATGGCCCCATTGGTCCCTGTTCTGGACTGAACCGGGACTAATGGGCTGACCCGGCCTAGACCGTTGCCCCCTTTTCTACTAGTGGAAGACTGTCTTCATAATTTTTTAGCTCAAAAGGAGGAGCCTAGGTGGTACTTGCTTTCGAAGTACCACACTAGACAGAAATATGAATGTTGAAGCTGGGCTCAAAGTAATGAACGGATTGAACTGAAATTTGGTGGGGGTGGTTATTTGGGCATAGGAAAGCACTATAGAAAATTGATACCATTTGGACATGCCAAAGTGGTACTTCCTTCACAATGTTATTCCCTGGACAGAAACTTGGGAAAATTAACGAGAGAAATTGGATAAATGAAATGAGCTCAAATTTGGTGTAGGTAAGTTATATAGGTATGGTCATGCCCTTGTAAATTTTTAGATCATTTGGGTAAGCCTATCTAGTACTTCACAAAGCTTCTCTCCAGATACAAACTTTGGAAATTTCCTGAGAAAGATTTACCAGGAAAATGGAGCTGAATATTATCATGTGACAATGATTTGCGTATGGAAGAGTGCCCAAATAATTTGAGGGTAATAGGAGGGATCTGGATAACACTTGCTTTGCAATGTGCCAATCCGGCCATAAAATATAAATTGAACCTGGGCTCACATAGATGATTTGACTGAGCTACAATTTGGAGGAGGGTGGTAATTTGGGCATATGAAGGAACAGTATAAATTTCATGTCATTTGGATATATAAAAATGGTACTTCCTTCACAATGCTTCTAGGTGGAAAAAAACTTTGGAAATTTGCCGAGGAAGATTTACTGGGCAAATGGAGCTGAATTTTGTCATGAGGCAATGATTTGGATAGGAAAGAGTGCCCAAAAATTTGGAGGGCAATCAAGAATATATAAATAGCACTTCCTTCACAAAGTATTATTATGAACAGAATAGGAAAATGAATATTGTTGAATTATTTTTGAACTAGGCAAGGAATGATTATTACATATTTGATGAAGATATGACCCAAAGAATTTATGAGATTTTTTTTTGGAATTTTGGGAATGACAGAAATATAGGTTGCTTCACAACATAGGGCAAAAATTGACACATGGACATGACACATAGGCAAAAATGATGAGGTGGCACCTAGTCATAGCAATGCACCACAATTTACAAGGTTATGACCATCTACATTGGTCGTGATCAGATAGAAATAAGGCAGCAGGCCAGTGTTGTCTGCTCTATGACTATTTCGCGTAAGGAAATTATGACCTTTTTGACCAAAATGGTCGATATAGTTGAGGGTTTGGAGCCCCCCGAACAGCTTTTAACCAATTGATCTCAAATGGTCGTAGATCTATGACCAATTTTTTCAGGGCCACTGACAGAAGGTCACTAGTTGACATATTTCTTGTAGTGAGATGGCGTTTATATCATATTGCTTTAGTTTATCCCTCTACATCATGTCATCTTGCCCAATTCGTTACTCTGTTCTTATGAACTTAATACTCTAGATGCATGCTGTATAGCGGTCGATGTGTGGAATAATAGTAGTAGATGTAGAATCGTTTCGGTCTACTTGTCGCGGACGTGATGCCTATATACATGATCATGCTTAGATATTCTCATAATTATGCACTTTTCTATCAACTAGCAAAGAGGCCCGCTCGATGCACGGGCTACGATTTCACAAATGCAATTTATGTAGTCTATATTAGCCCTATGTGTTGAGAATATATGTTTGGTTTGCCTATAGAAAATTTGGGTCAAATTTGAGTATAGTTACAAAATGATGCTTTTTCATAAGCGTAAGTTCGTCTTAGATATATTTCCATTTCTTGTTGACATTATATATATATATATATATATATATGTTTCTACATGTTATGCAAATTACAGTAAATATATTTCTTCATTATTGAATCCACTGCGCAATTAATTTTTATTTTTAATATATATGTTTCACTTTAATCATGTACCTACATGTTATATAATAAGTATGTGGTACTGGTTTTGTAGGCATACACAAATTTCGTAGGAGCTATGTAGATATTATATATTTACTTATAGTTGTCGACATGTGTACAATTAATATTTGTTACTTATGTATATATGGAAATTAATGAAAATATGGTTATTTACATGCATTTCAGTAATCTGCTTGGCCTTAACCCACATGCAAGGAGATCTTAAGGTAAAACAATTGTTCTAGTAGAAATACAATGAGGGGCATTAAAGTTTAAGTTTGTATGGCTCCATCAGATTGTTATTTGTTTTATGAATGTTTCGATGATCATCTTAGTTATTTACTGGAGAAGTACCATTCCAATTAGCCTTCTCGAAACCTACATATGGATTGATTTTGTATTGATAATTCATGAGCTTTTCATATTGGCACAGTAAAGACTTTGTGAAAGGTGTTTGATTAGGGAATACCAATTATGATCGAGTAGTATTTACAGTGCTTTCCAAACGGAAGTATCACTTTTAGTGTTATTTAGGTTTAACCCATCAAATGGGAAATCAAACAAAAGATACGTAAATCCATCCTGTAAAGTACGATCACTACCAACCAACTCCATAGTCCATATGTATGATACACTTTAGCGAATTCATATAGCCATATAATGTAGCTTGCTCTTTTCACTTTTTTTTGCTCAAAATCAAAAAATATGTACTGATCATTAGATATACATGTATGGGTACGTTGTAACGTAAAGAGTTATATAATGCATGAAACAGACCTTGGGAAATAAAAGAATGCACGCATCTGAAAAACATCCACTTGTTAGCAGACTACTGATTTATTTTGCTTTTTGAAAAATACATAAAGTAATTGTCTTTCGAAGTTTATAATTAAAAATGACCAACCAATCTCCTGCCAACTATTAGACCTTTCTTGGTGATTTTAGAAACAAAAAAATAGCTCTTGGACTACCATGGATGGCTTGTAAACTTGACTGGTGTATTGTAATGAAGAGAGGGGTACCAAGGTTTAATTATGTCACTGTTGTCATATAATTATGTACTTCCATCTTTCATTGTACAGTACAAAAAAAGTGTGATACAATTGCCATCATCATCAAAGAGATTGGCATAAATGAAATTTAAATATTATTTGAGCTGGGTAGGCAAGTGCGACCTTTTGATGAAATTGTGAGGTGAAGGGAAAAAATAAGAAGAAATTATGTATCAACTGAAAAGAGGAAACGACCATCATATACCCCTAGCTTGTAAACTCGTTCAAATATTGGTCGATGTATGTAAGGAATTTTGCTTTATATTGTACTAAAGAACAGACGTTCAGATGTGATCATCATCTTTTTAAGGCTCCAACCACTAGTAGAAAAAGGGTCATCTGTCCCGGTTGGTAAGGGCCTTTTCTCCCGGTTTGTGAACCAGGACTAAAGGATCGTTATTGATGCCCTAGCCCTTTAGTCCCGGTTCTTACATGAACCGGGACAGATGGGCCTCTACGTGGCCGGTGCGCCGAGCCCAGGCAGGAGGGCCTTTGGTCCCGGTTGGTGGCACCAACCGGGACCAATAGGCATCCACGCGTCAGCATTTCAGGGGCTGGGGTTTTTATTTTTTTTTAAGGGCGGGTGGGGTTTTTATTTTTTTAAGGGGGGTGGGGTTTTTGGGGGTTTAATTTAGGTGTTTCATATATTGTGTTAGCTAGGTAATTAATAGAGAGAAGTGTCGTCTCTTATGTCTGTGCTTGGTCGACGCTACATATACATATATATAGAGAGGACTAGACACGCTAGGTAGTAAGCAAATGAAGGAAACAGAAGATCGTCATGAACATATGCATACAGAGAGAAGTGATATTGACCACCCACCACTAGGGAAATCCCTAGCAGTAGCGCGGGGTAATTGCTAGTAGTAGCGCGGGGGGCTGCGCTACTGCTAGGGCGCTACAGCTAACTTTTAGCAGTAGCGCTGGTGGTACCCGCGCTACTGCTACTTCTAGTAGTAATAGCGCGGTTGCCACCTGCGCTACTACTACTTAGTTGTAGTGCGGGTCAGAGCCCCGCGCTACTACTAACTAATTCAGAATTAAAAAAATTAATTGCAGCCATGGCGGCTGCTTCTGCTCGACGTCATGGTCCTCTCCATTCATGGCTGCTACTGGTCCTGGAGGGGATGAAGTTGTTCGTGGTGATGGTGCTTCCCCACCCAACTTGTGCCCGCAGCTCTCATCTACTGCTGCTACAAAAGAAGAGAAATTTATTAAAAAAGGAAGAGAGAGATAGAGAGCAGTACGAGGAGCAACTCACCGGTGGCCGCCGGAGTTGGTGCCGACGCCTGAACCCCTAGATGAATCTGGGTGACCTGCTACTGCTTGTCGTGGGACCCTTGACCCGGTGAGGAGGTGCAAGTGGTTGCATCCATGGCGGATCTGGCCACCGCCATGTGGATGACGCTCTACTGGTTTCTCTCTCCTTCCAACAGCGGAGAAGAAGGAGGATGGAGGGGTAGGGGAGGGGTCTGCGAGAGGAGGTCGCCAGATTTGGAGTGGCGCCTCGGTGCGAGGCCGGTAGTGGTGGTGGGCGAGGAAGGGAATGGCGAGTGTGAGGAGAAGGGGAATCAGAAGAGTGCGGGTTTGGATTTGGGCCTCCGCACGCTATGTGTACATATGTCTTCGTGGGTCGATAGTAGTAGCGCGGTTTTATAGCCCTCGCTACTACTATGTCATGTCACGGGTGGGCACAGTAGAGACCACTTAGTAGTAGCAAGGGTTATAAACCCGCGCTACTACTATCAACTTAGTAGTAGCGTGGGTTTATACCCCTCGCTACTACTATGGCATGTTCGGGGGGGGGGGCACAACAGAGACCACTTAGTAGTAGCGAGGGCTATAAACCCGCACTACTAGTAAGTAGCAGCAGCGAGGGGTATAAACCCACGCTACTAGTAAGCGTCTGTCCATAAGCTTTTCCCTAGTAGTGACCTCTCCTTCTCCGAGAGATTGGTCGAACAACAAGTTATCGTATATCTATCCGACACTACTGGCTACATATATACAATAATTATCTCTTACAATATAATCTCCTAATTATATATGAAGACAGGGTCCACATAGTATTCTCCGTCTTCAGCGATCACGTGGTCAAGGAAGAATGCCGCCAATTCCTCTTGAATTGCTCGCATACGATCTGGTGCTAGGAGTTCATCCCGCATCCAAAACTTCTAATTTGAACAAGGGGGTCAATACATACATATATATATATATATATATATATATATATATATGAATAAATAAAACTCAACACAAATGATGGTAATAAAATGAAATTGTGAATATTATTGCTTACACACTTCATATTGTTCGTCAGAGTACCCCCGTTCATAGGTCGTGTGGCTGATGGACTCGCAAGTGTAGTATCCACAGAAATAATTCCCTTATTCCTGCCTCAACCACTTTACAAGAAATAGAGGTCAATCAAACTGATAAGCAAGCATGCTAAATGGTATTGATGAAACTAGCGTGGATCGATATTAGGAAATGAACAAAGTTGCTGATATGGTGGATCGATAATGATCGATTTAACTTACTTCTCGAGCATTTGAGTCATGTCCGCATAGTCCTGGGGATCTTTTCGTCTCGAGTCTAAGATGGTTACTAGTCCCTGCTCAAGCTTAATCTCTAGGAGAATATAGTGGAAGTTGCGCATGCATGCATAACTCATCAATTGCATTACTATAACCTGGACTAATAAGGGAAACCGAATATGCACAAGACAGTAACACTCGCTTGAAGTTGTAAGGAAAGAGTATTATATCTTTGTTTTCATTTATTACCAACGATCATAGCAAGTGGGCCTCGGTATCTTCGGCACGATATTTAACCTCAGTTGCATCTATGAGATTTGTGTTAATGAACCCAATATCACCGATTTGTCTTTTCTTCAATTCGGCGATCTTCAATATGCATAATATAGTGAGGATAATTATAAATACATGCAATGAAAGACCTGACCTATATAGAGAGACTTAATGACAGAAGTAGTACTACTTACAGAGAGTAGCAAGTGACCGTTGCTTTATCGAGGGCCTTTTGATTGAAAAACTAGAAGAACTCCTCAAATGGAACATTCAACAGTTCAATTCCGGCGAGGTCATGCTCCTCTCTAACTCTCAGCGTCAAAGTATTCCACCCCCAGACTCTCTGCAGGTTTTCATGGAATCTTCGCATCATCGTTGTTAGAGATCTTTCCTCTTTGACGAGAGGCTTCCCGTACTCGTATTTGTGTTCCTCCACCTCCAAGATATCATAATGTACATCGTCCGGCAGGTAATCTCCAAGATTGCTATAACCGGGCACCATCCTCGGATCATTAGTGACGATGTCGCTAGACACCTTGAGCGGGGGCCACGATTAGTTCGCTTGTTCGCCGAGCTGGGCAATTTTTTTCCCAGCTTGTCGTTCTTTTATCCCTTGATCACTGACAGTACTTCCCGACCGCTCCGCTTCAACAAATGTCTTTGCAATAATGCGCTCATAGTTGCCTTTCGGCGGAGACTTTGCTGGTTTTTTCAAGGCAGCCAGAGTGCGCTTCGCTTTCACCGGAGGTGGATGTTTCTATGCTTTCACCCCTTCAAAGAAGTTCGTCACTTTGGCTCGCGTGATCTTCGCGTTCTCCTCCGGGGTCCTCTCGTATGGTAACTTCTCTAGAGTCTTCAAAGAAGGACTGAATCTGTATTGCCTCCCGCCTCTGGCTGTACTGCTAGACACCGGTAGATCAGACGGAACGGCTGCGGCTGCCTTATTTCCTTGCTTACAAGGTAGAGGAGAAGGACTACAACGCGCCGGAGCAGCCGGAGCGGCGGCGGGTCTCTTTCGCCCTTACTGATGAGGTGGAGAAGGAGGAGGTTGGCTGCTTGGGCGCACCGGCGCAGGCGGAGAAGGAGGCAGAGTGCCGCCACGCGCCGGAGAAGGAGGCTGAGTGCCCTGATCACTCGCCGGAGGAGGAGGAGGAGGCGGAGGCGTCCAGTTCAGAAGGTTGATGAGCTCCTAACGCCATAGGCATGGAGTCAATAGACAAGAACCCAGCCGAGTCTCCACTTCACCAGTAGGGTAGTCAAGCTGGATGTCCTCAAATCCCTCCGTTATTTCGTCCACTATCACCCTGGCATATCCTTCTGGAATCAAACGACAGTAAAAAGTAGTGCCGGGTTCAGGAGGTCAAACAGAGCCGACAGCCGCCTTGACTTTGAAGTTCTGCCATTACGTCATAAGGTGGCAATGTTGAGACTCCATGATAGCATCCACGGGGTAGCTAGCAGGAGCCGTCAAGACATGCTCCAGCTGAAGCAGCTCGGTGAAAGCCATGCTGCTTTTCCGCTGAGATGGCGGGGTAGCTTCGGGGGTAGTTTCGAAAGGTCGCTTGTTGCGAGCTACTTCTCATTACTCTAGCGCTTGAACCCTTTTGTGTAGCGTCTGAATTTTGGCATGCTCCACTTTTTTCCTCCTCTCCTGGCATTTGTAACCGCCTGCGTCCGGAAAACCAGCCTTCCACGGACCAATGCACCCCTTTAGTCCCGGTTGGTGGCACCAACCGGGACCAAAGGCCTTGTGCTGCCCCGCGTCAAAAGTTTAGTACCACCTCGCTAGCTGAGAGAGCTCGAGAGTGGTTTATAAGCGCTACTGCGCCCACCCTCTCGAGCTCCTCTCAATTGTAGGCTTTCGGGCCTAACCATATGCTGTGTGCCTGTGGGCCTACTCTGCCTCCTGCGGGCCTGAATCCTAGCCCATGGTAGGGTTTCTAGTCGTATTCAGGCCGTGGGGGCCCAGTAGGTGGCACTTATTTTTCTTTTCTTTGTTGCTTTATTTGTTTTATTTTGTTTCTACTTACAACAAAATACTTATTGTTGCTATTTTTATTTATTTTATTAAAGTTTATTTTTATTATTTTTCTTTTAGGTCACAAAAATTATAAACTTTCTGTTAGTACCATTAGTTTTCAAATTTGTTTTTTTGTTTTCGTTGTTGCTTTATTTATTTTATTTTGTTTCTACTTACAACAAAATAATTATTGTTGCTATTTTTATTTATATTATTAAAGTTTATTTTTAATTATTTTCTTTTTGGTCACAAAATTATAAACTTTGTGTTAGTGCCATTAGTTTTCAAATTTGAATTGTTAAAATTTGAATTCTTTAAAATTTGTGTGAATCTCAAGTTTGTGATTAACTTTACTATAAAATAGTTTTTTTCCATTTTATTGTTTTGTTTTTTACATTATTTATTTTCTTTTATTTTCTGCTTTATTTTTTATTTCTTTTTGCTTTTAGGTCAGAAAAATTATAAACTTTCTGTTATTGCCATTAGTTTTAGAAAAATTATAAACATTCGGTTAGTGCCATTAGTTTTCAAATTTGAGTAGTTAAAATTTGAATTCTTTGAAATTTGTGCGAATCACAAGTTTGTGATTAACTTTATTATAAAAATAGTTTTCTTCCAGTTTTTTTGTTTTTTTTGCATTAATTATTTTCTTTTGTTGTTTGCTTTATTTTTTAATTCTTTTGGCTTTTAGGTCAGAAAAATTATAAACTTTCTATTAGTGCCATTAGTTTTAGAAAAATTATAAACTTTCTGTTAGTGCCATTAGTTTTCAAATTTGAATAGTTAAAATTTGAATAATGGTATTACGAGGGCCGAACCATAAGACATTAAAGCATTTCAAATGAACTCTGAAAAAGTTGAAAGTTGGCATGGTATAACAATTTCACCCACATAGCATGTGCATGTACAAAACGGACAATGGTATCATACTCGTCTGTTACAAAGTTGGCATGGTATCATCATAATAGTTGTGGGAGAAAGTCTTCACTTTTTCTTCGCTTGTGTCATTTGCTTATTGCGCCGTAACCATGTATAATTTTCATCGTTTATCAGGATGCTTGGGTCAGCCTTGACTTTGAAGGGAGAATTTCATGAAACTTTTCATAATCTTCAGACATGTCTGTCTTGCCCTCCACTCCCACGATGTCCCTTTTTCCTAAAACAACTATGTGGCGCTTTGGCTCATCGTATGATGTATTCGCTTCCTTATCTTTTCTTTTTCTCGGTTTGGTAGACATGTCCTTCACATAGATAACCTATGCCACATCATTGGCTAGGACGAACAGTTCGTCAGTGTACCCAAGATTTTTTAGATCCACTGTTGTCATTCTGTACTGTGGGTCTACCTGTACCCCGGCTCCTGACAGGTTGACCCATTTGCACTTAAACAAACCGACCTTAAAATCATGTCTGTAGTCAAGTTCCCATATGTCCACTATGTAACCATAATATGTGTCCTTTCACCTCTCGGTTGCTGCATCAAAGCGGACACCGTTGTTTTGGTTGGTGCTCTTTTGTTCTTGGGCGATCATGTAAAATGTATTCCCATTTATCTCGTATCCTTTGTAGGTCAATACAGTCAAAGATGGTCCCCTGGACAACAAGTACAGCTCATCACAAACAGTGTTGTCACCGCTGAGACATGTTTCCAACCAACTGCTGAAAGTCCTAATGTGTTCACATGTAATCCAGTCATCGCACTGCTCCAGGTGTTTGGAGCGCAGACTGTTCTTGTGTTCATCGACATACGGGGTCACCAAGGTAGAGTTCTGTAGAACTGTGTAGTGTGCTTGAGACCAAGAATATCCGTCCCTGCATATTATTGTGTCCCCTCCAAGCGTGCCTTTTCCAGTCAGTCTCCCCTCATACTGTGATTTAGGGAGACCTATCTTCTTAAGGCTAGGAATTAAGTCAACACAAAACCCAATGACATCCTCTGTTTGATGGCCCATGGAGATGCTTCCTTCTGGCCTAGCGCGGTTACGGACATGTTTATTTAGGACTCCCATGAACCTCTCAAAGGGGAACATATTGTGTAGAAATACGGGCCCCAGAATAACAATCTCGTCGACAAGATGAACTAGGACGAGCTTCATGATATTGAAGAAGGATGGTGGGAACACCCGCTCGAAACTGACAAGACATTGCACCACATCACTCCTTAGCCTTGGTACGATTTCTGGATCGATCACCCTCTGAGAGATTGCATTGAGGAATGCACATAGCTTCACAATGGCTAATCAGACGTTTTCCGGTAGAAGCCCCCTCAATGCAACCGGAAGCAGTTGCGTCATAATCACGTGGCAGTCATGAGACTTTAGGTTCTAGAACTTTTTCTCTGGCATATTTATTATTCCCTTTATATTCGACGAGAAGCCAGTCGGGACCTTCATACTGAGCAAGCATTCAAAGAAGATTTCTTTCTCTTCTTTCGTAAGAGCGTAGCTGGCAGGACCTTCATACTGCTTCGGAGGCATGCCGTCTTTTTTGTGCAAATGTTGTAGGTTCGCCCGTGTCTCAGGTGTATCTTTTGTCTTCCCATACACGCCCAAGAAGCCTAGCAGGTTCACGCAAAGGTTCTTCGTCACGTGCATCACGTCGATTGAAAAGCGGACCTCTAGGTCTTTCTAGTAGGGTAGGTCCCAAAATAAAGATTTCTTCTTCCATATGGGTGCGTGTCCCTTAGCGTCATTCGGAACAGCTAGTCTGCTGGGACCCTTTCCAAAGATTACGTGTAAATCATTGACCATAGCAAGTACGCGATCACCGCTACGCATGGTGGGCTTCTTCCGGTGATCTGCCTCGCCTTTGAAATGCTTGCCTTTCTTTCGACATTGATGGTCGGAAGAAATCGATGATGGCCCAGGTACACATTCTTCCTGCATTTGTCCAGGTATATACTTTCAGTGTCATCTAAACAGTGCGTGCATGCGTGGTATCCTTTGTTTGTCTGTCTTGAAAGGTTACTGAGAGCGGGCCAATCGTTGATGGTCATGAACAGCAACGCCTTAAGGTTAAATTCCTCCTGTCTGTGCTCATCCTACGTACGTACACCATTTCCATTCCACAGCTGTAAAAGTTCTTCAACTAATGGTCTTAGGAACACATCAATGTCGTTGTCGGGTTGCTTAGGGCCTTGGATGAGAACTGGCATCATAATGAACTTCCGCTTCATGCACATCCAAGGAGGAAGGTTATACATACATAGAGTCATGGGCCAGCTACTGTAATTGCTGCTCTGGTCCCCGAAAGGATTAATGTCATCCGCGCTTAAACCAAACCATACGTTCCTTGGGTCACTTGCAAACTCAGGCCAGTACTTTCTCTTGATTTTTCTCCACTGCGACCCGTCAGCGGGTTCTCTCAACTTCCCGTCTTTCTTACGTTTCTCACTGTACCATCGCATCAACTTGGCATGCTCTTCGTTTCTGAACAGACGTTTAAACCGTGGTATTATAGGAGCATACCACATCACCTTCGCAGGAACCCTCTTCCTGGGGGGCTCGCCGTCATCATCACCAGGGTCATCTCGTCTGATGTTATACCGCAATGTACTGCATATCGGGCATGCGTTCAGATCCTTGTATGCACCACGGTAGAGGATGCACTCAATAGGGCATGCATGTATCTTCTGCACCTCTAATCCTAGACGGCATACGACCTTCTTTGCTGCGTATGTACTGTCGGGCAATTCATTATCCTTTGGAAGCTTCTTCTTCAATATTTTCAGTAGCTTCTCAAATCCTTTGTTAGGCACAGCATTCTCTGCCTTCCACTGCAGGAATTCCAGTATAGTACCGAGCTTTGTGTTGCCATCTTCGCAATTGGGATACAACCCTTTTTTGTGATCCTCAAACATGCGATCGAACTTCTGCTTCTCCTTTTCACTTTCACATTGCGTCCTTGCATCGACAATGACCCGGCAGATATCATCATCATCGGGCACATTGTCTGGTACCTCTTGATCATCAGCAACTTCCCCCGTTGCAGCATCATTGGGCACATCGTCTGGTTCCTCTTGATCTTCAGCAGCTTCCCCCGTTACAGCATCACCGTATTCAGGGGGCACATAGTTGTCATCGTCCTCTTCTTCTTCGCCGTCTTCCATCATAACCCCTATTTCTCCGTGCCTCGTCTAAACATTATAATGTGGAATGAAACCATTGTAAAGCAGGTGGGTGTGAAGGATTTTCCGGTCAGAGTAAGACTTCGTATTCCCGCATTTAGGGCATGGACAACACATAAAACCATTCTTCTTGTTTGCCTCGGCCACTTCGAGAAAATCATGCACGCCCTTAATGTACTTGGAGGTGTGTCTGTCACCGTACATCCATTGCTAGTGCATCTGTGTGCATTATATATAATTAAGCGTGTCAAAAACCATTACACACCATCATGAATAGATAATTAAGTGACCAAATTAATAGAAGTTCATCATCACATTAAAACCAAAGTACATACATAGTTCTCATCTGGCAACATACAGCTCTCCAGAGCATCTAATTAATTAAACCATACATTGAAACTATGTAAAACATTTCAATGTGAAAACAAATGCGATCATAATCGCAACCAAGGTAACAATTGATCCAACGGCATAATGATACCAAGCCTCGGTATGAATGGCATATTTTCCAATCTTTCTAATCTTCAAGTGCATTGCATCCATCTTGATCTTGTGATCATCGACGACATCCGCAACATGCAACTCCAATATCATCTTCTCCTCCTCATTTTTTTTATTTTTTCCTTCAAGTAATTGTTTTCTTCTTCAACTAAATTTAACCTCTTGACAATAGGGTCGGTTGTAATTTCCGGTTCAACTACCTCCTACATAAATAAAATCTCTGTCACGTTGGTCGGCATAATTGTCATAAACAATAAATGAACCAAATAGTTATAAAAAGATAATATATACCACATCCGAATCATAGACAGGACGAGGGCCGACGGGGGCGGATACCAAAACAAGCAATAAAATAGTAAGAAAATTAGACAAGTATCTATCTAAAGGAAGAATTTTTTCTTTTAGAAAGAAGATAAGAACAAGAGGCTCACCACGGTGGTGCCGGCGACGACATCGGCGCGGGCGATCGACGGCGGTGAAGACGGGAATGGGATGTGATGGGCCGCTAAACCTAGACAAATCTCGAGGAAAATGGAGCTTTGAGGTCGAGTTTCGACAGGAGAAAGCTTAACTAGTGTGGCTCGGGCATTTCATCAAACACCTCATGTGCATAGGAGGTGAGCTAGAGCACCACAAAGGCCTCCCCTCGCCGGCCAGAGAAAAACAGAGCACTGGAGCGCTCTGCTCGCGGGCGAGGCGTATATATAGGCACCTCATTGGTCCCGGTTTGTGTCATGAACCGGGACTAAAGGGAAGCCTGTGGTCCCGGTTCATGTCACCAACCGGAACCAATGGTGCTGGGCCAGGAGTGAGGCCCATTGGTCCTGGTTCGTCCCAGCAACCGGGACCAAAGGGGCCAGACGAACCGGGACCAATGCCCCCACGAGGCCCGGCAGACCCGTGGCCTTACGAACCGGGACCCCCGGTTCTGGACTGAACCGAGACTAATGAGCTGACCCAGCCTGAACCAAAGCCCTTTTTTTCTACTAGTGAACAATGAATAACATGAGGCAGAAATGTTTTGCTATAACTGCAAAAAAATACTACTGATGTCCATAATCAGACAAAAGTTAACAGTGCAGCTTAGCTTGGTGATGAAGGATCTAGGATAATCATGGCACCAACAGGTAAAAATTGTGCTGGCCTTTTACAAAGTAACCGCATGTCCAAAGACACACGTCTAAGGCGCTCCATGGATTGAAGGATTGAACTGGGCTCAACATGCACGCAGATAGAAAGCAACAAAGCTGATTAGTTCTTCCTATGCAAAGCTAACCACGCTACCTAGATGACTGATTTGCCGCCAGCCGGAAACACACATATACGTAAAACTTAGGTCTCACTCATATATTAACCCTGCCTACTATAGCATGTCTGCATGTAGGCATTAGCAAGCTGATTAATTTGTTGCCGGCCGGAAATACACATGCATCCGTAACTTGGTCTAGCTAGGCACATGCACGTAAACTTGGTCTCACACGTGAATTAACTCTTTCAGCCATATCACGTATATATGCACGGATACGGTACAGTTAGCAAGCTGATTGATTTGCGGCCGGCAGGAAACACACACATGCGAAAGCAAAACTTGGTTTCTCTCGTAGGAATTCTCTCCGCTCAGAGCATGTACGTAGGCAGCTGTCCTTCTACAGAGTACGTCCGAGCAGATGCGCAAGTAATAGACAGAGCCATGAGAAGCGTATATGGCAATTGATGGGAACGACGTTGTACCATCGGGCAAAGGAAAACTGGAGTGCTGCGCAGCGCAGAAAGAGGAATTGGATTTCTTTTAGGTGTTCGCTTGATGGAGGAAAGAAGATAGACCTAGACTTGTACGTAGAAAACGGTCATACAAAGAAAAACAAATCTGGGGAAAAACGAATCTAGGGCATATGATGTGTTTGATGTCTTCACGGAGTATTATACAAAAAATAAACTAATCTGGATTTAATGTCTCCACGGGTCGGCATCGAATGGGAAATCCATCGGCTATGATTGATTAATTAACAAAATTGATGGCTGGATGTTTCTAATATTTTTGGTAATTTCTAGCCTAATGCTCTTTTTCTAGTTAACCCGCCAATTACTTTATATATATGTAATATTTTCTTAATAAAGTTAGATGTTGCATAAATAAAACTTGATACGATCGTACATCATTTGGAAAATAAATATGTCTTTGTGAAAGTCATTCATATGTAATTGTATACTCTATACATATATCCTAGTAAAATCTAATTGATAATATTAAGGGTCCGTCTACAGCTTGGTCGTTGCAGAAAATCTTTATTTCACAGTTGACTTTTAACTTTTGTTCATCCCGATCAAAAAGGTATCCATCTTACTGTAATAATGTACTCGTATATATTGCAAATAAAGTAGAACAATCTGACTATTGTTGGTTGGCTGAGTAAACATTATTTCTTAGTTGACTTTACAAATTTGTTCATACATATCTAGAAATACGTTCATGGGCGTCCATGCATTAATTTAGTCATCTAGTGCAAAGACGATTTGTAGACAAATTTCTCAGTTTCAAAAGTGTGGAATATGACATGAATGTAAATGTTGGATTGAAAACTCTCACCGACCAAGAAATAAAGGACTCTCAGGTCACTCAGAATTAGCAACTATATACCCAAGAAGGGTAAGGTTCTGCTATTTTCCATTGTCTAGGTACGTTGTTCGTAAAAGGAAATATATGTCCCTATATTATTGTACATTGTGCATAGATCAGACTTGCATGCCGATAATAAATTTCCTACCAATACGTGGATGATGCAGATGGGATGCTGATGCTTCCTAGATGTATACATCATTCAGAATCCTATGGTACATATGAAATAGTTGATAGAGCTTTTGCTACCTTGGATAGACCTTTTACAATCCTTTTAGCAGTTATTAGCAAGGTGAACAGTAAATGCCTCCTTGCCATTCCACTGTACATGTGTTCAAGCCAGCTACTGGTAATGGAAAATTCAAGCATGCAATGAGGACTTACCAGAGGTATGTGCCAGTTCGTGTTTGCTAGATGCCCGGGGCAAGTGACGCTTCAGTCTTACAGCCTGCAAGATATGCGTCTTGTACGCCATGTGCAAGATTTGCTTCTTGCAACTTGGCAATCAGTGCTTGCCACATCGCTCATGTAACTGCAGCTTGGGAAAAACATGCGACGCTATGACTTCGTTTGTGGCCACCGCCTAAGAGATCATTGCTCGCCACACCCCTCGTGTAACTTTAGCTTGGGAAGATCTACGAGGTCGTGGCCTCGTCTGTGGCCGCCGCCTAAGAGATCATATGAAGACATAATGCCTCTTTTCCAACACATCCCTGGAACACCACCACACGACGGCTGAGGGTAGACTGTTAGGCTGCCATGTGGCGGCAGCCTCGCAGTCTGTTGTCGCCGAGCTTCTCGTCCCGCCGCGTCCTATTGTTTTGCCCCGTGTGGGAGGAGGATGTTGGATAATCCAAACAATCTCAGTAGCGTACGTGTGCAAGTAGTAGAATAGGAATTCTATTCTGAGTCGGTTTGTAGTTTCCTAGTGTTAGTACGTGTACGTGTGTGTCAGGTCTGTGTTGATTAGGAATCTGTAGTAGTTGTGTCCGTGTTGGTTTACAAGTACACGTACGAGTAGGTCTAAGTTGGGTCGTGCTGCACTTATATATATATGTGCAGGGTGCGTGAGTTTTGTACCAGAAAAACGAAAAGCAATAAAGAGATTATTATGAGGCACGACACGTGCCTCTGGCGAACTTTGAGTTGCTGCGTTCGTGTGCGTGTGTTCTGGTTCTGGTGTTTGTGTGAGCGCCGGCGAACTATCGGGTGCTGTAGCTAGTTCATGTACGTCGAGACGAGTTGCGCGTACACGACCCGTCGAGCTGCAGTTTGATCGTGTGTTCGATCCTTGGGAATTTCCAACAATTGATATCAGAGCAAGGTGTGAAGGCTTCGCCATCAAGTTGCGTCACGGCGGAGTTAAAGGATTCTTCGTCCCCGTCAAGTTGTGTCATGGACGACGGAAAATCGAAGAGGATCATGTCGACTTCGAAGGCGAGTGGTGGTGGTGTGACCATCCAGTACCCCATGCTTGAAGGCGACAATTATGGGGTGTGGGCTGCGAAGATGAAGATCTTCATGCGTGCACGTGGAGTTTGGGCAGCGGTGGAAGGTGACGGCGCGGTCGAAGAGATAAAGGACCAAGAGGCTTTCGCCGCCATAGCCCAAGCTGTGCCTGATGCCGTTTTCATGACCATATCAGAGAAAGAGACGGCAAAGGAAGCTTGGGAAGCTCTCAAGGAGATGCATGCTGGAGATGATCATGTGAAGAAGGCTCGTGTTCAAGCTCTAAGGAGGGAGTTTGAGAGGATGAGCATGAAAGAATCAGAAGGGGTCGGTGAATTTGCGTTGAAGCTAACCTCCCCGGTTAATGAGATGCGGGCTCTCGGATCAAAGATGGAGGCCATCACGGTTGTGGAGAAATTACTACGAGCCGTTCCCGACAAGTTTTTACCAATCGTTGGCACCATAGAGCAGTGGGGCGATGTGACGAAGATGTCGGTGATGGAGGTGATCGGGCGGCTGAAGACCTATGAGTTGACGTTGAAGGGGCGTGAACGCGACCAAGAAGAAGAGCAATTGATGTTCTCACGTAGTAGGGAGAAAGATAAACAGAAGTACCGGAAGTTCGACAAATCTAAAGTCCGTTGCTACAATTGTCAGGACTATGGACACTATTCTCGAGAGTGTCCTAATCCGCGGAAGGAGGCAAAGAAGGAGCACGGGACTCTACAACTAGCTGAAGTGCGCATGGATGATGACCCGAGGTTGCTTTAAGGAAGAAGCGGCGATTAAAAAAAAAAGAGTCGTGTCTTTAGTTTTGTTTGTGTCTGAGTCATCAGTGTGTCTCGGCAAGAAGACGAAGGCCAGCATGAAGATGGATGCACACCGGTTAAGTTAAGTTCCTACATGAGAGGCTATGTGTTTAGTCTACGTGTAGCACGCTAAGATGTGACGGCGTGGACTGGTAATCCAGGTGATGTGTCGGTTCTAAGTCTGCGAGTCGAATGTTTGGATTAGGGGGTGATTGTTGGATAATCCAAACAATCTCAGTAGCGCACGTGTGCAAGTAGTAGAATAGGAATTCTATTCTGAGTCGGTTTGTAGTTTCCTAGTGTCAGTACGTGTACGTGTGTGTCAGGTCTGTGTTGATTAGGAATCTGTAGTAGTTGTGTCCGTGTTGGTTTATAAGTACACGTACGAGTAGGTCTAAGTTGGGTCGTGCTGCACTTATATATATATGTGCAGGGCGCGTGAGTTTTGTACCAGAAAAACGAAAAGCAATAAAGAGATTATTACGAGGCACGACATGTGCCTCTGGCCAACTTTGAGTTGCTGCGTTCGTGTGCGTGTGTTCTGGTTCTGGTGTTTGTGTGAGCGCCGGCGAACTATCAAGTGCTGTAGCTAGTTCGTGTATGTCGAGACGAGTTGCGCGTACACGACCCGTCGAGCTGCAGTTTGATCGTGTGTTCGATCCTTGGGAATTTCCAACAGAGGAGGTCTCTACCGACCCGGCAAAGTCCTGGAGATGTCCTGAAAGTCAGTGAGGGTATCACCATGTTCGTTGGGGTCTGGAGGATGATGCCGCCGCCCTTGCTTGACCAAGAGATCGTGATGCAATTCTCTAGGTTTTTTTTTCTTACTGGGAGATGTAATCGGCAGTTTTTTTAATCAAGGATTAGTATTTTTTGATTTTATCTTGGAGATGTACCAAGAGATCATGATGCAATTCTGTAGGTTTTTTTTTCCTTACTGGAAGATTTAATCGGCAGTTTTTTTAGATCAAGGATTTTTCTGGTTTTATCTTGGAGATGTAATCGGCAGTTTTTTTTTTGGTTTTCATGAGAGACCATGTAGGGCACGTTAGGGACTCACGGGTCAGGCTACCACGCTATATATTTTACGCATATCGAATGGTTATTGTAGTTATAATTGATGGATCAAGGGTTAGTATTTTCTAATTAACGTGAGATTTTCTAGCCTAATTCTCTTGCTTCTAATTAAACCATCATTTACTTTTTATATATAAAGGACTGTGCTAATGACGGGACGGCGGGATTTCTTTGAAATTCAAACTTTAAAATGTTTTGTAGTACAAATCATAGCTTGGATTGAAAAACTTTTTTTATATAAAAGATTCGTCGCGACGAGATCTTCGAATCTAGATCCCATGTTGATATGTTTCGACGACTTTTTTCAGCGTCAAAAGTTATCAGGACCAGACTAAGGAAGTTATCACGTGAATGATACATAAGTTACCATCTTATTTATATAGAAAATACCGGGGCATAAAAGTTGTCCTCGAATTCTCCCCACATACAAATGAATTAGAATACCAAAAAGTTGATGTCATCCTTGATTCCCCTTTATTTTGAAACTTCAAAATTTTTGTAGCTCAAACTGTTGGTCCGATCGAAAAGGTTCTCGAAGAAAGCATCAAAACTAGATACTATATTGATTTGTTCAGACAACTTTTATTTCGGATCAAAAGTTACCACTTCTGGGCTAAGTAAGGTATCATGCCTGAGCTACATATGTTACCACGTTGTTTACAGATATTACCGGGTATAAATTATCATGGTCTGCGATATGTGAGAAACCATGCTATTCACACACAAAGTTACCGAGGTGATATTTCGTCAACCCCTCCCCCCCCCCCCCCCCCCCCCCGCATGCCAAAGTTATCAAGACCGAGGTACATAAGTAATCAGGTCCGCATATGTGAGTTGACATGCTCTGTTCACACAAATCTTACTGAGGGAATATTTCATCACCCCCCCATGTCAAAGTTATCAGGACCGAGGTACATAAGTTATCAGGTGAGTTAACATGCTATTCACACAAAAGTTATCGAGGGGATATTTCATCAACCCCCCGTCCTCCCATGCCAAAGTTATTAGGACCGAGGTACATAGGTTATCGGGTCTGCGATATGTGAGTTACCATGCTATTCACACAAAAGTTACTGAGGGGATATTTCATCAACCCCCTCTCTCCCTCCCCCATGCCAAAGTTATTAGGACCGAGGTACATAAGTTATCAGGTATGCGATATGTGGGTTACCATGCTATTCACATAAGGGTAGTGCTAACTTCCGACATAGCTCATATCGTTTCCTTTTTATGTGTGTGTTCACTGTCCACTAATAGTTAGTTTAATTAGCAGCTAACCACATGCATGCAAAAAAATGATGATGTCAGCCTAGATTCTTTTCAAAACTGAATATTCAAAATGTTTTGTAGCTCAAACTGTCCATGAGATTAAGAAATTGTCTTCACATAAAGATTCGTCACGACGAGACCTTTAAAACTAGATCACATGCCGATATGTTTCGATGATTTTTTTCAGGTCAATACCAGGTATGTACTATGTAAATTATCACTTCTATGACAGATAAGTTATCAAGCCGTTCCTCGGGCATAGAACGTGCGGTGCTGCATGGGTGACGTGGGGACCCAGGGACCCTGATTTTCTCGCACGCGGTACGTGCGGAAGGAGTAGTTTACTCACTCTGATCGTGACCATGAGATGCCGATCGGCCGGATACCGAATCGTTCAGATCTATTAGCGAATTTCCAGTGAACTGAAAAATAGCTTTCTCGAGGTGACGAGGGGCATAAATTACTATGCTATTTACATAGTAGTTATCATAGGATGTTTTCAACAATTTTTCCTTGGGTCAATGGTATCATGGTGATGTACATAAGTTATCAGGTCAACGGGGCTTATGTTATCATGTTATTTACACAGAAGTTATTGAGGGGTATTTTTTTATCTTTTTAACAACTTTTTTGCTCAATCAAAGTTGTTGCGGTGTTTTTGTGTAAAATATCAGGTGCATGGTGTATATGCTATTTACATAGAATTTACCGGGGTTTTGTTTTTAAGAATTTTTTTGCCGGATCCATAATTTTTTCAATCCGAGGACAAAATGAGCTTAGTTCACACAAACAATCTACTTAGTTGGAGATGGTTAATGGTCATCAACTTAGTTAGGTAGGGACCCCATGTACGAATCCTATGCACCATGCTATTTACCCAACGTTCCTTTCTTTGTTATTTTTTGGCTGGATATGTGAAGGTACAAAAGGAAAGAAAACTAGATTTGTCGTCAAAGCCGAGCCAGCCCAAGTGGTTTTTGAGTTCTTAACTAACCTATAGGGGTATGAGGTTCGACTCCAAGGTCCCCATCTTTTTTTGCGAGAAATTGAACCAGGTCGAGGGACCCAAAAAAACGAAACTTGTGCGAGGGATTGATGGCGGAAAAAAAGGAAACTCCCTCACAGGAATGATGGCCAAAAAAGGAAACTCGCGCGCTGAAAAATAAGGAAACTCCCTCGTGGGAATGGTGGCCGGAAAAAAGGAAACTGCCTCCTAGACATGCGTGGGTAGCCAAAAAAAAGGTGCGAGATGGAACTTGCGTGGGACGTTCGATGCAAATCCAATGGTGAACGAACCGTTCGGATCTGTTGCAAACTGCCAGTCGGCAGGAATTTAGCATTCTTGATATATAAATAGAGTGCTCGACAGTAATTTGTTCACCCACCGCAATAGTTATGCTATCTTGAGAGAAGTCACTAGTGAAACCTATGGCCCCCGGGTCTATCTTTTATCATATAAGTTTCCAATCTATTTTATTTTGCAATCTTCATTTTTCCTATCTATATCATAAAAATACCAAAAATATTTATCTTATTATCTCTATCAGATCTCACTCTCGTAAGTGACCATGAATGGATTGACAACCCCTTTATCGCGTTGGTTGCGAGGTTCTTATTTGTTTGTGTAGGTACAAGGGACGTGCGTGTAGTCTCATACTGAATTGATACCTTGGTTCTCAAAAACGGAGGGAAATACTTACGCTACTTTGCTGCATCACACTTTCCTCTTCAAGGGAAAACCAACGCAGTGCTCAAGAGGTATCACACTCATGTTGAATCAATAGGATCAAAATGATGGTGTCAAAGGAGACTAATGAATATTGCCAGCCATATGGAAAACATCCATAATGCAAGCAGTCAAGTATTTGTAGAGCAACAAACTGCTAAGGATTTTCAGAGGATCGAATAGTATTTCGAAGACTTTTGTGAAAAACCTGAACAAGTGGGGATGAGCTGATACTCGGTAAGTGCGAGGAATTATCCGTAGGGGTATTCATGTGGCAAAGAACTGTAAGGCAGTAGGCACAAAGTTTTCTCGGAGCAATAGAGAGAATTTCGAGGTATCTTGTAATAACAAGATCAACTGGGAACAAAAGTAAGAACGACAGATGTATGTATTTATCCAGAGGGATATTTTGGTTGTAGGGAATTGCAAAAGCATCAGGCACAAAGTCTTGAGAGAACATCGTAGAGTATCTTTGGAATCTTCTACTGCGGCATGCGATCATCTGTAATAAGGGCTCTCTGGGAGGAGTAGTTTCAAGAACCTAAAGTTAGATTTAAAAAATCATTTAACCCGAATAGAAGAGAGATCAGACTCCCAGAGTATAGACGAGGAATAAAAGATCCTAATACCACCCAATGGCGACATGGGCCCGTAAGCCACACAACCATGTTAGTAAAAGTATTGCAATGACTAGGCTCGACTTCGACCAAGGAGTGTGGAAGGGGGATTCCTACAAGCAGTTGGCTCTGATACCAACTTGTGACACCCCCGATTCAATCGTACACTAATCATACACGCAAACGTGTACGATCAACATCAGGGCCTCACGGGAAGATATCACAACACAACTCTAAAAATAAAATAAGTCATACAAGCATCATAATACAAGCCAGGGGCCTCGAGTGCTCGAATACAAGTGCTCAATCACAGACGAGTCAGCGGAAGCAACAATATCTGAGTACAGACATAAGTTAAACAAGTTTCCATAAGATGGCTAGCACAAACTGGGATACAGATCGAAAGATGCGCAGGCCTCCTACCTGGGATCCTCCTAAACTACTCTTGGTCGTCGTCGGCGGCCTGCTCGTAGTAGTAGGCACCCTTGGTGTAGTAGGAGTCGTTGAAGGTGGCGTCTGACTCCTGGGCTCTAGCATCTGGTTGCGACAACCGAGAAGAATGGAAAGGGAGAAAAGCAGCCGTGAGTACTCATCAAAAGTACTTGCAAGCAAGGATCTACACTACATATGCATATCTGTGTAAAGGGGCATTATCGGTGGACTGAACCGCAGAATGCCAAAATAAAAGGGGGATAGCTAGTCCTGTCGAAGACTACGCTTCTGGCAGCCTCCATCTAGCATAATCCTACCCGTCGATCCTTTCCTCGTCGCCCTGTTAGAGAGCGATCATCGGGTTGTATTTGGAACTTGAAAGGGTGTGTTTTATTAACTATCCGGTTCTAGTTGTCATAAGGTCAGGTACAACTCTGGGTCATCCTTTTACCGAGGGACACGGCTATTCGAATAGATAAACTTCCCTGCAGGGGTGCACCACATTTACCAACACGCTCGATCCCTCTGACCGAACACACTTTCCTAGGTCATGCCCGGCCTCGGAAGATCAACACGCCGCAGCCCCACCTAGGCACAACAGAAAGGTCAGCATACGCCGGTCTAAATCCAATGTGCGCAGGGGTCAGGGCCCATCGCCCATTTGCACACCTGCACGTTGCATGGGCGGCTGGTGAGCAGACCTAGCAATCTCCATTACAAAGGAAGTTGTGTTACGCAGTCCAACCCGACGCGCGCTGCTTAGTCGCTGACGTAAAGAAGGCTCCGGTTGATACCACGACGTCGAGTTCCCATAACTGTTCCGCGTAGTTTGTTAGTGCGTATAGGCAAGTGGCCAGACTCATATCAAATACCAAGTTCTCGTTAAACGTGTTATTTTGAAGTAACCGCGGACGCTGACAAGGGCCAGGCCCACCTCTCTCCTAGGTGGTCTCAACCCGCCCTGTCGCTCTACCACAAAGTAATAGTTGGGGGCTGTCGGGAACCCAGGCCAACCACTACCTGGATGGAACCACCTACCCCTTCAGCCCCATATCCGAATCATTTGCAGGTACTCTACAAGTCGACCCGACATTAGTCACACATGAATCATATAATATGTATGTCAGTATATACCCGTGATCACCCCCCGCGTGAACACGGCCCAGTAGTATAGCATGGCAGATAGACAAGAATGTAGGGCCACTGATGTAATACTAGCATCCTATACTAAGCACGTAAGATTGCAGGTAAAAGTATCAAAAATTTTAGCAACAATGATAGGCTATGCAGCAGAATGGGATTAACCAAAAGCAGTAACATGCTACACTACTCTAATGCAAGAAGTAGAGAGAAGGATAATAGGCGATATTGGGTGATCAAGGGGGGGGGCTTGCCTGGAAGCTTTGTTGCACAGGAAGAAGGGTCATCGGTGACGTAGTCGTACTAAGTGGCCTCAACGCCGGTCTTGGATTCTACTGCAGAAGAAGGGGGGAAGAAATAGTAAACATGGAGCAAACAAGGTATCAAAAAATATAAAAAGGAAATAAGTCGTGCCAAGGATGATCTAACGCAGGGATAGGTGATACCAGAAAAGGGGGAAACATCCGGGAAAGTATTCCCTGTGTTTCACGGTTTCGGACAGATGAACCAGAGGTGAAATATTGCATGTTCGTGATGCTAGGGACGTATGGCGAGCGAACGCACTAAGTATTCGGATTCGTCTCGTCGTTCTGAGCAACTTTCATGTACAAAGTATTTTCATCCGAGTTACGGTTTATTTTATATTAATTTTTGAAGTTTTATCTACTTTCTGAAATTAATTTTGAAGTTGAAAACAAATGTTAAAATGCTATGTGCACACAGCACAGTGTACACTAAAGGGTACACTGCCTGATAGGTGGGACCAGGGGGCCCAGTTGACCAGTCAAAGTTTGACTAGTCAATAGGGGTGGGCCCCCATGTCATACATTATTTACTTAACTAACATATGTAATTAGTTTAACTAGGTTTAGATTAATTAAGTAAAATTAATTAAGTAAAATTAATTAAGTTAATTAATCATCATTGAATTATTTATTTATTTATTTATTTCATTAACCTATTTTTCTTATTTTTTCTTTCTACTAGGGCTGGCCCCACTGGTCATAGGCATAGGGGCCTTAGCGGGCATACGGATAGGCGGGTGCGGGTGAAGACGCACCCCTGCCCAGTAGCGAGGCGAGGCCGGAACGGTACCAGAGCGGGTGCGGCCAGCGTGGGTGTCGGTGTCAAAACCGGCGGATCTCGGGTAGGGGGTCCCGAACGGTGCGTCTAGGCTGGATGGTAACAGGAGGCAGGGGACACGATGTTTTACCCAGGTTCGGGCCCTCTTGATGGAGGTAAAACCCTACGTCCTGCTTGATTAATATTGATGATATGGGTAGTACAAGAGTATATGTACCACGAGATCAGAGAGGCTAAACTCTAGAAGCTAGCCTATGGTATGATTGTATGTTGTGATTGTTGTTCTACGGACTAAAACCCTTCGGTTTATATAGACACCGGAGAGGGTTAGGGTTACACAAGGTCAGTTACAAAGGAGGAGATATCCATATTCGTATTGCCTTGCTTTCCTTCCACGCCAAGTAGAGTCCCATATGGACACGAGACGAAGTCTTCAATCTTGTATCTTCATAGTCTAATAGTCCGGCCAATGGAGATAGTCCGGCTATCCGGAGACCCCCTAATCCAGGACTCTCTCAGTAGCCCCTGAACCAGGCTTCAATGACGATGAGTCCGGCGCGCAGTATTGTCTTCGGCATTGCAAGGCGGGTTCCTTCTCCGAATACATCACAGAAGAATTTGAATACGAGGATAGTGTCCGACCCTGCAAAATAAGTTCCACATTCCACTGTACAGAGAATAATATTTTCGCAGATCTAATTTGTTGGCTTGTTTTGGCAGCACGACGTTATGTCATGGCCCGGTGATTATTCGAACCGTTTCCTTTAACCATCCCCGCACATAACGCGAGGCAGTTTTTCGACATGTCTTGTCAAAGCAGAGATCGTGTCCCCTTATTACGGGATTCTCATCAATACGGGCGTGGGTAACCCAACCACGCCCTCAATTGCGGCGCTTGGGGGATAAGCGAGTTTTACCAGGAAAGTGGGGACGCTTAGCTTTGTCCGCCCATATAAAGGGATAAGGATTCACCTTTCTATCCACGCCTTCTTCCTCCTTTGCTCATCCGCTTTCGCACACTCGAGCTCTAGCACCCAAGTCCACATGTCCCACCTCAACCTTCTCCAACCATGTCCGGAGCGGGAGGCAGGTGGATGGTCTCCTCCGTCACGGAGGGAGACATCAAGAAACTGAGGAGAGCCGGATACCTGCCCGACGACATCGCGCACCAGCTCCCAGATGAGGGGCAGCTCATCCCCACACCCAGGCCCTATGAGAGGGTAGTATTCCTCACCCATTTCCTCCGCGGGCTGGGATTCCCTCTCCATCCATTCGTCTGGGGCCTCATGTTCTATTACGTCCTGGATTTCCACGATCTGGACCCGAACTTCATCCTCAACATCTCGGCGTTTATCGTCGTGTGCGAGGCCTTCCTCCGCATTAAGTCCCACTTCGGCTTATGGCTGAAGACCTTCAATGTCAAGCCGAAGGTGGTGGGCGGCCGCCAGGCGGAGTGTGGAGGTGCCATGGTGGGCAAGATGCCCAACATAACATGGCTCCAGGGCTCCTTTGTGGAAACCATAAAGGGGTGGCAATCGGGGTGGTTCTACATCACCGAGTCGCGCGACCCTATATGGGCAGCGGCCCCCGAGTTCTGATCTGGCATCCCCACGCGGCTCACCTCCTGTAAAGAGAAGGGCCTGCCCTGGGTAGTTTGGAAGAGCTGACCGGACTCCAAACATGTATTCAAAACATGGTGAACAAGAAGCTCAAGCTTGTCAACATAGTCCAAGTTATGCTCATCCACTGGATCCTCCCGTGCCAACAACGGGAGTTCAACTTGTGGGAGTTGACCCGGCGCAGCACCGAACTCTGAACAGGCTCTTCGACACGACTCATGAAGATGCCTGGAGGGTGCTATTCAAAAGTGCCAAGGTCCCCCCTCCTATTACCGAGGATCGCGGATTCAGCACGAAGCGCCAAGCCAGTGCGGTAAGCTGCTTTACCTTTCACAGGATACTTTTTTTATAGATTGACTCTATGCGGGATCTAAACTCCCGTACCTTTGACAGGACTGGTAGAAGATGGCCGGACAGATCGACTGTCCGGGTTCTTTGCCCGAAGGCCCCGCAGACGCTCTTCTGGCGAAGATGTTGACTCCGGCCCCTTATACGGTGCCGGAGAAGGCCAAGAAGGCCAAGGGAACCCGAAAGAGTTCCCAACGCTAGGCGTCATTGGACTCACCGTCCAATGACTCTACGGCGCACTCTTCCCCTGAAGACGAGGAAGAAGAAGATGCTCCCCCACCGACTTGGGGAGACAGGAAAAGGAAGGCCACCCCAACTGGGGGGGCCAAAGGGTCCAAGAAGGGAAGGACTCTCCTTCCGGACAGCTCCACCGCCGCCTACGAGGGCGAAGACGAGTGGTTGCCCTGGGCCAAGCCACCGGGGAGATCGTAAGTATTCGGATACCAGAGTAACTCATAGCATTCATTTGTCGCACTGCTTTCCCTAACGCCGAACATGATTATGTAGGCCGCCGCGAACCAGCATCGATGTATCATCCAACGGCTCCCTGGGCTCGTCGGACATGGATAGCGATCCAGTCCCGACTGCCACCTCCCCTCATCCTGCTGACGACGCCGACATGCTGTCTCAAGAGGCACCGGGTCGAGGGGAGACAGTCCTGGAGGCACCTCAAGGCGACCTTCTGGATTCCGGGAGCTGTGGGGACGGGGCCCCCGAGAGCTCCGAGTTCGGCCCTTAGCCGAACACCGCGGCGGACCCTCCAGCGGTTCCGGGCTCGGGCAGGCGGCCTCCTTCTAAGAGGGGCAAGGCGCCTTTGCCGGTGACCTCTGTCCATCCAAAGGCACCGGACAATCTGCTGGAAGCACTTCGCAGCGCTTCCATCGACGAGGAGCACCGCACTATCATGAGTGTGGTGATCCAGAAGGTTCAGTCTGCCAAGAGCGGATTGATTGAAGCCTGTGCCAGCCTTCTAACAGGCTTCGAGGTAAGTGTTTTAAAATGTAGTAGAAATATTACCACATAGACAGTAGCCCCTGATGCTTTGTTCGGTGTTCACAAAGGAAAGCCGAACAGAGGATCAAATAATATCGCAGGAGTCTAAAATAATTGTGTCAATATGCATATGGAGGCTTCGCTGCTGGCGTCCGCTGCATTGACTGCGGAGGTCGCCTTACTGAAGCAGGACCTCGAGGGGTCCAGGAAAGAGCTCGGCCTTGCCAAGAGGCAGCTCGAGGAGAACAGGGGTAAGTAATACCCTGTCTGTAGATATGTGTATATAAAAGAGGAAGCGATTGCAAAATGACAGGATCATCGTATGTTTGCCAGGGGCCACGACCGAGGTGGTGACCCTGAAGCAAGCACTAACCAAGGCCGAAGATAAAGCAGGCAAGGAGCGCACCGAGCGAGAGAAGCACGAGGCTCGGGTGGGCGAGGTGCAGCAAGAGCTCCAGGTTTTCATGGCCAAGCACGAGGCGTTGGAGCTTGACTCAAAGACGCGGGACTCTGAGTTTGCCGCGGCCCTCGAGAGTGTAAAAAGTGCCAAGGCCGAAGCCCAAAAGGCCCTCCAAGAGATCGACACAATGAAGAAGATAGCGGTGGGTAAGGCTTTCTATATGCAAAGCAAGCATGTAAATGTAAATTACCGATTACTTACCCGAATCCGGAGATCTCCAGGAGCATTCGCAGATCTGTCCCGCAGTGTGTCCGATGCCGCACAATATGACCAGGCCGAGGACGGAAGCTCAACGGAGAAGCTGTTCTGGTCTCAGTATGCTGAGGCCGAACACCCATTGCCAATGAGCGACCAGCTGAAGCAGATGGTCGAGCTACATAAGGCGGCTGATCGGGCCATGAAGAGCTTTATTATCCGGCTGTGGCCTGGCGATGCCCTTTCGAACAGCTTCTTTGGCCTGGTGAGGCAGCTTGTGGATGCCTGCCCGCGGCTGGAGGTCGTCAAGCTAGACGCTGTGAAGCTGATCAAGGAGGGGCCGCCGGAGGGCAAGGAGCACCGCCACCCCGAGATGTACTACGAGGGTGTTCTATCGGGTGCCCGTCTCATCGCGGATGAGTGTTCAAAAGATGTAATATTTGAATGAGACTTGCTCGTGTGATCCTGTATGGTGAAAACTTTTTTCATATGCGCTATGCAAAGCTTGTGTGAATTTAAAATATTACCTTCTGTTTGGCTGTTTATCCAATCTGAGAGATGGCTAGTCCTCGGTTTCTGCCCCCATGCCACAAGTGCTGGGGTGTTCGGGATAAACCTGAGCACTCTTGTTCCCATATTTGGGTCCTTCGAGGGAGGTGCTCAGCACAACAAACAAGGCAACCAGACTAATAATGCTTTATCACTCTCACTTAGCCATAGAATTCTATAATTTTAAATTTCGGCGAAGCGCCTGGTATTCGGAAGGCCGAATTCAGGGTGCGATACACGCCTGTAAGCCGGACAGAGCCGGCCCCTCGCCCTAAGCGTCATAAGTCTTTAGGGACCTGAAAAACCTCGCCGAACAGCGACTAGTCTCTCGCCTTATCATGACAGTTAGTTTTAGCTTTCTCTACTGAGGTGCTAAGCCCGGCAGAACCGGGGCACAATCGCAGTAGTTCTCCTAGCGCTACCTTAGCCGATAGAGCGGAATGTAAGGTACCAAAACATAGGAGCCGAGCAAACCCAACATTTGACCAAAGACATGATTCGGAGCTGATGCATATAATGCTATAAGTTTGGGGTGCCACACTTGTGAAAGTGTATGGACTTTTCACACCATATTGTGGGGTACGTACGACCCTGGTGTATTGGCCGTACCAAAGTGTATAGTTGCAAGGCGTCATTAATGAACACATAAATATATATATATATATATATATATATATAACAAGAATGCAATAATAGTCGTAATGTCATGCATTGTTTATTAAAAAAATGCGTTAAAGCTGAGTGATAGAGATAGTGCGATAAGCAAAGAGTAGGACTATGTCCCTTCCAAGGGCGAGCTAAGGAATGATATTCAATCAAATATTTCGCTCGTTACTGTAATCATCCTGGGAATTCCGTGGTATGATGTAGCTCTCTGCCTCCTTGGTTGCTGCCTCATGTGTTCGACAATAGTGGTGGCGGACAATGTTTCCAGAGATTAAGGTCCTGAAGAAACAAGAAAAATAACCAAACCGGAAGCCCCTAGTGCGGTTTAAGCCGAGTCTTGGGGCGCGCCGTAGTTGTGCCCCCTCCCCACCTGTGCCCATTGTATTTTTAATGCGTAATTATGTATGCGCGGCATGATTTTCGCAGTTTGGCTGGGACTGGGGTGGGGGCCGCATTGCTACACGAGCTTAGATTGCGCCAGGCGGTCTATTTGCCGGTTGCTCCGAGCGCGTTTGAAAGGTGTCCGGGTTTTGAAATGCCGAACTGGTGGATTGCCTTCAAAGGCTGTTTTGTGCTTCTGCTGCAAGGGCCGCGGTGTGCTCCTCTATTCGGAGAGAGCGCTCTGTGTTTCCATTGACTGTAATAACTCCGCGAGGTCCTGGCATCTTGAGCTTGAGGTATGCATAATGCGGTATCGCATTGAATCTAGCAAATGCGGTTTGCCCGAGCAGCGCGTGATAACCACTGCGGAACGGGACTATATCGAAGATTAACTCTTCCCTTCGGAAGTTATCCGGGGATCCGAAGACCACTTCCAGTGTGATTGAGCCTGTGCAATGGGCCTCTACACCTGGAATGACGCCCTTAAAGGTCGTTTCTGTGGGTTTGATCCTTGAGGGGTCTATACCCATTTTGCACACTGTGTCCTGATAAAGCAGGTTCAGGCTGCTGCCGCCATCCATAAGGACTCGAGTGAGGTGAAATCCGTCAATGATTGGGTCTAGGACCAGTGCGGCGAATCCTCCATGACGGATACTAGTGGGGTGGTCCCCGCGATCGAAGGTGATCAGGCAGGAGGACCAAGGGTTGAACTTTGGGGCGACTGGCTCCAACGCATTTACGTCCCTGAGCGCACGCTTCCACTCCCTCTTGGGGATGTGGGTCGCGTATATCATGTTGACCGTCCGCACTTGTGGGGGAAACCTCTTCTGCCCTCCGGTGTGCGGCTGCCGGGGCTCCTCCTCATCATCGCTATGTGGCCCCTTGTCCTAGTTTTCGACAATTAACTTGCCAGCCTGCTTGAACACCCAACAATCCCTGTTGGTGTGATTGGCTAGCTTGTCTGGGGTGTCGTGTATTTGACACGAGCGACCGAGTATACGGTCCAAGCTGGACGGACCCGACGTACTTTGTTTGAATGGCTTTTTCTGCTAACCGGGTTTAGAGCCTTTGAATCCGACATTGACTGCCGTATCCTCAGTATTTTCGCTGTTAATGCGGCACTTATGTTTGTTGCGACGTGACCTGCTATTGCTGTCCTTGGTATCTGAGGTACCATGGTTCTTTGATATGTTATTACTGCGAGCCAGCCAGCTATCTTCTCCCGCACAAAAGAGGGTCATGAGCGTCATGAGAGCTGCCATATATTTCGGCTTTTCCTGACCAAGGTGCCGGGCTAGCCACTCGTCTCGGATGTTGTGCTTGAAAGCCGCTAAGGCCTCCGCATCCGGACAGTCGACGATTTGATTTTTCTTTGTAAGGAACCGAGTCCAGAATTGCCTGGCCGACTCTTCTGGCTACTGAATTATGTGGCTCAAGTCATCGGCGTCTGGTGGTCGCACATAGGTGCCCTGAATGTTGTCGAGAAATGCGGCTTCCAGATCTCCCCAACAGCTAATGGAGTCGGCTGGCAAGCTGTTAAGTCATCACCGCGGGCCATGTGGATGTGGAGGAGGAAGTCCTCAATCCATACTACGGGATCTGTTGTGCCGTCGTATGATTCAATATTTACAGGTTGGAAACCTTCTAGGAATTGATGTTCCATTACATCGTCTGTGAAGCATAAGGGGTGTGCGGCGCCTCTGTATTGGGCTATATCGCGACGCGGCTCGAATGGGTCTTGCCCGCTGTGTTCGGCCCGGCCGGATTTGCTTTTACTGTATCCGGCGTAACATTTATCCCCTCGCAGAGTGGTGCGCCGTCGTGATCCATAGATCGATCTGGCATGCTTTTCTTTGTCCTCCAATATATCTCGCAGGTCTGGCGTATCTCCCCATGCATTTTTATTTGAATGGCGTCGGGGTGGAGGCTGAGCTTTTGGCTGGAATGCCTCTCTATCACGGCCACGAGGTGGCCGCTCAGCCATATCTTATGCTTCTTCCTCCAGTCGGGGTAGTAACCTACACTTTGGGTAATTCTTGGAGGGGCGCTCGAGTTTATATTCCTCAGCTGCGAGGACTTCAGTCCATCTGTCAGCTAGCAGATCTTGATCAGTTTGAAGCTGCTGCTGCTTTTTCTTCAAGCTATTTGCCGTGGCCATAAGCCGGTGCTTGAAGCGCTCTTATTCGATGGGATCCTCTAGGATGGCGAATTCATCGTCGCCGAGGCTTGCCTCGTCTTCGGAGGGGGGATGTAATTGTCATCCTCCTTCTCTCCGTCTGCCGCTCTCTCAGGAGAGCTGGCTCCTTCGTCCTCCTGCTCTAAATCTTGCTGGAGGGGATTGTTGTTGTCTTCAGCACTATCCGGAGTGTTATTATCTCCTGTGCCGGTATCACCACTTTTGCTTTGGCAGGACGTAGAGCGGCACCGCCGAAGTCTGCGCTTGGGTTTCTTCTTGGAGGGGTCATCCTCCGCTATCTCGTCGCCATTGCCTTCCTTGGGTGTATCCACCATGTATATGTCATATGACGAGGTGGCTTTCTAGTGCCCTATAGGCGCTGGTTCATGTTCGTCTCCTAGATCGTTGTCCATACCTTCGATGTCTTCAGTGTCGAAGTCAAGCATGTCGGTTAAATCATCGACAGTGGCTACGAAGTGGGTGGTGGGTGGGCGTCGAATTTCTTCGTTGTCCGCATCCCAATCCTGTTGGCCATAATCCGGCCAGGGCTCTCCTAACAAAGAGAGAGACCTTAATGAATTCATAATGTCGCCGAGGGGGCGAGTGCTGAAAGATATCCGCGGCGGTGAATTCCATGATCGGCGCCCAATCGGATTCGATTGGCAGGGGTAGGGGCGGTTCAGAGTCAGAAAAAGAGTCCGGCACCTTGGAGTCACGGGCTGCGTAGAGGATTATGCTGGTGTTTGGCTCGATCGCCATTGAGACTGGAGCCCCTGAGGCGGTGTCTAACCACCCGTCCTCGATTGGCGCAGTTGGCTCCGAGCTAAGGGTCGGAGCTGATGCGGGCGTGGCCTCTGGGGTACTGTTCGGTGGCAGAGCTAGGTCATACCCATCGCAACAGTGCGGCACGCCCGGGCGTGGCTCGAATCCGTCGAAAATCAAGTCTCCGCGGATGTCGGCCATGTAGTTCAAAGTTCCAAATCTGACCTGACGGCCAGGGGCGTAGCTTTCAATCTGCTCCAGATGGCCAAGCGAATTAGCCCGCAATGAAAAGCCGCCGAATACGAAGATCTGTCCGGGGAGAAAAGTCTCACCCTGGACCGCATCGCTATCGATGATAGTAGGAGCCATCAAGCCTAACAGCGACGACATAGAGGAACTCTCAATGAAAGCGCCAATGTTGGTGTCAAAATCGGCGGATCTCGGGTAGGGTGTCTCGAACTGTCCGTCTAGGCGGGGTGGTAACAGGAGGTAGGGGACACGATGTTTTACCCAGGTTTGGGCCCTCTTGATGGAGGTAAAACCCTACGTCCTTCTTGATTAATATTGATGATATGGGTAGTACAAGAGTAGATCTACCACGAGATCAGAGAGGCTAAACCCTAGAAGCTAGCCTATGGTATGATTAATATCGACGGACTAAAACCCTTCGGTTTATATAGACACAGGAGAGGGTTAGGGTTACACAAGGTCATTTACAAAGGAGGAGATATCCATATTCGTATTGCCTTGCTTGCCTTCCACGCCAAGTAGAGTCCCATCCGGACACGAGACAAAGTCTTCAATCTTGTATCTTCATAGTCTAACAGTCCAGCCAATGGGGATAGTCCGGCTGTCCGGAGACCCCCTAATCCAGGACTCCCTTAGTGGGCGACGGCCGGCGGTGTCGGCCGCGATACGTGGGGTAAGGGGGGCACTAGGTGAGGCCGTGGCCGAAGAGAGCCGTAGGGGAGCCGGGGCGCGGCAGCGCGGGAGGCGAGCGCCAGAGGCGGACGACGTGCGCGACGTCAGGTGCGGGCGGAAGTGGCGTCGCCGTGGGTGCTAGGTGTACGGCGAGGGCGGTGGCAGGTGTGCGACGAGAGCTAGGTAGCCAGAGGTGGGCACGGCCGGGACGAGCTGCCGGCATCCAGCCGTAGCTCGCAATAGGGAGCGGGGGAAGAGGCAAAGCATAGCGGCGGGGCTCGTGTGCGAGCTGTGAGGCCACGGTGCGTGAGCAGTGGTTGCGGGGCGAGCCCCGAACGCGTTGAGGAGCCGGCGTGCGCAACCGGGAGCGGGTATAGGCGCGGTGAGCGCGCCGATAGAGGCCATGGCCGGCGGCGACTACAAGCGTTGCACAGTGATGGGAGCGGAGGAGAAGGGGGGAAGGGACGACGGAGCTCACCAGGCCCTGTAGGTTTGCTTAAGTAGGCTCGGAGAGGAGTCCGGGAGGTAGGCGACGGAGAGGACGGCGGCGTCCGACGCGGGGTGGGGCATGGCGACGCCAGCAGAGTCGGTGGTGCGGTGTGACACTCCAAAAAAATTTTAATTGGTTTTCATCAAAAACTTTGTTGGATTTTTAAAAGAGGGCATTTAAAATTTCTTTTCCAGAAATCCTCCCTCTTAAAAACTTCCTTTTCTTTGGCAAGGATTTGTTTTTTTTATTTTTCTTCAAACTATGGTGTTTGATCGTCTAAAAACTTCTTCTTTGTTGGTTCCCTTCTCAAATTATATTTTTGGGAGCTTAATCTTTTTCTTTTAAAAAAGAAACTCTATGGGAATTGGGGATTTTCATATCTTGAAAACCACCCATGACTTTGTATTTTTGCCCATGTGGTAAAACCCCTCAAAAACCTCCCCTCCTCCTTGTAATCAACCTAAGTTCTCTGTCCCAACTAATCCAAACAAGTTTTGGATTTTATTCTAATTACTTTTCCTCTCAAATCATTTCTGTCAATTATTTGGAGCCTGAGAGATTTTCAAAGCAAGTACCTTATTTCCTTTGAGTTTTGACCTCAAACCAACTCCTCTGGATTGTCCTTAGCATCCACAACCCAGAACCATCTTGATCCACTCCTCCTCTTTTCAAATTTTTGAAATTTCAGTCTCTGCAAGTTTGGACCAGATTTGCCAAATTTGGTGAAATTCATATCTACACTTCTCCAATAATTTCACCAAAAATCAGGCAGCCTACTGGAGCAATGAGAAGCCACTCCACCAAAAATCAGCTCAAGGAAAAATCCCTACATGCCTAGATCATTCTGTCGAACACCTTGCATGCACTGTTTCCTTGCACTTTCAGTAAATTCAGTAAAAATTCAGAGTTCAGTGTCGTTTTCTTCGTCAGAGATTCAGGCAGATGCTCATAGTGCCCTTGGCACGTTCCTCGCCGCCTCTTCCTCCTGTCTGGAGCACCACACGCGCTCTTGGCGCCTTCCTGGCGTCGGTGGTGCCCTGGCCCGCCTGCGCCGGCGTGTCTTGCGGTGGCCGAACCACCGTAACGGCCGACAGGGAGCAAAACGGCGGCTCAACGCCGTTCGGCGCCGCCCAACGCTCCCTGGCTCTCCGCCTGGCCATCTCATTGCCAGTGCACGCATGCAGCACCGCTGCCGTGGCGCGACACGCACGGAGCGTGCTCTCTGCCACCGACGGGCCCGTGTCGCCCCGTTCCGTCGAACTCCCCCTAAGCAACCAAATCCCGACGCGGTTAGCACCCAAACGGAACCAGGGAACACCCACGACGGTGCTCAACCCCTGAACCCTCCCGTGCAACCACTGCGCCGCCGTAATCACCTCGCCGGACTTATCCGTTCACGGCAACCGACTCGAGCCGACTATATATAGCACCCCGAGCCTGCTCTCGCCCCCGCACACCTCCACCACCTCACTAGACCCTGCCTGGCCACTGGAGGAGCCTCGAGGAGCCCTTCTTCCTCGACTCCGGCTACCTCCGTCTGCCTCGGGCTCCGGCAACGTTCACTGCGGTGAGGCCACCTCCGGCGCCCAAACCCCACCTGTAGCCTTCTTCCACACCTAGTGCTCTAACCCCCTCATCAATTTGCACATTGCAGCCCTCTCCGGCGCGCTCCATCCACGCCCGAACCGCCGTCCGCCGGAGCAGAAGCCACCGCCGACGTGGTGCTCGCCGACCGCCACCACCACCACCAACCGACGTGGAAGGGCGCCTTGAACACGAAGGTACTCTCTGATCTCCCTGCCTCGCCGTGGATCGCCGCCGGCGACCACCGCGGGTCTCGGGCGCCGACGAGCTTCGTCCCCCGTTTGAAAATTCAAACCTGACGGTTGGGACCCGCCCGTCAGCCTCTCAGATCTTTTTAAACGAATCGTTTTCTGAAAACGCCTTCGGGCAAAATACGCTTTCCCCTCTGGGCTGGCGTATTCGAGACTGGAGCGTTTTCTATTTTTATAAACTAGCCCCTGGAAACTTTCTGTTTCATTACAAATGAGTCCCTGGACAAAAACCTTTATAACTTTTAAACAGAAAAGTATTTTTGATTGATTCTTTTTCTGTCCTCTTTAAAATTTTGTCTTGTTTTTTTATCAGATTTATTTGAAAAATATTTGGAATACTTTTTGTGCACCTCTCGGTATTTACGTTAGCACATGTGTTTTTCTTTATACCGTAGATACCGAAGGAGGTGACGGAGCCGCGAACTTCACCGAGCTAGGCTCCGACTACTCTGAACTAGGAAGGCATGTTTGAACTTTTGATATGATGAGTGTCTCGGCATGTTTTGCATTTAGTTAGTTTCATGGCATGTTGATGAGCATACCGATGAACGTTATTTTCATGCATTGTTGAGGCAAGTGAGTTCGATGATCCAATTCATTGATGGATGTGAGTATGCATGGCCATGTGTTGGCATGAAGATGGGTTAGATGGCAGTGTCGTAGCATGCCAGTCTTACGCCATACAAATTGACTTCAGTGTCAAACCGTATTGGTCCAGTTCCTCCCATTTCCTTCCCTGTACTACCACATGTTTTCTGCAAGGAATATGGCTCAGTAAGTTGCAAACCGCTTTCCTGGTACACACCAAAAGGAGAGGCCGTGATGATGGTTCCATGGCCCTGGATTAAAGCGAGTCATCCGGTCAGGGGGCATGGGTGTTTCCGGTTGGGACCGAGAGGGGGGCACCCCTTAGAGCGCGCGTATATAAATTTGATCCCATGCTATTCGAGATTGTGATCTCCCCGTCTCAAAAGTTTTTCTTGGACGATGTCTAGGGTGAGTCCTGGCATCGAGAGGTAGGATGGGTGTGTACTGGTTAGCTGTGTTTTCTTACGAAAAACCGTAAACGGAACTAGTCCTTCGCGACTACGGTAATCCGTTGGCTGTGGGAAAATTTTTGTACAAACTCTGCAGAGTCATACATTCCTTTGAATCATCTATTCCATGTCCAAATCCATATATTCTTGTCCTAATAGTGCTAGTTTGATGACAGAGACCCCGGTGAATCACATGAGTGCTATGTCCGGTTGAATATTTATTCCTGTGGATGGACTAACCCGTTTATTATCATGAATGGAATATTTATTATGAGTATTATTTACTTGTGAATAAAAGCCCTTTCTGCGATGTCGCTCAGACATCCGATTGTGGCATTTCTTTTAAAGCCCTTTATGTGGTGTCGCTAAGACGCCCGACTGTGGCATTTCTTTTAAAGCCCTTTATGTGGTGTCGCTAAGACGCCCGATTGCGGCATTCCTTTGAAAGCCCTTTATGTGGTGTCGCTAAGACGCCCGACTGTGGCATTTCTTTTGAAGCCCTTTATGTGGTGTCGCTATGACGCCCGATTGCGGCATTCCTTTTAAAGCCCTTTATGTGGTGTCGCTAAGACGCCCGATTGCGGCATTCCTTTTAAAGCCCTTTATGTGGTGTCGCGAAGAAGCCCGACTGTGGCATTTCTTTTAAAGCCCTTTATGTGGTGTCGCTAAGACGCCCGACTGTGGCATTTCTTTTGAAGCCCTTTATGTGGTGTCGCTAAGACGCCGAACTGTGGCATTTCTTTTAAAGACCTTTATGTGGTGTCGCTAAGACGCCCGACTGTGGCATTTCTTTTGAAGCCCTTTATGTGGTGTCGCTAAGACGCCCAACTGTGGTATTTCTTTTGAAGCCCTTTATGTGGTGTCGCTAAGACGCCCGATTGTGGCATGATTTTCTTTTATTTATTTGTTCACCTTTCGAGGCGTCGCTTGAGATACCCGATCGGTTTTCATTTATATTTTTTTGGGATTTCAGGCGGACTACCGCCGTTTCCCTTTTACTTACTTCGTTATGCTAATTTTTGAATGTGCATTGGGAAAATTAATCATGACGCATTCATGCATGCATTTGTTATATCTTATGTCCGAACTGTCTTGCGAGTACTTTCAAAGTACTCACTGGCTTGTTGATTTGGCCAGATGCTGACGAAGGCGATCTCATGGATGAAGAGTTCGATAGCGAGTCCGACGCCTAGAGGAATCCCAGTCAGTCTCGTGCGACCCTGGACTTGGTCATTGTATTATATCTGCTTCCGCAACCCGAATAAATTCATCGAGCCTCACCTCGACACTCGATGAGATGCCAGTTTGAGAGTCATGTTATCACACTCCCCACTGTGTTATTCCACCATCACTTTATCCCTGAGTCAGTAGTATGCCACCACACCATTGTGTTATATCCGCCACTATGTATAACTAATGGCGCGTTTGTAATTAGTTGTTGAGCAGCCTAGCTCGACCTTGTAATATATTCTATGCTACTGGCTTATTGTATCAAGAATTTGTTCACCAGTGAGGAGGATTTATCTCATACTGGACTCAAAAGATTGGTTTCTCAATAAATATTTTTATTGAAAAACCGGTCGTGACAAGCTTAGTACCAGAGCCAGGCTGACTGTAGGAAGCCACTAGGTGCGATCGCTAATCGGTTATTAGCATGATAGAGCCAATTTGTATTTTTGCAATTGTAGTCATTTTCTGACAGTCAGCATAAATTTATGATCTGACCATTCAGGATTTTTGCCTACTTTTGTAGATGGCCGACAACAGCTGCGAGTCTTAGACCTTCGCCAATGTGCCCGATGGGTTCGTCAAGCTTCTCTCCTTCATCGTTCAGGTCGCGATGGGGCCATCCGTGCGCCAAGTCTTGACACTCTGTCAGCACAGAGTCAACGACAGTCTGACCATGCACCAGGCCGCGGTGCAGTTCAAGGGAGGGCGTGGTGAGTTACTCCGCTTCCGGTTCGTGGGAAGAGCCATGCCTACGGAGAGGCATGCTATGCAGATGGCAGCCCGTGAGGCGATAGCTCGCCTCAGGGATGTCCTTCCCGTGATGAAGACTCGTCGTTATCGCTATCTTCCATGCCATGTGCCCTACACCTGTCACTACGCATTCTCCTGCCCTAGAGGAGAATGAGACGAGGCTTTTGAGATGCTTATTGAGTATCTCCGGGCTCTGGAGGCAGCCTTCGACAACCTGGTGGACGACTTCGTGGCTGCCCGCGTGGACTCAGTCCATGGTTGTGCCGCCAACAGGAGGGAGCTCCTGCCCACCGCACCGCCACTGACTTTTGTCTCGTCCTCAGCATCTTATGCACCTACTCGCCGCCTGCCTACCACTGAAGAGTTCAACCAAGTCATTGCGCCCACTCCAGCGCGCATTGCACCACCTTTCGCGCCCACTCCTGTTCGCGTTGCTCCGCCCCTGGCACCCGCTCCATCTACTCGACGCAGCACTACACGTCTGGAGCCTATTAGTGAGGAGGAGGTCGAGTCCCCAGCATCACTGCGCCTCACCCTTGGCAGGGCCAAGGAGATCGTCAACATTTCCGGCTGAGTATGCTTAGCCGTCATGCGATGTACCGCTTTGTAAGATATGTTTATATGTACATAGGTTGTGAGAAGTAGCTTGTTTGCACATCATGTAGGAACTGGAGAAGTGCACTAGCCTAAATAACATGTCAAGATTATATACGCATATCCTGAGTGATGTATTGTATAATTATCGTCCGCGTGTAAGATATGTAATGAGTAGTCCTTCTCCGTGCGCAAATCAATTTGTTTTCTTAAGTGATCTTGGTCATTTAAATTATTGCCATCCTTGTGCATTTTTTGGAGTTGTTTTTGCGACCATTTTCGCTTTTCTTATGAGTTTTACAAAATATATCCCCAGAGTGAAAAATGTCTCGCCCTTGGACTCGCTCCATGCCTACTCCGCCAGAGGAAAATTATGACACTCAACCAGGCAACAATTTCACACAAAGGCAGTCGAGTCAACAGGACAGTGAAACGGCACTTTCTCAAATGTGCCGCCTTTATGAACAGAGTCAGCAACAACATCGGGAAATGATGAATCAAGTCATCAACATGGGAAATCACCATGGGCAGTATCAGCAGCATTCCAAGTTATCTGAGCTACAGAAGACACGTCTCCAAACATTTTGTCATACTGACAAGCCTCTTGAAGCTGAGGACTGGCTTCGAGATATGGAGAGGAAATTAATTATTGCAAAATGTTCAGACCCTGAAAAGGTATTGTATGCTCCGCACTATCTCACAGGAGCAGCCGCATCGTGGTGGGAGAATTTTCTGCACATGCATCCCAACGAAAATGACATAACCTGGGATGATTTCAAGGAAGGTTTCCGTGGTGCACACATTCCTAAGAGCATTATGAAAATCAAGAAGAGAGAGTTCGATGACCTCAAACAAAGGAACATGACAGTGTCAGATTACAATGGTCAATTTACTCTATTGTCTCCCTACGCCAATGAGGAGCGTATGACTGAAAGTAAGAAGATGGAGAAATTCCTTGACGGTCTCGCGCCCGCGCTTAAATGCCAACTGGTCGTGCACACTTTTCCAGATTTTAAAACGCTGGTGGAAAAAGCGATTACTCTGGAAAATGAGAGACGCAGCTTGGAAGATATCCGCAAGCGAAAAAGGGACCAGACCAACCATGCTCGCAATCACCGAAGCAAGACAGATTTTCAAAAGGGTGGGACACACAAATACTCATCCAACGTCTCACACCCAATCAAGAATTTTCATGCAAGGGACAAGGAGTTCACATATCGCCCCGGCGTTACTTGTTACGCCTGTGGAGAGGAAGGACACTATGCCAAGCAGTGTCCCAAGCCTAGAAACTCAACCCCAAAGCCGAACAACGGCGGCAATAATTCAGCGCCCAAGCGAAACAATTTCAATCCCAACAACAACCACAGGAAGGGTCATCTGAACCACGTAACCAAAGAGGAGGCACAAAATGCTCCGGATATCATACTCGGTATGTTTCCTGTCAACACAATACCTGCAATGGTTTTGTTTGATTCTGGAGCTTCTCACTCTTTCATTTCGAGAAGTTTTGCCTTGCAAAATAATTTTTCGATGCTTCCTTTGGAAAAATCCATGATCATCAAGTCCCCTGGGATTCAGCAAGTCACTCAAAATTTCTGTAGGAATGTGGTCATTGAGTTCGAAGGATTGGAGTTTCACGCAAATCTTATTGTGTTCGAAAATAAAGGGCTGGATGTCATCCTAGGGATGGACTGGCTAACCACCAACAAGGGTTTTATTGACTGTTTCAACCGGACCGTAATTCTCACACACCACCACGGGAAGACAATAAGAGTGTCAGCCAAGGAAGGAAAAATACCCCGGCAACCGAGATTGAATAAGGTGGACGTTTCTGAGCTAAACAAGGTTCCAGTAGTATGTGAATTCCCAGACGTTTTCTTCGAAGAGCTACCAGGCATGCCACCAGACCGAGAGATAGAGTTCAGCATTGAGCTCGCACCCGGAACCACCCCCATATACAAGAAACCATATCGAATGGCACCATCCGAGTTGGTTGAATTGAAGAAACAAATAAAGGAATTGCTAGACAAAGGATACATTCGAGCCAGCTCCTCAACTTGGGGGTCACCAATTTTATTTGCCAAAAAGAAGGATGGAACATTGAGATTGTGTATTGACTATCGAGCACTTAACATGGTCACGGTCAAGAACAAATACCCGATGCCAAGGATAAACGATTTGTTTGATCAACTCGCTCAGGCCAAGGTATTCTCAAAAATTGACTTAAGGTCAGGATACCATCAATTAAAGGTGCGAACAGAAGATATCCCCAAAACAGCCTTCACCTCCAGATATGGACTGTATGAGTTCACAGTAATGCCATTTGGATTAACGAACGCCCCCGCATATTTTTTTCACCTCATGAACAAAGTATTTATGAAGTTTATGGACAAGTTCGTCGTGGTATTCATCGACGATATTCTGGTATACTCCAAGACACCAGAAGAGCACGCAGAACAGCTCAGGATTGTGCTAGGAGAGCTCATAAAACACCAATTGTATGCCAAGTTCAGCAAGTGCGAACTTTGGCTAAGACAAGTAGGCTTTCTAGGCCACGTACTGACCCAAGACGGTATCGCAGTGGACCCGGAGAAAGTCAAGGCCGTACTTGGCTCGAAGTCACCAGCCAGCGTAACGGACATACGGAGTTTCTTGGGAATGGCAAGATATTACCGCAGATCTATTGAAGGATTCTCCACCATAGTCAAGCCCATGACGCAGTTACTCAAGAAAGACAAGAAGTTTGAATGGACAGAAGCCTACAAGAATAGTTTCCAAGAGCTAAAGCGGAAATTAACGACAGCACCGGTATTAATTGTACCCGACATACACAAGAATTTTGAAGTGTATTGTGACGCGTCCAGAAAGGGTCTCGGATGCGTGTTGATGCAAGAAGGCAAGGTTGTCGCATACGCTTCAAGGCAACTTTGCAAGCATGAGGAAAATTATCCCACTCATGACTTAGAAATGGCAACAGTTATTCATGCACTCAAGGAATGGAGGCATTTCTTACTTGGGAATTGATGTGAAATATATACGGATCATAAAAGTCTCAAATATATTTTCACGCAGCCAGAACTAAATTTACGGCAACGACGCTGGTTGGAATTGGTAAAGGATTATGATGTTGGTATCCACTACCATCCAAGTAAAGCAAATGTAGTGGCCGATGCTCTTAGTCGGAACCCCAGCCCCGACGAAAACAGTCTGCAAAGCTTGAGGCCCGAATTCCAACAAGAATTTGCCAAACTCAACTTGATAATGGTAGCAGAAGGCACCACAACCAACCTGGAAATACAGCCCGACCTTGTGGAGAATATTAAAGAAGCTCAGCCTGGTCACCCCAGCATCGAAGGCATCAAAAGAAAGGTGAGTATGGGCAAGGCCTCGGAATTCGTCATAGACGATGGAGGGATATTATGGTACGGAGAAAGACTCTGCGTGCCAAATATAGAGGACCTCAAACAGCAAATCCTAGCTGAAGCCCACACCGCCCCGTACTCGATCCACCCTGGAGGAACCAAAATGTATAAGGATATTCAGGAAAGATTTTGGTGGCACGGTATGAAGAGGGACATAGCCACCTTCATTGCATGTTGCGACTCATGTCAACGCATAAAAGCTGAGCATCAGAGACCAGCCGGACTACTGCAACCGAACAAAATACCTGAGTGGAAATGGGATGAAATAGGGATGGATTTCATTGTCGGACTACCTTGGTCACGACACGGGAATGATGCCATATGGGTCATCACTGACAGGTTAACCAAAGTGGCACACTTTATTCCAATAAAGACGACCCACACCACTCAGAGGCTTGCCAGGATTTATCTCTCCCGCATAGTTTGTCTGCACGGTGTCCCGAAGACTATAATATCCGACAGAGGCACTCAGTTCATCTCGAGATTTTGGGAGCATTTACAACAGGCTCTAGGAACTCAACTAGCCTTCAGTACAGCATACCACCCACAGACTGATGGACAAACGGAACGCGTAAACCAGGTTTTAGAAGACATGCTGAGAGCATGTGTCCTCACATATGGAACCGGTTGGGAAGAAAGCCTGCCATACGGCGAGTTCGCGTACAACAATAGCTACCAGGCCAGCCTGCAAATGGCACCATTTGAGGCTTTATACGGACGGAGATGTCGTACCCCGTTAAATTGGTCAGAGACCGGAGACAACCGCATCTTCGGACCAGACATGCTCAGAGAAGCCGAGGAAAAAGTCAATCTAATCAGAGACCGACTTAAGACCGCTCAAAGTCGACAGAAGAGTTATTATGATCAAAAACATCGTGAGGTCAGCTTCGAACCCGGTGAGTTCGTATACCTGAGAGTATCTCCTATGAGAGGATTGCAACGATTCAAGATTAAAGGGAAGCTAGCACCAAGGTTCATCGGACCATTCTGTAAAATGGCGCGAAGAGGCACGGTAGGCTACCAGCTAGACTTACCCGAGGAATTATCCGATGTCCATGACGTGTTCCACGTCTCGCAATTGAGGAAGTGCATAAGCAACCCAGAGAAACAAGTATCCCATGAGAACATTGACGTGCAGCCAGACCTCACTTATTGGGAACGTCCAGTAAGAATTTTAGAGGAGTCTGAAAGGAGGACTCGATAGAAGACCATCAAGTTTTTCAGAGTCCAGTGGAGCAATCACACCGACAGTGAAGCAACTTGGGAAAGAGAGGATTTTCTTCGGACAGAACATCCACACTTATTTAAGGATCAGCTGAAATCTCGGGGACGAGATTTTTCCTAAGGGGGTAGGTGTTGTGACACTCCAAAAAAAATTTAATTGGTTTATATCAAAAACTTTGTTGGATTTTTAAAAGAGGGCATTTAAAATTTCTTTTCCAGAAATCCTCCCTCTTAAAAACTTCCTTTTCTTTGGCAAGGATTTGTTTTTTTATTTCTCTTCAAACTATGCTGTTTGATCGTTTAAAAACTTCTTGTCTGTTGGTTCCCTTCTCAAATTATATTTTTGGGAGCTTAATCTTTTTTTTAAAAGAAACTCTATGGGAATTGGGGATTTTCATATCTTGAAAACAACCCATGACTTTGTATTTTTGCCTAAGTTCTCTGTCCCAACAAATCCAAACAAGTTTTGGATTTTATTCTAATTATTTTTCCTCTCAAATCATTTCTGTCAATTATTTGGAGCCTCAGAGATTTTCAAAGCAAGTACCTTATTGCCTTTGAGTTTTGACCTCAAACAAACTCCTCTGGATTGTCCTTAGCATCCACAACCCAGAACCATCTTGATCCACTCCTCCTCTTTTCAAATTTTTCAAATTTCAGTCTCTGCAAGTTTGGACCAGATTTGCCAAATTTGGTGAAATTCATATCTACACTTCTCCAATAATTTCACCAAAAATCAGGCAGCCTACTAGAGCAATGAGAAGCCACTCCACCAAAAATCAGCTCAAGGAAAAATCCCTACATGCCTAGATCATTCTGTCGAACACCTTGCATGCGCTGTTTCCTTGCACTTTCAGTAAATTCAGTAAAAATTCAGAGTTCAGTGTCGTTTTCTTCGTCGGAGATTCAGGCAGATGCTCATAGTGCCCTTGGCATGTTCCTCGCCGCCTCTTCCTCCTGTCTGGAGCACCACACGCGCTCTTGGCGCCTTCCTGGCGTCGGTGGTGCCCTGGCCCGCCTGCGCCGGCGTGTCTTGCGGCGGCCGAACCACCATAGCGGCCGACGGGGAGCAGAACGGCGGCTCAACGCCGTTCGGCGCCGCCCAACGCTCCCTGGCTCTCCGCGTGGCCATCTCATTGCCACCGCACGCATGCAGCACCGCTGCCATGGCGCGACACGCACGGAGCGTGCTCTCTGCCGCCGACGGGCCCGCGTCGCCCCGTACCGTCGAACTCCCCCTAAGCACCCAAATCCCGACGCGGTTAGCACCCAAACGGAACCAGGGAACACCCACGACGGCGCTCAACCCCTGAACCCTCCCGTGCAACCACTGCGCCGCCGTAATCACCTCGCCGGACTTATCCGTTCACGGCAACTGACTCAGGCCGGCTATATATAGCACCCTGAGCCTGCTCTCGCCCCCGCACACCTCCAGCACCTCACTAGACCCTGCCTGGCCACTGGAGGAGCCCTTCTTCCTCGACTCCGTCTACCTCCGTCCGCCTCGGGCTCCGGCAACGTTCACTACGGTGAGGCCACCTCCGGCGCCCAAACCCCGCCTGTAGCCTTCTTCCACACCTAGTGCTCTAACCCCCTCATCAATTTGCACATTGCAGCCCTCTCCGGCGCGCTCCATCCACGCCCGAACCGCCGTCCGCCGGAGCAGAAGCCACCGCCGACGTGGTGCTCGCCGACCGCCACCACCACCACCAACCGACGCGGAAGGGCACCCTGAACACGGAGGTACTCTCCGATCTCCCTGCCTCGCCGTGGATCGCCGCCGGCGACCACCGCCGCTCTCGGGCGCCGACGAGCTTCGTCCCCCATTTGAAAATTCAAACCTGACGGTTGGGACCCGCCCGTCAGCCTCTCAGATCTTTTTAAACGAATCGTTTTCTGAAAACGCCTTCGGGCAAAATACGCTTTCCCCTATGGGCTGGCGTATTCGAGACTGGAGCGTTTTCTGTTTTTATAAACCAGCCCCTGGAAACTTTCTATTTCATTACAGATGAGTCCCTGGACAAAAACCTTTATAACTTTTAAACAGAAAAGTATTTTTGATTGATTCTTCTTCTGTCCTCTTTAAAATTTTGTCTAGTTTTTTATAAGATTTATTTGAAAAATAGTTGGAATACTTTTTGTGCACCTCTCGGTATTTACGTTAGCACATGTGTTTTTCTTTATACCGTAGATACCGAAGGAGGTGACGGAGCCGCGAACTTCACCGAGCTAGGCTCCGACTACTCTGAACCAGGCAAGCATGTTTGAACTTTTGATATGATGAGTGTCTCGGCATGTTTTGCATTTAGTTAGTTTCATGGCATGTTGATGAGCATACCAATGAACGTTATTTTCATGCATTGTTGAGGCAAGTGAGTTCGATGATCCATGCGTTGATGGATGTGAGTATGCATGGCCATGTGTTGGCATGAAGATGGGTAAGATGGCAGTGTCGTAGCATGCCAGTCTTACGCCATACAAATTGACTTCAGTGTCAAACCGTATTGGTCCAGTTCCTCCCATTTCCTTCCCTGTACTACCACATGTTTTCCACAAGGAATATGGCTTAGTAAGTTGCAAACCGCTTTCCTGGTACACACCAAAAGGAGAGGCCGTGATGATGGTTCCATGGCCCTAGATTAAAGCCAGTCATCCGGTCAGGGGGCATGGGTGTTTCCGGTTGGGACCGAGAGGGGGGCACCCCTTAGAGCGCGCGTATATAAATTTGATCCCATGCTATTCGAGATTGTGATCTCCCCGTCTCAAAAGTTTTTCTTGGACGATGTCTAGGGTGAGTCCTGGCATCGAGAGGTAGGATGGGTGTGTACTGGTTAGCTGTGTTTTCTTCCGAAAAACCCTAAACGGAACTAGTCCTTCGCGACTACGGTAATCCGTTGGCTGTGGGAAAAAATTTGTACAAACTTTGCAGAGTCATATATTCCTTTGAATCATCGATTCCATGTCCAAATCCATATATTCATGTCCTAACAGTGTCAGTTTGATGAAAGAGACTCCGGTGAATCACATGAGTGCTAAGTCCGGTTGAATATTTATTCCTGTGGATGGACTAACCCGTTTATTATCATGAATCGAATATCTATTATGAGTATTATTTACTTGTGAATAAAAGCCCTTTCTGCGATGTCGCTCAGACGTCCGATTGCGGCATTTCTTTTAAAGCCCTTTATGTGGTGTCGCTAAGACGCCCGACTGTGGCATTTCTTTTAAAGCCCTTTATGTGGTGTCGCTAAGACGCCCGATTGCGGCATTCCTTTTAAAGCCCTTTATGTGGTGTCGCTAAGACGCCCGACTGTGGTATTTCTTTTGAAGCCCTTTATGTGGTGTCGCTAAGACGCCTGATTGCGGCATTCCTTTTAAAGCCCTTTATGTGGTGTCGTTAAGACGCCCGATTGCGGCATTCCTTTTAAAGCCGTTTATGTGGTGTCGCTAAGACGCCCGACTGTGGCATTTCTTTCAAAGCCCTTTATGTGGTGTCGCTAAGACGCCCGACTGTGGCATTTCTTTTGAAGCCCTTTATGTGGTGTCGCTAAGACGCCCGACTATGGCATTTCTTTTAAAGCCCTTTATGTGGTGTTGCTAAGACGCCCGACTGTGGCATTTCTTTTGAAGCCCTTTATGTGGTGTCGCTAAGACGCCCGACTGTGGTATTTCTTTTGAATCCCTTTATGTGGTGTCGCTAAGACGCCCGACTGTGGCATGATTTTCTTTTATTTATTTGTTCACCTTTCGAGGCGTCGCTTCAGATACCCGATCGGTTTTCATTTATATTTTGTTGGGATTTCAGGCGGACTACCGCCGTTTCCCTTTTACTTACTTCGTTATGCTAATTTTTGAATGTGCATTGGGAAAATTAATCATGACGCATCCATGCATGCATTTGTTATATCTTACGTCCGAACTGTCTTGCGAGTACTTTCAAAGTACTCACTGGCTTGTTGATTTGGCCAGATGCTGACGAAGGCGATCTCATGGATGAAGAGTTCGATAGCGAGTCCGACGCCTAGAGGAATCCTAGTCAGTCTCATGCGACCCTGGACTTGGTCATTGTATTATATCTGCTTCCGCAACCCGAATAAATTCATCGAGCCTCACCTCGACACTCGATGAGATGCCAGTTTGAGAGTCATGTTATCACACTCCCCACTGTGTTATTCCACCATCACTTTATCCCCGAGTCAGTAGTATGCCACCACACCATTGTGTTATATCCACCACTATGTATAACTAATGGCGCGTTTGTAATTAGTTGTTGAGCAGCCTAGCTCGACCTTGTAATATATTCTATGCTACTGGCTTATTGTATCAAGAATTTGTCCACCAGTGAGGAGGATTTCTCTCATACTGGACTCAAAAGATTGGTTTCTCAATAAATATTTTTATTGAAAAACCGGTCGTCACATGCGGCGTCGACGCGACAAGGATTGACGACGGGGACGGGGCGCCTTGTCCCGATCCACATCGGGTAGTGGGAGGCGAGGAGCAAGGGGGTGGGGGTTTCGTCCCCAATCCAGATCAGATCGGGAGGGGGAGAGGGAGTGGCGACGTTGGGGGTAAGTGGGAGCGAGTGGGTTAGGGTTTCGGTAAGGGTTGACCAGGGTATATGCCAGGGAGGTGGCCGGTTGGGCCAAGTAGACTAGTTGGGTGGGATGGGCCGAGGCCCATGGGGAGCCGGGCGGTTCTTTTCTTTTGTTTTCATTTTTTGTTTTTAATTTATTTTAGTTCTGTAAATACATTGCTAGTACCTAAATTAGTTTTATTAAATACCCCACTGCCACAAAAATTTTAACCCCCGAATAAAATAGTTTAACATTTTATTAACTACCAAAGGTATTTAAATAATTGCTTATGTTGCACTTTATTTATTTTTATAGTATTTAATGATTTAATAAAAATGGGGTTTCTCCACCATTATTACTTATGTTTTATCTAGGACAACCCGAACATTATAGTTATTAAACTTGAAAACTTTTATTGTTTGCTTGATTTTGAATTTGAATTTGAATCGGTTTCGAACTAACACGTGATTATCAACAATAATCAAAGTGATAGGTCATCATTAGCTGGGGGTTACTGTAGCTTAATTATCCGGGCGTTGCAATTCTCCTCCACTACAAGAAATCTCGTCCCAAGATTTAAGAGGTAGAGTAAGGGGGAAAGGTCTGGTTACGATATTATAATGGATCTTCTCGAAGAAGTTAATCCCTTTCATTGGTGTCTTCATTTCTCCGCTTTAGTTCATCATGATGAAACCGACATCCTTTGTTCAGGATCTCCATCGTACTTATGGAAAAGATAAGGGGGAGACTCGGGAAGGACGGAGCTCAACACATTTTAGGTACATGGGGGCTATCTCAGTGAACGAGGCATAGATGCATTTCTCGAGTTGAAATTCCAGAAAGTCATCGAGAGCAAGGTAAGAAGGTGCAATAAGAAATTTCAAGTGGATAGGCAATCGTTCATTGCCTATAACAGAGTGTGAAACGGTTCAAAGCGATGGGAATAAGTATTGTGTCTAATACCAGAGTAGATCATCTCTAGAAAGGTGGCTCGTGAATTATGGACGAGGCCATGCATGAGGAATCAGTTTGGAAACAGGGGGTGTACCGGAGAGTCGGGTTTTGATCCTGTTAAGCTGTGGGTTATGGGCCCACCATGTGGGTTAGAAGTAAGAAAGCCGGTGACGTCTTGCACAATCAAGTAAGCAAGGCATGTCAGAGGATAGCCTGTTAGTTGTGTCAGCAACAACATCAGTACCGAGGGCGAGCAAGGAAGAGAACCATTTTCTTGCTTGTTTAACAAGGCGGACCAATAGGCAAAGTTCTCGTCCATCGGTGGTTACCGGAATGTCATCAACAATGGTAACAGGGTCTTACTAACAGAGTAGTACAACGATGTGTTACCTAAGCAGGGAATTTTCACTGCTCATTTGAGTAGAATACAAGAAAGGTTAAACAAACAATGGAAAGGAAAAAGCAATTATTAGATTGAATAGAACAATGGAAAGGAAAATGTGTACACGCGAGCATCAGGTGTAACTGCTTCCCAAGAGCAAGCATAGCGGGATAGTCATGACAGGACTGAAAGTAGATAACCACCTAGGAAAAGGGGCGAGGAAACTCATGATGTTACCCATACAATGGTGTTTGGATAAATGAACAAGAAACATCTAGCATTATGCTTGAAAATGTTCTTATTGAAAATCGGAGTAGCACAGACATACTTCAACATAGCATTGACATGGTCATCGGGTAAAGATCAGGATATGGGTACACAAAGGATCCGTCAGGAACAACTTATAGAATAAGTCTGACAATTTCCTCATTGAAGAAAGGCTAATCTTACCAAAAAGGTAACTATAGCAATAGGTCCTCCGGCCAGGTGTGCTAGGCACGACATCACCTTACGATGTCATATAAAGACCAATGTTATAACTCTTGGGAATATGTTCCAACCATCATATCTGACCGAGATTCAGATGTGATTGGTGTCGGGATACCTGAGGCTCAGGATGCCTGAGAGGAAGAGGTGCAACACAATTGATGAGATGACAATATATGATTCTCGGGAAATGAACTATGGAAGCGAGTTTCGAACAAGGGTTCATCATTAAGCCAAGGAGTGGATGAGGAGGTGGTTGATGGACTCGGCGGCATATCATCAAGATTTCCAAAAAGATGGATTTCTACAATTACGTGAACAAGGAGATAACATTTGTCATATCAAATGATATAATGATGTATGATCGAGGAAAAACATACACAAATAAACATTGGTTGAAAGGTGTGCCTGAAATATGGCCTTAGGTAGCATGATCAATGTTAGAATGGTGATTCAATAATCAATAGTTGAAGAATGAATGATCAACCAATAACTTCAAGCAATAGGGTTGCTAGAAGTGTAGAATCCAATATGCATCATTCACTTGTTGGTATCCCGGTTAGAATCAACACGGTGGCCAGTAAATAATGGTGATTGTGAGAAGTACCACTATACCAAGAATTCTTAAGAGGTGGAGCAATCCTCGCAACATCCTTGACATAAAAGATGGTTATACTTCAAGGTAGAACATAATACAAACTGGATAGCAAGTTGCATCCATAAAAAGAACAAGTTTGTGATGAACGGAAGGCAATAAGGTGGTCGATGATAACACAAATCATCGAGGGCAAGGATGGCATTTCTCATCATGAATTCAATTGATATCCTAGAAGAGCTCAGAATGCTGATGATAATCATGACACATTTGTTGAGAATTTCATGAAGATGTAATCGATCGGCGATGACATCAAGTCAAATGAATTATGAAGCGAAAGGTGATTGGCACCACGGGTAGGACACAAACTCGAAATCAAGTTTGTCGTTCAGGGAGAAAAGATATGATGAGGAAGATCTACGTAAGATTAGCTCACCATCGAAAGTTGTACTTCAGGATTAAGGACCAGGTAGCAAAGTTAAAATTGGCACGATAATGACATAGCCGAGCAGGCTAGGAATGATGTGATCGAGTTCAAACTCGTAAGTAATGAAGGTTACCAAGAGTCCTTTAATCGCGGTGTAGACTCGATTCAGTTATCATTGTTTTTTAGTGTTTCATAACTCAGAGCTCGTGAAAAAAATGGAATCAGTGAGAATGGAGTACTTGATGAAGAACTCATAAGAAGTTATGTAGTTCCGTGATAATCTCGAGACACCAGGGGGGTAACACTCGACCATGGATCAAAGTATAGGTTGGGCTTGGGTATTACTCTACGGAAGACAAGTACTTAAACTTTCACGAGAAATGGTATTTAAAGGAGAACATGGTCGGAACCACGATTGCAAAGGATCAATTCACCGATACCAAAAGATATTATATCAAGGAAATAGTTATTATTACAAGATGCTTCCATGATAGGATCTACATCATTTCCATGGGCATGGACACAAAGTTCAAGGTCGACTCCCACTTCCTCAATGCATAACCTTTCATAAACTTCTCGCTCTTATTAAAAATGAATTGATTGTGGAAACCTACCTGGGAATTAACAGAGGAGTATGACTCGTGAAAACTTTCGGGTTCACACAGATTAAGAAAGTCATAGGTTCAACCCATCGGGGTATCTTAGGAACATATACCACAATCTTTTGGAAGTAATAAATACAAGCTCGAAAGTAGAGCATGGTCTAGAAAGCGGAGGATACAATTTACCAAAGGCATTGTTTATCCGAGGAAAGGCTCACAAGGTTATTGAATATGGAGGACGTTGTCGGATAAAATCCACAAATGATCCAGTGGTCCAAAGGGATCTGATGTGAGCAACGGTACTCAACCCAAAGAAGAAAGAATGCAAGGAGATCAGATTATTGATACAACTTACTAATCCAAGCTCAAATGCAATGGAGTTATGATTTCCAAATTAAGGGCTCAAAGGCAAACGCTCTGATTAAGGATGGATAAGTTGATAGACTTAGGGGTACAATCAACTGTAATTTGATGGGTCGATAACCAGCCCATGTTCAAAATGACATCTGAGCGAGAAAGATAATTTAAAAGTATCAACCGATGATTGTGTGCCTTCGCACTCATGTTGAATCAATATGATCAAAATGATGGTGTCAAAGGAGACAAATGAATATTGCCAGGCATATGGAAAGCCTCCATAATGCAAGCAGTCAAGTATTTGTAGAGCAACAAGCTGCTATGGATTTTCAGAGGATCGAATAGTATTTCGAAGACTTTTCCGAAACACCTGAACTAGTGGGGATGAGCGGATACTTAGTAAGTGCGAGGAATTATCCGTAGGGGTATTCATGTGGCAAAGAACTCTAAGGCAATAGGCAAAATTTTCTCGGAGCAATATTAAGAATTTCGAGGTATCTTGTAATACTACGATCAACTGGGAATAAAAGTAAGAATGACAGGTGTATGTATTTATCCATAGGGATATTTTGGTTGTAGGGAATTGCAAAAGCATCGGGCACAAATCTCGAGAGAACATCGTAGAGTATCTTCAAAATCTTCTGGTGCGGCAGGCGATCATCTGTAATAAGGGCTCTCCGGGAGGAGTAGTTTCAAGAACCTAAAGTTAGATTTTAAATATCATTTAACCCGAATAGAAGGGAGATCAGAATCCCAAAGTATAGATGAGGAATAAAAGATCCTAATACCACCCAATGGCAGCGTGGGCCCATAAGCCACACAGCCATGTTAGTAAAAGTTTTGCAATGACTAGGCTTGACTTCGACCAAAGAGTGTGGAAGGGGGATTCCTACAAGCAGTTGGCTCTGATACCAACTTGTGATGCCCCTGATTTAATCGTACACTAATCATGAATGCAAACGTGCATGATCAAGAACAGGGACTCACGTGAAGATATCACAAGGCAACTCTAAAAATAAAATAAGTCATACAAGTATCATAATACAAGCTAGGGGCTTCGAGGGCTCAAATACAAGTGCTCGATCCTAGGCGAGTCAGCGGAAGCAACAATATCTGAGTACAGACATAAGTTAAACAAGTTGCCATCAGATGGCTAGCACAGAGTGGGATATAGATCGAAAGCGGCGCATGCCTCCTACCTGGGATCCTCCTAAACTACTCCTGGTCGTCGGCAGCGACCTGCACGTAGTAGTAGGCACCCTCGGTGTAGTAGGAGTCATCGAAGGTGGCATCTGACTCCTGGGCTCCAGCATCTGGTTGCAACAACCGAGAAGAATGGAAAGGGGGAAAAGAGGGAGAAAAGCAACCGTGAGTACTCATCCGAAGTACTCGCAAGCAACGATCTACACTACATGTGCATGGGTATCTGTGTAAAGCGGAAATATCGGTGGACTGAACTGTAGAATGCCAGAATAAAAGGGGGATAGCTAGTCATGTCGAAGGCTATGCTTCTGGCACCTCCATCTTGTAGCATGTAGAAGAGAGTAGATGGTAAGTTAACCAAGTATCATCGCACAGCATAATCCTACCCGACGATCCTCTCCTCGTTGCCCTATTAGAGAGCGATCACTGGGTTGTATATGTCACTTGAAAGGGTGTGTTTTATTAATTATCCGGTTCTAGTTGTCATAAGGTCAAGGTACAACTCCGGGTCGTCTTTTTGCCGAGGGACAAGGCTATTCGAATAGATAAACTTACAGGCAGGGGTGCACCACATTTCCCAATTCGCTCAATCCCTCTGGCCGGGCACATGTTCCTAGGTCATGCCCAGCCTCGGAAGATCAACACATCGCAGGCCCACCTAGGCACAACAGAGAGGTCAGCACGCCAGTCCAAATCCTATGCGCGCGGGGGTCTGGGCCCATCGCCCATTGCACACATTCATGTTGCGTGGGTGGCCGGTGAGCGGACCTAGCAACCTCCATTACAAAGGAAATTGTGTTACGCTGTCCAACCAGGTGCGCACCGCTCAGTCGCTGACGTAAAGAAGGCTTTGGCTGATACCACAACGTCGAGTGCCCATAACTGTTCCCATGTAGTTGGTTAGTGTGTATATGCCTGCAGCCAGACTCAAATCAAATACCAAGATCTCGTTAATCGTGTTATTTTGAAGTAACCACGGACGCCGACCAGGGCCAGGCCCACCTCTCTCCTAGGTGGCCTCAACCTGCCATGTCGCTCCGCCACAAAGTAACAGCCGGGGGCCGTCGGGAACCCAGGCCCACCACTACCTAGATCGAACCACCTGCCCCTTCAGCCCCCACATCTGAATCATTTGCGGATACTCTACAAGTTGACCCGACTTCGGTCCCACATGTATCATATAATATTTATGTCAGTATATACCTGTGATCGTCTCCCAAGTTATCACATCCCAGTAGTATAGCATGGCAGACAGAGAAGAATGTAGGGCCACTGATGTAATACTAGCATCCTATACTAAGCATGTAAGATTGCAGGTAAAGGTATCAACAATTGTAGCAACGACAGGCTATGCAGCAGAATCAGATTAACCAAAAGCAGTAACATGCTACACTACTCTAATGCAAGCAGTAGAGAGAAGGAATATGCGATATCGGGTGATCAAGGGGGGCTTGGCTAGAAGCTTTGCTGCATAGGAAGAAGGGTCATCGGGGACGTAGTCATACTAAGTGGCCTCAGCACCGGTCTTGGGGTCTACCGGAGAAGAGGGGGGAGAAATAGTAAATATGGAGCAAACAAGGTATCACAAAATATAACAAAGCAATACGCGCTGCCAGGGATGATCTATTGCAGGGATAGGTGATACCGGAAAAGAGGGGAAACATCCGGAAAAGTATTCCCGGTATTTCGCGTTTTCAGACAGATGAACCGAAGGTGAAATGTTGCACGTTCTCTATGCTAGGGACGTGTGGCGGGCGAACGGTCTGCGTATTCAAATTCATCTCGTCGTTCTGAGCAACTTTCATGGACAATGTATTTTCATCCGAGTTACGGTTTATTTTATATTAATTTTCAAAGTTTTATCTACTTTCTGAAATTAATTTTTAATTCGAAAACAAATGTTAAAATGCTATGTGCACACAGCACAGTATACACAAAAGGGTACACTGGCTGACAGGTGGGACCAGGGGGCCCAGTTGACCAGTCAAAGTTTGACTAGTCAACAGGAGTGGGGCCCCCTGTCATACATTGTTTACTTAACTAACAGATGTAATTAGTTTAACTAGGTTTAGATTAATTAAGTTAATTAATCATCAGTGAATTAATTAATTAATTAATTATTTCATTTTTGTCTTTTTCTTATTTTTGTTTTTGCTGGGGCTAGTGGGCATATGGGCTGGAGGGTGTGGGAGAAGCCGCACCCCTACTCGGTAGTGAGGCGAGACCCGAACAGGACCGGAGCGGGCGCGGCCAGCGTGGGCGACGGCCGGCGGAGTCGGCCGCGGTTGGTGGGGCAAGGGGAGTAGTGGTGAGGCCGTGGCCGGAGAGAGCCACAAGGGAGCCGGGGCGCGGCAGCGCGAGAGGTGAGCGCCGGAGGCGGACGGCGTGCACGGCAGCAGGTGCGGGCGGTAGCAGCTTCGCCATGGGCGCTAGGTGTGCGGCGAGGGCGGTGGCAGATGTGCAACGAAAGCGGGGCAGCCAGAGGAGGGCGCGACCGGTACGAGCTGTCGGCATCCAGCCGCAGCTCATAGTAGGGAGCAAGGGAAGAGGCAAAGCGCAGTGGCGGGGCTCGCACGTGAGCGGTGAGGCCACGGGGTGCGGGCGGTGGTTGCGGGGCGCGCCCTGGGCGCGTCGAGGAGCCGGCGTGCGCGATCGGGCATGGCTACAGGCGTGGTGAGCGCGCCGACAGAGGCGACGGCCAGCGTCGACTACGAGCGTTGCACAACGATGGGAGTAGAGGAGAAGGGGGAAAGGCACGGTGGAGCTCACCGAGCCCTGTAGGTTAGCTTAAGTAGGCTCGGGGAGGAGTCGGGGAGGTCCGGCGATGGAGAGGATGGTGGCGTCCGACCCGAGGCGTGGCGTGGCGACGCCGGCGAAGTTAGTGGGCCGGCGTCGACACGACGGGGATCAACGACGGGGATGGGGCGGCGTGCCCCGATCCAGATCGGGTAGAGGGGGGCGAGGAGTGAGGGGAGGTGGGGTTCCGTCCCCAATCCAGATTGGATCGGGAGGGGGAGTGGGAGTGGCGACGTGGGGGGTGAGTGGAAGCGAGTTGGTCAGGGTTTCGGTCGGGGTTGACCAGGGTATTGGCCAGGAAGGGGCCACGTTTGGCCAAGTAGGCCAGTTGGGTGGGATGGGCCGAGGCCCATGGGGAGCCCGGGGGGTTTCTTTTGTTTTGTTTTGATTTTTTGTTTTTAATTTATTTTAGTTCTGTAAATATATTGTTAGTACCTAAATTAGTTTTATTAAATACCCCACTGCCACAAAAAGTTTAACCCCCGAATAAAATAGTTTAACATTGTATTAACTACCAAAGGTATTTAAATAATAGCTTATGCTGCACTTTATTTATTTTTAGAGTATTTCAACATTTTATAAAAATGGGGTTTCTCCACCATTACTACTTATGATTTATCTGGCACAACCTGAACATTTTAGTTGTTACACTTGAAAACTTTTATTATTTGCTTGATTTTGAATTTGAATTTGTATCGGTTTCGAACTAACACGTGATTAGCAACAGTAATCGAAGTGATGTGGCATCATTAGCAGGGGGTTGTTTGTAGCTTAATTATCCTGGCGTCACAATTCTCCTCCACTACAAGAAATCTCGTCCCAAGATTTAAGAGGTAGAGTAAGGGGGAAAGGTGTGGTAACGATATTCTAACAGATCTTCTCAAAGAAGTTAATCCCTTTCATTGGTGTATTCGTTTCTCCGCTTTAGTTCATCATGATGAAGCCGGCATCATTTCTTCAGGATCTCCATCGTAATTATGGAAAAGATAAGGGGGAGACTCGGGAAGGACGGAGCTCAACACATGTTAGGTACCTGGGGGCTATCTCAGTGAACGAGGTATAGAGGCAACTCTCGAGTTGAAATTCCAGAAAGTCATCGAGAGCAAGGTAAGAAGGTGCAATAAGAAATTTCAAGCGGATAGGCAATCGTTCATTACCTATAACAGAGAGTGAAAGGGTTCAAAGCGATGGGAATAAGTACTGTGTCTGATATAAGAATAGATCATCTCTAGAAAGGTGGCTCGTGAATTAGGTACGAGGACACGCGTGAGGAATCACTTTGGAAACAGGGGTTGTACCGGAGTGTCAGGTTTCGATCATTTGGAAGTCTGGGTTATAGGCCCACCATGTGGGTTAGAAGTAGGAAGGGCAGTGACGTCTTGCACGATCATCTAAGCAAGGCATGTCAGGGGATAGTCTGTCAGTTATGTCGGCAACAACAGCGGTACCAAGGGCGAGGGATGAAGAGGACCATTTTCCTACTCATTGAACGAGGCAGACCAATAGGCAAAGTCCTCGTCCATCAGTGGTTAGCGGAATGTCATCAACAATAGTAACAAGGACTTACTGATAGAGTGGGATAACGATGTGTTTACCTAAGCAGGGAATTATCATTGCTCAGTTAAGTAGAATACAAGAAAGATTAAACAAAAATATGGAATGGAAAATGTGATTATTAGATTGAATAGAACAATGGAAAGGAATATGTGTACACACGAGCATTAGGTGTAATTCCTTCCCAAGAGCAAGCATAGCGGGATAATTATGACAGGACTGAAAGTAGATAACCACCTAGGAAAAGGGGCGAGGAAACTCATGATGTCACCCATACAATGGTGTTTGGATTAATGAACAAGAAACATCTAGCATTATGCTTCAAAATTTTCTTATTGAAAATCGGAGTAGCATAGACATGCTTCGAGATAGCATTGACATGGTCATGGGGTAAAGATCAGGCTATGGGTACACAAAGGATCCTTCCGGAACAACTTATAGAATAAGTCTTACAATTTCCACATGGAAGAAAGGCTAACCTTACCAAAAAAGGTAACTATAGCAATAGGTCCTCCGGCCAGGTGTGCTAGGCATGACATCACCTTACCATGTCATATAAAGACCAATGTTATAACTCTTGGGAATATGTTCGAACCATCATATCTGACCCAGATTCAGATTTGATTGTTGTCGGGATACCTGAGGCTCAGGATGCCTGAGAGGAAGAGGTGCAACACAATTGACGAGATGACATTATATGATTCTCGGGAAATGAACTATCGAAGCGAGTTTCGAACATGGGTTCATCATTAAGCCAAGGAGAGGATAAGGAGGTGGCTGATGGACTCAGCGGCATATCATCAAGATTTCCAAAAATATGGATTTCTACAATTACGTGAACAAGGAGATAACATTTGTCATATCAAATGATATAATGATGTATGCTCGAGGAAAAACATACACAAATAAACATTGCTTGAATGGTGCGCCCGAAATATGGCCTTAGGTAGCATGGTCAATGTTAGAATGGTGATTCAATAATCAATAGTCTAAGAATGAACGGTCAACCAATAACTTCAAGCAATAGTGTTGCTAGGAGGGCAGAATCCAAGCTGCACCGTTCGCTTGTTGGTATCCCGGTTAGAATCAAAATGGGGACCAATAAAGAATGACGATTGTGAGAAGTATCACTATACCAAGAATTCTTAAGAGGTGGAGCAATCCTCGCAACATCCTTGACATAAAAGATGGTAATACTTCAAGGTAGAACATTGTCGGTGGGAACGACACCTATGGGATCACAAAGAATCCCTACTGTGGTTAGCGGGGCGCGGGGTCGTGAGAAGAGCGGATCAAATAGGTAGCACACGGTTCATTTATCCAGGTTCGGGCCGTGAGGATGCGTAAAACCCTACTCCTGCTTTGGTGGGTTGTATATCTGTGTTCTTGAGCTAGCTATGGGGTGTGAGGAACTCCAAAAAGCCAAATCCCCCTCCTGGTCGCCTCGGGCCTCCTTTTATAGGAAAGGGGTTGCCACAGTGGCACACATGAGGTGGAAAGGGTACAGTGCTGCGAGGTTATCCCTCGCATCACATGACAAGGCGCATTTAATGCGTCTTGCTTAGGTGTCCTTGCTGAAGGAAATATGCCCTAGAGGCAATAATAAAATAATTATTTATTTCCTTATATCATGATAAATGTTTATTATTCATGCCAGAATTGTATTAACCGGAAACATAATACATGTGTGAATACATAGACAAATAGAGTGTCACTAGTATGCCTCTACTTAACTAGCTCGTTAATCAAAGATGGTTATGTTTCCTAACCATGAACAAAGAGTTCTTATTTGATTAACGAGGTCACATCATTAGTTGAATGATCTGATTGACATCACCCATTCCATTAGCTTAGCACCCGATCGTTTAGTATGTTGCTATTGCTTTCTTCATGACTTATACATGTTCCTATGGCTATGAGATTATGCAACTCCCGTTTGCCGGAGGAACACTTTGTGTGCTGCCAAACGTCACAACGTAACTGGGTCATTATAAAGGACCTCTACAGGTGTCTCCAATGGTAGATGTTGGGTTGGCGTATTTCGAGATTAGGATTTGTCACTCCGATTGTCGGAGAGGTATCTCTAGGCCCTCTCGGTAATGCACATCACATAAGCCTTGCAAGCATTGCAACTAATGAGTTAGTTGCAGGATGATGTATTACGGAATGAGTAAAGAGACTTGCCGATAACGAGATTGAACTAGGTATTGGATACCGACGATTGAAACTCGGGCAAGTAACATACCGATGACAAAGGGAACAACGTATGTTGTTATGCGGTCTGACCGATAAAGATCTTCGTAGAATATGTAGGAGCCAATATGGGCATCCAGGTCCCTCTATTGGTTATTGACCGAAGATGTGTCTCAGTCATGTCTACATTGTTCTCGAACCGTAGGGTCCGCACGCTTAACGTTACGATGACAGTTATGATGAGTTTATGCATTTTGATGTACCAAAGTTAGTTCGGAGTCCCGGATGTGATCACGGACATGACGAGGAGTCTCGAAATGGTCGAGACATAAAGATTGATATATTGGAAGCCTATGTTTGGATATCGGAAGTGTTCCGGGTGAAATCGGGATTTTCCGGCCTTAGTGGGCTTTAGTGGGAAGGTTACGGGAACGTTACGGGAACCCCCCGGGAGCCATATGGGCCTTAGTGGGCTTTAGTGGAAAGGAAAAAGGGGCAGCCCAAGGTGGGCCGCGCACCTCCCCCTCCCCTAGTCCTATTAGGACAAGGAGAGGTGGCCGGCCCCCCTCTCTCTCTTTCCCCATGGCGAATCCTATTCCAATTAGGATTGGGGGGGGGGTCCTACTCCCGGTAGGAGTAGGACTCCTCCTGCGCCCTCCTCCTGGCCGGCCGCCCCCTCCCCCTTGGCTCCTTTATACACGGGGGCAGGGGGCACCTCTAGACACAAGTTGATCCTTGAGATCGTTCCTTAGCCGTGTGCGGTGCCCCCTGCCACCATATTCCACCTCGATCATATCGTTGTAGTGCTTAGGCAAAGCCCTGCGTCGGTAGAACATCAAGATCATCAGCACACCGTCGTGCTGACGGAACTCTTCCCCGACGCTTTGCTGGATCAGAGCCCGGGGATCGTCATCGAGCTATACGTGTGCTAAGAACTCGGACGTGCCGGAGTAACGGTGCTTGGATCGGTCGGATCAGGAAGACGTACGACTACTTCCTCTATGTTGCATCAACGCTTCCGTAGTCGGTCTGCGTGGGTACGTAGACAACACTCTCCCCTCTCGTTGCTATGCATCACCATGATCTTGCGTGTGCGTAGGAAATTTTTTGAAATTACTACGTTCCCCAATAGTGGCATCCAAGCCAGGTTTTATGGTTTGATGTTATTTGCACGAGTAGAACACAAGTGAGTTGTGGGTGATATAAGTCATACTGCCTACCAGCATGTCATATTTTGGTTCAGCGGTATTGTTGGACGAGACGACCGGGACCAACATTACGCGTACGCTTACGCGAGACCGGTTCCCCCGACGTGCTTTGCACATAGGTGTCTTGCGGGCGACTGTCTCTCCAACTTTAGTTGAACCAAGTGTGGCTACGCCCGGTCCCTGCGAAGGTTAAAACGGAGTCTATTTGACAAACTATCGTTGTGGTTTTGATGCGTAGGTGAGATTGGTTCTTGCTTAAGCCCGTAGCAGCCACGTAAAACTTGCAACAACAAAGTAGAGGACGTCTAACTTGTTTTTGTAGGGCATGTTGTGATGTGATATGGTCAAGGCATGATGCTGAATTTTATTGTCTGAGATGATCATGTTTTGTAACCGAGTTATCGGCAACTGGCAGGAGCCATATGGTTGTCGCTTTATTGTATGCAATGCAATCGCGATGTAATGCTTTACTTTATCACTAAGCGGTAGCGATAGTCGTGGAAGCATTAGATTGGTGAGACGACAACGATGTTACGATGGAGATCAAGGTGTCGCGCCGGTGACGATGGTGATCATGACGGTGCTTCGGAGATGGAGATCACAAGCACAAGATGATGATGGCCATATCATATCACTTATATTGATTGCATGTGATGTTTATCTTTTTATGCATCTTATCTTGCTTTGATTGACGGTAGCATTATAAGATGACCTCTCACTAAATTATCAAGAAGTGTTCTCCCTGAGTATGCACCGTTGCCAAAGTTCGTCGTGCCCAGACACCACGTGATGATCGGGTGTGATAAGCTCTACGTCCATCTACAACGGGTGCAAGCCAGTTTTTGCACACGTAGAATACTCAGGTTAAACTTGACGAGCCTAGCATATGCAGATATGGCCTCAGAACACGGAGACTGAAAGGTCGAGCGTGAATCATATAGTAGATATGATCAACATAATGATTTTCACCATTGTAAACTACTCCATCTCACGTGATGATCGGTTATGGTTTAGTTGATTTGGATCACGTGATCACTTAGAGGATTAGAGGGATGTCTATCTAAGTTGGAGTTCTTAAGTAATTTGATTAATTGAACTTAAACTTATCATGAACTTAGTACCTGATAGTATCTTGCTTGTTTATGTTGATTGTAGATAGACGGCTCGTGTTGTTGTTCCGTTGAATTTTAATGCGTTCCTTGAGAAAGCAAAGTTGAAAGATGATGGTAGCAATTACACGGACTGGGTCCGTAACTTGAGGATTATCCTCATTGCTGCTCAGAAGAATTACGTCCTGGAAGCACTGCTGGGTGCCAGGCCTGCTGCTGGAGCAACACCAGATGTTATGAACGTCTGGCAGAGCAAAGCTGATGACTACTCGATAGTTTAGTGTGCCATGCTTTACGGCTTAGAATCGGGACTTCAATGACGTTTTGAACGTCATGGAGCATATGAGATGTTCCAAGAGTTGAAGTTAATATTTCAAGCAAATGCCCGGATTGAGAGATATGAAGTCTCCAATAAGTTCTATAGCTGGAAGATGGAGGAGAACAGTTCTGTCAGTGAGCATATACTCAAAATGTCTGGGTATAATAATCACTTGATTCAAATGGGAGTTAATCTTCCAGATGATTGCGTCATTGGCAGAATTCTCCAATCACTGCCACCAAGCTACAAGAGCTTCGTGATGAACTATAATATGCAAGGGACGAACAAGACTATTCTCGAGCTCTTCACAATGCTGAGAGTTGTGGAGGTAGAAATCAAAAAGGAGCATCAAGTGTTGATGGTTAACAAGAACACTAGTTTCAAGAAAAAGGGCAAAGGGAAGAAGAAGGGGACTTCAAGAAGAACGGCAAGCAAGTTGCTGCTCAGGAGAAGAAACCCAAGTCTGGACGTAAGCCTGAAACTGAGTGCTTCTACTGCAAGCAGACTGGTCACTGGAAGCGGAACTGCCCCAAGTATTTGGCGGATAAGAAGGATGGCAAGGTGAACAAAGGTATATGTGATATACGTGTTATTGATGTGTACCTTACTAGAGCTCGTAGTAGCACCTGGGTATTTGATACTGGTTCTGTTGCTAATATTTGCAACTCGAAACAGGGCCTACGGATTAAGCGAACACTGGCGAAGGACGAGGTGACGATGCACGTGGGAAACGGTTCCAAAGTCGATGTGATCGCGGTCGGCACGCTACCTCTACATCTACCTTCGGGATTAATGTTAGACCTAAATAATTGTTATTTGGTGCCAGCGTTGAGCATGAATATTATATCTGGATCTTGTTTGATGCGAGACGGTTATTCATTTAAATCAGAGAATAATGGTTGTTCTATTTATATGAGTAATATCTTTTATGGTCATGCACCTTTGAGGAGTGGTCTATTTTTGATGAATCTCGATAGTGGTAACACACATATTCATAATGTTGAAGCCAAAAGATGCAGAGTTGATAATGACAGTGCAACTTATTTGTGGCACTGCCGTTTAGGTCATATCGGTATAAAGCGCATGAAGAAACTCCATATTGATGGACTTTTGGAACCACTTGATTATGAATCACTTGGTACTTGCGAACCGTGCCTCATAGGCAAGATGACTAAAACACCGTTCTCCGGTACTATGGAGAGAGCAACAAATTTGTTGGAAATCATACATACCGATGTATGTGGTCCGATGAATATTGAGGCTCGTGGCAGATATCGTTATTTTCTCACCTTCGCAGATGACTTAAGCAGATATGGGTATATCTACTTGATGAAACACAAGTCTGAAACATTTGAAAAGTTCAAAGAATTTCAAGTGAAGTCGAAAATCATCGTAACAAGAAAATAAAGTTTCTACGATCTGATCGAGGAGGAGAATATTTGAGTTACAAGTATCGTGTACATTTGAAAAATTGTGGAATAGTTTCGCAACTCACTCCACCCGGAGCACCATAGCGTAATGGTGTGTCCGAACGTCGTAATCGTACTTTACTAGATATGGTGCGATCTATGATGTCTCTTACTGATTTACCGCTATCGTTTTGGGATTATGCTTTAGAGACGGCCGCATTCACGTTAAATAGGGCACCATCAAAATCCGTTGAGACGACGCCTTATGAACTATGGTTTGGCAAGAAACCAAAGTTGTCGTTTCTTAAAGTTTGGGGCTGTGATGCTTATGTGAAAAAGCTTCAACCTGATAAGCCCGAACCCAAATCGGAGAAATGTGTCTTCATAGGATACCCAAAGGAGACTGTTGGCTACACCTTCTATCACAGATCCGAAGGCAAGACATTCGTTGCTAAGAATGGATCCTTTCTAGAGAAGGAGTTTCTCTGGAAATAAGTGAGTGGGAGGAAAGTAGAACTTGACGAGGTAACTGTACCTGCTCCCTTACTGGAAAGTAGTACATCACAGAAAACTGTTTTTGCGACGCCTATACCAATTACTGAGGAAGCTAATGATGATGATCATGAAACTTCAGGACAAGATACTACTAAACCTCGTAGATCAACCAGAGCGAGATCCGCACCAGGGTGCTACGGTAATCCTTTTTTGGAAATCATGCTGCTAGATCATGATGAACCTACGAACTATGAAGAAGCGATGGTGAGCCCAGATTCCGCAAAATGGCTTGAAGCCATGAAATCTGAGATGGGATCCATGTATGAGAACAAAGTATGGACTTTGGTTGACTTGCCCGATGATCAGCAAGCAATTGAGAATAAATGGATCTTCAAGAAGAAGACTGACCCTGATGGGAATGTTACTGTCTACAAAGCTCGACTTGTCGCAAAAGGTTTTCGACAAGTTGAGGGGGTTGACTACGATGAGACCTTCTCACCCGTAGCGATGCTTAAGTCTGTCTGAATCATGTTAGCAATTACCGCATTTTATAATTATGAAATTTGGCAGATGGATGTCAAAACTGCATTCCTGAATGGATTTCTGGAAGAAGAGTTGTATATGATGCAACCAGAAGGTTTTGTCGATCCAAAGGGAGCTAACAAAGTGTGCAAGCTCCAGCGATCCATTTATGGACTGGTGCAGGCCTATCGGAGTTGGAATAAACGCTTTGATAGTGTGATCAAAGCATTTGGTTTTGTACAGACTTTCGGAGAAGCCTGTATTTACAAGAAAGTGAGTGGGAGCTCCGTAGCATTTCTGATATTATATGTGGATGACATATTACTGATTGGAAATGATATAGAATTTCTGGATAGCATAAAGGGATACTTGAATAAGAGTTTTTCAATGAAAGAGCTCGGTGAAGCTGCTTACATATTAGGCATAAAGATCTATAGAGATAGATCAAGGCGCTTAATTGGACTTTCACAAAGCACATACCTTGACAAGATTTTGAAGAAGTTAAAATGGATCAAGCAAAGAAAGGGTTCTTGCCTATGTTACAAGGTGTGAAGTTGAGTCAGACTCAATGCCCGACCACTGTAGAAGATAGAGAGAAAATGAAAGATGTTCGCTATGCTTCAGCCATAGGCTCTACCATGTATGCAATGCTGTGTACCAGACCTGATGTGTGCCTTGCTATAAGTTTAGCAGGGAGGTACCAAAGTAATCCAGGAGTGGATCACTGGACAGCGGTCAAGAACATCCTGAAATACCTGAAAAGGGCTAAGGATATGTTTCTCGTATATGGAGGTGACAAAGAGCTCACCGTAAAAGGTTACGTTGATGCAAGCTTTGACACTGATCCGGACGATTCTAAATCGCAAACCGGATACGTGTTTACATTAAATGGTGGAGCTATCAGTTGGTGCATTTCTAAACAAAGCGTCGTAGCAGGATCTACATGTGAAGCGGAGTACATAGCTACTTCAGAAGCAGCGAACGAAGGAGTCTGGATGAAGGAGTTCATATCCGATCTAGGTGTCATACCTAGTGCATTGGGTCCAATGAAAATCTTTTGTGACAATACTGGTGCGATTGCCTTGGTAAAGGAATCCAGATTTCACAAGAGGACCAAGCACATCAAGAGATGCTTCAATTCCATCCGGGATCTAGTCCAGGTGGGAGACATAGAGATTTTCAAGATACATACGGATCTGAATGTTGCAGACCCGTTGACTAAGCCTCTTCCACGAGCAAAACATGATCAGCACCAAGACTCCATGGGTGTTAGAATCATTACAGTGTAATCTAGATTATTGACTCTAGTGCAAGTGGGAGACTGAAGGAAATATGCCCTAGAGGCAATAATAAAGTTATTAATTATTTCCTTATATCATGATAAATGTTTATTATTCATGCTAGAATTGTATTAACCGGAAACATAATACATATGTGAATACATAGACAAACAGAGTGTCACTAGTATGCCTCTACTTAACTAGCTCGTTAATCAAAGATGGTTATGTTTCCTAACCATGAACACAGAGTTGTTATTTTATTAACGAGGTCACATCATTAGTTGAATGATCTGATTGACATGACCCATTCCATTAGCTTAGCACCCGATCGTTTAGTATGTTGCTATTGCTTTCTTCATGACTTATACATGTTCCTATGACTATGACATTAGGCAACTCCCATTTGCCGGAGGAACACTTTGTGTGCTACCAAACGTCACAACGTAACTGGGTGATTATAAAGGAGCTCTATAGGTGTCTCCAATGGTAGATGTTGGGTTGGTGTATTTCGAGATTAGGATTTTTTACTCCGATTGTCAGAGAGGTATCTCTAGGCCCTCTCAGTAATGCACATCACATAAGCCTTGCAAGCATTGCAACTAATGAGTTAGTTGCAGGATGATGTATTACGGAACGAGTAAAGAGACTTGCCGGTAACGAGATTGAACTAGGTATTGGATACCGACGATCGAATCTCGGGCAATTAACATACCGATGACAAAGGGAACAACGTATGTTGTTATGCGGTCTGACCGATAAAGATCTTCGTAGAATATGTAGGAGCCAATATGGGCATCCAGGTCCCGCTATTGGTTATTGACCGGAGATGTGTCTCAGTCATGTCTACATTGTTCTCGAACCGTAGGGTCCGCACGCTTAACGTTACGATGACAGTTATTATGAGTTTATGCAGTTGGATGTACCGAAGTTAGTTTAGAGTCCCGGATGTGATCACGGACAAGACGAGGAGTCTCAAAATGGTCGAGACATAAAGATTGATATATTGGAAGCCTATGTTTGGATATCGGAAGTGTTCCGAGTGAAATCGGGATTTTCCCCCTAGTCTTATTAGGACAAGGAGAGGTGGTCGGCCCCCCTCTCTCTCTCTCTATCCCCACGGGGAATCCTATTCCAATTAGGATTGGGGGGGGGGCGTCCTACTCCCGGTAGGAGTAGGACTCCTCCTGCGCCCTCCTCCTGGCCGGCCGCCCCCTCCCCCTTGTCTCCTTTATATACGGGGGCAGGGGGCACCTCTAGACACAAGTTGATCCTTGAGATCGTTCCTTAGCCGTGTGCGGTGCCCCCTGCCACCATATTCCACCTCGATCATATCGTTGTAGTGCTTAGGCGAAGCCCTGCGTCGGTAGAACATCAAGATCGTCACCACGCCGTCATGCTAACGGAACTCTTCCCCGACGCTTTGCTGGATCAGAGCCCGGGGATCGTCATCGAGCTGTACGTGTGCTAAGAACTCGGAGGTGCCGGAGTAACGGTGCTTGGATCGGTCGGATCGGGAAGACGTACGACTACTTCCTCTATGTTGCATCAACGCTTTCGCAGTCGATCTGCATGGGTACGTAGACAACACTCTCCCCCTCGTTGCTATGCATCACCATGATCTTGCGTGTGCGTAGGAAATTTTTTGAAATTACTACGTTCCCCAACAGTGGCATCCAAGCCAGGTTTTATGGTTTGATGTTATTTGCACGAGTAGAACACAAGTGAGTTGTGGGCGATATAAGTCATACTGCCTACCAGCATGTCATATTTTGGTTCAGCGGTATTGTTGGACGAGACGACCCGGACCAACATTACGCGTACGCTTACGCGAGACCGGTTCCCCCGACGTGCTTTGCACACAGGTGGCTTGCGGGCGACTGTCTCTCCAACTTTAGTTGAACCAAGTGTGGCTACGCCCGGTCCTTGCGAAGGTTAAAACGGAGTCTATTTGACAAACTATCGTTGTGGTTTTGATGCGTAGGTGAGATTGGTTCTTGCTTAAGCCCGTAGCAGCCACGTAAAACTTGCAACAACAAAGTAGAGGATGTCTAACTTGTTTTTGCAGGGCATGTTGTGATGTGATATGGTCAAGACATGATGCTGAATGTTATTGTATGAGATGATCATGTTTTGTAACCGAGTTATCGGCAGCTGGCAGAAGCCATATGGTTGTCGCTTTATTGTATGCAATGCAATCGCGATGTAATGCTTTACTTTATCACTAAGCGGTAGCGATAGTCATGGAAGCATTAGATTGGCGAGACGACAACGATGTTACGATGGAGATCAAGGTGTCGCGCCGGTGACGATGGTGATAATGATGGTGCTTCGGAGATGGAGATCACAAGCACAAGATGATGATGGCCATATCATATCACTCTTATTGAATGCATGTGATGTTTATCTTTTTATGCATCTTATCTTGCTTTGATTGATGGTAGCATTATAAGATGATCTCTCACTAAATTATCAAGAAGTGTTCTCCCTGAGTATGCACCGTTGCCAAAGTTCGTCGTGCCCAGACACCACGTGATGATCGGGTGTGATAAGCTCTACGTCCATCTACAACGGGTGCAAGCCAGTTTTTGCACATGCAGAATACTCAGGTTAAACTTGACGAGCCTAGCATATGCAGATATGGCCTCGGAACACGGAGACCGAAAGGTCGAGCGTGAATCATATAGTAGATATGATCAACATAACGATGTTCACCATTGAAAACTACTCCATCTCACTCGATGATCGGTTATGGTTTAGTTGATTTGGATCACGTGATCACTCAGAGGATTAGAGGGATGTCTATCTAAGTTGGAGTTCTTAAGTAATTTGATTAATTGAACTTAAACTTATCATGAACTTAGTACCTGATAGTATCTTGCTTGTTTATGTTGATTGTAGATAGATGGCTCGTGTTGTTGTTCCGTTGAATTTTAATGCATTCCTTGAGAAAGCAAAGTTGAAAGATGATGGTAGCAATTACACGGACTGGGTCCGTAACTTGAGGATTATCCTCATTGCTGCTCAGAAGAATTACGTCCTAGAAGCACCGCTGGGTGCCAGGCCTGCTGCTGGAGCAACACCAGATGTTATGAACGTCTGGCAGAGCAAAGCTCATGACTACTCGATAGTTCAGTGTGCCATGCTTTACGGCTTAGAATCGGGACTTCAACAACGTTTTGAACGTCATGGAGCATATGAGATGTTCCAGGAGTTGAAGTTAATATTTCAAGCAAATGCCCGGATTGAGAGATATGAAGTCTCCAACAAGTTCTATAGCTGCAAGATGGAGGAGAACAGTTCTGTCAGTGAGCATATACTCAAAATGTCTGGGTATAATAATCACTTGATTCAGATGGGAGTTAATCTTCCAGATGATTGCGTCATTGACAGAATTCTCCAATCATTGCCACCAAGCTACAAGAGCTTCGTGATGAACTATAATTTGCAAGGGATGAACAAGACTATTCCCGAGCTCTTCGCAATGCTGAGAGTTGCGGAGGTAGAAATCAAAAAGGAGCATCAAGTGTTGATGGTTAACAAGACCACTAGTTTCAAGAAAAAGGGCAAAGGGAAGAAGAAGGGGAACTTCAAGAAGAACGGCAAGCAAGTTGCTGCTCAGGAGAAGAAACCCAAGTCTGGACCTAAGCCTGAAACTGAGTGCTTCTACTGCAAGCAGACTGGTCACTGGAAGCAGAACTGCCCCAAGTATTTGGCGGATAAGAAGGATGGCAAGGTGAACAAATGTATATGTGATATACATGTTATTGATGTGTACCTTACTAGAGCTCGCAGTAGCACCTGGGTATTTGATACTGGTTCTGCTGCTAATATTTGCAACTCGAAATAGGGACTACGGATTAAGCGAACACTGGCGAAGGACGAGGTGACGATGCACGTGGGAAACGGTTCCAAAGTCGATGTGATCGCGGTCGGCACGCTACCTCTACATCTACCTTCTGGATTAATATTAGACCTATATAATTGTTATTTGGTGCCAGCGTTGAGCATGAACATTATATCTGGATCTTGTTTGATGCAAGACGGTTATTCATTTAAATGAGAGAATAATGGTTGTTATATTTATATGAGTAATATCTTTTATGGTCATGCACCTTTGAGGAGTGGTGTATTTTTGATGAATCTCGATAGTGGTAACACACATATTCATAATGTTGAAGCCAAAAGATGCAGAGTTGATAATGACAGTGCAACTTATTTGTGGCACTGCCGTTTAGGTCATATCGGTATAAAGCGCATGAAGAAACTCCATACTGATGGACTTTTGAACCACTTGATTATGAATCACTTGGTACTTGCGAACCGTGCCTCATAGGCAAGATGACTAAAACATCGTTCTCCGGTACTATGGAGAGAGCAACAGATTTGTTGGAAATCATACATACCGATGTATGTGGTCCGATGAATATTGAGGCTCGTGGCGGATATCGTTATTTTCTCACCTTCACAGATGACTTAAGCAGATATGGGTATATCTACTTGATGAAACACAAGTCTGAAACATTTGAAAAGTTCAAAGAATTTCAGAGTGAAGTTGAAAATCATCGTAACAAGAAAATAAAGTTTCTATGATCTGATCGTGGAGGAGAATATTTGAGTTACGAGTTTGGTGTACATTTGAAAAATTGTGGAATAGTTTCGCAACTCATGCCACCCAAAACACCACAGCGTAATGGTGTGTCCGAACGTCGTAATCGTACTTTACTAGATATGGTGCGACCTATGATGTCTCTTACTGATTTACCGCTATTATTTTGGGGTTATGCTTTAGAGACGGCCGCATTCACGTTAAATAGGGCACCATCAAAATCCGTTGAGACGACGCCTTATGAACTGTGGTTTGGCAAGAAACCAAAGTTGTCGTTTCTTAAAGTTTGGGGCTGTGATGCTTAAGTGAAAAAGCTTCAACCTAATAAGCCCGAACCCAAATCGGAGAAATGTGTCTTCATAGGATACCCAAAGGAGACTGTTGGCTACACCTTCTATCACAGATCGAAGGCAAGACATTCGTTGCTAAGAATGGATCCTTTCTAGAGAAGGAGTTTCTCTCGAAATAAGTGAGTGGGAGGAAAGTAGAACTTGACGAGGTAACTGTACCTGCTCCCTTATTGGAAAGTAGTACATCACAGAAAACTGTTTCTGCGACGCCTATACCAATTAGTGAGGAAGCTAATGATGATGATCATGAAACTTCAGGACAAGATACTACTGAACCTCGTAGATCAACCAGAGCGAGATCCGCCCCAGAGTGGTACGGTAATCCTGTTCTGGAAATCATGCTGCTAGATCATGATGAACCTACGAACTATGAAGAAGCGATGGTGAGCCCAGATTCCGCAAAATGGCTTGAAGCCATGAAATCTGAGATGGGATCCATGTATGAGGACAAAGTATGGACTTTGGTTGACTTGCCCGATGATCGGCAAGCAATTGAGAATAAATGGATCTTCAAGAAGAAGACTGACGCTGATGGAAATGTTACTGTCTACAAAGCTCGACTTGTCGCAAAAGGTTTTCGACAAGTTCAAGGGGTTGACTATGATGAGACCTTCTCACCCGTAGCGATGCTTAAGTCTGTCCGAATCATGTTAGCAATTGCCACATTGTATAATTATGAAATTTGGCAGATGGATGTCAAAACTGCAATCCGGAACGGATTTCTGGAAGAAGAGTTGTATATGATGCAACCGGAAGGTTTTGTCGATCCAAAGGGAGCTAACAAAGTGTGCAAGCTCCAGCGATCCATTTATGGACTGGTGCAAGCCTCTCGGAGTTGGAATAAACGCTTTGATAGTGTGATCAAAGCATTTGGTTTTGTACAGACTTTCGGAGAAGCCTGTATTTACAAGAAAGTGAGTGGGAGCTCCGTAGCATTTCTGGTATTATATGTGGATGACATATTACTGATTGGAAATGATATAGAATTTCTGGATAGCATAAAGGGATACTTGAATAAGAGTTTTTCAATGAAAGACCTCTGTGAAGCTGCTTACATATTAGGCATAAATATCTATAGAGATAGATCAAGGCTCTTAATTGGACTTTCACAAAGCACATACCTTGACAAGATTTTGAAGAAGTTCAAAATGGATCAAGCAAAGAAAGGGTTCTTGCCTGTGTTACAAGGTGTGAAGTTGAGTCAGACTCAATGCCCGACCACTGCAGAAGATAGAGAGAAAATGAAAGATGTTCCCTATGCTTCAGCCATAGGCTCTATCATGTATGCAATGCTGTGTACCAGACCTGATGTGTGCCTTGCTATAAGTTTAGCAGGGAGGTACCAAAGTAATCCAGGAGTGGATCACTAGACAGCGGTCAAGAACATCCTGAAATACCTGAAAAGGACTAAGGATATGTTTCTCGTATATGGAGGTGACAAAGAGCTCATCGTAAAAGGTTACATTGATGCAAGCTTTGACACTGATCCAGACGATTCTAAATCGCAAATCGGATACGTGTTTACATTAAATGGTGGAGCTGTTAGTTGGTGCAGTTCTAAACAAAGTGTCGTAGCGGGATCTACATGTGAAGCAGAGTACATAGCTGCCTCGGAAGCAGCGAACGAAGGAGTCTGGATGAAGGAGTTCATATCCGATCTAGGTGTCATACCTAGTGCATCGGGTCCAATGAAAATCTTTTGTGACAATACTGGTGCACTTGCCTTGGCAAAGGAATCCATATTTCACAAGAGGACCAAGCACATCAAGAGACGCTTCAATTCCATCCGGGATCTAGTCCAGGTGGGAGACATAGAGATTTGCAAGATACATACGGATCTAAATGTTGCAGACCCGTTGACTAAGCCTCTTCCACGAGCAAAACATGATCAGCACCAAGACTCCATGGGTGTTAGAATCATTACAGTGTAATCTAGATTATTGACTCTAGTGCAAGTGGGAGACTGAAGGAAATATGCCCTAGAGGCAATAATAAAGTTATTATTTATTTCCTTATATAATGATAAATGTTTATTATTCATGCTAGAATTGTATTAACCGGAAACATAATACATGTGTGAATACATAGACAAACAGAGTGTCACTAGTATGCCTCTACTTAACTAGCTCGTTAATCAAAGATGGTTATGTTTGCTAAGCATGAACAAAGAGTTGTAAATTTATTAACGAGGTCACATCATTAGTTGAATGATCTGATTGACATGACCCATTCCATTAGCTTAGGACCCGATCGTTTAGTATGTTGCTATTGCTTTCTTCATGACTTATACATGTTCCTATGACTATGAGATTATGCAACTCCCGTTTGCCGGAGGAACACTTTGTGTGCAACCAAACGTCACAACGTAGCTGGGTGATTATAAAGGAGCTCTACAAGTGTCTCCAATGGTAGATGTTGGGTTGGCGTATTTCGAGATTAGGATTTGTCACTCCGATTGTCGGAGAGGTATCTCTGGGCCCTCTCGGTAATGCACATCACATAAGCCTTGCAAGCATTGCAACTAATGAGTTAGTTCCAGGATGATGTATTACGGAATGAGTAAAGAGACTTGCGGGTAACGAGATTGAACTAGGTATTGGATACCGACAATCGAATCTCGGGTAAGTAACATACCGATGACAAAGGGAACAACGTATGTTGTTATGCGGTCTGACCGATAAAGATCTTTGTAGAATATGTAGGAGCCAATATGGGCATCCAGGTCCCGCTATTGGTTATTGACCGGAGATGTGTCTCAGTCATGTCTACATTGTTCTCGAACCGTAGGGTCCGCACGCTTAACGTTACGATGACAGTTATTATGAGTTTATGCATTTTGATGTACTGAAGTTAGTTCAGAGTCCCGGATGTGATCACGGACATGACGAGGAGTCTCGAAATGGTCGAGACATAAAGAATCATATATTGGAAGCCTATGTTTGGATATCGGAAGTGTTCCGAGTGAAATCGGGATTTTACCGGAGTACCGGGAGGTTACCGGAACCCCCTGGGAGCCATATGGGCCTTAGTGGGCTTTAGTGGAAAGGAGAAAGGGGCAGCCCAAGGTGGGCCGCGCACCTCCCCCCTCCCCTAGTCCAATTAGGACAAGGAGAGGTGGCCGGCCCCCCTCTCTCTCTTTCCCCACGGGGAATCCTATTCCAATTAGGATTGGGGGGGGAGTCCTACTCCCGGTAGGAGTAGGACTCCTCCTGCGCCCTCCTCCTGGCCGGCCGCCACCTCCCCCTTGGCTCCTTTATATACGGGGGCAGGGGGCACCTCTAGACACAAGTTGATCCTTGAGATCGTTCCTTAGCCGTGTGTTGTGCCCCCTGCCACCATATTCCACCTCGATCATATCGTTGTAGTGCTTAGGCGAAGCCCTGCGTCGGTAGAACATCAAGATCGTCACCACGCCGTCGTGCTGACGGAACTCTTCCCCGACGCTTTGCTGGATTGGAGCCCGGGGATTGTCATCGAGCTGTATGTGTGCTAAGAACTCGGAGGTGCCGGAGTAACGGTGCTTGGATCGGTCGGATCGGGAAGACGTACGACTACTTCCTCTACATTGCGTCAACGCTTCCGCAGTCGGTCTGCGTGGATACGTAGACAACACTCTCCCCTCTCGTTGCTATGCATCACCATGATCTTGCGTGTGCGTAGAATTTTTTTTGAAATTATTACGTTCCCCAACACTTTCTTTATCGGGGACGGGGGAGAAACCTGTCTCGTCCGTCGCCGCTCCTTCTTGTGTCGACATGCGCCGTGGCCAGCGACGCCTGCGATGCCATGCAGGTAGGCAGGCAGCTGAGGTGGCGACGTGGTGGGTCTTCACGAAGATCTGCATGCCGCCACGCAGGTGCCTGCCCAGCTGGTTGGATCCGCAGCTGCATGCATGAAGTGGTGGAGGTTTACTCGGCGTGGGCCTGATGGTGGCCCTGCGGGTGTCCTCGGCAAGGGCCTTGCTGAGGCGGCTGCTGTCATCCCCGGCAAGGCACTTGCCGGGAGACTTGTGGTCTTCCTCAGCTGGGATCCCCCCAAGGGTTGTCGTCTCCTTAGTGCGTATCTGATCTTGAATGTGTTCACAAAGATCTGCATGCCGCCACAGGGATGTCTCCTGAATCCTTGCCCTTTGGGGGCAGTGGACCCAAGGGTGATTTGCTCCGTAGGCACGGGATGAGTCGCCGCGGCAAGGGTCTTGCCGGGGCTGCTAGAACTGCCTCCCGGCAAGGATCTTGTCGGGGGAGTCCGCTTCGTCCCCTTTGCTCTTCGTGATCTTGGCCTTGGCGTCGCTCTAGTTTTCTAGAGCTTCGGTCTTACCCTGGCTCACCTCCCTTGCCTTGCTTGGTGTGGTGGTATCTGCGGCTTAGACTGCCTGTGCACAATTATAGGGGTACAAAAAGTGTACCCCTCTTTTTGTACACCGACAGGAGCCCCCGGGCCTGGGCCACACATAAGCGCAACGCGTTGTTGGGCTAGGCCCAAAAACGGTGCGCGGGCAGGCGGGGCGGTTTTTACCGCAGTAAGATTCTTCGCGTGATGCGCTTCCCACGATTCTCGCGCATGGAACGGCGTGGGGAGGCGCGTGTGACGTGGGCGGCATGCATGGGGTTCGTTCCCGCAGGCATGCGTCACATCATAGTAAAGGGGTGGTTCACGCCTTCCCCATAAACGGAGGGAGGCGTGGAGGCGCGTCCCATTTACTGAATGGGGCTGAGGCGCGGTCTAGAAGGCATCCACTCCCCACGATCATGGGGTGGGGAGTGGTCATCTCACCCATCCCCTCGGTTCTACACATCCGCCACGTGTCTCCCATGCGCCTGGGGTGGCAAACGATGGAGACGGGAAACCGGGCCGTCGCTGGTTGGTGCAGCGGGTCGGTCCTGGCTCCCTGCGCCTTCCGTATCGTGGTTGGCCGAGCGGGGCGGCCGAGCCCCAACCCCGATCCTTTATAAAGAGTGGGAGGGGGGATGGCGTCACGCATTCTTTCATCTTCTTCTTCCTTTAGCTTCTGCTCCTGCCTTCCATCCGTCATGGAGAGAGGGAATCCCGGTCCTTCAACAATGGCGGCGAGGGTCGCCACTCAACAACGCGTCCCTCCTTCTCCTGCGCCTGCGGTGGCAGAGCCAACCGCGAGGGGAAGGGCGAGGGGGCGAGGCCGTGGGCGAGGCCGGGGCGCTCGGGAAGAGGAGGACGGGGTGGCGCACCGGCCTCGCCTCCGCCATCAGCTCCTCCTCCAATGGAGGGCCATGTTGGGGATGATCCTTGTGAGTTCTTCGTCAGGCTGCGCCGGCCGCCGCGCCCTTGCCTTCGTCTTCCAACTCCTTTTGTGTGGGAGATGGATCTGGATCCGCTGGAGTCGTTGCGGCTGCACATGAGGGGCTGCGGGATCAGTGGCACGCGGGTCCGCATCGACTTCCCCGCCCCTCACGTGATGTATCTTCGTCAGGGATGGAAGACGTTTGCTCATATTCACCGCTTGATGGAGGGGCTCACTCTCCATTTTAAGCTGATGGAGGGTGGCCTTCTCTCCGTCAAAGTCTTCGGGCTCTTTGGGACCCGTGCAAGGTGCTGCGTGGAGAGCTCCTTTGATAGTGAAGACTCCTCCTTGGGCGGGAGTGACAAGGAGGACAGCGGCAGCGACGACGAGGGTAGTAGGCGGCAGGATGACGGGTCCGACTAGGTGTCGGGTGCCGCTCCGTGCGGCACCGGCGACCCCATCATCCGTGTCGCCGGCTCCTTGAACTTCTCGGGGTCGTTTCCTTGGGCGGCTGGCGTTGGGAGGCTGCAGAAGAGGAAGAGGGTGGGCGGCAAGGCCGTCAAGTCAGAGTACGCGGGCACCATTGCCTTCGACGCGTGCCGACGTCCTGCCGCCTCGTCTTCGAGCTCTGCTTCCGGTGCCGCCATCACCATCCAGCCTTTGGACGGCCACCAAGATGTTCTCTTGGTGTCTTCTTCCACCCGTAGCTCGCCTAGGCGCTCCTTTTGTCCCTTTCGCCTCCTTGACCTGCCTCCTGAGGAGAGGGACAAGAAACGGATTACGGGCACCTTATCTCTTTTTAGTTTGTAAGCCCTCGGGCCTTTGTTGAATTTAAAACTTGTAAACCCATCATTCATGTTTTTCATTCCCTATGGACTGTACCTGAGTGGAATGTTTTTTTAATGAAAAAGGGATGCTTGCCGGGTCATTTGTTTGCGGGTGGAACCCACGACAAGGAGTAAATCCTTGATATCTTCAAGATAAACATTTCCTTGCCCGGCAACAGGCCTTGCCGTCTCCCCACTTCGCTCGACCTTCCTCACGCCTTTGGCGGAGGCAGGGATGAGGCGGGTTCAGGCTCCTTGTTTCATCCCTTCGCTGCCGCGACTACGACCAAACTTGGCCCCAGGAACGAGCCCTAGGGCCTAGAGTTAGGGGAGCACGATAGCTTAGGGGAAAACGAGGTTTCACATACCTCAGTTGTCAGGACCCCGATTCCAAGTCACATCGATCTAGCCGGTAACACCTCATATCACTTTACCATGGATGGGACCGTTTGCGCCTTTTGGCTCACGTATATGATAGTGTCGCTAGCATCCATATGACAGAGAACCCGGGCCGACATGGCTAGTCGTGAACCCAAAGCGGCACTAACCCATGGGGACAGGCATACATGAATCAACTTCGAGCATGTCGGTCAGCAGCATGTGAATCCGGGCTGTAGCACTGGGCTAACAGGACTCCTGTAACCCGGGCTGTAGCAGGCTAGCCAGGACTCCGGATGTCACCGTGTGACATTTCCCCGAAGGGACAGACACAGGAACGAAGTGAAACACATGCCGGCCAGTCAAGTGTCCTGAGCAGTAGTGCTGGGCTAGCAGGACTCCGGTGAACCGGGCTGTAGCGGACTACTATGGCTCCTAGAAGCACAAGACTACATTTCCCCATAAGAGAGGCTGCCAAGGATAAACAACTAGATTGTCGGATCCCACACATACCAAGCATTTCAATCATACATATAATATGCTCGATATGTGTAAACACAACATGGCATCACAACATAACTCTACGACTCAAAGTATTAATTCATTAGGCTCCGAGGAGCGAGATATTACAAGCATGGATCTCATGATCCAACATACAGAGCATACAAGCAACAAGCACATGCGGAAGCTTAACTTGTCTGAGTACAGACAACTACAAATGAAGAAGGCTCATAAGCCTGACTATCTACAAGACCCTGCCGAGGGCACAAGATCGTAGCTGAGGTATCAAGCTAATGTAGAAGTCCACGCGGAACTACTAGCGAGACTGAAGTCTCTCTCTGCAAAACATAAATTAAGCAAACGTGAGTACAAAGGTACTCAGCAAGACTTACATCAGAACTAACTACATATGCATCGGTATCAACAAAGGGGGTGGTGGAATTTAACTGCAGCAAGCCAGCTTTGACTCAGTGGCTAACCTGAACTACGACTGCAAGTAACTCTTTTGAGGTGGCGCACATGAGTCCACAAATTCACCATACCAATACACCACTATGGATCTGCTCCCGTCTCCCTATGAGAACACCATCCATAGCACTCACGCTTATCTTGCGCATTTTAGAGTATCCACTTTCACTTGTCTATGAACTATGCAAGGGGTCCAAGTTTCCATTCCGAGGAATCCGGCTATTCGAATAGATAATGATAACCCTGCAGGGGTGTACTTCTGCACACACGCTCTCGCCACTTATCGCCCTGTACACGTCATGTACCTCGGCAACCTTCAACCGGAAACCGGGCGAGGGAGTCGGCCACGACCTGACTAACCAACAAGTCTCTAGTCCAGGTTTATCGCCTATTGGGGTTCCATCCGCAAGGAGATCCGGCTGGGGTGTCGCTCACGGCCCCAAACGATGTGTGCAGGGTTCCCAAGCCCACCATCCGGGTGCCACTTGGTACACCGTGCCACCATGCCTAGTCTGTCCCAAGCCCACCTGTACCGGGTGCCACTTGGTAGACTACTAACACTACCTACAAACACCAGAAACTAGTTGCAACTCCTGGACAGAGATCAAGTTGATTAATAAGTCGAGAGGGGCACTTAAGCATTCCAATGCGTGGTAGTAACTGTTCATTGATCACAAACACAGAACTCAGTTCCTGGGGACGGCTGCAATGAGACAACCCACCATGTACTCCTACATGGCCTCTCACCGCTACCTTTACCAAATCGTATTCACACACTTAGCTCACACACGGTAGGACATGTTCACACACCTCCGATTCATCTCCGATGAACCAGACCTGACTCAACTCTAAGCAGTAGCAGGCATGACAAACAAGCATGAATGAGTAGGCACATCAGGGCTCAAACAACTCCTACTCATGCTAGTGGGTTTCATCTATTTATTGTGGCAATGACAGGTCATGCAGAGGAAAAGGGGTTCAGCTACCGCAGCATGTAAGAGTTGAATCGATGTTGTCCTAATGCAGTAAAAGAGAGTAGGAGCGAGAGAGTGGGATTGTATCGGAATGAACAAGGGGTTTTGCTTGCCTGGCACTTCTGAAGATAATATAGCTCTTCATCGGTGTCATCGATCACATCGTCGGACACATCGTCGACTGAGAGGGGACGGTTACCGGCAAACAGAGAAGGGCACAATCAATGCAATGCAACAATATGATGCATGATAATGATATGGCAATATGCTATGATTTGAGCTAATCCATCTAGCTATGATTTAAATGAAGTTGGTTTGAGTACAAGATTCAAATTCCAACCCCATATATGATTATTTAAATGCCCTTTATTTGTTTTGTCCAAAACAGAGGACAAACATTGTTCAAACATGCATGAAAATGGTACAGATGGATTCCTTGAATTTTTCTGATCATTTTTCATATATAATTTATTTCATTTGGAGTTACGGTTGAATTTCTATGATTTTTAGAAGTTTTAACTATTTTCTGGAATTTCCTGCATATAAAAAAATTCCAGTAAATAATTATTGCGTCAGCATGACGTCAAGGTGACGTCAGCTGGTCAATTGGGCGCCTCCAGGTCAAACCTGACAGCCTGGGCCCACCGGATTTAATCTAATCCTAACCAGAAATAAAACTTGTGGTTAAATAACGTGCTGGGGTCCACTGCCAGTGACTGTGGTGGTTAATTAGTGGGTGAGTTAGGCCCTAATTACAAGGGCACGTCAGCGTCACCGGAGTTGTGCCGGCGGCGACAAAAACCGACGAAGGAGACGCCGTGGGAAGGCGCTACAGGGGGCGGTTTCGAGCGCGGTTTGACTCGTTGGAGCGCCCGTGACGCAGCGCGTCCAGCGGTGGCTGTGGCCGTGGCTGTGGTGGCCGGTAGCGGCAACTGCGGCGAGCGAGGCGGCGGCCGGAGCTCGGGACACACGGGCGTGGGATTTCAGCGCGAGCTTAGAGCAACGGCGTGGCGCGTTCGCTTCCTGGGGACGCGTTGAGCATGTTGGTGATGCTAGGGCGGGCGGGAGAGCGCACGAGCATGGAGCTCGTCGGCCATGGCGGCGGCCGGAGCTCGGAGCTCGCGGGCAAAGGTGCTATGGCACGGAAAGAGCAAAACGAGGGAGGGGGAGAGGGAAGGAGCTCACGGTGAACTCGATGGCGTCGTCAGCAAGGTCGGGGAAGCACCCAAAAGAGCGGGGCGGCGATGGGGATCTCCGGCGTCTAGGGTTGAAGAAGAAGACGGGGGAGCACTTGGGGCTTCCGGCATCACGTGGGTTGGTGGAGATGAAGAGGAAGGTGCGGTGGTTCTTCTGGAGGCATCGGCGAGGCTAGGGGTGGACGATGGCCGCGGTGGTTCTCGTCGGCGGTGGCGGGCGTGTTCAGTGAGGAGAACAGAGGAGGGGGGAGAGCGTTTGGGGGAGAGAGAAGGAGAGCCAGACTTCTCTGGGGGTCGCGTGGCATCGTCCGGACGCGTCGAGGAGGAGCCAGCCAGGCAGGGAGGGAGGAGGTGGCCGGGCGCGTGCCGGTGCGCGGTGGCCACACGCCTCGCGTCCTTTTGGCGCGAGGTGGGAGACGGTGGCGGCTCTGGTGGGCTAGGCCAGGTAAGTGGGCCACCAGGTGGGCTGCTCAGGTAACCTCAGGTGGGCTTTCTCTCTCTCTCTTTTTCTAGTTCTTTTCTGTTTTTCTATTTCTTCTGTAGTGTCAGGGCTTTAATGAAAATACTTATACACACTCAACAATCATGAAACTACTCATGATCACTGTTGGGAATATATCCTAAAGTAAACATTTTAGTTTATGATTATTTGAGCATTTAAAATATTTAATAGTATTTAAATGCCCAATGCAAATAGAGTATGATTTAATCCACAGCCCAAATATGTCATGGAAAAATGTGCATCACCTCTGGTTACTGTTTCCAGCATTTTCCAAGAATGATGAACATTTTTTGAAAGCCATTTGGATTTACTGGAAATATTTTGGTTGAACCTAGTGAATTCCTTTAATGGTAGGGTTTAGGCAATCCCCATTTCAAGTTTCTTTCAAAGTTTAAACATGATGCACACATGAAGTTACCCTAGTGCAATGCCAGAAGTTAGGGATGTGACATCAGTCCATAATGGAATGCATGATAAGGGATGAAGAACTTATCTGAAGCTGCAATCCCCGGCAACCCTGGTTCGCCGTGCGTGAATCTTTGCTCTTGCAGCCCCCGGCAATACTGGCTTGCCGGGGGCTAGATGCTGGTCTGTTCCTCTTTTTTTCCTCCCCAAGTGATTTGGCATGGATATCTGTGTGTCCTGTGAACCAAAGAAGACATAAGAAAGACAAAGAGACGCACACTCGACCTCTAAGCTAGGGGTTAGTCGCCGCTAAGCACTATCAACCCTAACCAAGGACGAGACTCGACCTAGTATGCAAGCTATAACTTAGGGCGCCAGCGCTTCATTTATTTATGCTCAGGGTCTACGCCTGGCTTTGTACAAAGGGTTACATGCGTCATCGGCAAGGCTCGTACAAAAGGTGGCTTGCCGGGGGGCCCGACAAGCCGCGCCTCACGGGTGAAACTTGCAAAGATGATCAATGTTCCAGGAGTTACTCACCGGAATGGCATCTTCGGTCTCCAGGCGGACTGCGCCGGGCCTGGTGACTCGTATTACGCGATAAAGGCCTTCCCACTTTGGCTTCAACTTGTTGGAATTCTTGGCCGATTGAACGCGCCGAAGAACAAGGTCGCCTTCCTCAAAGCTTCGTGCATGAACCTTGTGGCTATGGTAGCGGCGCAAGGTTTGCTGGTAGCGCGCTGCTCTCACAGCCGCCCAGAGACGATCTTCCTCAAGGAGCGTTGCGTCATCTTGCCGCAATTGCTCTTGCTCAAGCTCGTCATAAGCGAGTACTCGAGGTGACCCATATATGAGTTCCATGGGGAGAACTGCTTCTGCCCCGTATACCAGGGCAAAGGGTGTCTGGCCGGTGGCTCGATTTGGTGTCGCTCTGATTGACCAAAGAACCGCCGACAATTCATTAATCCAGCGCCTTCCACTCTTGTGCAGTCTGTCAAAGGTCTTTGTCCTCAGGCCTCACAGTACTTCAGCATTTGCCCTCTCAGCTTGACCATTGCTTCGTGGGTGAGCAACGGAAGCGAAATAGACCTTGCTGCCGAGGTCTTGAATATATTGCATGAAGGTGTGTGGCTTGTGAACTGCGTGCCGTTGTCGGTGATAACCCTATTGGGTACACCAAAATGGCACACCAGTCCTTTGAAGAACTTGATGGCTGACTGTGATGTGACCTTCCTCACTGCTTCCACTTCTGGCCACTTTGTGAACTTGTCGTTTGCAACGTATAAGTACTCAAAGCCCCCGACAGCGCGGGGGAAAGGGCCCAGTATGTCGAGCCCCCAGACCGAGAAAGGCCAGGAGAGAGGAATGGTTTGAAGGGCTTGAGCTAGCTGATGAAGCTTCTTTGAATGGAACTGACACGCTTCACACCTGGTGACTAGTGTCGTCGCATCCTGGAGGGCGGTGGGCCAGAAGAAGCCTTGCCGAAACGCTTTGCCGGCAAGGGCCCTTGACCCGATGTGGGATCCACATATGCCTCCATGTATCTCCGCCAACAGCCCAGTCCTTCCTCTCGAGGGATACACATCAATTTCATGCCGTTCGGCCTCTTTCTGTACAGGACGTCATCGACGAACTGGTACATAGTAGAGCGATGGGCTACTTTTTCCGCTTCTTCCTACTCCTCAGGAAGTTCCCCTGTTTGGAGGAATCGGACGGTATGTTGTGCCAACGCTGGAGCCTGGGGCTCGACGGCGAGGACTAAAGGCATTTCCTCTGCTATCGGAGCGGCTGTCTCCATGGCAAGAGCTTGATGCTCTGTCGGAGAGCCGTCCTGTGGCGGGCTCAGTGTCTCTGGCAACATCCTTGCCGGCGGCTTCGGGGAGCTCGGCGGGAAAGTACTTGCTGGGCCCTGATTTTCTCCTCTTGTTCTGCTCTGTTGATGGATCAACGGATGGCTGAGTTACCCAAAGCACAAAGGTACCTGGTTCCACAGGTAGCTTGAGGGTAGCGTGTTTTGACAGGTAATGGGCGATATCATTCTCCGCTCGGGGAACATATTCTGCCTGTATTCCGTCAAAACACTCTTCCAGCTTTCTCACTTCATCGACGTAGGCCTTCATCAACGGGCTCTGGTAATCCTTGTTGACTTGCTTGACGACAAGTTGTGAGTCGCCTCTGACGACGAGTTTCTTGATTCCGAGGTCCGCCGCGATCCTAAGACCGGCAAGCAGCCCTTCGTACTCAGCCGTATTGTTTTGTTCGCACTTCCCTGGGGAAGTGCATCTGGATCACGTACTTGAGGTGCTCTCCGGTGGGCGCGACACGTAGTACGCCAGCCCCGACGCCCTGTAAGGAGAAAGCACCATCAAAGTACATGATCCAGTCGCAACTTGCCTCCTTGCCGGGGAGAGCAGTCTCTTGGGTTTCTTCGTCAGGCGTCGCGGTCCATTCTGCAACGAACTCCGCCAGGACTTGGCTTTGAATCGTCGAGGTACTCTCAAACTTGAGGCCAAAGCTGGACAGTTCTAGTGCCCACTCTATGATCCTTCCCGTTGCGTCTGCATTGTGCAATATCCGTTGCAGAGGGAGGCAAGTGACAACAGTGATTTCGTGTGCCTGGAAGTAGTGACGCAGCTTCCTCGAGGCCATAAGAAGGCCGAAGAACAGTTTCTGCACACCGGAGTACCTCGATCTAGCCCCCTACAGGAGGGAACTAACAAAGTAGACCGGGTGCTGCATCATTTTCTTCTTCGGCGGCACTTCAATTGGCTGCGTCGTCTCGGCATCGGTGGCATCAGGCTCCGTCGCTGCCATTACCTCATCATCAATTTCTCTCTACGCCACTAGTGCGGCGCTGACCACCTGGTTCGTTGCTGCCAGGTACAGCAGCAACGGTTCCTGTGTCCTAGGCGCAACTAGTATTGGCGCGGAGGAGAGGTACCTCTTCAAATCTTGCAATGCTGCTTCGGCTTCTGGCGTCCACTCCATCGGGCCCACCTTTTTCAAAGTCTTGAAAAAGGGAAGGGCGCGCTTGGCGGACTTGGAAATGAACCTGCTCATGGCGGCAACGCAACCAGCAAGCCGACGCACATCCTTGACTCGCTTGGGCGCTTCAATCTGCTCTATAGCTTTGATCTTGTCCGGATTGGCCTCTATCCCCACGCTGTGACACAAAGAACCCGAGAAGCTTGCCAGACGGGACGCCGAAGACGCACTTCTCAGGGTTCAGCTTGAGATTGATCTTGCGTAGTTTTGCAAATGTTTCTTGTAAATCTGATATGAGGGTTGCCCTGTTCTTGGATATCATCCATATAAGCTTCCATATTTCTATGGAGTTGGGGTTCAAAACCAATCTGGACCGCCCATGCAAACGTTGAACCAGCACTCTTCAACCCGAAAGGCATCCGTATAAAGCAATACGTACCACATGGGGCGATGAATGCCGTTTTCTCTTCATCTTCCCTTGTCATGAAGATCTAGTGGTAGCCAGAGTAGGCATCGAGCAATGACAACAGATCACACCCAGCTGTGGAGTCAACAATCTGGTTGACGCGCGGCAACGGGAAGGGGTCTTTGGGACAAGCCTTATTAATATATGTGTAATCAATACACAGCCTCCACTTCCCATTTGCCTTGCGCACTACCACCGGATTGGCCAACCACGTTGGATGGAGCACTCCTCTTACCAAACCCGCTACTTCTAGTTTCTGGATCTCCTCTGTGATGAACTCTTGTCGTTCCAAAGCTTGCTTTCTGACCTTCTGCTTGACGGGCCGCGCATGAATACAGACAGCAAGGTGGTGCTCAATCACCTCCCTGGGAACGCCGGGGATGTCGGATGCTTGCCATGCAAACACATCGACATTCGCCCGCAGGAAGGTGACGAGCATGTCTTCCTATTTGTCGTCAAGGGTGGAGCTTATGGTAAAAGCTCCTACCGTGCCGTCCTCCTTGACAGAGACCTTCTTGGTTCCCGGCGGTGTGGCCCTAGACTTCTTGTTTCTGTCGGAAGAGCTCTCTGGCACGTCCTCGACGGGAGCGCTACACTCCGAAGAGGTGCGCTTGCCGGAGTGGGTGCCTGAGGTCTCACCGGTCTACTTCTTTTGCCTTCCCGGGGCTCCAGTGGCAGGAGCAAGCGCCGTAGCAGTGGCGGCTGCTGCAACTGCTTGTTGGTAGAGTTGGTCAGCGCAAATTAGCGCATCCTTCTTATCTGATGGGACGGTGATGATCGTTGTAACACCCTCGATGCGACTATATCTCCCACGTGTCGAGGCACGACTTAGAGAGATAATCGCATTGAAGGCATAAGTCGCAAGTGAGGCAATCTTCACACAACCCATGTACATATAAATATAAAGGGGAATAATAATAGTTGGCTTACACTCGCCACGTCACATCAAGGTACATAAATAGCATCCATCATACAAACACTCATGGCCCGACTACGACGCCAAAATAGAAAAGACCCCCCAACATGCGACTAATCCCTGAATCGAACCCCGAACAGGCACCACTACTGATCATCAGGAAAAGAAACATAGTATCGCTGAGAGTCCTCGTCGTACTCCCACTTCAGCTCGAACGCGCCATCCGGAGGAGTATCATCGGTCCCTGCATCAGGTGTAATAGTAATCTGTGAGCCACAGGGACTCAGCAATCTCGCACCCTCGCGATCAAGACTATTTAAGCTTAATAGGTAAGGAAGGGGTGATGTGAGTGGAGCTGCAGCAAGCGACTAGCATATATGGTGGCTAACCTATTCGCAAAGGAGAGCGAGAAGAGAAGGCAAAGCACGAGCGGAAACTAAATCGAGCAGACTACGCAAGCATAACTCCAACGCCGTGTCCACTTCCCGGACTCCGCCGAGAAGAGGCCATCACGGCAACACACACAGTTGATTCATTTTAATTAATTAAGTTCAAGTTATCTACAACCAGACATTAACAAATTCCCATCTGCCCATAACCGCGGGCACGGCTTTCGAAAGATCAATCCCTGCAGGGGGGTCCCAACTTAGCCCATAACAAGCTCTCACGGTCAACGAAGGAATAGACCTCCACCCAGGACCCACCGATCAGGCTCGGTATCCCGGTACAACAAGATGATTCGACAGGCCAAAACTAGTCCAGCAACACCGCCCGAATGCGCCGACAAATCCCGATAGGAGCTGCACATATCTCTTTCTCAGGGCACACTCAGATGAGCCAGACGTCGGGTAGGCCAGCCCAGGGTTGCCCCTGGTAGCCCCGGACATCGCTCGGTGGGACCAACACTCAGAGGAGCACTGGCCCGTGGGGGCTAAAATAAAGATGACCCTCGGGCTCCGGAAACCCAAGAGAAAGAAAAGGGGGTAGGTGACAAATGGTAAAACCAATGTTGGGCATTGCTGGAAAAGCTTTAATCAAGGCGAACTATCAAGGGGTTCCCATTATAGCCCAACCGCGTAAGGGACGCAACAAACCGGGAACATAACACCGATATGACGGAAACTAGGGCAGCAAGAGTGGAACAAAACACTAGGCGAGAGGCCGAGCCTTCCACCCTTAACCAAGTATATAGATGAGTAAAGATAACATAGCAATATAATGATATCCCAACAAGTAAATAAGTGTTCCAACAAGGAACTACTCCAATCTTCACCTGCAACTAACAACGCTATAAGAAGGGCTGAGCAAAGCGGTAACATAGCCAATCAATGGTTTGCTAGGACAAAGGTGGGTTAGAGGCTCAGTCATGGCAATTGGGAGGCTGACAAGCAAGTGGTAGGCATCGTAGCATTGGCAAAGCAAAAGAGCGAGCAAACTAGCATAGCAAAGATAGTAGTGATTTCAAGGGTGTGATCATCTTGCCTGCACAGTTGTCAGAATTGACTGGATCCTCAAAAGCAAACTCAACGGGCTCCTCGTTAGCGAACTCGTCTCCCGGCTCTACCCAACAACACAAACAAGCAACAAGGATACAATCAACCACGTGCAAGGGCAAGCGATAAGATGCAAAGATGATATGCTATGCGGGATGCGATGCGGGATGCAAGAACGCAACATGTAATAGGAAAAGCATGAACCTGGCCTCAACTTGGAAATCCAAGTGTGCCACTGGATAGAGGGGAAGAAATCCCCTGAAAACGATATAAAGATCATGGCAATCGGAGCTACGGTTAAGAAATGGCAAGCGATTTACTAAACGAACCGATCTGCGATTTACAGCAACATGCCTCCTAAATGCAACAAAATGAACATGCTACAGCCACCCAACATGAAAACAAATTACATGGCAGTGATGTACTCATCAAGCTTAACAAATCATCATGACTGAGGCATAGGCAAATTCATCCATAAGGGCTTCAAACAAGCATGGCAAAACTGAATAAGCAAAACAGATTTCAGACAGCGAAATTAACGCTAGTCTGAAATTTCAGACCACGATGCTCTCTTCGGAGCAGCAAAACAACAAGAAGGAAACCTGAACATGGCAAGTAAGAGCATTGCATGGAGCTACTCAACAAGCTTAACAAAACACTCAAAATGACCTGGGGCCAAAAGGGTTCACAAAATACTCTCCCGAGCACACGAACATCGATGAAACACAATCAGTTTTCAGACTTAGTGAAAACTGGGGCATGCTGAAATAATAACTCACGGAGGCATATAAACGAGCTCGATGCTCTCGCTATGGTGCAAGTCATGGCAAGGCAAGCATATATCCATTAAGAAGGCACAAAATTCTAGCTAGACATGGCAAGAACAATGGCATAGCATGCGTGGATCACTAGCAATCACACCGGCAAAATCGCAAAAGAGTTAACGATCTGCCCAAAACAGCAACTATCCAAAAGTTGAGCTCGATTGAGTCAACCTAGGATGCTCCAACATAACAATTAAAGACATGGATGGATTAATCATAACAAGCATAACAAATCACTCTTACTGATCAACCTCAAAAGAGGCACGGATCACTAGGAAACAAGCCGGACATATAGCATCGTGAACTAAAACGGCTCAGACTTAGTGAAAATCACTAAGTCCCTGAAATCTGTAATCTCAGGTAGCCCTCTTCGCAAGCTTGCACAAGACAACACACACATCCTAAAAATACATGGAAGGCACCTCTGGAAAGAAGACAACATACTTAACAATTCATCCCAAAGGGGCACAGGCATATCATGCACGGATTAAATATGGCAAAAATGACAAAAGTGCATGTTGGATTAACGGATCTGCAATTTAACTCAACATGCCTCCCTCCAACAGCATTTTAGGCAACAAGATGACCTCAAATGCAAATGATGCAATGGAATGAAATGATGTACTCGTCGAGACGAAGAATTTGACATATCATACGCCCAAATCGGAGCTACGGATGCAAAGTTATGGCAGGTCAAACATGAGCATATGGAGTAAAAAAAATCCCTGGGACTTAGAAAAAAAACGCAACCCTAGGGTTTACTGTAGCTGCGCGATCCGGATCCGGATCCGACGGCACTGTAGCTCGGACCCGAGCCCGGCGATGGCGGCGGCGGCGGATCCCGCCGGATCCGGCGAGGCCGCGGGGCGCCGGCGACGAGGGGAGGCCGGAGGGCGGCGGCGGCGTGCGGCGCGGCCGGGCGCGGACGCCGAGGCAAGGGCGGCGACGGCGCGGGGCCTGGGGCGGCGCCGGGCCCTCGCCGGCGAGGTCGCCGCGGTGGCTGACGGCGGAGCGGGCGAACGGCGGCGAGGCGGAGGGCGGCGCGGGTCGTCGGGCGGCGGGGAGACGACCGGGCGGCGCGCGGCCGCCGGATGGGCTTCGGGGGCCCTCCTCGGGCCCAGGCGGGCCGCGGCGCGGGAGGCGGTCGGCGGGACACGCGGCGCGCGCTGATTGGCCCGGGCGCGACGGCGATTTCGTCCGGCGGCGGGCGGACGCGTCCGGCGCGGAGAGAGATGAATTTTTAGGGTTTCGGAGGGGGAGAGATCCGAATTTCGGGGGGGTGTATATATAGGCATAGAGGGAGCTAGGAGAGTCCAAATGAGGTGCGGTTTTCGCCCACACGATCGTGATCGAACGACCGAGACGATGGAGCTGAGTTTGGTGGGTTTTTGGGCCAAAATGGAGGGGTGTTGGGCTGCACACACATGAGGCCTTTTCGGTCCCTCGGTTAACCGTTGGAGTATCAAACGGAGTCCAAATGACCCGAAACTTGATAGGCGGTCTACCGGTAGTAAACCAAGGCCACAAGGCAAGTCTCGGTCCAATCCGGAAATGTTTAATCCCCACACACGAAAGAAAGCTAGAAATGGCCACCGGAGGAGAACGAAGCGCCGGAATGCAAAACGGACAACGGGGAAAAATGCTCGAATGCATGAGACGAACATGTATGCAAATGCAATGCACGTGACAACATGATATGAGATGCACGAAAAACAAAACAACACACGGAGACAAAGACCCGAACCCGAGAATTAAACATAACTTAATGCCGGAAATGGCATGAGTCAGAGTACAATTGGGGAAGGTTACATATGGGGCGTTACAATCGTCACCGGCCCCGGCATCTTCAGGGTGTTGTAGGCGTAATGTGACGCCGCCATGTACTTGGCCAGCGCTGGGCGGCCAAGGATCCCGTTGTAAGGCAAGGGGATCTTGGCAACGTCGAACACAATCCTTTCTGTCCTATAGTTCAGATCGCTCCCAAAAGTCACGGGCAATGTGACCTTTCCCTTTGGTTGACTTCTTCCCGGGTTGACCCCCTGAAACGTGCCCGTCTCTTCGAGGTCTTCATCAGGAATCTTCAATTTCTCGATCACGGAAGGCGAGATTAAGTTCAGACCGCCCCGCCATCGACTAGCATCTTTGTCACCTTGAGGTTGCGTATTGTTGGTGAAACCAACAATGGCAACCACCCGACCGCAGTAGTGCGATCAGGGTGATCCTCAGTGTAAAAAATGATAGGTATGCTGGACCACTTCAGCGGCCTTTGGGCATCAAACGACGGTTCCGCCGCTGTAATCTCACGCGCCCACTGTTTAAGCTGGAAGTGAGAGGTATGCAGCATGGCGCCGCCATCGACGCACATGGCCTCTGTAGCTTTCTGAAATTCTTGGTCACCAGACCTCTTCGTGATCATCGTCTTCTAGCTTTTTGTCATGGCCCCGGGCCGGCCTCCCGCTACTGGAATCTGGCACTTTGCCATCTGCCATGGCAGATGGCAAAGGCATGGTCGGCGGATGGCAAAGGCTTTGCCATCTGCCAGTAGATGGCAAACAGTTTGTCTGAAACCCTGCCGGCAAAGGCTTCTTTGCCATCTGCTGGCTGATGGCAAAGAGCCTGTGGCTTTGCCATCTGCTGGCTGATGGCAAAGAGCCTGTGGCTTTGCCATCAGCTGGGAATGGCGAATCCTCTTAACGGGGTTAGCCCCGTTAGAAGGCTAACGGCATAGTTTGCCGTCAGCCAGCAGATGGCAAAGGCTGCAGGCTCTTTGCCGTCTGCCAGCAGATGGCAAAGTATGCATGCTCTTTGCCGTGTGCCAGCAGATGGCAAAGGCTGCATGCTTTGCTGTCTGCCAGCACATGGCAAAGAGCTTTGCCATCTGTTGGCAGATGGCAAAGAGCCCAAATAGGCTAGCCCAAAATTTACATGTAGATGACACGTGGCCTCTTTGCCATCTGCCAGGTTATGGCAAAGTGACTATATTGCCCCCATTTAATTTTGTTTTTTCTTATATCAATTCATTTTCATAGAAAATCAAACACAAATATATTTATATGACCAATATAGCATATTCAACACATATTACCAATAGTCATGAACACATATATCCAATACATGTTACCAATAGTAGCAAGTTTCATCCGTACATATACATAGTTTCATCAATATTACATAGTTTCATCCATAGGTAGCAAGTTTTACAAGGTTAAAACAAAAACTAAATACAAGCACTCCATCAACCCAAGCTTCCATGATCTTAAGCAAATCTGTAAAATGAGAAAGAAAAAAGTTAGAAGAAGAAGACTAGAAGAAGAAGATTATTATGATGCAACTAAAATGTGAAGATTATTATGATGCAACTTATATCTGTAAAATAGGTCATTTTGGAGCTAGCTAAGCATATTGAGTCATTTTGGAGGAAAAAATGCTAAGTATATGATTATGTCGCTAGTGTCCATATGGCAGAGAACCCGGGCCGACATGACTAGTCATAGAACCAAGGTGGCACAAATGTACAGGGACAGGCATACATGACCCAGCAATGCACGTGTCGGTCATCAGCGAGTGCAACCAAGTCGTAGCAAGCTACAAGGACTTCGGTGATACACCGCGTGACATTTCCCCGTAGGGACAGACACAGGAGCAAAGAAGGACACATGCCGGTCAATCCATGTGTTCTGGAGCAGTAGCGACCTACCATGGCTCGATGGAAGCACTAGGAGGCATTTCCCTGTATGGAAGGCTACCAAAGGCACACGACTAGGTGTCGAATCCCACACATACAATGCGTTTCAAACATACACACATTATTCACGATATGTGCAAATACAACATGGCATCACAACAAAACTCTATTAAGCAAAACACTTGGGAAACTTACCGTCATCATGGAGGTGTAGGTGTAGGTGTAGGACAGGTCGCGCCAGTGGCAGACAGAGAAGGATCGGTCGATGCTTGTCGGGAGTTATGCTGCACCAAAGATTATTTCTAATATATCGTTAGCATGATGCAACTCAAATGTGAAGACTAGTAATTAATGACCGTTCAAATGAAACTCACTGTGCCCGCCGGAGCAATGACTGGTATCGGCGTAGGGGTCTGGCCGTTCTTCTCGCACATGGACTGCACATTTGGTTTTGACGAGTCAATCATATCTATTTATATACAAAAAGTAATTGATGGGTTAATTAGAAGCAAGATAATTAGTCTAGAAAATTCTACATTAATTAGATAATTCAAGGTACATACTGTGAGCAAAATTAGCATCTGATGGCCTTAATTCGACACTACCCTCAATGTAAGTATCATGAGATAAATTGTCTGAAAACCTTAACAGTATCGTTCACACACATCCATACTTGTACATTGAGGAGACATTATTGACAAGATTTTTTTTTGCTTGAGATGTTTTTTAGATATCCAAAAGATGTTTAGCGAATAGGTGATGAATGCTATGAGTTTGATCACTTGGAACTCTTATTCAGAGCATTTATACATGAAGACAAGTTTAGGAACTGAAATTAATTCCCTAAAGTATGGCATCACCGTTTTTCCTTTCTTTCACATGGTACATAAGAGGAGAATATGCATCACAAATGAAACCATGGATTGCTCGCTAGATTACAGTACCGATGGATATATGTCTGTACATGGAATTTTGTACTCGCTCGAAACAGTATATCGATATTATAAATTTATGAGTGATGTTGTGGTTCATGTACAAACTAGCTGATACATTGTTTCTGTGACTTTAGGTTTTGATTAGAAAAAAAGGACGAGGTCCACAAGAACATGATTGTGCTGCTGAATTGAGGAGCATCGTGAGTGATTAATCAAGATGCCATAAGCATACCCATCAGAAATATGCCCGCTGAGCAATAACATGGTTACAGCTTATGTCTACATTAACTGAATAAATGGTTTATCCCACTGATGGTCCGTCATGATTTCGTGAACAGTGTTTTGAGAATTTTGTAACACTCATATATACTCACTTTTTCATCAAAATGGCTGCACCACATGACTACAGGACACACCAACAGAGTAATCCACATGACCTGTTCAGTAGCCCTATCTTCAGTTAGCACGATCCACAAGATTATATTTCAAACTTCTTAAAATTAGGAATTTCTCTTTTTCACGAAACATTGGCATCATAAGTCTTTCAAGATTACATGTATCTCTTTAGGCACAGATGACGAACACGCGTACTACAAGAAAATAGTAGCTTCTCAAAATGATTTGTCAAACACCGAACAAAAGTACAAAATAGGTATAGCCTTTGTAGACCATAATGTGCAGACATTCCAGATGTACTGAACCAGTGACATGTATATGCGTACTTGCATGCATAATTTCATAGTTTCAATTAAAAAAAATACAATCAGTCTGATCTAAGATTTTTACTTAAGCATCATGACACCTGAGATATACATGTGATACATAACACATTTATGCTTTAAGTAAAACAAATAGGAACAAGTCTTAGTTTGAGCTTTATTTTTCAACTTCAAATGAACATAAAAAAATTGATAAGCTAAAAGATTGTTGTGCTATATTCACACATGTTTATATTTTCTTCTCAATAAAATGGAATACAGGCCGAACCTACTACCAAATGAACAACTCTTACTAAATGAACACAGTGTATTGCTACTTATTTAACCAATATGTTGTACTAAAACCTTCATCAATTTTCCATATTTCAACAGTAGAATTTAGTAGGTACAAAATTTACAATGATTGTCAACTAAATCTATTATTGGATTTACAATGCAATTTTAATATAAGTAAATAAGTACTTTAGGTGTTGCTCGCACAACTATGTTCGCAAAAGAATTAAATTTTTAAAAGTCACCACACTTGGTTATAATTTTTCTTTAGACTAATAAAATAATATTACATCTTTCGCAAATTAGTTGACTTAGTATGTTCTATTAATTAAACTGCATCATCAGAAAGAGAGACAAATGTCAGGCGGTCAGTACACATATGATAGTAGTGCATTGCAAGGGAGCAGAATCCTCAAGCTGATATCATTCAGAGCAGAGTTCAGTCAATCTGTAGCCAGTACTAAGCACAGATCTAGAGTGTGGACACTAGCATCCTCTAAAATTCCAAATTTTCTCTCAAATCCAGCGAGAGGTAACTTGGATCTATTGGAAATTCTACTGGAAATCACACATTTCGTTCAGATCGGGCCACAGAACCCAAACCCCCACCAAAATCTCATCTTTTGTGCTGAGTACCGTACCTTGCGGATGGCGTCGCAGCCGGCGGTGTTGTCCTCGGGGATCTCCTCGATCTGGACGCACGTCCTCGCCGGCTTCTTCTTCTTCTTGTCATCCTCCTTGTCCTTGGCGGCAGCCTTGATCTTCTTGGGCTTCTCCGGCCTGCGCTCCTCGACCTCCAGCTCATCCTCGTCGTCGTCGGAGGCGGTGAAGTCCTCCTCCCAGGTGTAGGCATGCGACCATGGCTCGAGCGAGCCTTTGCCCTTGATCTCGGTGCCCCACTTGGTCTTGGTCTTGCCTCCGACGCCGCCCTTGGACTTGGCCTCCCACCTCCACTTGCGGTCGAATCCGTCGTCGCTGGGGAAGGCGAGCTCCGACTCCCACTTGAGTGCCTGGCCCCTGCCGCACGGCTTCTCCTTCGCTGTCCACTTAACCTTCCGGCCGCTGGGCTCCGTGGCCGCGTAGGTGTACTTGCGGCGCGCCGGCTGCGGGGCGGCCGCGCGGGCCGCGAGCTCGAGCGCGGCGACGCGGTCGGTCAGGTCATGCAGGAGGAAGGCGTGCGGGGAGGGGATGGGGGGCGGGGCGAAGAAGGGGTCGGCGGGGACGTAGAGGTCGAGGAGGTCGGGTGGTGGGGGAAGGCGAAGGGCGATGGGGATGGGGGTGGCAGGAAGGGGCAGGAGGCGGAGAGGGAGGAGGTAGGTGGTGGTGTGTGGATGAGATGCGAACGTTGTTTTTTTACCTAGATGGGTGGGGAGAGAGGGAGGGGATAACCCCATAGTTTTTTTTACGTGGAAAAAAATAACCCCATCTATTTGCCATCTGCCAGCAGATGGCAAAGAATCTTTGCCGTCTGTTGGCAGATGGCAAAGAGGTGGGGCTGGTACGCCGTTACATGGTTGACGGCCATAGGATTTGCCAACCTCTTTGCCATCTGCTGGTAGATGGCAAAGATTATTTGCCATCCACTAGCAGATGGCAAAGAATTGGGTGAAGGCAACCATGTTCTTTGCCGTCTGTCAGTTCTTTGCCATCTATTTTTTATAAGCAGATGGCAAAGACGTTCTTTGCCATCAGCTGGCAGATGGCAAAGAGCTGGCTGATGGCAAATTCCCTATTTCCAGTAGTGTCCCCTACTGTTTATCTTTGCCGTGACGGCCCGCCTGGCCGTCACGCTTCTAGCCGGACCCCTCAGGACCGTCCTGGCCTTTCTCCTTGTCCCGCCTCTCATATTCAGCCCTCTGCTTCTCAGCAAGGAGCTCAACCTGTCGGCAGTTCTGGAGATCATGGCCTTTGGTGCGATGGATCTTGCAGTATTTCTTGTCGGAGTTTCCTGGCTTCTCGGCAGTCGCCAAGGCCCGACAGGCGACACATTCGGCAATTTCCTTGCCGGGGTCATCTGCCTTGGTTTTCTTGGCAGAGCCGGCATCGTCAGATCCCTCAACGGCAAGCACAGTTTACCTTTGCGCTTCCCGTTGTGGCGTCGGCCTTTCTTCGCCGCGGCGGCAGTAGCCTCATCTGAGGAGTCGGTTTCCACGCCGGCATCTTCGCCGGGGTACTTCCTTCCCTCTTCAGCTTGGGCACATCTGTCAGCAAGAACATAGAGTTCTGCCACATCTTTTTCACCTTGTTCATTGCCAGTTCTTCGCGCATCTTGCGGTTACGCACGTTCTGATCGAACGCGCTGATGATGGCGGCAGGGTGAACATCAGGGATATTGTACTGTACCCGGCTGAACCTCTGTATATACTTGTGCAGACTCTCGCCTCCCTTCTAGGGAATGACATGCAGGTCGCTTGCTTGGCCATGGGCTTGGTGACCTCCAGTAAAGGCGCCCACAAACTCATGGCACAAATCCGACCAGGAGGAAATAGAGTCCACCAGCAAGTGCATCAACCACGACATGGCATTGGGTTTCAGAGCCAATGGAAAGTAATTCACAAGCACCTTATCGTCGCGGGCTCCGGCGGCTTGCATCGCGATGGTGTAGATGCTGAGGAACTCAGACGGGTGAGTCTTGCCGTTGTACTTTTCGCCAATGTCAGGTTTGAAGGTGCGGTGAGTGGGCCACTGGAATTGCCACAGCTCACGGGTAAAAGCCGGACAGCCTACCTCGTAAGGTAGGCCTCTAGGGCTCTCCGGGGCCGGGTGGTTCACAGCAGGCCCTGCTCGCCTGTCTGACTGGTGGCGCGCTCCGCGCCGGTGCTCGATAGTGGTTCGAGCGTCTTCATGGGCTCGTTCTCGAAGAACTTGGCGCTGGTCACAGTGGGTCCGCGGGTCAGACGATGCTGTGGAGATGTCGTCGCCCGCGACGTCGCGACGAGCCAGCCTCCGCGGTACCGGAAGGGGAAGAGGTGAATGCACCGTGGTCGCGGCGCCGCCGGCTTTTCCGCCACTGGTCCGCGGGACTCCATCGGAGCGTCCACCCGGGGGCCCCATCGGACTTGGTTCGCCTTTGTTGGCCACCACAACAAGGCTTCGGATAGTGGCTCTCCATTCATCAAGTTTCCCCATAGTGGGAGGAAAGTCGAGGAGCAACTGCGCGCGCGCCAGGGCCTCTGCTGGCGTCGGTGGCAGCGAAACCTACACGGATCGCGACGCGCTTCGACTTCTGACCATGTTAGCAGGAGCTCTATCATGACCCCACGGTCGCATGCCGTTTTCACCAGCGCCTCGGCGAGTGGGCAGGTCTTCTACATCCCGGGAGTGGCGCTCGGGGCTCTTCCCGCGGCGACGCCCGGGATCTTCGACGTGATTACGCCGTTCGGCGCGCGCTGCCTGGGAGGAGCGTGTTGTTGGCGCCGGCGTGGGAGTCTTGGAGGCCCTTGCGTCGCCTTCGGGCGGGGCGGCGATGACCTTGGAAGGCCCCGCTCCACCCGTGAAGGGCTTGGCTCCGCCTTTGGATTTGGCGATGTGTGGCCCATTACCAGGCGCACAAACATCACTTCCTCCCAAACTCCGGCTGCTGGGATGGTGTTGGTGTTCGCGAGCAGCGCCCCGGGTCCTTTCTGCGACCGGTCCGCTGCTCACCCGCGTCCGGACGGGCCGTCCGGCTTCCGACTGGCCAACCGCCACCGTCGTCTTCTTCTTGGGCGCCATGATGATGAAGAAGCGCCGAACTAACTGCTAAAGACGATTCTCACAACTGCGCCCCCTACCTGGCACGCCAAAGATGTCGGTGGGAACGACACCTATGGGATCACAAGAATCCCTACTGTGGTTAGCGGGGCGCGGGGTCGTGAGAAGAGCGGATCAAACATGTAGCACATGGTTCGTTTATCCAGGTTCGGGCTGCGAGGATGCGTAAAACCCTACTCCTGCTTTGGTGGAGTGTATATCTGTGTTCTTGAGCTAGCTATTGGGCGTGAGGAGCTCCAAAAAGCCGAATCCTTCCTATGGTCGCCTCGGGCCTCCTTTTATAGAAAAAAGGGGCTGCCACAGTGGCACACAGGAGGTGGAAAGGGTACGGTGCTGCGAGGTTATCCCTCGCATCACATGACAAGGCGCATTTAATGCGTCTTGCTTAGGTGTCCTTGCTTTATCGGGGACGGGGGAGAAACCTGTCTCGTCCGTCGCCGCTCCTTCTTGTGTCGACACGTGCCCTGGCCAACGACGCCTGCGATGCCATGCAGTTAGGCAGGCAGCTGAGGTGGCGCAGTGGTGGGTCTTCACGAAGATCTGCATGCCGCCACGCAGGTGCCTGCCCAGCTGGTTGGGTCGGCAGCTGCATGCATGCGGTGGTGGAGGTTTAGTCGGCGTGGGCCTGATGGTGGCCCTGCGGGTGTCCTCGGCAAGGGCCTTGCTGGGGCCCGGCAAGGCTCTTGCCGAGGCGCCTGCTGTCATCCCTAGCAAGGCGCTTGCCGGGGCCTTGTGGTCTTCCTCGGCTGGGATCCCACCAAGGGTTGTCATCTCCTTAGTGCGTATCTGATCTTGAATGTCTTCACAAAGATCCGCATGCCGCCACGGGGATGTCTCCCGAATCGTTGCCCTTTGGGGGCAGTGGACTCAAGGGTGATTTGCTCCATTGGCGTGGGACGAGTCATCGCGGCAAGGGTCTTGCCGGGGCTGCTTGAACTGTCTCCCGTCAAGGATCTTACCGGGGGAGTCCGCTTCGTCCCCTTTGCTCTTTGTGGTCTTGGCCTTGGCGTCGTTCTAGTTCTCTTGAGCTTCGGTCTTACCCTGGCTCACCTCCCTTGCCTTGCTTGGTGTGGTGGCATCCGCGGCTCAGACTGCCCGTGCATAGTTATAGGGGTACAAAAAGTGTACCCTCTTTTTGTACACCGACATAATACAAACTGGATAGCAAGTTGCATCCATAAAAGGAACAAGTTTGTGATGAATGGAAGGCAAGAAGGTGGTCGATGATAACACAAATCATGGAGGTCAAGGATGGTATTTCTCGTCATGAATTCAATTGTTATCCTGGAAGAGCTCAGAATGCTGATGATGATCACGACACATTTGTCGAGAGATTTCATGACGATGTAATCGATCGACGATGACATCAAGTCAAACGAATTATGAAGCGAAAGGTTATTGGAACCATAGGTAGGACACAAACTCGGAATCAAGTTTTTTGTTCAAGGAGAAATTATATGATGAGGATGATCGATGTAAGATTAGCTCACCCTTGAACGTTTTGCTTTGGGATTAAGGACCGGGTAGCACCGTTAAAATTGGCATGATAGTGACATAGCCGGAAGGCTAGGAATGACGTGATTGAGTTCATACTCGAAAGTAATGAAGGTTACCAAGATTTGTTTAATTGTGGTGCGGACTCGATTCATTTATCGATATCTTTGAGTGTTTAATAACTCATAGCTCGTGAAAAAAAATTGGAATCTATGAGAATGTAGTACTTGATGAAGAAATCATAAGAAGTTATGCAGTTCCGTGATAATCTTGAGACACCAGGGGGTAATACTCGACCACAGATCAAAGTAGAGGTTGGACTTGGGTATTGCTCTGCGGAAGACAAGTGCTTAAACTTGCACGAGAAATGGTATTTAAAGGAGAACATGGTCGGAACCATGATTGCAAAGGATCAATTCACTGATACCAAAATATATTATATCAGGGAAATAGTTATTATTACAAGAAGCTTCCATGATAGGATCTACATCGTGTCCATGGGTATGAACGCAAAGTTCAAGGTCGACTCCCACTTCCTCAATGAATAACCTTTCATTCACTTCTCGCTCTTATTAAAAATGAATTGATTATGGAAACCTACCTGGGGAATTAACAGAGGAGTATGACGTGTGAAAACTTTCGGGTTCACACAGATTAAGAAAGGCATAGGTTCAACCATTGGGGTATCTTAGGAACATATACCACAATCTTTTTGAAGTAATTAATCAAAGCTCGAAAGTAGAGCATGGTCTAGAAAGCGGAGGATACAATTTATGAAAGGCATTATGTATCCGAGGAAAGGCTCACAAGGTTATTGAATATGGAGGATGGTGTCGCATAAAATCCAACAAATTATCTGGTGGTCCAAAGGGATCTGATGTGAGCATCGGTACTCAACCAGAAGAAGAAAGAATGCAAGGACATCAGATTATTGATACAACTGTCTAATCCAAGCTCAAATGTAATGGAGTTATGATTTCCAAATTAAGGGCTCCGAAACAAACACTCTAATTAAGGATGGATAAGTTGAGTAGACTTAGGGGTACAGTCAATGGTAATTTGATGGGTCAGTAACCATCCCATGTTCAAAATGACATCTGATCCGGAAAGATAATTTAAAAGGATCAACCGATGATTGTGTGCCTTCGCACTCATGTTGAATCAATAGGATCAAAAGGGCGGTGTCAAAGGAGACTAATGAATATTGCCAGCCATCTGGAATGGATCCATAATGCAAGCAGTCAAGTATTTGTAGAGCAACAAGCTGCTAAGGATTTTCAGAAGATTGAATAGTATTTCGAAGAATTTTGTGAAACACCTGAACAAGTGGGGATGAGCATATACTCGGTAAGTGCAAGGAATTATCCGTAGGGGAATTCATGTGGCAAATAACTATAAGGCATTAAGCACAAAGTTTTCTCGGAGCAATAGCGAGAATTTCGAGGTATCTTGTAATAACAATATCATCTGGGAACAAAAGTAAGAACGACAGGTGTATGTATTTATCCATAGGGATATTTTGGTTGTAGGGAATTGCAAAAGCATCGGGCACAAAGTCTTGAGAAAACATCATAGAGTATCTTTGGAATCTTCTGGTGCGACAGGCGATCATCTGTAATAAGGGCTCTCCGGGAGGAGTAGTTTTGAGAACCTAAAGTCAGATTAAAAAAAATCATTTAACTCGAATAGAAGAGAGATCAGAATCCCAGAGTATAGACGAGGAATAAAAGATCCTAATACCACCCAATGGCGACGTGGGCCCGTAAGACACACATCCATGTTAGTAAAATTTTTGCAATGACTAGGCTCGACTTCGACCAAAGAGTGTGGAAGGGGGATTTCTATAGGCAGTTGGATCTGATACCAACTTGTGATGCCCTCGATTCAATCGTACACTAATCATACACGCAAACATGTATGATCAAGATCAGGGACTCACGTGAAGATATCACGACACAACTCTAAAAATAAAATAAGTCATACAAGTATCAAAATACAAGCCAGGGGCCTCGAGGGCTCGAATACAAGTGCTCGATCGTAGACGAGTCAGCAGAAGCAACAATATCTGTGTATAGACATAAGTTAAACAAGTTGCCATAAGATGGCTAGCACAAAATGGGATACAGATCCAAAGAGGCGCATGCCTCCTGCCTGGGATCCTCTGAAACTACTCCTGGTTGTCGTCGACAGCCTACATGTAGTAGTAGGCACCCTCGGTGTAGCAGGAGTCATTGAAGGTGGCCTCTGACTCCTGGGATCCAGAATCTGGTTGCGACAACGGAGAAGAATGGAAAGGGGGGAAAGAGGGACAAAAGCAACCATGGGTACTCGTCCAAAGTACTCGCAAGAAAGGATCTACACTATATATGCATGGGTATCTGTGTAAAGGGGCAATATCGGTGGACTGAATTGCAGAATGCCAGAATAAAAGGGGGTAGCTAGTCCTGTCGAAGACTACACTTCTGGCAGCCTCCATCTTGCAGCATGTAGAAGAGAGTGGATGGTAAGTTAACCAAGTATCATCGCATAGCATGATCCCACCTGACGATCCTCTCCTTGTCGCCCTGTTAGAGAGCGATCACTGGGTTGTATCGGGCACTTGAAAGGGTGTGTTTTATTAAGTATCCGGTTCTAGTTGTCATAAGGTCAAGGTACAACTCCGCATCGTCCTTTTACCGAGAGACATGACTATTCAAATAGATAAACTTCCCTGCAGGAATGCACCACATTTCCCAACATGCTCGATCCATCTAGCCAGACACACATTCCTGGGTCATGCCCGGCCTCGGATGATCAACACGTCGCAGCCCCACCTAGGCACAACAGAGAGGTCAGCACGCCGGTCTAAATCCTATCTGCGCAGAGGTCTGCGCCCATCGCCCATTGCACACCTGCACTTTGCGTGGGCGGCCGGTGAGCAGACCTAGCAACCTCTATTACAAAGGAAGTTGCATTACGCGGTCCAACCCAGCGCGCGCCGCTCAGTCGCTGACGTCAAGAAGGGTTCGGCTGATACCACGACGTCGGGTGCGCATAACTATTCGCGCGTAGTTGGTTAGTGAGGGAGTCCTGGACTAAGGGGTCCTCGGACGTCCGGTCTGTTATCCATGGGCCGGACTAATGGGCTGTGAAGACATGAAGACCGAAGACTGCACCATGTCCGGACTGGACTCTACTTGGCGTGGAAGGCAAGCTTGGCGACCGAAGATTCCTTTTTATGTAGCCGACTCCATGTAAACCCTAGATCTCCTCGATGCCTATATATATAAACCGAAGGGGATAGTCCGGAATGGACGACGCATGTACTCATTGCCATATTCATAGGCTAGACTTGTAGGGTTTAGCCATTACGATCTCGTGGTAGATTAACTCTTGTAATACTCATATTCATCAAGATCAATCAAGCAGGAAGTAGGGTATTACCTCCATAGAGAGGGCCCGAACCTGGGTAAACATCGTGTCCCCTGTCTCATGTTACCATCAATCCTAGACGCACAGTTCGGGACCCCCTACCCAAGATCCGCCAGTTTTGACACCGACATTGTTGCTTTCATTGTGAGTTCCACTGTGCCGTCGACAAGAGGCTCGATGGCCCCTTCAATCATCGGACAGATCTTCCTTCCCGGACAGATCTTCGTATTCGGCGGCTTTGTACTGCGGGCCAACTCACTTGGACATCTGGAGCACGTCGGCAGCTATGCCCCCGGCCATCAGGTCAGTTTCGGAAGCTTGAACTACATCACGGATATCCATGGAGACTTGATCTTCAAGGGATTCGAGCCTGCGGCGATCGCTCCCCCTTATCCCGATGAACGTGACTTAAATCTGTCATTGGATCACACCCAGGAGATGGTTCCTGCGGCTGCAACGACCTTAGAGCCAAAGCAGACCGAGCCATCCGAAGCCTCACAGTCCACGGTGTTGGAGCCGCACGTGGACTCGATGCCCTGTGATATTCGCTTTAACGGAACTTTGGACTCGTCTCCGGCCACAAGTTCCGGACTGTGTACACATGCGGTCACCGAGCTAGATCGGTTATCGATCCTCAAGTTCAGCGCCACTGACGTGTTCCAACACTCACCTTTGGGTGACGTCCTACAATCTTTAAAGAATTTGTCCTTGGAAAAGGACTCACAACCGAACTATGGCTGGTTCGAGCTAGAGACAGATGATGAGGAATTTCGCTTCCCACCTGCAACCCACTTCATAGCCACCGTCGATGACTTAACCGACGTGCTTGACTATGGTTCGGAAGACATCGACGGTATGGACGATGATGCCGACAAGGAGCAAGGCCAAGACCCGCCATTCACTGGACGCTAGACGACCACCTCTTCATACGACGTGTACATGGTTGATTCACCTAAGGGATCCGGCGACGACAAAGAAGAGCCGGATACGAACAAAACCTCCGAGACACAGTCCAAGTGCCGGCGGCCCAAACGCCACCCTAAGCCCCGTCTCTCAAAGGACGACAACACTGGCACCGGAGAAAATAGTACTCCGGGCGACGCCGAAAACAGCGAAGACCCAGCTAGGGCTACATCAGAACAGGAACACGACATCAGGCAAGACAACACTGACGAGGATGACCCGGAGGATGATAGTTACCATCCTCCCTCCGAGGAGGATACAAGCCTCGGCAACAAAGACTTCATCGTGCCTGAGGACCCTCTTGATCAGGAGCGCTTTAAGCTTCAGCTCATAGCCACTGCAAGGAGCCTGAAAAAGAGACAACATCAGCTTCAAGCTGAACAAGACCTGCTCGTCGACAGATGGACTGACGTCCTGACAGCCGAGGAATATGGCCTCAACCGCCTAGCCAAGAGCTACCCGAAACGCAAACTGCTACCTCAATTCGATGAGGAAGTGCCGGAGCATATATCTCCCTCGCGCAATGCGGATCAACCACCACATGGTCGGGACAGGGCGGCGGAACGGCCACCCCACGGTCGAGATAAAGCGGCAACTCAGGCCGAACAACAGACGGCCCCACCACCCTGTCAAAATAGGGACAGAAGAGTACGGAGTCATACGTACGACCTCTGACAAACCCTGGATAGTAAAGCAGGACACACAAGACCGATCTATGGATCGCGAGGATGTGCCTGGAGGTGTGACGATGGCTACGTATTGGGACGTGACAAACCTAACCACGCTTGAGCCGAATGCCGCAGACGGACTCCTTCAGAGCTCTGCCATGATGCGACCCGATACAAAGGCGCCGCACACCCGATCTGCTTCACAGATGAAATACTGGATCACGAATTCCCCGAGGGGTTCAAGCCCGTCAATATCGAATCATACGACGGCACAACCGATCATGCAGTATGGATTGAGGATTTCATCCTCCAGATCCACATGGCCCGAGGAAACGACCTCCACGCCATCAAACACCTCCCATTAAAGCTCAAAGGTCCAGCTCGGCACTGGTTAAATAGCCTGCCTGAGAACTCCATCGGTAGCTGGGAAGACTTGGAAGAGGCATTCCTCGACAACTTCCAAGGAACTTATGTCCGGCCACTAGACGCCGATGACCTAAGCCACAGAGTTCAACAACCTGGAGAATCAACCAGAAAATTCTGGACTAGGTTCCTAACCAAGAAGAACCATTGACTGTCCGGATGCCAAAGCCCTAGCCACCTTCAAACCCAACATCCGTGACGAATGGCTAGCACGCCACCTCGGACAAGAAAAACGAAGTCAATGGGAGCCCTTACGGCACTCATGACCCGCTTTTGTGCACGCGAGGACAGCTGGCTGGCTCGTAGCAAAAACACAGCCTGCGAGGCAGGCCCCACCGAGGCCAAGAACAGCACCGGCAAGCTCCGGCGCAATAGACACAAACACCGAAGCAATGGCGACAACACCGAGGACACCACAATCAACGCCAGATTCACTAGCTCCAAGTCCGGCCAACGGAAGAAACCCTACAAAATAAATAACGAAGGACCTTCCAGCCTGGACCGCATAATCGACCCTCCGTGCCAAATTCACGGCACCCCGGATAAGCAAGCCAATCATACCAACAGCGATTGTTGGGTCTTCAAGCAGGTTGGCAAGTTGAATGCCAAAAACAAGGAAAAGGGATCAGAAAGTGAGGACGATGATGAAGAGCCCCGGCAGCTGAACACCAGGGGACAGAAGAAATCGCCCCCCCCCCCAAGTCAAAACGGTGAATCATCATATACGCCACGCACATCCCAAGAAAGGAGCGCAAATGAGCACTGAGGGACGTCTACACGGTAGATCCAGTCGCCCCCAAGTTCAATCCATGGTCGTCATTTCCGATCACCTTTAATCGACGAGACCATCCGACTAGTATCCGCCACGGCAGTTCGGCCGCACTCGTCCTTGACCCAATCATCGACGGATTCCACCTCACACGAGTCCTGATGGATGGTGGAAGCAGCTTCAATTTGCTGTACCAGGATGCAATACGGAAGATTGGCATTAATCCCTCACGAATCAAACCAACAAAGACTACCTTTAAAGGAGTCATACCAGGTGTAGAGGCCCAGTGTACGGGCTCAATCACACTAGAGGTGGTCTTCGGTTCTCCGGACAACTTCCGTAGTGAAGAATTAATCTTCGATCTCGTCCCCTTCCGCAGGGGCTACGATGCACTGCTCGGATGAACCGTGTTTTCTAGATTTAACGCAGTGCCACACTATGCTTATCTCAAGCTCAAGATGCCCGGCCCATGCGGCGTCATAACAGTCAATGGCAACACAGAACGCTCCCTCCGAACAGAGGAGCAAACCGCCGCCCTGGCAGCAGAAGTACAGAACGGCCTTCTCAAGCACTATTGTAATCTAGCTGCCGAGCCCCTGGACACAATCAAGAGGGTCCGGACTACACTGTAATAGGACAGCGCGGCTCGTTAAGAGCTCAACTAGCAATTTGGCCTGCGTCCCGGCCCCAATGAGGCAGTGGCATTCGTACCACGCGTAAAAAATTACGCACTCAAAGTTCCATGGACATCGACGGAGGCACGAGATAACCCCGGGGCTACAATTCGGCAAAACCGATCCCGGACACACATACTTTTACTTATTTTTCTCATTACAGGCACCTTTTTTTCATAGGCCTGATAATCAAGTCCTCTAGAAGGACTGGGACGCAACAGAGGCAAGCAACACAGGTGTGTAGGGTAATCTTTATACGTTCTTCTTGACGGTACTCACACTTCTTTCTCAGGACCCGCACGCTGCGCCATACCGGTTCCAGCATGTTAAATGGCCGGATACTTCTAGCACCATCTGTACAAGATACACCTTGACGTATCCATCCAGTTATGATAAAAATGGTTCGTGGCCCAGTCTCTGTGTTTTTCACTTCTTACTTTGTTTTATTTCGATCTACCTATCTGCTGCATCGACACTCTTTTATGTTTCATATTTGCCAGGGGCTACCTATCGCCCCACAATACGGCATCACAGTCCGAACACTTCTTATATATAAGTTTCGCACCCCTAATTTAGCATTATATGCATTGGCTCTGAATCATGTCTTTGGTCAATAGTTGGGTTGCCCGGGTCCTGTGCTTGCTACAATATGTTCCCCTCCATCGGCTAGGGTAGTAAAGGGAGAACTACTGCGATTGTGCCCTGGTTTGGACCGGATGAGCACCTTAGTAGAGAAAGCCGAAAACTGACTGTCATGATACGGCAAGAGCCGGTCAGCTACTCGAGGGTTACAAATCGTTGGAGACTTTATCCGCATTATGCGAAAGATCGGTACTTCCCGATCAGATGATGACAACACCCTAGCTTGAACCAGGGGCTGCACCCATGCTTTATTATAAAACTCCTATGGCTAATTGAGGGCGTTTAAGCCGTATAGTCTGATTTCCTTGTTCGTTGCGCTAAAAACTCCTTCAAGGACCATGTAATTGGATCAAGATTGTTTAGATTCCATCCAGAACACCTCCATACTATCTACATGATGGCATAAGCCGACGACTGCCAACCCTCAGATTACATATAACACAACCGCACAGGAGGAAACAATCAAAGCATAACAAAATTGCATTAACAAAACAGGCTTTGTTACTCATAATACAAGGCAAAGGCAACATTAATACATTCATTCAAACACAATGTCCTATGAACATTGTGCTGCCGCAAGGCGAGACCCTTCCAGGACATCCGCAAAATACCGTTCCGATGTACGGTGCTCCTTGCCCTCTGGTGGCCCCCTGGTCACCTCGACAATGTCCATCTTCACCCACCACATCTTGCAATGAGCGAAGGTCATGCACGCACCTTCAATACAGGACGAGAGCTTCACGACATCCAGCCGAGGGCAGGCGTCCACCACCCACCTCACGAGTGCAAAGTAGCTGCTTGGCATAGCTTCGGCTGGCCATAGCCGGATTATCAAATCCTTAATGGCTAGTTCGGCCACCCTATGCAGCTCCACCAGTTGTTTCAGCTGATCGATGAAGGACACGCGATGCTGCGGCGCCGCATACTGCGACCAGAATAGCCTCTCCGTGGAATCCCCTCCTTCGGCTCGATTGAACTCCACGACATCGGATACACTGCATGGAAAATCCACAAATGCCCCTGGGGAACTCCGAACTCGAGTTAGTAAAAGGTACTGCTTATCCGCATACTTGCTTTGCATCTTAAATGCCTTACCCGTCGTGATCTTCTTGGCCTCCTGGATCTCCTGGAGGGCGGACTGAGCCTCATTCCGGGCAGTCTCCGCGCTTTGACGAGCCTTGGCGAGTTCGTTCCCTTGAACCGACGCATCATACTCCAAGGTCTCGCATTTTTTCACCGCATCCTGGAGCTCCTGTTGGACTTCTTTGACCCGAGTCTTGAGCTTCTTACAGGCGGCCTGCTGCTGGGCAGCCTTCTCCTCGGCCTCGGCTAGGGCCTTCTTCAGGGCCTCGGCCTGGGTCGCAGCTTATGCACATATAAAGATACCGCTGTCACTACACAGCACTTATCCTTTCCCGAACATATAGCAAGTCGTTCCTCACCTTGCTTCTCTTGGAGCCGAACGTTAATCTCACCAAGCTCATTCTCGGTCCGCTCCAGCTTCCATTTCAGCTCGGAGACCTTGGCAGTTTGCGAGGTCGCGGCCAACAGCGACACCTGCTTATTCATACATATTATGTTAGTCTCCTACAATAAGAGATTGATCCTCCGTCGGGTTCTTCTTGCCGCACTCCGGACAGTGTCTCAAGGGCTACGGAATACATGGGGTTTTCTTCTTTCTATGTCAATTACCTCGAAACCCATCAACAGATTACTGCAGGCTTCGTCTAGTCCACTCATGGCGGACTCAACCTTCTCGATCACCGCACCCATAAGGACATGGTGCTCGTCCACAACGGAGGCGCCTCGTAGCGCCTCCATCAGGTCACCCGGCGTCCCTAGGTGGACAGGGGCCACCGGTGGAATTGGCACACCCTCCTCCTTCGAAGGAGGGTGCTCGCCTGATTCCGGAGCCATATGGACCTCTGGAATCGTATCCGGCTGAGGGCCGAACTGAATTCGGCCCTCTTCACCAGTCTTTGATGACCCATAAGTATAGGGGATCTATCGTAGTCCTTCCGATAAGTAAGAGTGTCGAACACAACGAGGAGCAGAAGGAAATCATAAGTGGTTTTCAGCAAGGTATTCTCTGCAAGCACTGAAACTATAGGTAACAGATAGTTTTGTGATAGGATAATTTGTAACGAGCAACAAGTAACAAAAATAAATAAAGTGTAGCAAGGTGGCCCAATCCTTTTTGTAGCAAAGGACAAGCCTGGACAAATTCTTATATAGAGAAAAGTGCTCCCGAGGACACATGGGAATTATCGTCAAGCTAGCTTTCATCACGATCATATGATTTGCATTCGGTACTTTGATAATGTGATATGTGGGTGGACCAGTGCTTTGGTGTTGTTCTTACTTGGACAAGCATCCCACTTATGATTAACCTCTATTGCAAGCATCCACAACTACAACAAAAGTACACAACTAGGGAAAACCCTAGTAGTAGCGCGGGGTAATTGCTAGCAGTAGCGCGGGGGGCTGCGCTGCTGCTAGGGCGCTAAAGCTAACTTTTAGCAGTAGCGCGGGTGGTACCCGTGCTACTACTACTTCTAGTAGTACTAGCGCGGTTGCCACCCGCTCTACTACTACTTAGTTGTAGCGCGGGTCAGAGCCCCGCGCTACTACTAACTAATTCAGAATTAAAAAAATTAATTGCAGCCATGGCGGCTGCTTCTGCTCGGTGTCATCGTCCTGTCCATTCATGGCTGCTACTGGTTCTGGATGTGATGAAGTTGTTCGTGGTGATGGTGCTTCCCCACCCAACTTGTTCCCGCAGCTCTCGTCTACTGCTGCTACAAAAGAAGAGAAAATTATTAGAAAGAGGAAGAGAGAGATAGAGAGCAGTAGGAGGAGGAACTCACCGGTGGCCGCCGGAGTTGGTGTCGACGCCCGAAACCCTAGATGAAGCTCGGTGACCTGCTGCTGCTTGTCGTGGGACACTTGACCCGGTGAGGAGGTGCAAGTGGTTGCGTCCATGGCGGATCTGGCTGCCGCCATGTGGATGACGCTCTCCTGGTTTTCCTCTCCTTCCAACAGCGGAGAAGAAGGAGGATGGAGGGGGAGGGGAGGGGTCTGCGAGAGGAGGTCGCCGGATTTGTGAGTGGCGCCGAGGTGCAAGGCCGGCAGTGGTGGTGGGCGAGGAAGGGAATGGTGAATGGGAGGAGAAGGGGAATAAGAAGAGTGTGGGTTTGGATTTGGGCCTCCGCACGCTATGTGTACATATGTCTTGGTGGGTCGATAGTAGTAGTGCGGTTTTATACCCCTCGCTACTACTATGGCATGTCCTGGGTGGGCACAGTAGAGACCACTTAGTAGTAGCGAGGGTTATAAACCCACGCTATTACTATCAACTTAGTAGTAGCGTGGGTTTATACCCCTCGCTACTACTATGGCATGTTCCGGGGGGCACAACAGAGACCACTTAGTAGTAGCGAGAGTTATAAAACCGTGCTACTACTGTCAACTTAGTAGTAGTGAGGGCTATAAACCCGAGCTACCAGTAAGTAGCAGCAGGGAGGGGTATAAACCCACGCTACTAGTAAGCGTCTATCTATAAGCTTTTCCCTAGTAGTGGTATTAAGGTAAACCTAACCATAGCATGAAACATATGGATCCAAATCAGCCCCTTACGAAGCAACGAATAAACTAGGGTTTAAGCTTCTGTCACTCTAGCAACCCAACATCTAATTATTACTTCCCAATGCCTTCCTCTAGGCCCAAATAATGGTGAAGTGTCATGTAGTTGACGTTCACATAACACCACCAGAGGACAGACAACATACATCTCATCAAAATATCGAACGAATACCAAATTCACATGACTACTAATGGCAAGACTTCTCCCATGTCCTCAAGGACAAATGTAACTACTCACAAAGCATATTCATGTTCATAATCATAGGGGTATTAATATGCATATAGGATCTGAACATATGATCTTCCACCAAATAAACCAACTAGCATCAACTACAAGGAGTAATTAACACTACTAGCAACCCACAAGTACCAATCCCAGACTTGGAGACAAGAATTGGATACAAGAGATGAACTAGGGTTTGAGAGGATATGGTGCTGGTGAAGATGTTGATGGAGATTGACCCCCTCCCGATGAGAGGACTGTTGGTGATGACGATGGCGATGATTCCCCCTCCCGGAGGGAAGTTTCCTCGGCAGAACAGCTCCGCCAGAGCCCTAGATTGGTTCCGCCAAGGTTCCGCCTCGTGGCGGCGAAGTCTCGTCCCGAAAGCCTGCTTATGATTTTTTCCTCATCGAGGGACTCCATATAGCAGAAGATGGGCATCGGAGGGCCACCAGGGGGTAGGGCGCGCCCCCACCCTCGTGGGCAGGGTGTGGCCCCCCTATGGAACTTCTTGCGCTCATTATTTTTTATATATTCTGAAAATGACTTCCATGAAGTTTTGGAGCTGTGCAGAATAGGTCTCTAATATTTGCTCCTTTTCGAGTCCAGGATCCTAGTTGTCGGCATCCTCCCTCTTTATGTAAACCTTGTAAAATAAAAGAGAATAGGCATAAGTATTGTGACATAATGTGTAATAACATCCCATAATGCAATAAATATCGATATAAAAGCATGATGCAAAATGGACATATCAACTCCCCCAAGCTTAGACCTCGCTTGTCCTCAAGCGAAAGCCAAAATCGAAAAATATTTCCACATGTTTAGAGATAGAGGTGTCGATAAAAATAAAATATGGACATGAGGGCATCGTGATCATTCTTAGAACAGGAACCTATATAATTCTGGTCATATGATCTCTTATGCTGGAGTAACAATTCACTAGTAGAAAACCGGGCAATAGCACCGGGTCGTAAGGCCCTTTAGTGCCGGTTTAAGAACCGGCACTATTATTTCGGCACTAAAGGCCCCCCCCTTTAGTACCGGTTCAGCACGAACCGGTGCTAAAGGGAAACCACGTGGCACGAGCCAGCTCCGGGGGCCGGGAGCCCTTTAGTACCGGTTGGTAACACCAACCGATACTAAAATGTTATGCATATATATATATATATATATATACATATACATAAACACTATTCTGATCACAGGATCAGAATAATATTCTGATCACAACCTGAATTGCCTGGGTAACGCGCCTGAACTTCTCTCTGTACGAACCCGACCTTCGGGCTATCTTCGCAACCGTGCCTTCTACCGCGAATTTTTCTGGTTAGTCGTGTTCCACGTGATGTAAGTGTAATCTGCAAATGATTTTTGGCAACTAAATACTCGTTTTAGATAGGAATCTCGCTCATAGGCGGATTTTGCACTCGGGTCATGAAGAACTCGCGTTTTTTGCGATTTTACTGCCTGAGTTGTTCGACCTGAACTTCCCCCTGTGCTAGGTTGAACTTCCCGCAACATTGCCCAAATAGAGCTTGCTATATACCGTTGGAAAGCTATGGACACGAGTATCATGACCAAAGTTAAATTTTTCGCAAAATGTAAGTGGTTCAAGAGCAGTTTTGAAAACCGTTTTTTCTTCACACAAAAAACGTGAATCGTCATTTCGATCGCATTTCTAAACCGTTTATCGGAATGAGGCAAGTAATATGGCGTTGGAAAGCTGCTGCAAAACCGCTCCTTCCACATGTTAAAGGTTTTCTCTAATTCTCTACGGTTAAAGAGTAATTTGAAAAATTGTAAAATTTCAAAAACCGAACAGCCGAGTTCGTATTTTCGATGTCCTTTCTAAACGGCTAATCCAATTGAGGCAAATGATATGGCGTTGGAAAGCTTATGAAAATGCGCTACTTTTTCATGTTAAACGTTGTTTCTAATTTTGAACAGTTTAAGAGTAATTTAGAAAATGGTAAAAGTCCTACCGATTTCGTATTTTCGAGCTAATTTTTTAACCGTATGTCCGAATGCAGCAAATGATATGGCGTTGGAAAGCTTGAACAAATGCGAAACTTTTTTGTATGTATTATTTCTCCCAATTATTTACGGTTTTAAGTCAGTTTTGAAAATGGCGAAAAACGTATTTTCGCTGTAATTTCTACAAACTTTATCGGAATGGGGCAAATAAATATATCGCTGAAAAGCTATGGAAAATGCGAAACTTTTTCATGTTGATGGTTTTCTCTGATTCCTAGCCGTTTTCAAGTAATTTCTAAAATGCCGGGATCATGCGTTCTGCCTTTATCGCGAAACAAATTCTTCGAAAATGCACCGCGTGAAGAACCTGAACTTCTCGGCGCGTGTACCTGAACTTCACTCTGTTTTTTCACGTGATTTTTTTTCTCGTAGCTCTTCATCCACTTCTCGTAACTCTCCGTCCACTCACGGGAATTGAGCGGGTGATATACCGATGGAAAGCTGCTGTAAACATGCAACTTTCCCGTGTTGATCATTTTTTCATTGTCGTGACGATTTTGAAAGTTTTTCATCTGAAATTCATTCAGTGTAGTAGGTGAACTTCCTGCTGTTTTCATGTTGAACTTCTATGACGTATTTTTGTTTGTAATTTTCTCATCCATTTTCGTTAGTGTTACACAAATGATATTCTTTTTGTACAAACCTCTCTCACAATATTATTTTTAACTTTCTCCGACCGAGGACTTGAATTTACACAAATAATATTCCTGTCGTTTTGAGGTAAATTAGAAAATGGCGAGATCATGATTTCTGCGTACATCGCGAACGGAAATGCACTGCGTGAAGTAGTAGAACTTCTGGGGCATGTCTGTTTGAAATTCACTTTATTTTTGACGTGCTGTTTTTTGCACTGCATGAAGTAGTTGAACTTCTGGGGCATGTCTGTTTGAACTTCACTCTGTTTCACTTTATTGTATTTTTCTTATATGAAACACACACCATGTAGTACGTGAACTTCCGGTTGTTATCACGTTGAACTTCTCTCTGCTTTGAGAGAGTTATTTTAAAACACAAAAAACAACATATTTTTATGTATTTTGGACATCTAAATACATGGTGAACCTCTCTCACAAGAATTTTTCGAACTTTTCCTCGTCGAGCACTTGAACTTCTAGCAACCATTTTATCGTTTATGAGATTGTTTTTAAAACTGCAAAAAATGGCATTGTGTTTTTTATTTTTTGAACGGGTAAATCCTAGGTTTTAACAAACTACGAAATTCTCTATTATTTCAATTTGAACTTCAACTTTTTATAATTTTGAGTAAAGAATTGTATTCGATTTTTATACGGAAAAAATCTAACATGGAAATACAAGATGAACCTCTCTCGTGAGACTTTTTGAACTTCCCCGGACAAAGCAATTGAACTTCTTTTAACAAACCTTTTAAGCTTTTAATTTTCTATACTTTTATTTCTTACCTCAAACGCATTTGTTGTAGTACTTGAACTTCTCGTTGCTTTCACTGTAAACTTCTGTCGCATTTTTGTGTATACGTCAAATTACACGCAATTGAAGGTCGGAAGTCATTTTTTGCCATTTTAAAACATGTAATTGCAGGTCGGACGCCCCACAATATAAATTCTGAACCGTGCACGGAGGTGCACGTGAACTTCTTGCAACAAATCTGAGTTTTCTATATACTTCAAACTTCTTTGTTATTTTGAATTGAACTTCTTAGTCTTATTCTTAGAAAAAATATGTTTTCAACTAAGCATCAAACATTTTTTTTAAAATTGAACCTCATACTTTTATTTTTCGTGGAAATGGAAAGAATTTGAGTTTTTCGTAAACATAAAACTACTCCTTTTATTTTAATTTGAACTTCTTTACTATTATTCTTTAGTAACGGAAGAAAACCTATGTTTTTTTTATAAATATCAAACTTCTCTATTTTTACAATTTGGACTTCTTATTTTATTTTTGAAATCAAATTGCTCCCAAATAATAACTGACCTTCTTCGTGGTTGAGAGAATTATTTTAAAACGCATAATTTTTTACATGGAAATACAAGGTGAGCCTCTCTCGCAAGGATTTTTGAACCTCCCCGGACAGAGCACTTGAACTTCTTTCAACAAACATTTTAAGCTTTTATTTTTCTATACTTTTATTCTCACCTGAAATGCATTCCTTGCAGTAGTTAAACTTCTCGTTGTTTTCACCTTGAACTTCTCTCACGTATTTATGTTCAATCTCTCTCAGAAAGAATTTGAACCTCTAACCTTTTTTGTAGAAACGGGGAAAATATATTTTCTGAATAAATTTTGAGCTACTCTATTTATTCAAATTTGAACTTCTTCGTTTTGTTCTTATAGTAAAAGGAAAAAAAATCTTAGTCTTTTTGTAGAAGTTAAACAATCTGAACTTCTCATTTACCTGTTTTTGAATTTCATTTCTTTAAAAACATGGAGTATACGGGAATAAAATGCTCTTCACCAACCTCTCTAGACTTCCCATAGGAATAAAAAATTGTTCGCTACATAAACCCCTTTGTCCCCAACCTCTCTAGAATTTCTATATTTTTTCCCATAACTTTCTTCGGGGTATTGGATCTGTTTGTAGTGCTGAAAACACACACTTTTTGATAGAGAAGAAAAATAGTGGTACACCTTGTGAAGACATGAACCTGCAGGGCAATAATATTTGAACTTTGTATAGATTGTCTCTGTCAACATGGACATACTTTTTCAAACCAAAATCTGAAACAGAGTAAGCACAAAAAAGAGTACAAAACGAGCATGAACTAGCATAAACATGTGAGAAAAGTCCATCACAATCTAAATAAAATCTATGGCTTTTTATGAAAAACTCTCTAAAACTTTTTCTTCCCCTGTTATGAATGATCTTCAATTTACAAAATCACAGAAAAAAGAAGAGAAGAGAACAGGATCCATGGGGAGGCATAGGAGCATAATAGCAATAGGGGAGTGCTCCCTCAAGTGCACTGCACACACATGTGCACAGACGGCGAATGCGCTGCTGCGCCATCACTGGGAGTGTGCATCTTCCTGCTGCTCCGGTGCAGGTGCCGTTGTTTTTTCTTCTTCTATATAATTATACTCCAAACTGCTGTAAAAAAACAAAAAGAAACTTTACACCGCAAAATTAGTAAACATCCATTTTTCTTGAACTGAACCATCATTTCTGTATAGGTATATTTTTTCGTCAATAGTTTTACCAAAATGAAAGCAGGGAACCCAAAGAACTACATGTAATATTTCTGCACACATCTAACTGATCGACCTGGTCTAGGGATCAAGAATTGCGTGTGTGGAGCTTTGCGCAGATTTTTTCCCGCACAGGGTTAAAACTTATTCACACAAAGATAGTAATTTTCAAATAGCAATATGTTTGGCTATAAAATTTTCTGCTATATCAAAGACTTAACCAAGTTATGATCAGGTTCGAGTATTTTCAAGGAGGCAGAGTATACTCTATCAAAAAAAATCGTACACACATGAGACTATAAGCTACAATGGAATGTTAGTCTTGGAAATTATATGATAAATTATGAAGAGGCTAAGAAATGAAAAACAGGGGGAAACCCTCTCTGAATGTACTAAAAAACACATCTCTGAACCTTAATCCACGTTCACTCTGAACTTCAGTACCCCTCAAAACCCACTGTGTGATCCCTCGCTGAAAAATTGGACGAGTTGGTTTCTCCTTGTGGGGCCGCCAGAAGCCAAGGCGCACAAATAAGGAATGGGAGCAGGACATTCCGGTGGTTCTACTACTCCATGCGACCGAGTTCAATCATCCTAAAGGGGAGGAGGAAGTAGGAAGAGGAGGAAGGTCAGTACGCGTGAGGAGAGAAGGTCAGATGTAGAATATGAACAGAGGCAGGTGGATGGCGAGGGAGGTGGTGTGCTGCTGTGGACGGAGCCAAGCGGAGGCAGGAGTTCGGCCACCGGGGCGGCGTCTCGACACACTTTTTTTTGGCACCTAGATAACAAGATTTAGATAGCAATAGATACAGATCAAAAGGATAACGCATGTGTACATTTTTAGTTCCTACAAGTGGATACAGATCAAAACAAGAACCCATGCGTACCATGAAGTTAAAAATTAGTTGGTCCAGGGAAGGTCGAGGTGGCGCTTGTGGGAAGGTCAACTAATAGGAGAGAGAGGAGGGAGAGCATGAGGTTGCGTGGACGGATGTAGAAGTTACAAGGGCTCTCCGGTTGTGCTCATGTACGGAAGCCAGCGAGTAGATGAGGTAGCGACGGCCAACTGCAGCAGCTTGCAGATGCACGGGGTACCTGCCAGCCTCGGTGCCACGCACGACAGTGGATTGGGTGGGGCTGTGGGAGAAGGCTGATGGCGGATCGGGGGCCATAGGTGGAGGACGGCGCGCGACCGTGGGAGAAGATGGCCGGCAGGGCTGCCGGATGAGGACGAGGTTGGCGGGGCGGTGAGGAGTAGCAGCAGCGTCTAGGGGATCCGGCGGACCGCGCGCCGGCGCTTGGTGGCGGGATTCGTCCCGGGGCGGACCTGTGGGCAGCGGCAGCGCGCGGGATTCGGGTGATCCGGTGACGCGCGGCGGTGCTGGGATCCGTTGGCGCGTCCGGCCGAGGCGAGGAGGGGCGGCGGCGGGTGATGCTCCAGGGGCGTTGGCCACCGGCGGGAGGTGGTCGGATGGATCGGGCAAAAGGTCGTGCGTGAGGGGGGTGGGCCGGCAGGCTTTTTTGCAGTTTGGGCAGTCCGGCGACACCGCGTCGCCCCTATATAGCGCCGCTATGATCAGAATAACTATTCTGATCCCAGGATCAGAATAGTGTTGTCCTATATATATATATTGAATTTCTAGTAGAACCAATCATATATATATATCATCAATCATGTCTCACAAACCACCATATTAATTCACACATACACACATGTATAGCTATATACAATTTCTCCTACATATGCATGTTGCCTTCGGAGCCAGTGGCATTAGCCTGATTGGTGCCTTCGGAGCACGATGACACTTGGAAGTGGTTCATGACTTGGTCGATGGGGGCGGTAGCGGGTAATAGTATTCTCCCTTCGGATTTATGACCTGGTCGAGCAAAAATCCCGCTATTTCCTCTTGAAGTGCTTCTACGCGCTCCGTTTCTAGGAGCTTGTCCCGCACCTCTTTGAACTGTTAAGAAGGAGATCAATATGCATGTGTATTAGTTGTGTGACTAGATATCGATAATGGTGTAAAAATTGTGAATAGTGTTCTGACAAGCGTACCCATTCCTGTCTTTGAGATCTGCTCCTTTCGGACGCCATCATGCGGATGTTCTTGCAAACGCAGTATGCACACAGATCAGTCCCCTACGCCTGCTTCAGGGCCTTTATCATGAGAATGGAATTTAATTTGATCAGATAATAATTAATCAAGCATGATAATTAAAGAGATGGCAGCTAGCTAGCTAGCTAGTACTACTTAATTACTTACCTTGGATCGAAACCATTTCAGCTGTGGTTTCCATTCGCCTTCCGTGACGCTGATGAACCTTGCCAAATCCCTGCCCGCCGACAAAGAAAATGAATAAAGGGGTTATTAAATAGTTCATATCATGAAATGAAGAACTAAATAGGCCAAGATATATAGTTATAAATAATGATTGAAATTACCTGTTGACTATCCCATACAAGATGGTGTAGTCACCTTCTGCTATGAGTAGCGAGTCCAGTATTTCAACTGTTCTGGCGTCAACTTTAATGATACACAAGATCCAGTGAAATCTGCATGCAGACACGTTTGCATGTCTTAATTAAGCGGGCATATGTAAGCAAAAACATGTAGCTAGCTAGTAGGAAAAAACAGAGAATTTGTAGTACAAGAAAGTGTGACTCACTCGAAGTTGTAAGGAAGTAGTATATCTTCATTGTATTTGAGGCGCTTCAAGAACTCTATTATGCTATCCTCTACCGCTTTTTCATAATATGCATCTAATTTCCATGTGTATTCATTAACGGTGTTTGGGTCAATGAACCCAATGCCATAGCGTCCACCTTTTCCCATTTCATACATCTTCATCCTGGATAATACCACAGAAAAGAATATAGTGAGGATAATTAAACGTAATGATTGATCAAAAGGATCACTACAGCTAGCTTGAGACTTAAATTACAGAAAGAAATCACTTACAGACAATAGCAACTGACGATAGATTTGTCGAGTGCGTCTTGATTGTATAACTGAAACAGTTCAGAATTCTCAACGGCCACAGCTTTCTCATGGTAGTAATCATCCTTCTTGACATACACCATGAGGGACTCTCGATCGGATCTCTTGCTAATGTCCATGTACCATTGATGCAATTCATACATTCTCGTTGGGAGCTTCTTGACATCTTCTGGCTCGACCAAAGGTTGGCCCCGGACAAATTTCCGTTTTATTTCCTCCTCTCTAATCATAGGCATGTCCTCGATCTCGAGGAGTTGTCCAACAGTGATCTTGAGTTCTTCAGCCTGCATTATATGCTCCTAGGTTATTACCACATCGCCCACCTCGGGAACGTAAACTGTTTGGCCACAATAATATTGGGCGCGCGTACTATCACGTGTTGTTGGCGGCACAACAAGCGGGGGGATTGATTGCGCCGCCTGTTTTCCCAGCTGGGCAACGGTTTTCCCGCATTTTTTGACAGCTGCTTGTTGTTTGCTTGAGCTCGAGCTCGCCTCCTTCTATAGACGTTGTCGATGTAACTTCCTGATGTGGCGCTCATAGTCTGATTCAACAGGCTTAGGAGCTGGTGGTTGAGCCATATGAATGAAGTGGTCAACTACTTCCACAGGCACTTTCTCCCTTGGCGGCGGTGGCGGTTTCGGTCCAAAATGGGCGTCGACTTCTGCCCGCACTATGGCATTGGTTTGCTCCTCGGTCCTGTCGTAAGCCCTCACAGGAAGAGGAGTATTGAGGTTTGGACCATATTTATATCGCTTGCCTCCGCCTGTACTTCCTGTACTATGACCTCGACTCGTACCGCTACGCACCATAGCTGCGGGGTGTCTCTTCTGCGATTGCTAAGGCGGCGGAGACGGCTGACGGGGCTGAGTTGGACGAGGAGGAGTGGCCTGAAGCTGTGCCGGACTTGGAGGAGGAGTGGCCTGAGGTTGTGCCGGACTTGGAGGAGGAGTGGACGTCTGACGCTGTGTCGGACTTGGAGGAGGAGTGGCCTGACACTTTGCCGGACTTGGAGGAGGAGGAGTGGCCTCACGCGTTGGTGGACTTGGAGGAGCGGGAGTCTGCTGACTCGGTGGCGGACTTCGACGAGGAGTCGGGTGACGCGGTGTCGGTGGCCTTCGAGAAATGATGCAATCCTTTCTCCATAGGATGATACGATGTTTGGCATCTCCGAGTGTGTGCTCCTCGTCACCTCCAGGAATGTCAAGCTCTAGCCCCGAATATTGGTCCGCCACCTCATCAAACAAGACACGAGCATAGCCCACTGGAATCGGTTGCAATGGAAGGTTGCCTCGGGGGAATTTGAAAAAGCAACGGCGTCCGCCACCTTCATGGATATCTTCTTTATTTTGAAGTGTAGCTCGCAGTTAGTGTTCTCCATGATGTCATCCACAGGGTATCTATCCAGCACTACTGCGTCGCCCAGGGCGGAACCCACGCTGCTTCTCGGCATGGATGGGGCGGTGGTATCCAATGCTGGATCATCCGCTAGCTGCTGCAGCTGCTGAGACCCCCTTTGCTGGCTAAGTGAGTCGATCTGCTCCTGCTGCCGCTAGAATTTAGCTGCCAATTCCGCTTGACTTGCTTCTAGGCCTTGAAGGCATTCATAGTCCCGCTTCCTCTGCTCCTCCTCCATCTTCCTCTTCTTGTCCTCCGCAATCTTCTTTCTCGCACGGGTTCTGTAGTCGGCGTTCTAGTCCGAAAACCCCTCATACCACGGAATAGCGCCCTTGCCTCGTGTTCTTCCCAGGTGTTCAGGATTTCCCAGGGCACGCGTAAACTCGTCGTTCTCTCTGTTGGGCTAGAACACCCCCGATCGAGCCTCTTCTATTGCAACAAGTAGCGCATCGTCGGCTCCGTTCAAACATGCCTTCGTCGAAACATTGCCTGTCTTTGGGTCCAACTCCCCCCCATGCGCATAGAACCATGTCCTACACCTGGGGGGGGGGGGCAGCTCTTAGTAACCGGAGTGACACTTGCATCCTCCATCTCTTTCTCAGACTTATCCCACTTAGGCATTGCCACCGCGTAGGCACCTGGCCCCAGCTTATGGAACTTATCCTTTTTTTCGGCATTGGCCTTGTTTATTCTCGACCGTTCCTTAGCTAATTCTGAATCCTTGAATTTCACGAAATCGTCCCAATGAGCACTTTGATTCTCTAGTATCCCCTCGAATACTGGAGTCTTCCTTCCTCCCTTGACGTACTTCTCCCACGTCATTCTCTTGTGGCTCTTGAATGCAACCGCCATCTTCCTAAAAGCAGCGTCCTTGACTTTCCGCACATCTGCTTCTGTGATATTATCTGGTAGGGTGAAATGTTCCATCAGAGTATCCCAAAGCAGTTTTTTTTATTCTCGTCGACAAAAGTAACATCTGGACGTGGCTTTGCTGGCTTTCTCCATTCTTGAAGGGAGATCGGGAGTTGGTCCTTCACAAGAACTCCACACTAACGAACGAACTTGTCCGCAATCTTTTTAGGCGCTAATGGTTCGCCATTAGGTTTGAATGCCTTGATATTGTACTTTACGCCCTCCTTCAACTTTTTGTTCGGGCCTCGTTTCGTCCTTTTGCCTGAAGATCTGCTCGATCCGGATGGCTGAAAGAAGAAAGATCGATTCGTTAATATATCTTCAACTCATTTAAAACATGCGATGATCACCAGATTCCTGCTTATATAAATATATATACCTCGCCGGTGTTTGTTGTTTCAGGATCAACATGTTCTTCGTCGTAGTTCATGACTTCATCTTCTCGGTCGTCGCGATCGAATATCATATCACCCTCTCTGGTGTTGTTTAGAAATTCGGAGCCGTCAAAATCTTCTTCATTCTGATCATCATCTGGCCCGCGTATGATATCGAACATGGTCTGTTCTCTCTCTCTCTGTCGGTATTGTCCGCCATAGCTTTTATTTAACTATGCCAAAAGAAATATAAAACAATTTAGTATAATCTCGAATAATAGATATAATCTCGAATACATCGTCTCGAATAATAGATATAATCTCGAATACATCGTCTCGAATAATAGATTTAATCTCGAATACGTCATCTCGAATAATAGATATAATCTCGTCGAATACATCGTCTCAAATAATATATATGATCTCGAATAAATCATCTCAAATATTATATATCGAATACATCACTAGCTAGCTAGCTAATAAAGATCGAATACTAGAGAGTAATCTAGGCGGTGGACAACCAAAGTGAAGGAACCATCACTAGATCATAGCTCGGGTGATCTCCCCAAAGAACCTGCCAGGTATTGGAGAACCTGACGTCCATAGCAGCCATGTAGCGATGGACGTGCTCGTCCTCCTCCCTGACACGGCGACGTACCACCTCCGGCGGGGCCGGCTCCCTCCGCACCGAAAGTGGCCCACGCGAATGCCACCAAAGAAGATGAGGGTCGACGACGGGACCGGGGGCCGGGTTCCTCACCAAGCGTCGCGCCCCTGAAGGAAGCACCTCCCAGTGCCAGCCCGGCAAAGCCCAGTCTCGGACATGGGTCCTCTGAAGCAGGACGTCATCGCGGACGTGTCAACGGCGAGGATGCGGGCCGGGCATCGTCGACAACAAAATACTATATGCCGCAAAAGTAAAGTAACATTTTTTAAATGATGGATTGTGATGATCTCATATATGCAAATTCTAAATTTTATAACTAAAACTAAAAGAAACTAAAAAAACATCGATCATCGTCTAACAATTTGAAATTAATCTAATTCATCTAGCTAGCTAAAACTAACATTTCCAAAATTTCTAACATTTCTATATAACTAACATTTCTATAACATTTGACATTATATATATTATAACTAACATTTCTACATACTATTTGACATTAATCTAATCTAATTAATTAATTCATCTAAAACTTTGTATGAAAAACAGAAAAACAGAAAATACTAAAAGCCAAAAACAGAAAAAATTGTGTGTGTGTGCGCGTCTAGTGTGTGTGTGTGTAGTGTGTGTGTGTGTGCATGTAGTGTGTGTGCGTGTGCGCGTGTGTGGGTGCGCTACGGTCGGCGCCGGCGCCGGCGCCGGTGTGCGCTACGATCGATTGGAGGGAGGAGAGGGGCCGGGGGAGGGGCTCACAGCGACAGCGAGGCGAGGTCGAGGCGACGGCGACGGCGAAGCGAGGGGATCGGCGACCGGGACGGCGACGGGGCAGCGACGGGGACGAGGGCAGCGACGGCAACGGGGCCGGCGACGGGGATGAGGGCGGCGACGGCGACGGGGGCGGCGACGGGGATGAGGGCGGCGACGGCGACGGGGGCGGCGACGGGGACGAGGGCGCGACGGGGACGGCGTAGGACGGGTGCGGCGTCGATCAGGAAGAAACAGAGTGGGAGAATGAAAATTTTCGAAGTGTTGTATATATAGAAGGCACCTTTAGTACCGGTTGGAGCCACCAACCGGTACTAAAGGTCTATTTTGGCTAGCCCAAGCGGCGGGAAGCGACCCCCTTTAGTACCGGGTGGTGGCTCCAACCGGTACTAAAGGCCCCCCCTTTAGTACCGGTTGGTGCCACGACCCGGTACTAAAGGGGGTGCGCTGCCAGGCGACGGGCGCAGAAGTTTAGTCCCACCTCGCTAGCCGAAGGGCGCTTACACCTGCTTATAAGCCCCGCCGCCGCTGCTGTCTCGAGCTCCTCTCTAAAGCAGGCCTTCTGGGCCTACCTCTGCTACTCTGCCTTGTGGGGCCTATTGGGCTTGCGGGCCTGCATCCTGGCCCAACCACAGGTTGGGTTTCTAGTCGTATGCAGGCCGCTGTTGCCCGGTAGGTGGGCTTTTTTCATTTAGTTTTTTCTTTTCTGCTTTATTTATTTTGTTTTATTTATTTTTAGTTGTTTTTTGCTGTATTTAGAGTTTCTTTGTGAATATTTTTGAAAGTTTTTAGAAATTTCAGTTAGTGCGGGTAGTTTTTAAATTTGAATAGTTTAAATTTTGAATTATTTGAAATTTGTGTGAATCACTAGTTTGTGAATAACTTAACTTTAAAAATACATTTTTCATTGATTCTTTTTTCTTATGTTTAATATTAGTGTGTTTTATCATTATATTCAATTTGGTAATTCTTAAGTTATTTAAAAAATGAAATGCCTTTGTAACGGATGAGCTGATACTTCGAAACAGATTGTCCATTTTGTCTACGAAGTGCATCCAGTTTTTGCGGTAACCCTCTCTACTTTTTTGCACACGCTATGTGGGTGAAATTATGATACCATGCCAACTTTCATCCTTTTCTGAGTTCATTTGAAATGCTTTTCAATTTCAGGGTCATTTAGCTGAAAAAATCAGTAAATGCATGAAAGAATTTGCTTGCACATAAAATTTCTTCGCGTTTCAAATGACAAAACACATAACTAGCTACCCTAACTATTACAGAGATTCCCTCCTGGGTGTGAAACACAGAAGAAAGTGATGATAGTTAAGCCGATCACATCCCAGATCTTTGGGTGTGAAACTTTTTCTTCGCGTGTGTCCCTTTGCGTCGTAGCCATGGAAAATCTTCATCATTTAACGGGATGCTCAGGTCAATATTCACTGTGAATGGAGCAATTTCATCAAACTTTTCATAATCTTCTGACTTGTCTGTCTTGTCATCCACTCCCACGATGTTTCTCTTCCCAGAAAGAACTATGTGCCGCTTTGGCTCATCGTACGATGCATTCGCTTCCTTATATTTTCTTTTTCTTGGCTTGGTAGACATGTCCTTCACATAGGAAACCTGTGCCACATCATTGGCTAGGACTAATGGTTCATCTGCATACACAAGATTGTTGAGATCCACTGTTGTCATTCCGTACTGCGGGTCTTCCGTTACCCCGCCTCGTGTCATATTGACCCATTTGCACCAAAACAAAGGGACCTTCAAACCACGTCGATAGTCAAGTTCCCATATGTCCTGTATATAACCATAATATGTTTCCTTTCTCGTCTTGGTTTCTGCATCAAAGCGGACACCACTATTTTGGTTGGTGCTCTTCTTATCTTGGGCGATCGTGTAAAATGTATTACCATTTATCTCGTACCCTTTGAAAGTCATTATATTTGAAGAAGCTAACTGGGACAGCAAGTACAGGTCATCTTCAATAGAGGTGTCATGCATGGTACGTGCTTGCAACCAGCTGGCGAAACTCCTGGTTTGTTCACGTGTAATCCAGTCATCAGACCGCTCCGGGTGTTTGGAGCGTAGCAAATTCTTGTGTTCATCCATATACGGAGCTACCAAGGCGGAATTCTATAGAACTGTGTAGTGTGCTTCAGTGAGAGAATGTCCGTCCATACATATTATTTGTTCCCCTCCAAGCGTGCCTTTTCTATCCAGTCTGCCCTTATGCCGCGATTCAGGAACACCAATCGTCTTAAGGTCAGGAATAAAGTCAAGACAAAACTCAATGACCTCCTCATTTTGACGGCCCTTGGAGATGCTTCTTTCTGGCCTAGCACGGTTATGAAGATATTTCTTTAATACTTCCATGAACCTCTCAAAGGGGAACATATTGTGTAGAAATACAGGACCCAAAACGTTAATCTCTTCGCATAGGTGAACTAGGACGTGCGTCATGATGTTGAAGAAGGATGGTGGGAACACCAACTCGAAACTGACAAGAAATTGCAGCAAATCATTCTGTAACATTAGTATGATTTCTGGATCGATTACCTTCTGAGAGATTGCATTGAGAAATGCACATAGCTTCACAATGGCTAATCGAACGTTTTCCGGTAGAAGCCCCCTCAATGCAACCGGAAGCAGTTGCGTCATAATCACGTGGCAGTCATGAGACTTTAGGTCCTGGAACTTTTTCTCTGCCATGTTTGTTATTCCCTTTATATTCGACGAGAAGCCAGACGGTACCTTAATACTGAGCAGGCATTCAAAGAAGATTTCCTTCTCTTCTTTGGTAAGAGCGTAGCTTGCATGACCCTGATGTATGCCGTCTTTTCCGTGCATACGTTGCTGGCCCTCCGGTGCCTCAGGTGTATCTTTTGTCTTCCCATACACGCCCAAGAAGCCAAGCAGGGTCACACAAAGATTCTTCGTCATGTGCATCACGTCGATTGCGGAGTGGACCTCGAGGTCTTTCCAATAGGGCAGGTGCCAAAATATAGATTTCTTCTTCCACATGGGTGAGCGTCCGTCAGCGTCATTCGGAATAGGTTGTCCACCAGGACCCTTTCCAAAGACCACCTTCAAATCCTTGACCATATCATGTACATCAGCACCAGTATGGTGGCGAGGCTTCGTCCGGTGATCCGCCTCACCTTTGAAATGCTTGCCTTTCTTTCTTACGGGATGCCTGCTCGGAAGAAATCGACGATGTCCCAGGTACACATTCTTATTAGCCAAATATATACTGTCGGTATCGTCCAAACAGTGCGTGCATGCGCGGTATCCCTTGTTTGTCTGTCCTGAAAGGTTACTAAGAGCAGGCCAATCATTGATGGTCACGAACAGCAATGCCTTTAGGTCAAATTCTTCCCCCATGTGCTCATCCCACGCACGTACACCTGTTCCATTCCACAGTTGTAAGAGTTCTTCAACTAATGGCCTTAGGTACACATCAATGTCGTTGCCGGGTTTCTTAGGGCCTTGGATGAGCACTGGCATCATAATGAACTTCCGCTTCATGCACAACCAAGGAGGAAGGTTATACAAACATAGAGTCACAGGCCAGGTGCTATGGTTGCTGCTCTGCTCCCCGAAAGGATTAATGCCATCTGCGCTTAGACCAAACCATACGCTCCTTGCATCATCTGCAAACTCCTTCCCGTACTTTCTTTCGATTTTTCTCCACTGCGACCCGTCAGCGGGTACTCTCAACTTTCTGTCTTTCTTACGGTCTTCTCTGTGCCATCGCATGGCCTTGGCATGCTCTTTGTTTTGGAACAAATGTTTCAACTGTGGTATTATAGGAGCATACCACATCACCTTGGCAGGAATCTTCTTCCTGGGGCGCCGGCCCTCGACATCACCAGGGTCATTGCGGCAGATCTTATAGCGCAATGCACCACATACCGGGCAAGCATTCAAATCCTCATACTCACCGCAGTAGAGGATGCAATCATTAGGGCATGCATGTATCTTCTGCACCTCTAACCCTAGAGGGCAGACAGCCTTCTTTGCTTCGTACGTACTCTCGAGCAATTCGTTGTCCTTTGGAAGCATATCCTTTATCATTATCAGCAACTTTCCAAATCCCTTGTCAGATACACCATTCTCTGCCTTCCATTGTAGCAATTCCAGTGTGGTGCCCAGCTTTTTCTTGTCACCTACGCAATTCGGGTACAACAATTTTTTGTGATCCTCTAACATGCGCTGCAACTTCTTCTTATCCAAATCACTTGCGCAGTTTATCTTTGCATCGGCAATGGCCCGACCTAGATCATCAATGGGCTCATCTGATGCCTCTTCTTCAGCTTCTTCCCGCATTGCCGGCTCAGCTTCTTCCCGCATTACCGGCTCAGGTTCTTCCCCCATTGTTGTATCATCGTATTCAGGGAACCCATGGCCAGGATAGCTGTCGTCGTCCTCTTATTCTTCATTGTCTTCCATCATAACCCCTCTTTCTCCGTGCTTGGTCCAAACATTATAATGGGGCATGAAACCGGACTTAAACAGGTGGACGTGAATGGTTCTGGACGTAGAGTAATTGTGACCATTCTTACAGCGAGCACATGGACAAGGCATAAAACCATCCGCCCGCTTGTTTGCCTCAGCCGCAAGCAGAAAAGTATGCACGCCCTCAACGAACTGGGGAGAGCATCGGTCATCGTACATCCATTGTCGGCTCATCTTCATTACACAACACCGAATAGACCAAATTAATACAAGTTCATACAATTAATACAAGTTCATACAACACTTAAATGCAACAAACAAATAACTCTCTAGCTAAAGCATTTAAATGCAACAACAAATATGATCAAGATCGCAACTAAGGTAACAATGGATCCAATAGCATAATGATACCAAGCCTCACCATCGATGGCATATTTTCTAATCTTTCTAATCTTCAAGCGCATTTTCTCCATCTTGATCTTGTGATCATCGACGACATCGGCAACATGCAACTTCAATTCCATCTTCTCCCCCTCAATTCTTTTCAATTTTTCTTTCAAGTACTCATTTTCTCTTTCAACTTAATTTAACCTCTCGACAATAGGGTCGGTTGGAATTTCCGGTTCACATACCTCCTAGAAAAAAAAATTATGTCAACTTGATGGGCATAATTTGTCATAAACACGAAATGCAACTAGTTTTAAAAGAGAATTTACATACCACATCCGAATCATAACAAGGACTAGGGCCGAGGGGGACGGATATCAAAACCATGGCACTATATTTATAACAAACAACGTACGGGTAAGATAATTATACGAGTAACTATATATCCAAATCACACAAACATCAATTTTTATATAAAATTTCATGAACAAGAGGCTCACCACGAGGTGGTGCCGGCAACGGGACGGTGCGGGCGATCGACGGTGGCTACGATGGAGATTTAGAAGGCACTAAGTAAACCACACCTACATATGCAAACTAAGTGTTATTTTTTACCTCAAATTGCATATAAATCAAATACTAGCACATATATATATCCTCCCAAATTACTAAACTCACAAATTAATCACTATATAAACCAATGCAAGAGCTAATCTAGCAATGAGAGATGAAAGGACAAAGTTGCTAACCTTTGTGATCATTTGAATGGATGAGGGCCTTCAAATCTTGACAAATTTTGGGCAAATTTTATGATGAACTCGAGAGGTAGAAGGGAAGAACGGAGGAGAGGGAGAGGGGAAAGGGGGAAGAACAGGGTGCTGGTGGACGAAGGGTTTATATAGGACAACCTTTAGTACCGGTTCGTGGCACGAACCGGTACTAAAGGGGCTAGAGGGGCCCCATTCTGACAACATCCTGCCACCACTCTCATTAGTACCGGTTTGTGGCACGAACCAGTGCTAAAGGTTCGCCACGAACCGGTACTAATGATGGAGGCCCGGCTAGCCGTTCGAACCGGCACTAATGTATACATTAGTGCCGGCTCAAATACAAACCGGCACTAATGTGCTTCACGTTTGACCCTTTTTCTACTAGTGATTCAATCACAATTTCAAGTATGAATCGTAAACTTCATTGAAAACTAACAAACCAGAATATCAGTCATTGGAGCAATTGCAATTTATCATAACATAGGAAAGAGTCAATGTAAGTGCTTTTCAGCAAGTCCACATACTCAACTATCATATAGTCTTTCACAACTGCTAACACTCACGCAATACTTACGGGTACTGAGTTTTAGTCGGACACAGAGAAAGATAGTGGCTTATAGTTTTTCCTCCCAACGTTTTACCTCAAGGGTAATGTCAAAAATAATAGTTCATGAAAACTCACATCCAATTAGCCATATATACCAGGATCTTTCCAACATGTTGTGCTTGCCAAAAGATAAAATGTAAAAAGGAAGGGTGAAGATCACCATGACTCTTATGTAAGGTGGGAGATAAAATAAAAAGATAGGCCCTTCGCAGAGGGAAGCAGAGGTTGTCATGCGCTTTTATGGTTGGATGCACAAAATCTTAATGCGAAAGAATATCACTTTATATTGCCACTTGTGATAGGGACCTTTATTATGCAGTCTGTCACTTTTATTTCTTCCATATCACACGATCGTATAAAGCTTATTTTCTCCCACACTAATAAGTCATACATATTTAGAGGGCAATTTTTATTAATTGCACCGATGAAAAATTATTTGAAGGATTTTACTCAATCAATAGGTAGGTATGGTGGACTCTCATGGCAAAACTGGTTTAAGGGTGTTTGAAAGCACAAGTAGTATCTCTACTAGGTGTAAAGAATTTGGCTAGCATGAGGGGGAAAGGCAAGCTCAATCATGTTGGATGATCCATGACGATATAATTAATCTTAGATGGAAGAAAACATAACCCATTACATTGTCTTCCTTGTCCGACGTCAACTCTTTAGCATGTCATATTTTAATGAGTGCTCACAATCATAAAAGATGTCCAAGATATTTTATTTATATGTGAAGACCTCTCTTTCTTTATTACTTCCTATTAATTGCAATGATGACCAAAACTATGTTTGTCAACTCTCAACAACTTTTATTCACCATACTCTTTCTATGTGAGCTCATTACTCTCCGTAAGATCCATATGATCTCTTTGTTTCTGTTTATTTCTTCTCTTTTCTTTTATTCACTCGAGATCATGGAAAAACAATCAAGCTCTTGACTCAACACTAATCTTTATTATATATAGGTCATAGACTCGATTACATAGAAGGATCATAAAGCAAAACTCACAACTAGATCATACTAAAACTTTTATGCTACTAGATCAAAATATTACCAAAAGGATCAAACTAAGAAAAATGGTAAAGATAGAAGTGATGGTGATACGATACCGAGGCACTCCCCCAAGCTTGGCAGTTGCCAAGGGGAGTGCCCATACCCATGTGATTATGTCTCGTTTGTTGGTGAAGAAGATGGAGTTGTTGATGTTGGATAGTCGCACATCGAACGTACGAGATCTTCCAACTTGCGGATAATGCCCTTGAGTGCGATGATATGCTCCTTGAAGAAATCATTTTCACGTGTGAGATACTGATACGTCTCCAACGTATCTATAATTTTTGATTGCTCCATGCTATATTATCTATTGTTTTGGACATTATTGGGCTTTATTATCCACTTTTATATTATTTTTGGGACTAACCTATTAACCGGAGGCCCAGCCCAGAATTGTTATTTTTTGCCTGTTTTAGGGTTTCGAAGAAAAGGAATATCAAATGGAGTCCAAACGGAATGAAACCTTCGGGAACGTGATCTTCTCATCGAATACAACTCAGGAGACTTGGACCCTACGCCAAGACACGTAACAGGAGGCCATGAGGTAAGGGGCACGCCCACCCCCACCAGGCGCGCCCTCCACCCTCGTGGGCCCCCTATTGCTCCACCAACGTACTTCTTCCTCCTATATATACCCACATGCCCCCAAACAATCAGATACAGAGCAAAAACCCTATTTCCACCGCCGTAACTTTCGGTATCCATGAGATCCCATCTTGGGGCATGTTCCGGAGGGGGCATCGATCACGGAGGGCTTCTACATCAACACCATAGCCCCTCCGATGAAGTGTGAGTAGTTTACCTCAGACCTACGGATCCATAGTTAGTAGCTAGATGGCTTCTTCTCTCTTTTTTGATCCCAATACAGTGTTCTCCCCTCTCCTGTGGAGATCTATTCGATGTAATCTTCTTTTTGCGGTGTGTTTGTTGAGACCGATGAATTGTGGGTTTATGATCAAGTCTATCTATGAATAATATTTGAATCTTCTCTGAATTCTTTTATGTATGATTGGTTATCTTTGCAAGTCTCTTCTAATTATCAGTTTGGTTTGGCCTACTAGATTGATCTTTCTTGCAATGGGAGAAGTGCTTAGCTATGGGTTCAATCTTGCGGTGTCCTTTCCCAGTGATAGTAGGGGCAGCAAGGCACGTATTGTATTCTTGCCATCAAGGATAACAAGATGGGGTTTTCTTCATATTGCATGACTCTATCCCTCTGCATCATGTCGTCTTGCTTAAGGCGTTACTCTGTTTTTAACTTAATACTCTACATGCATGTTGGATAGCGGTCGATGAGTGGAGTAATAGTAGTAGATGCAGGCAGGAGTCGGTCTACTTGTCTCGGATGTGATGCCTATACACATGATCATACCTATATATTCTCATAACTATGCTCAAATCTATTAATTGCTCAACAGTAATTTGTTCACCCATCATAGAATACTTATGCTCTCGAGAGAAGCCATTAGTGAAACCTAGGGCCCCCGGGTCTATCTTTATCATCTCAATCTCCTACTACTTAGTTATTCACTTTGCTATTTACTTTGCCTTTACTTTACATTGCATCTTTATCATAAAAATACCAAAAATCTTATCTTATCATATCTATCAGATCTCACTCTTGTAAGTGGCCCTATAGGGATTGACAACCCCTATTTGTGTTTGTTGCGAGGATTTATTTGTTTTGTGCTGGTGCGAGGGACTCACGCGTAGCCTCCTACTGGATCGATACCTTGGTTCTCAAAAACTGAGGGAAATACTTACGCTACTTTGCTGCATCATACCTTCCTCTTCGGGGAAAACCAACGCAGTGCTAAAAGAGGTAGCCGATACTTGTTTTGTATACGAGATAACTCAACCATGATGAAAGCTTCGATCTCAGTTGGGGTAAGAAGATTGTGATCAAGTTGTAGGATGTCTTCTGTTACCGGAACTTGGTCCTCCATAGCCTTCTTGATCCCTTCGTCCTTGTTGATCTCCCTGTGTTCTTCTCTCTTCAGCTCTATCTTCATTAGCCAAGCATTGTTGCCCTCGTTGTTGGAGGAGGGGGAGACGACATGATGCTTTGCTTTGACAACCCTGGCAGAAAACTGCTCGAAACAAAAACATGAGATTTTTTGCGTGATACGGTGGTAAAAACCTTCGGGAGATTATATAATGAAGTTTTACCGACCAAAATACGTAACGTGCAAGAAAATGGAGTCCGGAGAGCACACGAGGTGCCCACGAGGCAAGGGGGCGTGCCCAGGGTGCTAGGGCACGCCCTCCACCCTCGTGTCCTTCCCGAACTACTTATTATTTTTCTATTTTTCTAAATATTCCAAAACAAAGAAAAATTTCCATTAGAACTGTTTTGGAGTTGGTTTACTTACCGTACCACATACCTATTCCTTTTCGGAGTCTGAAACGTTCCGGAAAGTATCCCTTATGTATTCCTCTGGGGTTATAGTTTCAATAACATTGGTTTCAACATTTATAGGATTACCTGAGATATAATGTTTGATTCTTTGACCATTCACCGCCTTCGGGTTTGTGCCTTCAAAGTTGTGGATTTTTATGGCACCGGAAGGATAGACCTTGTCGGCGTTCTGGGAACGGGGGTCCCCAGACTTGCCTGCCTGCGGCCTACGGCGTGGCTCAAATGGGGGCCTAGCGCGGCCCATCTTCATCAACACGAGGCTCAAGACCCTCGCGAGGGGCCAAGCCTCGCGAGGCGGACGACGCGGCGCATCCTCAGGCACAGCCTCGTCAGGCTGGCTCGCGAGGAGGTAGAGAGTTCAAGGCGGGGTACCTCGCGAGGTGCCCATGACACAAGCCATGACGACACGGGGCACCAGGTGGGTGCCAGCGCGCGCAGAGTCCCTCTTTCCTCTTTTGTGCAAAGGGGGCAAGCATATCCGTGGAGTACCGAGGCATCAGGCAAAGGTTGCCACTTCGGTGCAACGAGACCAAGACCAGGAGGACTACGAGACGGAGGTCACCATGGAGCCCAGCGCGGCTTCATCACCAGAGCCTTTGGCAGGCGAAGACTGCTTTTGTCAGGATAGATGTACTCGCTATCCCCCTTCAAATTAGCCCGCCATTGTTGGATCCCTTCCCGCTCAATATTTGGGGAGAGGACCAGGGCCTCTATAAATAGGACTAGCCACCCACATAGCAAGGGGTTCGATTCCTGGTTGTTCGGTCCGGGATCTGAGAGAGAAAGAGAGAGAAAGGTGATTGAACTCTTCATTGTAGTTCATCACCACAGCCAAGAATAGACCCTCGCAAGGTTGTTCTTTCTTGTATTGTTCATCCACACCAGCCCCAGGAGGCAATCCATCGACCACACACTGAACTCTTCCGTGTGTCCCGAACAAGTATAAATCTTGTGTCTTTCATGCAACCCTTTTAGTAGTTCAGATCCCATCGAGACGGAGAGGTTGAAGGCGTGATTTCCGCGCGCACCCCAGTGTTCGAACCTTAAGGGTCTGCCGGAACCCGAAATCCGACATTTGGCGCGCCAGGTAGGGGTGCGCCGGAATTCGTCTTCCACCGCTCCGCTCTCCTCCGACCGTCGCATCCATGTCTGACGCTCATCGGGCCCACGCCGAGCGCCGAGCCACCATCGCCTCTCGCGTCGCCCAGACGGCCCCCGTCGGTGGGCGTCTTCGTCGTTCCCCGTCGCCCGCCGTCAACGCCGCCACCGGCCCGGCGGGGGGCGAGCAGCAGGCATCGTCTTAGCACCCGTCCGTGCGGCAAGACGGCCGCACCGCCACTCCATCACTCGCTCCAGCCGGTTCTTCGTCCCGCATGCTCCGCGCACCCTTGGAGGCTCGGTCTGCGCTCCTCGCGGCAAACGAGCTCCTACGCTATCGTCCCGTCGATGACGTCTACGAAGAATGGCTCGACCGCATCGCCGAGCTTGCCCGCGCCGTAGGGGGCTCTTCCGCGCCGTCCGTCCCTCTGCGCCGCACTCCGCTCCGCGCGGGCAACGAAGCTCCAGAGGTGCACCAGCCGCCTCCCCTCCAAGAAGATGCCATGGCTCCAAGGCGCTTGGTCCCTGGGCGGAACCCGCTCCGTCAGGTGCCAGCGCAGCAAGAGCGAAGCTGCCAAGAAGTTCCTCGCCCGCAAGGGGCTGCCAGGGCGCTCCCTGCTCCGGCACGCCGCGACCCTGCTCCAGCTCCAGCACGCCAAGACCCCGCCCTGCTCCTAGCTGCAGCGCGTGGGGACCCCCAAGACCAAGCTCTCCACCAACCGAGGCCTTTCGTGGCCACCGCGGGCTGCCACGCCTACACCACTGAGCTGCGCAGCGTCGCGTGGCCCGGCAAGTTCAAGCCCGACCTGCCTCCTTGCTATGATGGCACAACCGATCCCGCAGAGTTCCTCCAGCTCTATGAGCTGGGCATCGAGGCTACCGGCGGGGATGAGAAGGTCATGGCTAACTGGTTCCCCATGGCGCTGAAGGAAGGGGCGCGAACCTGGCTCCTGAATCTGGCTCCAGGCACGATCTCCTCCTGGGACCAGATGCGCGCCCACTTCATCGCCAACTTCCAAGGTACTCGCGACCGGCCGCCCGCCGTGAGTGACATGCGCCGCATCAAGCAACAACCCGGAGAGACCCTGCAAAAGTACATCCAGCGCTTCAACAGCGCGCGCCTCAAGATCCCCAAGGTGTCCGAGGAGGCCATCATCTCCGCCTTCTTTGACGGCGTGCGTGACGTTAAGATGAAGGAGGAGCTGGCGATGCACGAAGACCTCTGCACCTCCCTGGAGCTGTTCAACTTGGCGAACAAGTGCGCCAGGGCTGAGGAGGGACGTCTCTCCCTCCTCGAGCTGCCTGCCGCGGACCCAGAAGAGAAGAAGCCCAAAGCCAAGGACGCGAAGTGCAATGGGGCTACCGTACTCGCAGCAAAACCAGACACCAAGCGGGGCAAGGAACTGCCCGAACCCTCCAGAGGCAGCCGGTACTGTGTGTACCATGACCTCCACACCCACAACACCAACGAATGTTAAGAGCTCCACGCCGTACGAGAAGGAAGGATCGGTCGTCACCCTGACCGTGCTGACCGGGGCTACGGCTGAGGAGGAGGAAGAAACCCAGGGCGCTGGGAAGACCACGGCCCGCGCCAGGGGTGGCATGACCAGCCTCGCGAGGACCACTGGCGGGACCTGCCTCGTGAGGGGGACTGGAGAGACCAACCTCGCGAGGATCTCCCTCATGGCAATGCAGGCCTGCCTCCGCTGCCGCCTCCACCAAGGAGGAACGAAGACCGCCATCAAGACGAGGGGGCTGGGGGCTTCCAGGAGCCGCGCGGGATCGCCTGCATCCTTGGCGGAGCTCAATCCCCAACCTCCCAACGTATCTTTAAGCAGTTTGCCTACGAAGTGAATGCAGTTCTCCCCAAGCTTGAAGCAACGCGCCCCCTCAGGTGGTCGGCGTGCCCCATCATGTGAAGCTCGGCAGACCAGCTCAAGTGCGCAGCCACTGCAGGAGTCCTCCCGATGCTCTGCTCCCCGGTCATCAGCAACGTGATGGTCACCAAGACCCTCATCGTTGGCGGGGCAGGGCTCAACCTCCTGTCCGTGGAAACATTCAACAATCTCCGGGTGCCCTACGAACAGCTTCAGCCAACCAGGCCTTTCTCCGAGATCACCGACGGTTCCACAGTCCCAATCGGGCAGGTCCGCCTCCCTGTCACCTTCGGGGCCCGCAGCAACTACCGCACCGAGCTCATCGACTTCGACGTCGCCCACATCCGCCTGCCGTACAACGCCATCCTCGGGTACCCAGCACTGGCCAAGTTTATGGCTGCGACTCACCACGGCTACAACGTCCTCAAGATGCCAGGAAGTGGCGGCGTCATCACGGTGCCCTGTGAAGAGAAGGATGCAGTGTGTTCCCTGGAGAGAGCCTATCAGGCCGCGTCGCTGGAGGACCCAGATCGCGGAAGTAGGAGGCTTCCTGAGACCACCCCCAAGAAGAAGAAGACGTCGTCAGGCTCGGCCCCTCAGGAGGCAGGCCCCTCAGGGCCCGTGTCTGCCCAGGGGGACCCTCCTTCCATCGCATAGGAAAGCGCGCCCGACGCCCTCCTTAGGCAGGGCTCGGGGGCTCTCACCTGGAGGGCCACCGACCTAGTCAGGGTCATGAGGGAGGCGCTTGGGCACCATGTGGAGGCGTGCTTCGCAGCATGTTCCCCTCGAGAGGGAGCCAGGCGAGGAAGATCAGACCAGCAAGAGTTCGTTGACGAGGCCATTCAAGAGCTACAGGAGACAAGGATCATGAGAGGTTGCCGCCGCTTGCCAGCCATGGCCCCACATCCAGGCGAGGATGGTGGGCTGCGCGTCTGCGTCGACGTACCAGGGCTCAATCAGATCGCCACAACGGAGCGCCTCTGGCCCTCGCAAGTGGGGCGCTGCGGAGGTCCACCCCACAGCTATGTTCGCATGCCTTACGGCCTGCCGAGCATGGCTGCGGCATACCAGCGCCTCACGAGGGGCATTATGGAGGCCCAGGAAGACAGGCGGTCCGCGGCTCTGGCGGAGGTGGAGACAGCTCGCGAGGAGTCACCAGTGCCTCCGGAGCCTCCCGAGGCCCCGGGGCTTGGGGGCTCGTGAGGATAAGCTTCCACAGCTCGCCAAGCCTGCTGCACCAACACCGCCTCGCCAACGGCATCCTCAGGTGACATCTTCCAAGCCTTATCCCCAGCTGGGAGCGCTCCCCCAGGGTGCGTCACTCCCAGGCCGCGTGGGTCCGTCCCTGCGGCATGTACGTGCATTTACTTTTCGGTAGTAAGCTTGCCTTGATTGGGGGCGCCCCTCGGGCTGCATCATCCCCAAGCCGCTGGGGCCAGACCCAGCGGCATGTATCTCCGTCGCGTTTATTTCCAACTATGCATTTGCTTGTCACGCTTGATTGCTTGTTGCCCGTCCGCGGCATCCCTTTTTCTCCATGTCGACTACTTGCACGTTAAAGGGGGGGTGCCTGAGCATCGTGACTCAGGGCTCTTACTAGCTCTCCAGCCCTCACCCTCTGGCCTTGTCCATGGCATCGCGACCTGGCATACCAGCGACGGCTGAGACAAGCTCGAGGGCCAGGACCCGAGGATGTAGAGTACCGGCATCTAACCAAATTTTGCAGGGACACATCTCAAGATACGGCCCAGTGCCGGGCGCAACCCGCCGAGAGGTAGGGCCTCGTGAGTCCCGCGCTGGCTCACGGGTGCCCAGGTACACCTCACCTACCTCTACCGTGCCGGTCACGTGTCAGGGCGGGGCTGTATACGCCCCGGGGGCTCCTCTCGGAGGGGAGCCCCCTCCCACATACCAGTGGAAGCACCATGCTCTGCGTTGGCTGACGACACTTCCGAGGAGCGGCTATGCCCGTACACATATGGAAGCGCTATGCTTTGCGCTGGTGATAAACAACTGAGGGTGGCCTCCGGGCCGCATTAACCTCAGGGATCCCAAAGCTCAGTGGTTGGCCCCATCTCAACGCCTGCCCTCGGGAGCGCCATGCGAGGGGGCTGGGCACGGGGGCTACGGCTGGGTCACGCCCAGATGTACGCCGCCCAGCCAGGCCCCTCGAGCCTGGTTCATTGCGCATCTCTCCCCGAGCGGAGCCAAGGTATGAAGGCCATTTGCGCGTCAAGGGGGACCCCTGGGCATCGCGACCCAGGGGCCTAACTGGTCCCGTAGCCCCTCACTCCCTAGTTCCGAATGGCTATGCTGGGTGAGGTACGCGCGGGGCCGGGCTCTGCAGACGTAGAACGGTAGCCGCGCTTACATCTCGCTTTATCACCCACTGTTCTCGCGTCAAGGGGGACTCCTGAGCATCGCGACTCTGGAGCCTAACTCGCTCCGTAGCCCCTCACTCCTTAGTTCCGAAAGGCTATACTGGGTGAGGTACGCACGGGTCGGGCTCTGTAGACGTAGAACGGAAAACACACCTACATCACGCTTCCCTACTTGTTGTTCGAGCGCCAAGGGGGACGCCTGATCATCGCGACTCAGGAGCCTAACTTGTCACGTGGCCCCTCACTCCTTTGGTCCCGTCCTGGTTTCCGGTCGGGGCTGATGCTGGGTGAGGCATGCGCGGGGCCGGGCCCTGCCGGCGTAGGACGCAAGCAAGTAGGGAAGAAAAGCATAAAATCCAAGGAACTTAAAAGCAAATATTACAGTCCATGCTATCAGTCTCAATGCCAAACGCAAGTTTAAATGCCTCCCCGAGGCGTGATGCATGTGCAGGAACCTAAAGAAGAGCTCGGAGAAGGGAGGCACCAAGCCCGCTGCGATGGCGCTCACAAAGAAAGGATAATAGGTTCTCCCTCGACCTTCAGGGGAGGCGGAGCTGACCTTGAACACCTCCGTCCCGACGATGCCCTGCGCCGCCGCCATCGGGCACAGCCGGGCAAAGGTGGCCTTGGACACAGTCGGCGGGTCCAGAGCAGGGGAATACTAAGCCATGGCTTCCTAGGTCAAACCATGGCTTCCTAGGTCGCGCAACCGGAGTAGATCTGGAAGTTTGGAGGAAGAAAGGGGAGGCGCAAGAAAGGGGATCTGAGCAGCAACCAGAGAAAGCAAGGGCGAAGTCTGGGAAGATGCTTCACCCTTGTCAAACCGCGCGGTTGCTAAGGCACCCACGTCCAATCAACCGCCACGCGGCGTCCAAGGCCGCAGGCTGTTGGGCCCCGCGGCACTTCGCCCTTGCCCTTTCGCCTCTCGGCACGGCCAAGTCCATGCGCACCTTGGGCCTGGGGGCTACTGTCGGCGTTCTGGGAACGGGGGTCCCCAGACTTGCCTGCCTGCGGCCTGCGGCGTGGCTCAAATGGGGGCCCAGCGCGGCCCATCTTCATCAACACGAGGCTCAAGACCCTCGCGAGGGGCCAAGCCTCGCGAGGCGGACGACGCGGCGCATCCTCAGGCATAGCCTCGTCAGGCTGGCTCGCGAGGAGGTAGAGAGTTCAAGGCGGGGTACCTCGCGAGGTGCCCATGACGCAAGCCATGACGACACGGGGCACCAGGCGGGTGCCAGCGCGCGCAGCGTCTCTCGTTCCTCTTTGGTGCAAAGGGGGCAAGCGTATCCGCGGAGTACCGAGGCATCAGGCAAAGGTTGCCACTTCGGTGCAACGAGACCAAGACCAGGAGGACTACGAGACGGAGGTCACCATGGAGCCCAGCGCGGCGTCATCACCAGAGCCTTTGGCAGGCGAAGACTGCTTTTGTCAGGATAGATGTACTCGCTGTCCCCCTTCAAATTAGCCCGCCATTGTTGGATCCCTTCCCGCTCAATATTTGGGGAGAGGACCAGGGCCTCTATAAATAGGATTAGCCACCCACATAGCAAGGGGTTCGATTCCTGGCTGTTCGGTCCGGGATCTGAGAGAGAAAGAGAGAGAAAGGTGACTGAACTCTTCATTGCAGTTCATCACCACAGCCAAGAACAGACCCTCGCGAGGCTGTTCTTCCTTGTATTGTTCATCCACACTAGCCCCTGGAGGCAATCCATCCACCACACACTGGAGTAGGGTATTACACCACATCGGTGGCCCGAACCAGTATAAATCTTGTGTCTTTCGTGCAGCCCTTTTAGTAGTTTAGATCCCATCGAGATGGAGAGGCTGAAGGCGAGATTTCCGCGCGCACCCCAGTGTTTGAACCTTAAGGGTCTGCCGGAACCCGAAATCCGACAGACCTCCTCGATATCATAAGGACCTTCCCATTTAGAGAGAAGCTTTACTGCAAAAATTCACCTACGTTAAACTCACGCTTTTGTATTCTCTTGCCGTGCCATCTTTTAACTTTTTCTTTAAACAATTTGGCATTTCCATAGGCTTGGGTTTTCCGTTCATCAAGTGAGCTAATGTCAAATAACCTTTTCTCACCGGCAAGTTTGAAATCATAATTGAGCTCTTTAATAGCCCAATAAGCCTTATGTTCTAGTTCGAGAGGTAAGTGACATGCTTTTCCATAAACCATTTTATACAGAGACATACCCATAGGATTTTTATACGCAATTCTATAGGCCCATAATGCACCATCAAGTTCCTTGGACCAATTCTTTCTAGATCTATTAACAGTCTTTTGCAAAATTAATTTGAGTTCTCTATTACTCAATTCTACTTGACCACTAGACTGTGGGTGATAAGGAGATGCAATTCTATGATTAACATCATACTTAGCAAGCATTTTACGGAAAGCACCATGAATAAAATGTGAACCACCATCAGTCATTAGATATCTAGGGACTCCCAACCTAGGAAAAATAACTTCTTTAAGCATCTTAATAGAGGTGTTATGATCAGCACTACTAGTTGGAATAGCTTCTGCCCACTTAGTAACGTAATCAAAAGCAACTGAAATATATGTATATCCATTAGAGGCAGGAAAAGGTCCCATATAATCAAAGCCCCAAACATCAAATGGTTCAATAACAAGTGAATAATTCATAGGCATTTCTTGACGTCTACTAATTTTACCAATTCTTTGACATTCATCACAAGATAAGACAAACTTACGGGCATCCTTGAAGAGAGTAGGCCAATAAAAACCGGATTGCAATACCTTGTGTGCAGTTCTATCTCCAGCATGGTGTCCTCCATAAGCCCCGGAGTGACACTTTCGTAGGATCTATTCCTGTTCATGCTCAGGTACACAACGCCTAATAACACCATCTAATACTTCTTTATAAAGATGTGAATCATCCCAGAAGTAATGTCTTAAATCATAGAAAAACTTTTTCTTTTGCTGGTATGTGAAACTAGGTGGTATAAATTTAGCAACAATGTAATTAGCCTAATCAGCATACCATGGAGAAGTGTGAGAAGCATTTATGATATTTAATTGTTCATCAGGAAAGCTATCATCAATAGGTAGTGGGTCAACAAGAACAATTTCTAACCTAGACAAGTTGTCCGCAACGTGGTTCTCAGCTCCCTTTCTATCAATAATATGCAAATCAAATTCTTGTAGCAAGAGAACCCATCTAATAAGTCTAGGTTTAGCATCTTTCTTTTCCATAAGATATTTAATAGCAGCATGATCCGTGTGAATAGTTACCTCAGAATCAACAATATTAGGTCTGAACTTATCACAAGCAAATACAACTGCTAAGAATTCCGTTTCAGTTGTAGCATAATTTCTCTAGGCATTGTCTAGAATTTTACTAGCATATTGAATAACATTTAATTTCTTAACAACTCTTTGCCCTAGAACAACACCTACACCATAATCACTAGCATCACACATAATTTCAGAAGGTAAATTCCAATCAGGTGGCTGAACGATAGGTGCAGAGATTAATGCTTTCTTAAGTATTTCAAATGCTTCTACACAATCATCATTAAAGACGATTGGTATATCTTTTTGTAATAAATTAGTCAGAGGCCGAGAAATTTTTTAGAAGTCCTGAATGAACCTCCTATAAAAACCCGCATGACCAAGGAAACTTCTTATACCTTTGATGTCCTTGGGACACAACATCTTTTCTATAGCATCAACTTTGGCTTTATCAACTTCAATGCCTCTTTTAGAAATTTTGTGCCCCAAGACAATACCTTCATTAACCATAAAGTGGCACTTCTCCCAATTCAAGACAAGGTTAGTTTCTTCACATCTCTGCAAAACTCGATCAAGGTTGCTTAAGCAATCATCAAAAGAGGATCGATAAATGGAGAAATCATCCATGAATACCTCACATATCTTTTCACAAAAATCAGAAAATATAGCCATCATGCATCTTTGAAAGGTAGCAGTTGCATTACATAAACCAAAAGGCATACGTCTATAAGCAAAGGTACCGAAAGGGCACTTACAAGTGGTCTTAGATTGATCATCAGCTGATACAGGTATTTGAGAGAAACAAGAATAACCATCTAGAAAGCAAAAATATGTAAGTTTGGATAATCTTTCTTGCATTTGATCAATAAAAGGTAAGGGGTAATGATTTTTTTAGTAGCCTTATTTAATTTGCAGAAATTAATTACCTGTAGTAATTCTTTGTGTAATCAATTCATCTTTATCATTAGGAATGGCAGTAATACCTCCCTTCTTAGGAACACAATGGACAGGACTTACCCACTGACTATCAGCAACGGGATAAATTATACCTGCCTCATGGAGCTTTAGTATTTCTTTTCTTACCACTTCTTTCATCTTAGGATTCAGTCGTCGTTGGTGATCAATAACTGGTTTGGCATCTTTTTCCAAATTTATTTTGTGTTGACATAGAGTGGGACTAATGCCCTTAAGATTATCAAGAGTATATCTAGTAGCAGCATGGTGCCTCTTCCGAGGTTTCAATAATTTTTCTTCCTCCTTCTCTGAAAGTTTAGCACTAATAATAACAAGATATATCTTCTTTTCATAAAGATAAGCATATTTAAGAGTATCAGGCAATGGTTTAAGCTCAAACACGGGATCGCCCTTGGGTGGAGGTGGATCCCCTAAGATTTCAACAGGCAAGTTGTGTTTCAGAATAGGTCCTTATTTAAAGAACACTTCATCTATTTTCCTTCTTTCATTCATACACATATCATTTTCATGGTCTAGCAAGTATTGTTCTAAAGGAGGTACGGCAATAGAAGCAAGAACAATAATTTCATCTTTACTAGGCAATTCTTCTTCACGGTGTTGTCTACAAAATTTAGAAAAGTTGAACTCATGAGACATATCACCTAAACTAATAGTAATAACATCCTTTTTGCAGTCTATCCTAGCATTAACAGTGTTTAAGAAGGGTCTACCAAATATAATGGGACAAAAGCTATCTTGTGGGGAACCAAGAACAAGAAAATCAGCAGGATATTTAGTTTTCTCACACAAGACTTCAACATCTCTAACAATCCCAATTGGTGAAATAGTATTCCTATTGGCAAGTTTAATTGTGACATCAATATGTTCTAACTCAACAGGTGCAATATCATGCATAATCTCGTTGTACATGTCAATAGGTATTGCACTAGCACTAGCACCCATATCACACAAGCCATGATAACAATGATCTCCTATTTTAACAGAAATAACAGGCATGCCTACCACAGGTCTATGTTTATCTTTAGCACAAGGTTTAGCAATTCTAGCAGTTTCATCATAGAAATAAATAACATGTCCATCAATATTATTAGCCAAGAGATCCTTAACAATAGCAATATTAGGTTCAACTTTAACTTGCTCAGGAGGTGTATAGGTTCTAATATTGCTTTTACGAACCATAGTTGAACCATTAGAATGATCTTTTATCCTAACAGGGAAAGGTGGTTTCTCAACATAAGCAGTAGGCACTAGTGCAGAATCGGGCAATAGCACCGGTTCGTAAGGCCCTTTAGTGCTGGGTTGGTAACCAGTGCTAAAGTGTAGGCACTAAAGGGCCCCCCTTTAGTACCGGTTCAGCACGAACCGGTGCTAAAGGGAAACCACGTGGCACAAGCCAGCTTCGGGGGCAGGGAGCCCTTTAGTACCGGTTGTTGTCACCAACCGATATTAAATGGTTGGGGGGGGGGTTGGGTTTATGATTTCTTTTTCATTTAATTTTGTGTTTTCCATTTAATTATTTTTCGTTTGCTTGTATTTTACGATACTACATATTGTACACGCTATGCATAGATATAAATAGAATTTCTAGTAGAACCGATCATAATATATATATATATATATATCATCGAATGTCTCACAACCACCATTAATTAATTCACACATATATACACACATGTATATATATATATATACAATTTCTCCTAATTGGTGCCTTCGTAGCACGATAACAATTGGAAGTGGTTCATGGGGGCGGTAGCGGGTAATAGTATTCTCCTGTGGGATATATGACCTGGTCGAGCAAAAATCCCGCTATTTCCTCTTGAATTGCTTCTATGCGGTCCTGTGCTAGGAGCTTGTCCCGCACCTCTTTGAACTGTTAAGAAGGAGATCAATATGCATGTGTATTAGTTGTGTGACTAGATATCGATAATGGTGTAAAAATTGTGAATAGTATGCACATAGATCATTCCACGGCGCCTGCTTTAGGGCCTTTACAAGAATGAAATTTGATCAGATAATAATTAATCAAGCACGATAATTAAAGAGATGGCAGCTAGCTAGTAATACTTAATTACTTACCTTGGGTCAAAACCATTCTAGATTTTGTTTCCATGGGCCTGGAGTGGCCCTGATGAAGTTTGCCCAAACCCTGCCCGCCGACAAAGAAAATGAATAAATGGGTTATCAAATAGTTGTTATCAGGAAATGACGAACTAATTAAATAGGCCGAGATATAGTTAATAATGATTGAAATTACCTGTTGACTATCCCCTTCACGATGGTGTAGTCACATGCTTTCTTAAGTAGTGAGTCTAGTACTTCAAATGTTCCTTCTTCAACTTTAATGATTAACAAGAACCAGTGAAATATGCATGCACACACGTTAAGCAAAAACATGTAGCTAGCTAGTAGGGAAAAACAGAATTTGTAGTACAAGACAGTGTGACTCACTAGAAGTTGTAAGGAAGTAGTATATCTTCATTGTATTTGAGTTCCTTGAAGAACTGTAGCATCCTTTCCTCTACACTTTTTTCGTGATATGGATCTATTTTCCATGTGTATTCATTAATGGTATTTGGGTCAACGAACCCAATGCCATAGCGTCCACCTTTTTTCATTTCATAAATCTTCATCCTGCATAATACCACAGAAAAGAATATAGTGAGGATAATTACAGGTAATGACTGATCAAAATGATCACTACAACTAGCTCGAGACATAAATTACAGAAAGAAATCACTTACAGACAATAGCAACTGACGATAGATTTGTCGAGTGCATCTTGATTGTATAGCTGAAATAGTTCTGAATACTCAACGGTCACAGCTTTCTCATGGTAGTAATGATCCTTGTTGACATTCACCATGAGGGACTCTCGATTGGAAATCTTGGTAATGTTCATGTACCATTGATGCAATTCATACATTCTCGTTGGGAGCTTATGGACCTCCTCTGGCTCGACCAAAGGTTGGCCCCGGGCATATTTCCGTTTTATTTCCTCCTCTCTAGTCGGAGACATGGGCTCGATATCGAGGAGTTGTCCAACAGTGATCCCGATCGATTCAGCCTGCGCAATATGCTCCTCGGTTATTACCACATCGCCCACCCCGGGAACGTTAATAGTTTTCCCACAATAATATTGGGCGCGCCTACTCTCATGTGTTGTTGGCACAACAAGCGGGGGGATTGATTGCGCCGCCTGTTCTCCCAGCTGGGGAACGGTTTTACCGCTCCTTTTGCCAGCTGATTTGCTTGAGCTCGAGCTTGCCTCTTTCTGTTGATGTGCTCGATTTAACTTCTTGACGTGGCGCTCATAGTCTGTGTCAACAGGCTTGGGAGCTGGTGCTCTAGCCATATGAATGAAGTGGTCAATCTTTTGCACAGGCACTTTCTCCCTTGGCGGCGGTGGTTGTTTCGGTGCATAATGGGCTTCCACCTCGGCCTTCGATATGGCTACGTTTTCCTCCTCAGACTTGTCGTAAGGCCTCTGTGGAAGAGGCGCGAGGCTTGGACCATATTGAAATCGCTTGCCTCCGCCTGTACCTCCAGTACTACCTCGACTTGTACCGCTACGCATCATAGCTGAGGCGGCTCTCTTCCGTGATTACTGAGGCGGCGAAGACGGCTGACGTCGCTGAGTTGGAGTAGGAGGAGTGACCTGAAGCTGTGCCGGACTTGGAGGAGGAGTGGCCTGAAGTTGTGCCGGACTTGGAGGAGGAGTGGCCTAATGCTTTGCCGGACTTGGAGGAGGAGGAGTGGCTTGAAGCTGTGCCGGACTCGGAGGAGGAGTGGCCTGACGCGTTGTTGGACTTGGAGGAGCGGGAGTCTGCTGACTCGGTGGCGAACTGCGACGAGGAGTCGGATGACGCAGTGTCGGTGGTCTTCGAAAGATGATGCATCCTTTCTCCATAGGATGATACGATGGTTGGCCTCTCCTAGTGTGTGCTCATCGTCACCTCCAGGAATATCAAGCTCTAGCCCCGAATATTGGTCCACCATCTCATCAACCAAGACACGAGCATAGCCCGCTGGAATTGGGTTGCAATGGAAGGTTACCTCGGGGGATTTGTAAAAGCAAGGGCGTCCGCCACCTTCATGGATATGTTCTTCATTTTGAAGTGTAGCTCGTAGTTAGTGTTCTCCATGATGTCATCCATTGGTTAGCTATCCAGCAATGCGTCGCCCGGGGCGGGACCCACGCTGCTTCTCGGCATGGATGGGACGGTGCTATCCAATGGTGGATCATCCGCTAGCTGCTGAGACCCCCTTTGCTGGCTAGGTGAGTCGATCTTCTCCTGCTGCTGCTGGAATTTGACTGCCATGTCCGCGTGCGCTGATTCTAGGCCTTGAAGGCTTTCATAGTCTAGCTTCCTCTGCTCCTTCTCCATCTTCCTCTTCTTCTCCTCGGCAATCTTCTTTCTCGCACGGGTTCTGCAGTCGGTGTTCCAGTCCGAAAACCCCTCATACCACGGAATAGCGCCCATGCCTCATGTTCTTCCCTGGTGTTCAGGATTTCCCAGGGCATGCGTAAGCTTGTCGTTCTCTCTGTTGGGCTCGAACAACCCCGATCGAGCCTCTTCTATTGCAACAAGTAGCTTATCTTCGGCTCCGTCCAGACATGCCTTCTTCGAAACTTTGCCTATCTTCGGGTCCAACAACCCCCATGCGCATAGAACCAAGTCCTGCACCTGGGGGGCCAGCTCAATGTTTCTGGAGTGACACCTGCATCCAGCATCTCTTTCTCAGACTTATCCCACTTAGGCATTCCCATCGCATAGCCACCTGGCCCCAGCTTATGGAACTTATCCCTTTTTGCGGCATTGGCCTTGTTTATTCTTGACCGTTCCTTAGATAATTCCGAATCCTTGAATTTCACGAAATGGTCCCAATGAGCACTTTGGTTCTCTAGTGTTCCCTCGAATACTGGAGTCTTCCTTCCTTCGTTGACGTACTTGGCCCATTCACGAATCTTGTGGTTCTTGAATGCAACCGCCATCTTCCTAAGAGCAGCGTCCTTGACTTTCTCCACATCTGCATATGTGAAATGATCTGGTAGGGTGAAATGTTCCATGAGCGTTTCCCAAAGCAGAAGTTTTTGTCTATCGTCGACAAAAGTAACTCCTGGACGTGGCTTTGCTGGCTCTCTCCATTCTTGAAGGGAGATTGGGAGTTGATCCTTCACAAGAACTCCTCACTGACGAATGAACTTGTCCGCAATCTTCTTAGGCGCTAATGGTTCGCCATTAGGTTTGATGGCCTCGATATTGTACTTTACGCCCTCCTTCAACTTTTTGTTCAGGCCTTGTTTCCTGTTGCCTGAAGATTTGCTCGATCCAGATGGCTGAAAGAAGAAAGATCGATTCGTTAATATATCTTCAAGTCATTTAAAACATATGATGATCACCAGATGCCTGCTTATATAAATATATATACCTCGCCGGTCTTTGTTGTTTGAAGATCAACATTTTCTTCGTCATGTTCATAGTTCATGACTTCATCAATTCGGTCGTAGCGATCGAATATCATATCACCCTCCCCGGTGTTGTTTAGATATTCGGAGCCGTCATAATCTTCTTCATTCTGATCATCATCTGACCCGCGAGGATTGCGTATGATATTGAACAAGGCCTCTTCTCACTCTCTGCCGGTATTGTCCGCCATAGGTTTTGTTTAGCTAATCCAAAAGAAATATAAAACAATTTAGTATTCAAATTACATCGTCTCGAATAATAGATATAATCTCGAATACATTGTCTCGAATAATAGATATAATCTCGAATACATCGTCTCAAATAATAGATAAAATCTGGAATACATCGTCTGAAATAATAGATATAATCTCGAATACATCATCTCGAATAATATATAATCTCCAATACATCGCCTCGAATATTATATATCGAATATATCACTCGCTAGGTAGCTAATAAAGATTGAATACTACAGAAGAATCTAGGACACTCGCGGTTCCTGCGGCGCGGGCGGTGGACACCCAAAGAGAAGGAACCCTCACAGGATCATAGCTGAAATGAGATCCCTGAAGAAACTGCTAGGTATTGGAGAACCTGCCGCCCTCTAACGCAACAATGTAGCGATGGACGTGCTCGTCCTCCTCCCTAACATGGCGACATACCACCTCCGGCGGGGCCGGCTCCCTCCGCACCGAAACTGGCCCATGCGAACGCCACCAAACGAGATCAGGGTCGACGACGGGACCCAGGGCCGGGTTCCTCATCAAGCAGCACGCCCCTCCAGGCAGCACCTCCAAGTGCCAGCCCGGCGGAGCCTAGTCCCGGACATGGGTCAGCCGGATGTCGTCGCGGACGGGTCGACGGCGAGGATGCGGGTCGGGCATCGTCGAGAACAAATACTAGCTATATGCCGACAAAAAGTAACATTTTTTTAATGATTGGATTTTGATAACTAAAATTTCTAACATTTCTATATAACTAACATTCCTATAACATTTCTAACAATGCTATATAACTAACATTTCTATAACATTTCTAACATTTCTATAACTAAAAAACAGAAAAAAATTATAACATTTCTATATATATAAATAACATTTGTATAACATTTCTAATATTTCTATAACTAAAAAAAGAAAAATTTCTAACTTTTTTATAACTATTTCTATAACTAAAAACAGAAAAATTTCTAACAACTCTAACTTTTTTATTACTATTTCTATAACTAAAAAACAGAAAAATTTCTAACATTTCTAACAATGCTATATAACTAACTATTTCTATAACTAAAAAAATAAAAATTGCTAACATTTTTATAACTATTTCTATAACTAAAAAACTAAAAAAAATGTATGTGTGTGTGTGCTCACCGGCGAGGCGAGAGGCGACGGGGGGCGGCGACGGGCGCGACGACGACGGGGATGGCGACGACGGGATAGGGACGGGGCGGCGACGACGGGGACGGGGACGTACGGGCTGCGGCAGCGACGACCGGGACGGGGACGACGCGGGAAGGGCCGGGACGGGGCGGCTGTGACGACGGGGACGGGGATGATGGGGCGGTGACGACGGGGACGGGGCGGGGACGGGGGCGGGGACGAGGGATATGGAGACGTGGGCGGCGGGCGATGGGGCAGAGGAGAAAAAGCAGATGAGAAACTGAAATTTTTGAAGTGTTTAGTTATATAGGATGGACCTTTAGTACCGGTTGGAGCCACCAACCGATACTAAAGGCCTGTTTTCGCCAGGCCAAGCGGCAGGAAGCGCACCCCCTTTAGTACCGGGTGGTGGCTCCAACCGGTACTAAAGGCCGCCACTTTAGTACCGGTTGGTGCCACCACCTGGTACTAAAGGGGGTGCGCTGGCACAGGTGCGGTGCGGCAAGTTTAGTCCCACCTCGCTAGCCGAGGGGCGTCCGCACTGGTTTATAAGCCCCCGTGCGGTAGCTCTCTCGAGCTCCTCTCCAAAGCAGGCCTACTGGGCCTACATGTTCAGTGCTGCCCTGTGGGCCTACTGGGCCTTTGCGGGCCTGCATCCTGGCCCAACAACAGGTTTGGTTTGTAGTCGTATGCAGGCCGCTCTGGCCCAGTAGGCGGGCTTTTTTATTCTTTTGCTTTATTTATTTTTGAGTTGTTTTTTGTGTATTTAGAGTTTCTTTGTGAATATTTTTGCTTTAGGTACAAAAAATTACAAACTTTCTGTTAGTGCCCGTAGTTTTCAAATTTGAATAGTTTAAATTTTGAATTATTTGAAATTAGTGTGAATCACTAGTTTGTGAATAACTTAACTTAAAAAATCAGTAAAGGCATGAAAGAATTTGTTTGCACATAAAATTTCTTCGTGTTTCAAATGCCAAAACACATAACTACCCTAACTATTACAGAGATTCCCTCCTGGGTGTGAAACACAGAAGAAAGTGATGATAGTGAAGCCGATCACATCCCAGATCTTTGGGTGTGAAACTTTTCCTTCACGTGTGTCCCTTTGCGTTGTAACCATGGAAAATCATCGTCATTTAACGGGATGCTCGGGTCAATATTCACTGTGAATAGAGCAATTTCATCAAAATTTTCATAATCTTCTGACATGTCTGTCTTGTCATCCACTTCCACGATGTTTCTCTTCCCAGAAAGAACTATGTGCCGCTTTGGCTCGTCATACGATGCATTCGCTTCCTTATCTTTTCTTTTTCTTGGCTTGGTAGACATGTCCTTCACATAGAAAACCTGTGCCACATCATTGGCTAGGACGCATGGTTCGTCTGCATACGCAAGATTGTTGAGATCCACTATTGTCATTCCGTACTACGGGTCTTCCGTTACCCCGCCTCGTGTCATATTGACCCATTTGCACCGAAACAAAGGGACCTTCAAACCACGTCGATAGTCAAGTTCCCATATGTCCTGTATATAACCATAATATGTTTCCTTTCCCGTCTTGGTTTCTGCATCAAAGCAAACACCACTGTTTTGGTTGGTGCTCTTCTTATCTTGGGCGATCGTGTAAAATGTATTACCATTTATCTCGTACCCTTTGAAAGTCATTATATTCGAAGATGGTAATTGGGACAGCAAGTACAGGTCATCTTCAATAGAGGTGTGATGCATGGTATGTGTCTGCAACCAGCTGGCGAAACTCCTGGTTTGTTAATGTGTAATCCAGTCATCAGACCACTCCGGGTGTTTGGAGCATAGCAAATTCTTGTGTTCATCCATATACGGAGCCACCAATGCGGAATTCTGTAGAACTGTGTAGTGTGCTTCAGTGAGAGAATGTCCGGCCATACATATTATGTGTTCCCCTCCTAGCGTGCCTTTTCCATCCAGTCTGCCCTTATGCCGCGATTCAGGAACACCAATCGGCTTAAGGTCAGGAATAAAGTCAATAAAAAACTCAATGACCTCCTCATTTTCATGGCCCTTGGAGATGCTACCTTCCGGCCTAGCACGGTTATGAACATATTTCTTTAAGACTCCCATGAACCTCTCAAAGGGGAACATATTGGGTAGAAATACAGGACCCAAAACATTAATCTCTTCGCATAGGTGAACTAGGACATGCGTCATGATGTTGAAGAAGGATGGTGGGAACACCAACTCGAAACTGACAAGACATTGCACCAAATCATTCTCTAACCTTGGTATGATTTCTGGATTGATTACCTTCTGAGAGATTGCATTGAGAAATGCACATAGATTCACAATGGCTAATCAAACATTTTCCGGTAGAAGCCCCCTCAATGCAACCGGAAGCAGTTGCGTCATAATCACGTGGCAGTCATGAGACTTTAGGTTCTGGAACTTTTTCTCTGCCATGTTTACTATTCCCTTTATATTCGACGAGAAGCCAGACGGTACCTTAATACTGAGCAGGCATTCAAAGAAGATTTCCTTCTCTTCTTTGGTAAGAGCGTAGCTTGCATGACCCTGATGTATGCCGTCTTTTCCGTGCATACGTTGCTGGCCCTCCCGTGCCTCAGGTGTATCTTTTGTCTTCCCATACACGCCCAAGAAGCCAAGCAGGGTCACACAAAGATTCTTCGTCACGTGCATCACGTCGATTGCGGAGCGGACCTCTAGGTCTTTCCAATAGGGCAGGTCCCAAAATATAAATTTCTTCTTCCACATGGGTGTGCGTCCGTCAGCGTCATTCGGAACAGGTTGTCCACCAGGACCCTTTCCAAAGACCACCTTCCAATCCTTGACCATATCATGTACATCAGCACCAGTACGGTGGCGAGGCTTCGTCCGGTGATCCGCCTCACCTTTGAAATGCTTGACTTTATTTCTTACGGGATGCCTGCTCGGAAGAAATCGACGATGTCCCAGGTACACATTCTTCTTACAATTAGCCAAATATATATTGTCGGTATCGTCCAAACAGTGCGTGCATGCATGGTATCCCTTGTTTGTCTATCCTGAAAGGTTACTGAGAGTAGGCCAATCATTTTTTTTGACTGGTAGCAGGCCAATCATTGATGGTCACGAACAGCAAGGCCTTTAGGTCAAATTCTTCCCCCATGTGCTCATCCCATGCACGTACACCTGTTCCATTCCACAGTTGTAAGAGTTCTTCAACTAATGGCCTTAGGTACACATCAATGTCGTTGCCAGGTTGCTTAGGGCCTTGGATGAGCATTGGCATCACAATGAACTTCCGCTTCATGCACAACCAAGGAGGAAGGTTATACAAACATAGAGTCACAGGCCAGGTGCTATGGTTGCTGCTCTGCTCCCCAAAAGGATTAGTGCCATCTGCGCTTAGACCAAACCATACGTTCCTTGCATCATCTGCAAATTCCTTCCCGTACTTTTTTCGATTTTTCTCCACTGCGACCCATCAGCGGGTACTCTCAACTTTCCGTCTTTCTTACGGTCTTCTTTGTGCCATCGCTTCGCCTTGGCATGCTCTTTGTTTTGGAACAAATGTTTCAACCGTGGTATTATAGGAGCATACCTAATCACCTTGGCAGGAATCTTCTTCCTGGGGCACTCGCCCTCGACATCACCAGGGTCATCGCGGCTGATCTTATAGCACAATGCACCGCATACCGGCAAAGCATTCAAATCCTCGTACTCACCGCGGTAGAGGATGCAATCATTAGGGCATGCATGTATCTTCTGCACCTCTAACCCTAGAGGGCAGACAGCCTTCTTTGCTTCGTATGTACTCTCGGGCAATTCGCTGTCCTTTGGAAGCATATCCTTTATCATTACCAGCAACTTTCCAAATCCCTTGTCAGATACACCATTCTCTCCCTTCCATTGCAGCAATTCCAGTGTGGTGCCCAGCTTTTTCTTGTCACCTACGCAATTCGGGTACAACAATTTTTTATGATCCTCTAACATGCGCTGCAACTTCTTCTTCTCCAAATCACTTGCGCAGTTTCTCTTTGCATCGGGAATGGCCCGACCTAGATCATTAACAGGGTCATCCGATGCCTCTTCTTCAGCTTCTTCCCGCATTGCCGTCTCAGCTTCTTCCTGCATTACCGGCTCAGCTTCTTCCCTCATTGTTGTATCATCGTATTGAGGGAACCCATGGCCAGGATAGCTGTCGTCGTCCTCTTCTTCTTCATTGTCTTCCATCATAACCCCTCTTTGTCCATGCTTGGGCCAAACATTATAGTGGGGCATGAAACCGGATTCAAACAGGTGGACGTGAATGGTTCTTGACGTAGAGTAATTGTGACCATTCTTACAGCCAGCACATGGACAAGGCATAAAACCATCCGCTCGCTTGTTTGCCTCAGCCGCAAACAGAAAAGTACGCATGCCATTAATGAACTCGGGAGAGCATCGGTCATCATACATCCATTGCCGGCTCATCTTCAATACACAGCACCGAAAACATCAAATTAATACAATACATAAAGATCATACAACACTTAAATGCAACAAACAAATAACTCTCTAGCTAAAGAATTTAAATGCAACAACAAATGCGATCAAGATCGCAACTAAGGTAAAAATTGATCCAACAGCATAATGATACCAAGCCTCACTATGAATGGCATATTTTCTAATCTTTCTAATCTTCAAGCGCATTTTCTCCATGTTAATCTTGTGATCATTGACGACATCGGCAACATGCGACTCCAATTCCATCTTCTCCCCCTCAATTCTTTTCAATTTTTCCTTCAAATCCTCGTTTTCTCTTTCAACTAAATTTAACCTCTCAACAATAGGGTCGGTTGGAATTTCCGGTTCAACTACCTCCTACATACAAATATCTATATCAACTTGATGGGCATAATTTGTCATAAACACAAAATACAATGAATAGTTTTAAAAGAGAATATACCACATCCGAATCATAACCCGGACAAGGGCCGAAGGGGACGGATATCAAAACCATGGCACTATGTATAATAAACAACGTATGAGTAAGATAATTATACGAGTAACTATATATCCAAATCACACAAACATCAACTTTTTATACAAAACTTCATGAACAAGAGGCTCACCACAAGGTGGTGCCGGCGATGGGACGTTTCGAGCGATCGACGGTGGTTACGACGGAGATTAAGAACGTACTAAGTAAACCACACCTACATATGCAAACTAAGTGTTATTTTTGACCTCAAATTGCCTATAAATCAAATACTAGCACATATATATAATTCCTCCCAAATTACTAAACTCAAAAATCAATCACTATATAAAGCATTGCACGAGCTAATCTAGCAATGAGAGATGAAAGGAAAAAGTTGCTAACCTTTGTGATCATTTGAATGGATGGGGGCCTTCAAATCTTGACAAATTTTGGGCAAAATGTGTGATGAGCTTGAGAGGAAGAGGGAAAAGAACAGAGAGGAGAGGGGAAAGGGGAAGAACAGAGCGAGCTCGGGTGGACGAAGGGTCTATGTAGGACGACCTTTAATACCGGTTTGTGATACGACCCGGTACTAAAGGTGCTGGAGGGGCCCCGGACTGACAACATCCTGCCACCACTCACTTTAGTACCAGTTCGTGGCATGAACCGGTGCTAAAGGTTCGCCACGAACCGGTACTAATGAGAGCGGCCGGCTAGCCGTTGGAACCGGCACTAATGCACACATTAGTGCCGGCTCAAATTCAAACCGGCACTAATGTGCTTCACGTTTGACCCTTTTTCTACTAGCGAGGAACAATAGGATCATTATAAGTGATAGTATTTTCTTCAACATTAATAGGTGCAACTACTTTTACTTCTATGGGAGGATGATATTTAAACCACTTCTATTTAGGGAGATCAATATGAGCAGCAAAAGATTCACAGAAACAAGCTACTATCTCAGAGTCAAGTCCATATTTAGTGCTAAATTTAAGGAAAACATCTGTATCCATAAAAGATTTAACACAATCAAACTTAGATGTCATAACTGACTCCTTACCTTCATCGAGATCCCAATCTTCAGAGTTGCGTTTAATTCTTTCCAATAAATCCCATTTGAATTCAATAGTCTTCATCATGAAAGAGCCATCACAAGAAGTCTCAAGCATGGTGCGGTTATTATCAGAAAGCCGAGCATAAATTTTTTGAATAATCATTTCTCTTGAGAGCTCATGATTGGGGCATGAATATAACATTGACTTAAGCCTCCCCCAAGCTTGAGCGATGCTTTCTCCTTCGTGAGGCCAAAAATTATATATATAATTATGATCACAATGAATAAGATGCATAGGATAAAACTTCTGATGAAATTCCAATTTTAATCGTTTGTAGTTCCATGATCCCATATCATCGCATAGCCTATACCATGTCAATGCGTCTCCCTCCAAACATGAAGGGAAGACCTTCTTCTTGATAACATTATTGGGCATACCTGCAAGCTTAAATAATCCACAAACTTCATCCACATATATTAGGTGCTCATTCGGATGTAATGTTCCATCTCCTACAAAAGGATTAGCTAGCAGTTTTTCTATCATACCCGAAGGAATTTCAGAGCAGACATTTTCATTTTCAGGAGGTTCAGTAGGTTGAGGAGCAACTCTTTGCTCTACTGGTCGGGGTGAAGATACCCCAAACAAGCCCCTCAAAGGATTACTTTCCAGAGTAACAAGTGACAGTAAGTTTCAGCACACTATATAAATTTTTCCCACCCAAATTCCACCTACCAAAGGTGCTTCACTCCCAGGCAACGGCGCCAAAAAATAGTTACGATGACCCACAACTATAGGTGCTTCACTCCCAGGCAACCCAACAAGGAGCAGAAGGAAATGATAAGCGGTTTTCAGCAAGATATTCTCTGCAAGCACTAAAATTATAGGTAATAGATAGTTTTGTGATAGGATAATTTGTAACGAGCAACAAGTAACAAAAGTAAATAAAGTGTAGCAAGGTGGCCCAATCCTTTTTGTAGCAAAGGACAAGCCTGGACAAATTCTTATATAGAGAAAAGCGCTCCCAAGGACACATGGGAATTATCGTCAAGCTAGGTTTCATCATGATCATATGATTTATGTTCGGTACTTTGATAATTTGATATGTGGGTGGACTGGTGCTTGGGTGCTGTCCTTACTTGGACAAGCATCCCACTTATGATTAACCTCTATTGCAAGCGTCCGCAACTACAACAAAAGTATTAAGGTAAACCTAACCATAGCATGAAACATATGGATCCAAATCAGCCCCTTACGAAGGAACGCATAAACTAGTGTTTAAGCTTCTATCACTCTATCAACCCATGATCTACTTATTACTTCCCAATGCCTTACTCTAGGCCCAAATAATGGTGAAGTGTCATGTAGTCGACGTTCACATAACACCACTAGAGGAGAGACAACATACATCTCATCAAAATATTGAACGAATACCAAATTCACATGACTACTAATAGCAAGACTTCTCCCATGTCCTCAGGAACAAACATAACTACTCACAAAGCATATTCACGTTCATAATCAGAGGGGTATTAATATGCATATAGGATCTGAACATATGATCTTTAACCAAATAAACCAACTAGCATCAACTACAAGGAGTAATTAACACTACTAGCAACCCACGGGTACCAATCCCAGACTTGGAGACAAGAAGTGGATACAAGAGATGAACTAGGGTTTGAGAGGAGATGGTGCTGGTGAAGATGTTGATGGAGATTGACCCCCTCCTGATGAGAGGATCGTTGGTGATGACGATGGAGATGATTTCCCCCTCCCGGATGGAAGTTTCCCTAGCAGAACACCTCCGCCAGAGCCCTAGATTGGTTCTGCCAAAGTTTTCGCCTCGTGGCGGCGAAGTCCCGTCCTGAAAGCTTGCTTAAGATTTTTTTTTTCATCATCGAAGGACTCCATATAGCAGAAGATGGGCATCGGAGGGCCACCAGGGGGGCCATGAGGCAGGGAGCACGCCCAGGGGGTAGGGCGCGCCCCCACCCTCGTGGGAAGGGTGTGCCCCCCCTAGAACTTCTTGCGCTCATTATTTTCTATATATTCTGAAAATGACTTCTGTGAGGTTTCAGGACTTTTGGAGCTGTGCAGAATAGGTCTCTAATATTTGCTCCTTTTCCAGCCCAGAATCCCAGATGTCGGCATTCTCCCTCTTTATGTAAACCGTGTAAAATAAGAGAGAATAGGCATAAGTATTGTGACATAATGTGTAATAATAGCCCATAATGCAATAAATATCGATGTAAAAGCATGATGCAAAATGGACGTATAAATCTCCTTGGGGATCTGCTCCCCCATCTGTCCGGCAGCGGAGATCTCGCCTTGTGGTGCCCCCCGGACAATGTCCTGAGCTCCTTCTTTCGGAGTGGCCCTCCAGGATAACACTTCAGTGTCATCCCTAGACCCGGGGGAGCAAGCAGGCGGTGGCGACATGCTCGCCATCTCCGACGGAGCCAGCGAAGCCCCAGATGAGGACCGCTGGATAAGGTCACGGGCCAGACTACAAAAGTGTGGATTAACAATGTCAGCATAATAAAAAGAAAGGGCTGGATATGCACGTAAATGAGCCATGTCACTTATGATGCGGCCTGAGGCCTAGTGCGGGGGCGTCGTTCCGGACTACTGTCTACGTCCCACGCGGGGTTGACCGCCGGGGCTCCCTTCCCCCTTTTGGGCGCTTTCGCCTCCGGAGGTGCTGGGGCCACCCTCTTCTTCTTCTCCTCGGGAGGAGTGTTGTTTTCCTCCTCCTCTTCCTTGGCATTGTCTTCGGGGACGGAGGAATGGGCCTCGTGGTCTTCAGATGTCGCGTCCGAAGCGCCCTTGCAAAGGGGGCCACTCTTGGCCCCCTTGGCCTTCTTCTTGGCCTTCTTCTCTGGCGCCATATACGGCTCCGGCACCAGCATCCTCGCCAGGCGCTGACCGGTTCCTCGGGCAGCGGCGCTGGACACTGAATCCGCTGTGCCTTCTCCACCCAGTCCGGAATGAGCAATACTAAATCTCAGACATCATCCTCGAAACATTCAAGCTGGGAATATGTCAAAAGAAACATACCTCATTGGTGGGGCGTTTACAATTGTGACCATGGTCTGAGCCCGTGGCCGGTGGCTTCTCATTGCCCTTAAAGAGCAACTTTGAAGCCCCTTCATGAGAAGTGTCGAAGAGCCTTCTCACGGTCTGGTGCTTCTTCGGGTTGAACTCCCATAAAGGGCAGCTTCGGCGTTGGCACGGAAGAATCCGGCGGACCAGGATCACCTAGATAACGTCGACGAGCTTGACGTCTTTGGTCACCATGCTTTGAACGCGCATCTGCAACACTATCAGCTTGTTAGGTGAACACGAGTCCGGACTCTTCTCGACCCAGGAGGTGAGCGGCGTGGGAGCACTAGAGCGGAATTCCGCAGTTGCGGCCCAGGTGGTGCCGCGAGGTTCTGTGATGTAGAGCCACTGCTTTTGCCATTCCTTTACTGTCTCTATAAAGGTGCATTTGGGCCAGGAGACATTGGACAGCTTGCTCACCATGGCCCCTCCGCACTCCACGTGCTGACCATCCACCACCTTCGGCTTCATGTTGAAGACTTTGAGCCACATCCCAAAGTGGGGATGGATGTGGAGGACGGCCTCGCACACGACGATAAACACCGAGTTGTTGAGGAAGGAATTCGGGGACAGATCGTGGAAATCTATGCCTAATAGTACATCAGTCAGCGGACGAAAGGGTGGAGTGGAAACCCTAGCCCGCGGAGGAAATGGGGGATGAAGACTACTCTCTGTATGGGCTCCGGTGTGTGGACGACTTGTTCCTCGGCTGGCAGACGATGCGCGATCTCCTTTGCCAAATATCCGACCGCCCAGAGCTCAGTAATGTCCTCCTCCTTGACGAAGGAGACCATCCACTTGCCCTGACCACCAGATCCGGACATGATTGCTTGAGTGGAAACGAGATGGGAACTTGGGTGTTGGAGCTTGAGATCGGAAGGGCAAAGATAAAGAGAAGGCTTGAGGAGAGGAAGGGGGAATACTTATCCCCTTATAAAGGCAGCAGATATTAAACGCCTCCTCGCTCGCCTTAGGATTCACCCGTTCCCTGGGACTGTATGAACGACATGGTTAAGTTACCCATGCCCGCATTGATGAGAATCATGCGATAAGGGGACATGATCTCTGTTTCTACAAGACATGCCAATAGCAACCGCTTCTCGAAACGTGGGATTGAAGAAGAAAAATGGTTTGAAATTATAACCGGACATACACGATGCCGTGTTGAAGAGAAGCTGTCAACAGATTGGGAGGGGGCCGGTTGGGTGGGATGGGCCGAGGCCCATGGGGAGTCGGGGGGCTTCTTTTGTTTTGTTTTCACTTTTTGTTTTTAATTTAGTTTAGTTCTGTAAATATATTATTAGTACCTAAATTAGTTTTATTAAACACACCACTGCCACAAAAAGTTTAACCCCCAAATAGAATAGTTTAATATTCTATTAGCTACCAAAGGTATTTAAATAATTGCTTATGCTGCAGTTTCTTTATTTTTAGAGTATTTAAACATGTTATAAAAATGGGGTTTCTCCGCCATTACTACTTCTGATTTATCTGGCACAACCCGAATATTTTAGTTAGTAAACTTGAAAACTTTTATTGTTTGCTTGATTTTAAATTTGAATTTGAATCGGTTTCGAACTAACACATGATTAGCAACAGTAATCGAAGTGACGTGGCATCATTAGCAGGGGGTTGTTGTAGCTTAATTATCCGGGCGTCACAGTGGCGTGTTGCCGGGGGAGGTTTATGGGTGCAGGCGCCTGGCCTGGGCACCGGAACTGGGCAGCGACGTCGATGGGTGGGGTGGCCAAGTGTGCTAGCTGTCGACGGGAGTAAGGGGGAATGTCCAGTGTGCCACCGACTGGCGGGCCAGGGGGGAGGACAAGGGCGGGCGTGACGCACGTCCGCCGCGTGTTCGCACCGACGTGAACACTGCGTATATTTGGGCCTGAAATGGATCACGCACGGACAAAAGCATATGCTGATTCGTTTGCGTCAGCGCGTTGGGCCAGCTTTTGTGTCCGTTTCGACCCAAACAAACACGCGTGAAAAGTTTGGTCGGCGCATTGGAGTTGCTCTAAATGATCGATCGATTGTGTTTCTCTAGTATTTGGGAGCCCCTTTTTTTGCTTTTGAGGAAATGACGTCAAGACTACCTTTATTGCACTGAAATAATATGATAAAAACGAAATTTAGCTAACTAGTAGATGCTAAATGATTGATCAATAGCCAGCTTTACTCCTTGGAGAGATTAGCCTAATGATTGAGTTGTTATATTACTACGATGTATCATGTGGCATGGCGTGGGCGTCTTGTAAAGTGTCTGACCCGTTGTCTGAATGTGGGAGCTCGAGATCTCTATTTTAATCCTGCCTTGATTGATATGAACGGGCCTTAAATTTGTCAAAACGAAGTCATAACAGGACAAGACCGTCGTCCATAGCATCTCGCCCTGTCCACGCCATTGGCATCTAGTAAGCTTGGACAGATTTATTTTTTAATCGAGCCAATCAAGTATAAATAACCTTCAGAAATATTGTTCTGGTAGGTACAAGTAGCAGCTTTCGTGACACTATCAATGCCTAAGCCTCTTATTAAGACAAACATAGTCTGATTGCTTGCGACTCTTCACATACATACGCACACAAGTGAACAAATAGCGTGTGTTTGTGTCTACGCTCGGGCCTAATAGAGAGATGAAGCTCGACATGGACGGGGGCAGGGTTGTGTGGGCGATTAAGGAGTACGGGTTCACGCTGGTGGCCATGGCCTTGGCGTTCCTGCTGGTCGCGTACCTGTACGAGCCTTACTGGAAATTACGGCACCTGCCGGGGTCCTTCCCGCTGCCACTCGTCGGTGACCTCCACCTTCTCGCCGTTCATGGCCCCGATGTCTTTTCCGTGCTCGCCAAAAAGCATGGTCCTACACTAATAGAAAAAGGGCCTTTAGTCCCGGTTCGTAAGGGCCTTTATTCCCGATTCTTGAACCGGAATAAAGGGTCGGTACTAATGCCCTGACCCTTCACGTGGCCGGTCCATCTTTAGTTCCGGTTGGTAACACCAACCAGTACTAAAAAAAATTTGTGAATTTTTTTTGGAAATTTTTTTATTTTCAAATTCCTGAATTATTTTAACCTCTAATCTCTAATCACCCCTCGTCACTGCTCAATTTAATCTCTAATCACCCCTCATCATTTCAAATCATCTAACTTCCCGGACGGTCCCCATCCTCCCACTCCCCCAGCCTGAGCATGCTTAACTTCCGGGTTCTATTCTCCCTCGTTTTCAAGTCTGCACTCGTTGTTTTCCTGACAATAGTAAGATGTCAATTCTATTAACCCTCAGGAGTTTAGCTTGAGCATGAAGTCACACATTTCACTATTTGAGTTTGAAACTATTTTCTAAAAAACAATAATTTTTTAGTAATACTAATATTTCTTGAATAAGTAGTTTGACCATTGTTTGACCACAGTTTGACCAAATTTGACCAAAATTCAAAAAAACTGAAATAATTATTTAACAACACTAATATTCGTGAATAATTATTTAGTAACACTAATACTTCATGAATAAATAGTTTAACCATAGTTTGACTAGATTTAATGAAAATTTAAAAAAACTGAAATTTGAGCATAACTTTTTTTCCTTTTGGAATCTGAGGATTGTACAAATTTGCAAACAGGCTATAGGCAGTCTCCATCGGATGTAACTTTTCGAGTAGATGATTTTTCATATAAAAAACTTTTTAATCCGAGTTCGTATGCAAAAGTTATGCCCATTTTACAAATTTCACAGAGATTTTGTAAATAAAGTCGAAATTCATATTTGTAAATTTTCCCAACTAGACCACATATCACATTGGAAACTTATTTTATTTTATTTTTTTTTGATATTTCCATCATTTTCTTTTGTTTTTTCTAAAACTGAAAAGGAGGTCCGGGGGGGGCGGGGGGAGAGTTTGAAAATGGGACCTTTAGTACCGGTACTAATGCCTCAAAGCCCATTAGTCCCCGTTAGTGGCACCAACCGGGACTAAAGGTCTAAGCTTTAGTACCGGTTGGTGCCACCAACCGGGACTAATGGGCATCGCACCCTTTAGTCCCGGTTCGTGGCACGAACCGGGACTAAAGGGCCCAGGTGAACCGGGACTAATTCCTTAGCCGCACGAACAGGGATAAATGCACCCATTGGTCCCGGTTCTGGACTGAACCGGGACTAATGGGCTTACCCGACCTGGACCAAAGCTCCTTTTATACTAGTGCTATATGTTAGAACCGGCCCAGATCAGCACACACATACGAGGGTGGATTCAGAATCAACTCTGAAGAACATTGACGAACAGAGAAAACAGGGAGGAGACTGAGTTTTGCGACGCGCTTAACCTGCGTCCTTTTCGATCTCTTCCTTTTATTCATGCGTAACAGATAACAAACTAGCTACCCACGATCCGTTAATTCCGCGCCATCCCACGGATTGATCGTGGCTAACAAAACGAAAACAGGAAAAATAACTGCTACGACCTATTCTGCCGCAGCACGAACATAGCGTGCTTCTGGCTATTATTCAGAAATTGTAAACTAAAGCTACGTGACAATATTCAGTGCAACAAGATTAACATCAACATTTCTCCTCCTTAAACTTAGTGCACTGACTTCAAATCCTGCATGCCAATCTTCTTCTTTAGCTCCTGGAACTGAAACCTTGGAAGAGACTTGGTCAGAATATCAGCATGTTGATCTTCAGTTCTGACATGCTCCACTGCCATTCTCCCTTCTTTGACACAATCCCTCAAAAACTGATATCGAATGTCAATATGTTTCCTTCCCTCATGAAACACAGGATTCTTGCATAGAGCAATCGCTGACTGATTGTCCACTCTTAACACCAGCTTGTCTGGCTCTCGATCAAGTATTTCTCCTAGGAGCCGACCCAACCAGATTGCGTGACAAGCAGCTGACGCAGCTGCCACATATTCTGCCTCACAGGAAGACATAGCCACTACCTTTTGTTTTTGGGATGCCCAAGTCACCGGACTTTTCCCAAAGTAAAACAATACTCCTGTTGTACTTTTACGGTCATCGATGTCTCCGGCTAAGTCACTATCACAATACCCCATGAGCTGTGGTTCTCTACCTTCACATTTCCTGTAACTATAGCCAAAGTTCAGTGTCCCCTTTATGTATCTCAGGATGTGCTTGATGGCTGTCATATGCTCCATGGTAGGCTTTTCCATGAATCGACCGACAAAACAGACCGCATAGCTCAGGTCAGGACGAGTATGGATCAGGTACCTGAGACTCCCTACTATGCTCCTGTACTGAGTTGGATCTACAGCCTCTGCTTGACTTCTTTTGCTCATCTTCAGTCTGGCCTCCAACGGAGTGTGTGTGGGATTGCAGTTAGACATGCCCATCCTTTTCAGAATTTTAGCTGCATAAGCTGACTGACACAAAGTAATGCCTTGTTCAGTTTGCTTCACTTCAATCCCCAAATAATAACTTAACAGCCCCAGATCACTCATTCTAAATTTTGACTTCATTTGTTTTTTGAAGTTTTCAATTGCCTGGTCGCTGCCCACGATTATTATCAGATCATCAACATACACACCTACAATGAGGGATGAATTTCCTTCCTTCTATCTGTACAATCCAGACTCTGATGGACACTTCTTGAAACCAAGCTCGCTCAAGGTTGTATCTAGCCTGGAGTTCCAAGCTCTCGGTGCCTACCGCATGCCGTATAATGCCTTTTTTATCTTGTAGACCTTGCTATCTTCCCCTGCAATTTCATACCCCGCCGGCTGAGTAACATAAACCTCCTCGATCAGATCGCCATTGAGGAATGCTGACTTGACATCCATGTGGTGCATTTTCCAATTGAATTCAACTGCAAGTGCTACTAGCAGTCTGACAAACTCCAGACGAGCTACAGGGGCAATGACCTCTTCAAAATCAATCCCCTGTCGCTTCACATATCCTTTCGCAACTAACCTTGCTTTGTGCTTCACCACAGTTCCATCTGGGTCCCTTTTCAACTTAAAACACCCACTTCAAACCGATCGGTCTGTGCCCCTCCGGTAACTCACACAATTCCCAAGTTCCATTGGACACAATTGAACTCAGCAACTCCTCCATGGCTCTCTTCCAGCAACTCTATTTCTTTGCATCTGCATGGCTTGTTGGTTCCTCCAGACCGAACAGGCACAGCCCAGAGTATGTTTCCTTTCTTTCCACAGTCTCTTCATATATATCTTGCAATGGTCGCATGCCTTGGGGCCCATGTGAGGGTTCTGAGTATGGTGATACTGGTGTCTCAAGTGCGGCACTAGGGGTTGTTGGAGATCCAGCAAGATCAAATGGGATCACTACCCCATCTCGTGCCTGTCGTGTTTTAGTGACCTGCATCGGTGCTGCTATGGTGACAGAATCGGGTGTTTTCCTTGACATCGCAGGAGTTTCTGGTTCGGCTGCCATGGTAGCAGAATTCTCTGTCATGGCACCATTTTCCATCGACTTTGCCTCTTGCTCTTGGGTGGTCGATTCTGGATACAGGATGTTGAAATTGCTTGAATTCTCTTCCACTTCATTTTTCTGTAGGCCCGAATCCAAGCACCTGTCCTCCTCGAACACAATATCCCGAGTGATGATCGGCTTCTTACTCTTTGGATCATACATGCGGTACGCTTTTGAGGCTGTCACATAACCGATAAAAACCATTTGCTTGTTGCGATCTGCGAGCTTACTCACACCGGGGCCAACCATTTTGACATGTGCCACACATCCAAACTTGCGCAGATGCTCCACTGAAGGTTTCCTTTGATGCCAAGCTTCATATGGAGTCACCCCTCTAAAACTCTTAGTGGGCGCACGGTTGAGCAAGTACACTGCTGTGGCAACCGCTTCGCCCCAAAATCTTGCAGGAACTCGCATGCATGTCTAGAGACTTCTTGCCATTCCGACCACAGCTGGATTCCTTCTCTCGACGACGCCGTTTTGCTGAGGTGTGTACGGAGCAGTAAGGAAGTGCTTAATACCATGATCATCACAATGCTTAGCAAACTCTGCTGATGTGAACTCAACCCCTTAGTCAGTTCAGATTGCCTTGAGTTTTAGTTCCTTTTCAATTTCAGCCGCCCTCTGAATTTTCTCCAGAGCATCATGTACCTCGTCCTTAGATTTTAGCAGTGTTATCCACATGAACCTCGAGTAGTAATCAACCACCAGCAACAAGTACCTTTTACCGCCGGGTGTTTCTGTGGTGATCGGCCCACACAAGTCCCCGTGCACTAGCTGCAGCTGTTGTGTAGCATGAAAACTAGAAACTGGCGGGAAAGGCTGCCTCTTTTGCTTTCCAATCATACACCCATCACATATCTGATCAACATGCTCAAGCAGGGGCATTCCCTTGACCATTCCCTCTGCGGCCAAAGCACGGAGCGGTCTGAAATTTACATGTCCATATCTCATATGCCACAGCCATGACTGCTCCTTTGCATGTGCCAACAAACACACAGGTTCAGTTGGTTTTATGTTCAAGATATACATCCGGTTCTTAGTCCTCTTGACTCTAGCCAGGACATTTCTCTGTCGATCCCATATTGTCATCAGCCCATCTTCACTAGAATATTTGCACCCATTCTCATCTAGCTGCCCTATGCTGATAATATTGTTCTTCAGACGAGGAATGAAGTAAACGTCTGAAAGAATTCGGTGCTCCCCTGTCAAACACTATATGAGAACTGAGCCTCGACCATATATGTCTACGGCAAAGCCATCACCAAATTTTACCTTTCCATTCACTGACTTGTCCAGTTCTGCAAAATTTTCTACATTGCCTGTCATGTGGTTCCTCGCTCCCGAGTCCAAGTACCAAGAAATGTCTTGGGCACCAGTCAAATTTGGCATCACCTTTTCTTCATTCAAAAGGACCTGCTCCGTGGGAACTTCCTCGGGAGGTGCAAGGTCACACGCCTCAAGCATGAGGAGAGCTGGGTCTTCAACTTCTTCTGCCTGTGCAAAATTTGCCTGCTCGTGCTTTGGCTCTGGGCAGTCAGACCGAAAATGGCCCATCTCAATACAATTGAAACACTTGACCTTTGTGATGTCGAACTTACGATGCTTCTTCTGCTTCCCCATGTCCTTGCTCTCACCGTGCCCGGCTTGTCCGTGGTCACCGCGCCCACCACGGCCACCGCCTCGACCTCGACCACCTCCATGGCCACGACCGGCGTTGCTGCTACCGGCTCCCGCTGACCCATTTTTGCCCTTCATGAGCTGGTCAAGGGCCTGCGTCATTAGCATCAGCTGGTCCTCCTTCCCACCAGAGTGACGGCGCTGGCCGCGCTGGCTCTCTTCGAACGCGGCGAGGCGCCCAACTGCCTCCCACACTGTCATGGTAGTGAGGTCACCCCACTGTTCGATGGTGTTCACAATGTCCCCAAACCAGCTCGGGACGGTGTTGAAGAGGACCTCAATGATAGACTCATCCGACAGTCTCGCCCAGCGATCGGATTTCTCTGATGAGTGTCATCAATTTCTGCGCAAACACACTGATGGTCTCAGAATCATCCATCTCAATGCGGTCGAGCTGCCGCTTTAACAACTTTATCCGTGCCTGCTTGACACAGTCCTCACCGACGCACATGCGCCGGATCGCCTCCCAAGCCTCATGGGCGGTAGTGCATTCAGCCACTGCCATCATCACCGAGTCAGGAACAGACTGAGAGAGCGCGGCAAACGCTTCATCGTCCCGGCTCTGGTTGAACTCGCCCGTGCCCTCGAGCACCGGCCACACGCCGAACGGATGCAAAGCGATCTTCATCTTCACTGCCCACATACCATAGTTCCAGTCCGTGAGCATTGGGTACTAGATCGGGATGCCGCCGCCCCTCGGCGACGCGCGCGGCACGGTCGCCACCTCCGCGCCCGTGTCGTCATCCCCGGTCCTCTTCGCGGGCGGCGTGTACTTTCCGCCACCGCTGCTCTTCGGTGAAGTATCGCCCATCACTGCTCGCCGCCGCCACAACTCCTCCTATCTCCGCCGCCGTGCTCCGCCTCCCTGAACCAACGCTCTGAATACCAAATGTTAGAACCGGCCCAGATCAGCACACACACACAAACGAGGGTGGATTCAGAATCAACTCTGAAGAACACTGATGAACAGAGAAAACAGGGAGGAGACTGAGTTTTGCGACGCGCTTAACCTGCGTCCTTTTCGCTCTCTTCCTTTTATTCATGCGTAACAGATAACAAACTAGCTACCCACGATCCATTAATTCCGCGCCATCCCACGGACTGATCGTGGCTAACAAAATGAAAACAGGAAAAATAACTGCTACGACCTATTCTGCCGTAGCACGAACAGAGCGTGCTTCTGGCTATTATTCAGAAATTGTAAATTGAAGCTACGTGACAGTATTCAGTGCAGCAAGATTAACATCAACACTATACTCAGGTGACCCAGTTATTGCAGTCTGAACACAAACTGAAATTAACAAAGAAAAGTTAGAAACTCAATGGTTCTGTATTAGATTAAGTCGGATACTTGTAGATATGAAGTATAATGCTTTCGATTCGATTTGCATGTAGGTTTCACATGGGAAGACAGCCGCTGATCATGGTCGCAGATGCTGAGCTCTACAAAGAAGTAGCCATCAAGAAATTTAATAGCTTGACGAACAGAAGTATGCCTTCGCCCATCACCAACTTCCCGATCCATTAGAAAGGCCTCATGTTCACGAGGTAACTACAGATCCTACATAATGTACTTCATTAAATCTGAGATTGAGCGCTCTTTATCTTGGATGACGAGTTGTTCTCCTTTATTATATTTAAAAATGTTGCATTTGAAAGTACATGGCGAGGGAAGTGGTATAATGATTGCATGTCCCTCAAACTTTATTTGCAAATCTATTGCATTTTCCTTTTCCTTTTCCTTTTCTCTTGTGTTCATTGCAAAGATGCAGAGACTACGGGGTAATTGTTTTTTCTCAAACAAAACAAAAAAACCTGCTGCTTCCATTCTTTTCGAAAAGGAGGAATACTTCCAGCCTCTGCATCTCATGATATACACAACCATATTATTAAAAATCAAGGTGCAGAACAAGGTCTTAAATTGTACCACGGAATTCATAAAAAAAGTTGTCACAACAGGCGAAAATAACATAAAATGACTAGACACCTATCTTATTGTTGAACTGTCCATCAAACCGGTTGTAAGTATCCCTTACAACCCGCTTTCATCGATTGCACCCAATATCCGTAAGCTCCTTGTGGTCTACATGGTTGAGTAATGACCACGTACGGATCCATGCAAACGCCGTGAAGATAACCTGCAAAAAAATATGATGGTTTGCCTGTTAAAGGTAACATCATTCCGACAATTTCATATGGCCCAAAGTAATGCACACACTCCAACTCAAATATGTGCCGCACTTTTAGGCTCTATCCCAGTTAACCAAATCCCCAAAAAAAATGCAAAATCGTGACGGACAGAGTAACGTTAAAGGACATGACGCATGAATGGTCCGCCACAATAACTTAGCCAATGGGCATTGGAGTAAAAGATGTTCTGTTGTTTCGTCCTGATTACAAAAACAACATTGTTTACTACCTTCCCTGAAGGAAATATGCCCTAGAGGCAATAATAAAGTTGTTATTTATATTTCCTTATATCATGAAAAATGTTTATTATTCATGCTAGAATTGTATTAACCGGAAACTTGGTACATGTGTGAATACATAGACAAATAGAGTGTCACTAGTATGCCTCTACTTGACTAGCTCGTTGAATCAAAGATGGTTAAGTTTCCGAGACATAGACATGAGTTGTCATTTGATTAACGGGATCACATCATTAGAGATTTATGTGATTGACTTGACCCATTCCGTTAGCTTATCATTTGATCGTTTAGTATGTTGCTATTGCTTTCTTCATGACTTATACATGTTCCTATGACTATGGGATTATGCAACTCCCGAATACCGAAGGAACACTTTGTGTGCTACCAAACATCACAACGTAACTGGGTGATCATAAAGATGCTCTACAGGTGTCTCCGATAGTATTTGTTGAGTTGGCATAGATCGAGATTAGGATTTGTCACTCCGATTGTCGGAGAGGTATCTCTGGGCCCTCTCGGTAATGCACATCACAATAAGCCTTGCAAGCAATGTGACTAATGATTTGGTTGCGGGATAATGCATTACGGAACGAGTAAAGAGACTTGCCAGTAACGAGATTGAACTACGTATTGAGATACCGACGATTAAATCTCGGGCAAGTAACATACCGATGACAAAGGGAACAACGTATGCTGTTATGCGGTTTGACCGATAAAGATCTTCGTAGAATATGTGCGAGCCAATATGACCATCTAGGTTCCACTATTGGTTATTGACCGGAGATGTGTCTCGGTCATGTCTACATAGTTCTCGAACCTGTAGGGTCCGCACGCTTAACTTTCAGTGACGATCGGTATTATGAGTTTATGTGTTTTGATGTACCGAAGGTAGTTCGCAGTCTCGGATATGATCGCGGACATGACGAGGAGTCTCGAAATGGTCGATACATAAAGTTCGGGCATATACCGGAGTACCGGGGGGTTACCATAACCCCCCGGGGAGTCAATGGGCCTTAATGGGCCTTAGTGGAAAGGAGGAGGAGGCGGCCAAGGTGGGAGCGCCCCCCCACCAAGCCAAATCCGAATTGGGAGGGGGGCCGACCCCCCTTTCCTTCTCTTCTTCTCCCCCTTCCTTCCCTCTCCTACTCCAACTAGGGAAGGGGGAATCCTACTCCCACCGGGAGTAGGACTCCCCCCTTGGGCGCGCATAGGAGGCCAGCCCTCTCCCCCTCCTCCACTCCTTTATATACGGGGGAGAGGGGGGCACCACATGAACACACAAGTTGATCATTGATCTCTTAGCCGTGTGCGGTTCGCCCCTCCACCATAATCCACCTCGGTCATATCGTCGTAGTGCTTAGGCGAAGCCCTGCGCCGGTAGCTTCATCATCACCGTCATCACGCCGTTGTGCTGACGAAGCTCTCCCTCGACACTCTCCTGGATTGTGAGTTCGTGGGACGTCACCGAGCGGAACCTGTGCAGATCGTGGAGGTGTCATACTTTTGGTACTAAGATCGATCGATTGTGAAGACGTACGACTACATCAACCATGTTGTCATAACGCTTCCGCTTACGGTCTAAGAGGGTAAGTAGACAACACTCTCCCCTCTCGTTGTTATGCATCACCATGATCTTGCATGTGCGTAGGAATTTTTTGAAATTACTACGTTCCCCAATAGTGGCATCCGAGCCAGGTTTATGCGTACAAGTTATATGCACGAGTAGAACACAAGTGAGTTGTGGGCGACAATAGTCATACTGCTTACCAGCATGTCATACTTTGCTTCAGCGGTATTGTTGGATGAAGCGGCCCGAACCAACGTTACGCATACACTTACACGAGACTAGTTCTACCGACGTGCTTCGCACACAGGTGGCTGGCAGGTGTCAGTTTCTCCAACTTTAGTTGAATCGAGTGTGGCTACGCCCGGCCCTTGTTGAAGGTTAAAACAACACATACTTGATGAAAAATTGTTGTGCTTTTGATGCGTAGGTAAGAACGGTTCTTGCTCAGCCCGTAGCAGCCACGTAAAACTTGCAACAACAAAGTAGAGGACGTCTAACTTGTTTTTGCAGGGCATGTTGTGATGTGATATGGTCAAGACATGATACTAAATTTTATTGTATGAGATGATCATGTTTTGTAATGAAGTTATCGCCAACTGTAAGGAGCCATATGGTTGTCACTTTATTGTATGAAATGCAATCACCATGTAATTGCTTTACTTTATCACTAAGCGGTAGCTACAGTCGTAGAAGCAATAGTTGGCCAGACGACAATGATGCTATAATGGAGATCAGGGTGTCGCGCCAGTGATGATGGTGATCATGACAATGCTTTGGAGATGGAGATCAAAGGCACAAGATGATGATGGCCATATCATGTCACTTATATTGATTGCATGTGATGTTTATCCTTTATGCATCTTATTTTGCTTAGCTTGGCGGTAGCATTATAAGATGATCTCTCAGTAAATTTCAAGGTACAAGTGCTCTCCCTGAGTATGCACGGTTGCGAAAGTTCGTCATGCCGAGACACCACATGATGATCGGGTGTGATAAGCTCTACGTTCACATACAATGGGTGCAAGCCAGTTTTGCACATGCAGAATACTCGAGTTAAACTTGACGAGCCTAGCCTATCCAAATATGGCCTCGGAACACTGAGACCGAAAGGTCGAGCGTGAATCATATAGTAGATATGATCAACATAGTTATGTTCACCATTGAAAACTACTCCATCTCACGTGATGATCGGACATGGTTTAGTTGATATGGATCACATGATCACTTAGATGATTAGAGGGATGTCTATCTAAGTGGGAGTTCTTTAGTAATATGATTAATTGAACTTTAATTTATCATGTACTTAGTACCTGAAGTATTTTGCATGTCTATGTTGTTTTAGATAGATGGCCCGTGTTGTTGTTCCGTTGAATTTTAATGTGTTCCTAGAGAAAGCTAAGTTGAAATATGATGGTAGAAATTGCACAGACTGGGTCAGTAACTTGAGGATTATCCTAATTGCTGCAGAGGAGAATTACGTCCTGGAAGCACCTCTAGGTGCCAAACCCGCTGCAGGAGCAACGCTAGATGTTCTGAACATCTGCCAGAGCAAAGCTGATGACTGCTCGATAGTTCAGTGTGCCATGCTTTATGTCTTAGAACTGGGACTTCAATGAAGTTTTGAACGTCATGGAGCATATGAGATGTTCCAGGAATTGAAGTTAATATTTCAAGCAATTGCGCGGATTGAGAGAATGAAGTCTCAAATAAGTTCTATAGATGCAAGATGGAGGAGAATAGTTATGTGAGTGAGCATATACTCAAAATGTCTGGGTATAATAATCACTTGATTCAACTGGGAGTTAATCTTCCTGATGATAGTGTCATTGACAGAATTCTTCAATCACTGCCACCAAGCTATAAGAGCTTCGTGATGAACTATAATATGCAAGGGATGGATAAGACAATTCCTGAGTTCTTCGCAATGCTAAAGACTGCGGAGGTACAAATCAAGAAGGAGCATCAAGTGTTGATGGTAAACAAGACCACCAGTTTCAAGAAAAATGGTAAAGGGAAGAAGGGGAACTTCAATAATAACGGTAAGCAAGTTGCTGCTCAAGTGAAGAAACCCAAGTCTGGACCTAAGCCTTAGACCGAGTGCTTCTACTATAAAGGGATGAAGGAAATATTCCCTACAGGCAATAATAAAGTTGTTATTAATATTTCCTTATTTCATAATAAATGTTTATTATTCATACTAGAATTGTATTAACAGGAAACTTAGTACATGTGCGAATACATAGACAAACAAAGTGTCACTAGTATGCCTCTACCTGACTAGCTCGTTCAATCATAGATGGTTAAGTTTCCTAGCCATAGACATGAGTTGTCATTTGATTAACGGGATCACATCAATAGAGAATGATGTGATTGACTTGACCCATTCCGTTAGCTTAGCATTTGATTGTTTATTATATTCCTATTGCTTTCTTCATGACTTATACATGTTCCTATGACTATGAGATTATGCAACTCCCGAGTACCGGAGGAACACTTTGTGTGCTACCAAACGTCACAACATAACTGGGTGATTATAAAGGTGCTCTACAGGTGTCTCCGATGGTGCTTGCTGAGTTGGCATAGATCGAGATTAGGATTTGTCACTTTGATAGTCGGACAGGTATCTTTGGGCCCTCTCGGTAATGCACATCACTATAAGCCTAGTTGCGGGATGGTGCATTACAGAATGAGTAAAGATACTTACTTGTAATGGGATTGAACTAGGTATTGAGATACCGACGATCGAATCTCGGGCAAGTAACATACCGATGACAAAGGGAACAACGTATGTTGTTATGTGGTTTGGCCGAGAAAGATCTTCGTAGAATATGTATGAACCAATATGAGCATCCAGGTTCTGCTATTGGTTATTGACCGGAGATGAGTTTTGGTCATGTCTACCTAGTTCTTGAACCTGTAGGGTCCGCATGCTTAAGATTTGGTGACGATCGGTAATATGAGTTTATGTGTTTTGATGTACCGAAGGTAGTTCGGAGTCCAAGATATGATCACGGACATCACAAGGAGTCTCGAAATGGTCGAGACATAAAGATCGATATATTGGATGACAATATTTGGACTTCAGAAGGGTTCCGGGCAAGTTCGGATGAATACCGGAGTACCGGGGGGTTACCGGAACCCCTCGGGGAGTGTAATGGGCCTCATGGGCCAGTGTGGTTAAGAGGAGGGGCGGCCAGGGCAGACCGCGTGCCCCTCCCCCTCTAGTCCGAATTGGACAAGGAAGGGGGGGGGGGGCGCCCCCCTTTTTCCTTCCCCCTCTCTCCTCCTTCCTTCCCTCCTACTCCTACTCTTGGAAGGGTTGGAGTCCTACTCCCGGTGGGAGTAGGACTCCCCTTGGGGCGCGCCTAGGTGGCCGGCCTCCTCCCCCCTCCTCCACTCCTTTATATACGGGGGAGGGGGCACCCCATAGACACACAAGTTGATCATTGATCTTTTAGCCGTGTGCGGTGCCCCCCTCCACAATAATCCACCTCGATCATATCGTAGTGGTGCTTAGGCGAGGCCTTGTGTCGGTAGCTTCATCAATACCATCATCACGCCATCGTGCTGACGGAACTCTCCCTCGAAGCTCTACTGGATCATGAGTTCGTGGGACGTCACCAAGCTAAACGTGTGCAGATCGTGGAGGTGCCATACATTCAGTACTAGGATCGGTCGATCGCGAAGATGTACGATTACATAAACCGTGTTGTCATAGCTCTTCTTCTTATGGTTACAAAGGTACATGGAAGCCACTCTCCCCTCTTGTTGCTATGCATCACCAAGATCTTGCATGTGCCTAGGAATTTTTTTGAAATTACTGTGTTACCCGACAGTGGTGTTATATAAACGAGTAGAACACAAAGGAGTTGTGGGCATGGGTATATACATATTGCTTGCCGTCACTAGTTGTTTCTTGATTCGGCGTTATTGTTGGATGAAGCGGCCCAGACCGACATTACGCATACGCTTATGCAAGACTAGTTCTACCGACGTGCTTCGCACACAGGTGGCTGGTGGGTGTCAGTTTCCCCAACTTTAGTTGAATCGGATTCAACGAAAAGGGTTCTTTCTGAAGATAAAAAAAATCACTATACCACGTTGTGGTTTTTGATGCGTAGGTAAGAACGGTTCTTGCTCAGCCCGTAGCAGCCACGTAAAACTTGCAACAACAAAGTAGAGGACGTCTAACTTGTTTTTGTAGAGCATGTTGTGATGTGATATGGTCAAGACATGATGCTAAATTTTATTGTATGAGATGATCATGTTTTTTAACACAGTTATTGGTAACTGGCAGGAGCCATATGGTTGTCGCATTATCGTATGAAAAGCAATCGCCATGTAATTGCTTTACTTTATCACTAAGCGGTAGCGATAGTCGTGGAGGTAATAGTTGGCGTTACGACAACGATGCTTCGCTGGAGATCAAGGTGTCAAGCCGGTGACGATGGTGATCATGACGGTGCTTTGGAGATGGAGATCAAAGGCACAAGATGATGATAGCCATATCATATCACTTATATTGATTGCATGTGATGTTTATCTTTTATGCATCTTATTTTGCTTAGATCGATGGTAGCATTATGAGATGATCTCTCACTAAATTTCAAGGTACAAGTGCTCTCCCTGAGTATGCACCGTTGCGAAAGTTCGTCGTGCCGAGACACCATGTGATGATCGGGTGTGGTAAGCTCTACGTTCACATACAACGGGTGCAAGCCAGTATTGCACACGCAGAATACTCGGGTTAAACTTGACGAGCCTATCATATGCAAATATGGCCTCGGAACATTGGAGACCAAAAGGTCGAGCGTGAATCATATAGTAGATATGATCAACATAGTGATGTTCACCATTGAAAACTACTCCATCTCACGTGATGATCGAACATGGTTTTGTTGATTTGAATCGCGTGATCACTTAGATGATTAGTGGGATTTCTATCTAAGTGGGAGTTCTTAAGTAATATGATTAATTGAACTTTAATTTATCATGAACTTAGTCCTGATAGTATTTGCATATCTATGTTGTAGATCAATAGCTTGCGATGTAGCTCCCTGTTTATTTTTGATATGTTCCTAGAGAAAAATAAGTTGAAAGATGTTAGTAGCAATGGTGCGGACTAGCTCAGTGATCAGAGGGTTATCCTCATTGTTGTATAGAATTATTTTGTCCTTCATGCACCACTAGGTGACGTACCTATTGTAGGAGCAGATACAGACGTTATGAACGTTTGACAAAGCTCGGTATGATGACTACTTGATAGTTTAGTGCACCATGCTTTACGGCTTTGAACCAGGACGTCAAAAACATTTTGAATGCCGCGGAGCATATAAGATGTTCCAAGAGCTGAAATTGGTATTTCAGACTCATGCCTGAGTCGAGAGGTATGAGACCTTTGACAAGTACTTTGCCTACAAGATGGAGGAGAATAGCTCAACCAGTGAGCATATGCTCAGATTGTCTGAGTACTACAATCACTTGAATCAAGTGAGAGTTAATATTCCAGATAAGATAGTGATTGACAGAGTTCTCTGGTCACTATCACCAAGTTATTAGAACTTCGTGATGAACTATAATATGCAAGGGATAACAGATAACCCACAAGTATAGGGGATCGCAACAGTTTTCGAGGGTAGAGTATTCAACCCAAATTTCTAGATTCGACACAAGGGGAGCCAAAGAATATTTTCAAGTATTAGAATCTGAGTTGTCAATTCAACCACACCTGGAAACTTAATATCTGCAGCAAAGTATTTAGTAGCAAAGTAATATGATAGTAGTGGTAACGGTAGCAAAAGTAACGGTAGCAGTTTTGGTTTTACAGTGATAATTATGTAGGATGCGATCAATCATGCAACTGTTATAACATAGGGTGACACAGAACTAGCTCCACTTCATCAATGTAATGTAGGCATGTATTCCGAATATAGTCATACATGCTTATGGAAAAGAACTTGCATGACATCTTTTGTCCTACCCTCCCGTTGTAGCGGGGTCCTAATGGAAACTAAGGGATATTAAGGCCTCCTTTTAATAGAGTACCGAAACAAAGCATTAACACATAGTGAATACATGAAATCCTCAAACTACGGTCATCACCGGTAAGTATCTCGATTATTGTCACTTTGGGGTTAACGGATCATAACACATAATATGTGACTATAGACTTGCAAGATAGGATCAAGAACTCACATATATTCATGAAAACATAATAGGTTCATATCTGAAATCATGGCACTCGGGCCCTAGTGACAAGCATTAAGCATAGCAAAGTCATAGCAACATCAATCTCAAAACATAGTGGATAATAGGGATCAAACCCTAACAAAACTAACTCGATGACATGATAAATCTCATCCAACCCATCACCGTCCAGCAAGCCTATGATGGAATTACTCATGCACAGCGGTGAGCATCATGAAATTCGTGATGGAGGAAGGTTGATGATGATGATGGCGATGGATTCCCCTCTCCGGAGCCCCGAACGGACTCCATATCAGCCCTCCCGAGAGAGTTTAGGGCTTGGTGGCGGATCTGTAGCATAAAACGCGATGAATCCTTCCCTCTGATTTTTTCTCCCCGAACACGAGTATATGGAGTTGGAGTTGAGGTCGATGGAGCGCCAGGGGGCCCACGAGGCAGGGCGGCGCCCAGGGGGGTAGGCGCGCCCCCACCCTCATGGACAGGGTGTGGGCCCCCTGGCCTTGATTCTTTTGCCAGTATTTTTTATATATTCTGAAAATAATCTCCGTTGATTTTCAGGTCAATCCAAGAACTTTTATTTCTGCACAAAAATAAAACCATGGCAATTCTGCTGGAAACAGCGTCAGTCCGGGTTAGTTCCATTCAAAATCATGCAAGTTAGAGTCCGAAACAAGGGCATAAGTGTTTGCAAAAGTAGATATGACGGAGACGTATCAACTCCCCCAAGCTTAAACCTTTGCTTGTCCTCAAGCAATTCAGTTGACAAACTGAAAGTGACAAAGAAAAACTTTTACAAACTCTGTTTGCTCTTGTTGTTGTAAATATGTAAAGCCATTATTCAAGTTTTCAGCAAAGATTATGAACTAACCATATTCACAATAACATTTAGGTCTCATGTTTACTCATATCGATGGCATAATCAACTAGCGAGCAATAATAATAAATCTCGGATGACAACGATTTCTCAAAACAATCACAATATGATATAACTAGATGGTATCTCTCTAGCCCTTTCTAAGACCGCAAAACATAAATGCAGAGCACCTTTAAAGATCAAGGAATGACTAGACATTGTAATTCATGGTAAAAGAGATCCAGTCAAGTCATACTCAATGTAAACTAACGATAACACATGCAAATGACGGCGGTGCTCTTCAACTGGTGCTTTTTAATAAGAGGATTATGATTCAACATAAAAGTAAATAGATAGGCCCTTCGCAGAGGGAAGCAGGGATTTGTAGAGGTGCCAGAGCTCGATTTTGAAATAGAGATGAATAATATTTTGAGCGGTATACTTTCATTGTCAACATAACAACCAAGAGATGGTGATATTTTCCATGCTACATACATTATAGGCGGTTCCCAAACAGAAAGGTAAAGTTTATACTCCCCCTCCACCAACAAGCATCAATCCATGGCTTGCTCGAAACAACGAGTGCCTCCAACTAACAAGAGTCCCAGGGGGAGTTTTGTTTGCAATTATTTTGATTTGTTTTGCATAAAGCATGGGACTGGGCATCCCGGTGACCAGCCACTTTCTCATGAGTGAGGAGCGGAGTCCACTCCTCTTGAGAATAACCCACATAGCATGGAGGATACAAACAGCCCTAGTTGATACATGAGCTATTCGAGCATACAAAACAGAATGTTTATTTGAGGTTTAGAGTTTGGCACATACAAATTTACTTGGAACGATAGGTAGATACTGTATATAGGAAGGTATGGTGGACTCATATGGAATAACTTTGGGGTTTATGGAAGTGGATGCACAAGCAGTATTCCCGCTTCGTACAAGTGAAGGCTAGAAAGAGACTGGGAAGCGACCAGCTAGAGAGCGACAATAGTCATGAACATGCATTAAAATTAATCAACACTAAATGCAAGCATGAGTAGGATATAATTCACCATGAACATAAATATCATGGAGGCTATGTTGATTTTGTTTCGACTACATGCGTGAACATGTGCCAAGTCAAGCCACTCGAATCGTTCAAAGGAGGACACCACCCTATCGTAGCATATCACAACCATTTTAATAGCATGTTGGCACGCAAGGTAAACCATTATAAACTCCTCGCAAATTAAGCATTGCATAAGCAACTATAATCTCTAATTGTCATTGCAAACATGTTTCATTCATAATAGGCTGAATCCGGAATGTTGGACTAATCATATTTACAAAAACAAGAGAGGTCGAGTTCATACCAGCTTTTCTCATCTCAAACAGTTCATCATATATCGTCATTATTGCCTTTCACTTGCACGACCGAATAGTGTGGATAATAATAATAGTGCACGTGCATTGGACTAAGCTGGAATCTGCAAGAATTCAATACACAGGAGAAGACAAAGTAATATGGGCTCTTTGTTAGATCAACAATAATGCATATAAGAGCCACTCAACAATTTCATCGTGGTCTTCTCCTCTCGACCCCCAAAGAAAAGGTACGGAACAAAACTATTTACATGGGAAAGCTCCCAACAAGCAAAAGAAGAATGAGAAATCTTTTTGGGTTTTCTTCTAAATTACTGTTACTACAGGCATGGAAAGTAAACTAGTTAAAAGCTAGAACTATTTTTTTTTGGTTTTTCTTAAGGTTTTTCAAACACACAAGAAGAAAGCTTTAAAATAAAATAAACTAGCATGGATGATACAATGAAAAAGTATGAGCAATGACAATTGGCATGAGTGTGTGAACATGAATGTAATGTCGGTGAGAAATACGTACTCCCTCAAGCTTAGGCTTTTGTCCTAAGTTGGTCTATGCCCAAGGATGGCCTGGTGGATATCCGAAGTTGAAGCTGGGGTCGTACTGAGATGCATCAGCTACTTCCTGAAGGGCTGCAGCTTGGAGGAGGGCTGCCTCCATCCTCCTATCGTATTGTTCGCCTCCTCCCTGGTTATAACATATCTCATTTTTTCCTGAAAGTCAAAGAAAGTAGGAGCAGGGAGAGTGACATGATAGGTGCGTCATCTGTCAAAGATTAGTCGGTACTGGAGGGATTGATCGTTCCTCTCAACAAACTGATGAAGGACCATAGCATTATAATCTAAATAAGCAGGAGGCAACTCAATATCATCTCCACATATGGGTATCTCAAAAAATCAGGTAAACGGGTTGCATAAATTCCACCAAATAAATCTCCATTAATACTATTGTCATGCAACCTATGTGCAACAATGGCCCCTAAGTTATATTGTCTATCTCCTAATATAGCACTCTTGAGAACACTAAGATCGGGAACGCACATGTGACATGCCTCGTCCTTACCGTTAATGCATCTACCTATAAAGAGAGCAAAATAATGTGTGGCAGGGAAATGAATGCTCCCTATGGTTGCTTGCGTGATCTCCCTAGATTCCCCCACATTTATACTATCAAGAAAGTATTTATATTCAGATTTACGAGGCTCACTAGCACTACCCCACTGAGGGAGTTTACAAGCTGTATTAAAATCTTCTAAGTCGATTGTATAAGATTTATCATAAAGATCAAACAGGACATTTTGAGAATTGAGTGATGATGTAAATTTAAACCTTCTCACAAATGAATCAGTTAAATAGACGTACTGACGGCACTTATCTGACTCGAAGCTCTCAAGATCAGCGTTACGCACATATGCTTCAAATTCCTCCTTAATTCCTGCCTGGACCATGAAACTTTCTGACGGCCATTAAGGCCACACTTGAGCTTCTCTTGGTATTTCATTGTCCGGATCGCGTATTGCGGGCCTTGGGCCTTACTTCCTTAAGGAACCACCTTGGTACATTTTCCTAAACATATTTCTTCCTCAGAAAAATTTCGGAATTTTTTAGAGACTCAAAATAAAAGTGAACCAAACTCAACAAGATTGATAGCAACTACTCCTACAAGTGCCTAGAGGCTATATCATGCATTAGAACTACTTTTGGCCACATAAATTTGACATGCAAGCTCAAGAACAGGGTCACCTAAGCAGCAAAATTTTGCAATAAATAAAGCACTAGAACAAAAACTAATTGGACCAATGGAGGAGTCACATACCAAAGAGTAATCCCCCAAAGCAGTTTTGTTAATGGAGCTTTGAGCAAGGCGATCAAAAATGGCAGCCAGATGAACTAGAACACGGGTTGGAGCTAGGTGGGGATTTTTTCTGGAGGAAGATGAAGTGTGTGGGTGCAAGGATAAGTGGAGGGGACCCACGTGGGGTCCACAAGGCAGGGGGCACGCTCAAGGGGTTAGGGCAGGCCCTCCACCCTCGTGGGCACGTGGTGGGTCCCCCTGGTGTGTTCTTAGTGCCAGATATTCTGAAATATTCTAGAAAATTCATATTAAATTTTCAGGGCATTTGGAGAACTTTCATTTTCGGGGTATTTTTTATTGCATGGATAATTCAGAAAATAGACAGAAAATACTATTTTTCTTTATTTAATATAAATAACAGAAAGTAAAAAGAGGGTACAGAGAGTTGTGTTTTCTAAATTCACCCATCTCATGCTCATCAAAAGGAATCCACTAACAAGGTTGATCAAGTCTTGTTAACAAACTCTTTTCGAATAACATGAAACTGGAAAATTTTCGAATAACACTAGGTTACCTCAATGGTGATATGCATGTCCTCAACAATAAGAATATCATATTTCTTCTTGACAGTAGGAAGAGGAAATTCGAAACCTCCAATAGTAATCGTTGAATTTTTTGCAATAGAATTGATACTGTGGACTTGAGGTTGTTTCCTCGGAAAGTGTACCGTATGCTCATTACCATTAACATGAAAAGTGGCATTGCCTTTGTTGCAATCAATAACAACCCCTGCAGTATTCAAAAAGGGTCTACCAAGGATAATCGACATATTATCATCCTCTGGAATATCAAGAATAACAAAGTTCGTTAAAATAGTAACGTTTGCAACCACAACAGGCACATCCTCACAAGTACCGACATGTATAGTAGTCGATTTATCAGCCATTTGCAAAGATATTTCAGTGGGTGTGAACTTATTCAAATCAAGTCTACAATATAAAGAGAGAGGCATAACCATAACATCGACTCCAAGACCACATAAAGCAGTTTTAACATAGTTTCTTTTAATAGAGCATGGTATAGTTGGTACTCCTGGATCTCCAAGTTTCTTTGGTATTCCACCTTTAAAAGTGTAATTAGCAAGCATTGTGGAAATTTCAACTTCCAGTATCTTTCTTTTATTAGTAACAATATCCTTCATGTATTTAGCATAAGGATTCATTTTAAGCATATCAGTCAAACGCATACGCAAAAAGATAGGTCTAATCATTTTAGCAAAGCGCTCAAAATCCTCATCATCCTTTTTCTTGGATGGTTTAGGAGGAAAAGGCATGGGTTTCTGAAACCATGGTTCGCTTTTTTTACCGTCCTTCCAAGCAACAAAGTCTCTCTTATCATAATGTTGATTCTTTGATTGTGGGTTATCAAGATCAACAACAGGTTCAATCTCTACATAATTATTATTGCTAGGTTGAGCTTCAACATGAACATCATCATTAACATTATCACTAGGTTCATGCTCATTACCAAATTGTGTTTCGGCATTAGAAATAGAAATATTATTGGGATACTCAAGTGTGTCAACAACAGGTTCACTAGAAGGGTGCAAAGTCCTATCATTTTTCATTTTCTTCCTTTTGGAAGGACTAGGTGCATCTACATTAGTTTTGTGAGAATCCTCCTCAATTATCTTAGGATGGCCCTCAGGATACAAAGGTTCCTGGGTCATTTTACCCCCTCTAGTCACAACTCTAACAACATTATCATTTCTCTTATTATTTAATTCATTGAGCAAATCATTCTTAGCCTTAAGTACTTGTTCTACTTGAGTGGTAACCATAGAAGCATGTTTACTAATAAGTTTAAGTTCACCTTTAACTCTGGACATATAATCACTCAAGTGTTCAAGCATATAAGCATTGCGTTTCAATTGTCTACCAACATAAGCATTGAAGTTTTCTTGTTTAACAATAAAATTATCAAACTCATCTAAGCATTGGCTAGCAGACTTATTACGAGGAATATCACCTTCATCAAATCTATAGAGAGAATTTCTCTTTACTACCTCTGTCGGGTTATCAAGACCATGTATTTCTTCAATAGGTGGTAAATTCTTAACATCTTCAGGTTTAATACCTTTTTCTTTCATAGATTTCTTTACCTCTTGCATATCTTCAGGACTGAGAAATAGAATACCCCTTTTCTTCGGAGTTGGCTTAGGAGTTGGTTCAGGAAGTGTCCAATTATTTTCATTAGTCAACATATTATTCAATAGCAATTCAGCTTGATCAACAGTTCTTTCCCTAAAAACACAACCAGCACAACTATCCAGGTAGTCTCTGGAAGCGTCGGTTAGTCCATTATAGAAGATATCAAGTATTTCATTTTTCTTGAGATGATGATCAGGCAAAGCATTAAGTAATCGGAGAAGCCTCACCCAAGCTTGTGGGAGACTCTCTTCTTCAATTTGCACAAAATTATATATTTCCCTTAAAGCAGCTTGTTTCTTATGAGCGGGGAAATATTTAGCAGAGAAGTAATAAATCATATCCTGGGGACTACGCACACAACCAGGATCTAGAGAACTAAACCATGTTTTAGCATCACCCTTTAATGAGAACGAAAATAACTTAAGGATAAAGCAATAGCAAGTTTTCTCATCATTAGTGAACAGGGTGGCTATATCATTTAATTTAGTAAGATGTGCCACAACAATTTCAGATTCATAACCATAGAAAGGATCAGATTCAACCAAAGTAATTAACTCAGGATCAACAGAGAAATCATAATCCTTATCAGTAATAAAGATAGGTGAAGTAGCAAAAGCAGGGTCATATTTCATTCTAGCATTCAAAGACTTTTCTTTAAGCTTAGCTAATAATTTCGTAAGATCAGATCTATCATTGCAGGCTAAGAAGTCTCTAGCAGTTTCTTCATCCATAACATAACCCTCAGGCAGAACAGGCAATTCATATCTAGGGGGAGAATCTTCATCATCACTTTCATCAATATTATCAGTTTCAATAATTTCATTCTCTCTAACACTAGCAAGTTGTTCATCAAGAAATTCACCTAGTGGCACAATAGTATCGACCATAGAAGTAGTTTCATCATAAATATCATGCAAAGCAGAAGTGGCATCATCAATAACATGCGACCTATCAGAATCAATAGCATGTGTAGGTGTCGCAAGTTTACTCAAAATAGAAGGTGAATCAAGTGCAGAGCTAGATGAGGGAAAAATCTTGGTTCTTTGATCTTTCAAGTTCTTCATAGTGATCAACAGATATAAATCCCAAGTAACTCAAAGAATAGAGCTATGCTCCCCGGCAACGGCGCTAGAGAATAGTCTTGATACACTAGTAGAAAAAGGGTCAAACGTGAAGCACATTAGTGCCGGTTTGTATTTGAGCCGGCACTAATGCATACATTAGTGCGGGTTCCAACGGCTAGCCAGGCCGCTTTCATTAGTACCGGTTCGTGGCGAACGTTTAGCACCGGTTCGTGCCACGAACCGGTACTAATGAGAGTGGTGGCAGGATGTTGTCAGAATGGGGCACCTCCAGCCCCTTTAGTACCGGTTCTTGGCACGAACCGGTACTAAAGGTCGTCCTACATAAACCCTGCGTCCACCCGAGCTCGCTCTGTTCTTCCCCTTTCCCCTCTCCTCTCTGTTCTTCCCCCTCTTCCTCTCGAGCTCATCACACATTTTGCCCAAAATTTGTCAAGATTTGAAGGCCCCCATCCATTCAAATGATCACAAAGGTTAGCAACTTTGTCCTTTCATCTCTCATTGCTAGATTAGCTCTTGCAATGCTTTATATAGTGGTGAGTTTAGTAATTTGGGATGATATATATATATATATGTGTGCTAGTATTTGATTTATATGCAATTTGAGGTCAAAAATAACACTTAGTTTGCATATGTAGGTGTGGTTTACTTAGTGCCTTCTAAATCTCCATCGTAGCCACCGTCGATCGCCCGCACCGTCCCGTCGCCGGCACCACCTTGTGGTGAGCCTCTTGTTCATGAAATTTTATATAAAAATTGATGTTTGTGTGATTTGGATATATAGTTACTCGTATAATTATCTTACCCGTACGTTGTTTGTTATACATATAGTGCCATGGTTTTGATATCCGTCGCCGTCGGCCCTCCTTGTTATGATTCGAATGTGGTATGTATATTCTCTTTTAAAACTAGTTGCATTTTGTGTTTATGACAAATTATGCCCATCAAGTTGACATAGAAATTTTTTCTAGGAGGTATGTGAACCGGAAATTCCAACCGACCCTATTGCCGAGAGGTTAAATTTAGTTGAAAGAGAAAATGAGTACTTGAAAGAAAAGTTGAAAAGAATTGAGGGGGAGAAGATGGAATTGGAGTTGCATGTTGCCGATGTCATCGATGATCACAAGATCAAGATGGAGAAAATGCGCTTGAAGATTAGAAAGATTAGAAAATATGCCATCGATAGTGAGGCTTGGTATCATTATGCTGTTGGATCCATTGTTACCTTAGTTGCGATGTTGATCATATTTGTTGTTGTATTTAAATGCTTTAGCTAGAGAGTTATTTGTTTGTTGCATTTAAGTGTTGCATGAACTTTAAGTATGAACTTGTATTAATTTGGTCTATTCGGTGTTGTGTAATGAAGATGAGCTGGCAATGGATGTACGATGACCGATGCTCTCCCCAGTTCGTTGAGGGCGTGCATACTTTTCTGCTTGCGGCTGAGGCAAACAAGCGGGCGGATGGTTTTATGCCTTGTCCATATGCTCGTTGTAAGAATGGTAACAATTACTCTACGTCAAGAACCATTCACGTCCACCTGTTTAAGTCCAGTTTCATGCCCCATTATAATGTTTGGACCAAGCACGGAGAAAGAGGGGTTATGATGGAAGACAATGAAGAAGAAGAGGACGACGACAGCTATCCTGGCCATGGGTTCCCTGAATACGATGATACAACAATGGGGGAAGAAGCTGAGCCGGTAATGCGGGAAGAAGCTGAAGAAGAGGCATCAGATGAGCCCGTTGATGATCTAGGTCGGGCCATTGCCGATGCAAAGAGAAATTGCGCAAGTGATTTGGAGAAGAAGAAGTTGCAGCGCATGTTAGAGGATCACAAAAAATTGTTGTACCTGAATTGCGTAGGTGACAAGAAAAAGCGGGCACCACACTGGAATTGCTGCAATGGAAGGCAGAGAATGGTGTATCTGACAAGGGATTTGGAAAGTTGCTGGTAATGTTTAAGGATATGCTTCCAAAAGACAACGAATTGCCCGAGAGTACATACGAAGCAAAGAAGGTTGTCTGCCCTCTAGGGTTAGAGGTGCAGAAGATACATGCATGCCCTAATGATTGCATCCTCTACCGCGGTGAGTACGAGGATTTGAACGCTTGCCAGGTATGTGGTGCATTGCGCTATAAGATCAGCCGTGATGACCCTGGTGATGTCGAGGGCCGGCGCCCCAGGAAGAAGATTCCTGCCAAGGTGATGTGGTATGCTCCTATAATACCACGGTTGAAACGTTTGTTCCAAAACAAAGAGCATGCCAAGGTGATGCGATGGCACAGAGAAGACCGTAAGAAAGACGGAAAGTTGAGAGTACCCGCTGACGGGTCGCAGTAGAGAAAAATCGAAAGAAAGTATAGGAAGGAGTTTGCAGATGACGCAAGGAGCGTATGGTTTGGTCTAAGCGCAGAGGGCATTAATCCTTTTGGGGAGCAGAGCAGCAACCATAGCACCTGGCCTGTGACTCTATGTTTGTATAACCTTCCTCGTTGGTTGTGCATGAAGCGGAAGTTCATTATGATGCCAGTGCTCATCCAAGGCCCTAAGCAACCCGGCAACGACATTGATGTGTACCTAAGGCCATTAGTTGAAGAACTCTTACAACTGTGGAATGGAACAGGTGTACGTGCGTGGGATGAGCACATGGGGGAAGAATTTGACCTAAAGGCGTTGCTGTTCGTGACCATCAATGATTGGCCTGCTCTCAGTAACCTTTCAGGACATACAAACAAGGGATACCGCGCATGCGCGCACTGTTTGGACGATACCGACAGTATATATTTGGCTAATAAGAATGTGTACCTGGGACATCGTCGATTTCTTCCGAGCAGGCATCCCGTAAGAAAGAAAGGCAAGCATTTCAAAGGTGAGGCGGATCACCGGACGAAGCCTCGCCACCGTACTGGTGCTGATGTACATGATATGGTCAAGGATTTGAAGGTGGTCTTTGGAAAGGGTCCTGGTGGACAACCTGTTCCGAATGACGCTGACGGACACGCACCCATGTGGAAGAAGAAATCTATATTTTGGGACCTGCCCTATTGGAAAGACCTCGAGGTCCGCTCCGCAATCGACGTGATGCACGTGACGAAGAATCTTTGTGTGACCCTGCTTGGCTTCTTGGGCGTGTATGGGAAGACAAAAGATACACCTGAGGCACGGGAGGACCAGCAATGTATGCACGGAAAAGACGGCATACATCAGGGTCATGCAAGCTACGCTCTTACCAAAGAAGAGAAGGAAATCTTCTTTGAATGCCTGCTCAGTATTAAGGTACTGTCTGGCTTCTCGTCGAATATAAAGGGAATAATAAACATGGCAGATAAAAAGTTCCAGAACCTAAAGTCTCATGACTGCCACGTGATTATGACGCAACTACTTTCGGTTGCATTGAGGGGGCTTCTACCGGAAAACGTTCGATTAGCCATTGTGAAGCTATGTGCATTTCTCAATGCAATCTCTCAGAAGGTAATCGATCCAGAAATCATACCAAGGTTACAGAATGATTTGGTGCAATGTCTTGTCAGTTTCGAGTTGGTGTTCCCACCATCCTTCTTCAACATCATGACGCACGTCCTAGTTCACCTATGCGAAGAGATTAACGTTTTGGGTCCTGTATTTCTACACAATATGTTCCCCTTTGAGAGGTTCATGGGAGTCTTAAAGAAATATGTTCATAACCGTGCTAGGCCAGAAGGAAGCATCTCCAAGGGCCGTCAAAATGAGGAGGTCATTGAGTTTTGTATTGACTTTATTCCTGACCTTAAGCCGATTGGTGTTCCTGAATCGCGGCATAAGGGCGGACTGGATGGAAAAGGCACGCTAGGAGGGGAACAAATAATATGTATGGACGGACATTCCCTCACTGAAGCACACTACACAGTTCTACAGAATTCCGCCTTAGTGGCTCCGTATATGGATGAACACAAGAATTTCCTACGCTCCAAACACCCGGAGCGGTCTGATGACTGGATTACACGTGAACAAACCAGGGGTTTCGCCAGCTGGTTGCAAGCACGTACCATGCATGACACCTCTATTGAAGATGACATGTACTTGCTGTCCCAGTTACCATCTTCGAATATAATGACTTTCAAAGGGTACAAGATAAATGGTAATACATTTTACACGATCGCCCAAGATAAGAAGAGCACCAACCAAAACAGTGGTGTCCGCTTTGATAAAGAAACCAAGACGGGAAAGGAAACATATTATGGTTATATACAGGACATATGGGAACTTGACTACCGACGTGGTTTGAAGGTCCCTTTGTTTCGGTGCAAATGGGTCAATATGACACGAGGTGGGGTAACGGAAGACCCGCAGTACGGAATGACAATAGTGGATCTCAACAATCTTGCGTATGCAGATGAACCATTCGTCCTAGCCAATGATGTGGCACAGGTTTTGTATGTGACGGACATGTCTACCAAGCCAACAAAAAGAAAAGATAAGGAAGCGAATGCATCGTACGATGAGCCAAAGCAACAGATAGTTCTTTCTGGGAAGAGAAACATCATGGGAGTGGATGACAAGACAGACAAGTCAGAAGATTACGAAAAGTTTGATGAAACTGCTCCATTCACAGTGAATATTGACCCGAGCATCCCGTTAAATGATGAAGATCTTCCATGGCTACGACGCAAAGGGACACACGCGAAGAAAAAGTTTCACACCCAAAGATCTGGGATGTGATCGGCTTAACTATCATCACTTTCTTCTGTGTTTCACACCCAGGAGGGAATCTCTGTAATAGTTAGGGTAGCTAGTTATGTGTTTTGGCATTTGAAACGCGAAGAAATTTTATGTGCAAGCCAATTCTTTCATGCATTTACTGATTTTTTCAGCTAAATGACCCTGAAATTGAAAAGCATTTCAAATGAACTCAGAAAAGGATGAAAGTTGGCATGGTATCATCATTTCACCCACATAACATGTGCAAAAAAGTAGAGAGGGTTACCGCAAAAACTGGATGCACTTCGTGTACAAAATGGACAATCTGTTTCGAAGTATCAGGGTTTCGGACGAAAACTCATCCGTTACAAAGGCATTTCATTTTTTAAATAACTCAAGCATTACCAAAATTGAATATAATGATAAAACACACTAATATTAAACATAAGAAAAAAGAATCACTGGAAAATGTATTTTTAAAGTTAAGTTATTCACAAACTAGTGATTCACACAAATTTCAAATAATTCAAAATTTAAACTATTCAAATTTAAAAACTATCAAAAATATTCACAAAGAAACTCTAAATACAGCAAAAACAACTAAAAATAAATAAAACAAAATAAATAAAGCAGAAAAGAAAAAACTAAATGAAAAAAGCCCGCCTAACGGGCCACAGCGGCCTACATACGACTAGAAACCCAACCTGTTGTTGGGCCAGGATGCAGGCCTGCAAGCCCAATAGGCCCCACAGGGCAGAGTAGCAGAATTAGGCCTAGAAGGCCTGCATTTCAGAGGAGCTCAAAGGAGCAGCCGCGGTTGGGTTTATAAACCAGTGCGGCTGCCCTTCGCTAGGCGCGGTGGGACTAAACTTTGCGCCCCTCGCCTGGCAGCGCACCCCCCTTTAGTACCGGTTCATGGCACCAACCGGTACTAAAGGGGGGGCCTTTAGTACCGGTTGGAGCCACCACCCGGTACTAAAGGGGGTCGCTTCCCGCCGCTTGGGCTAGCCAAAACAGACCTTTAGTACCGGTTGGTGGCTCCAACCGGTACTAAAGGTGCCTTCTATATATACAACACTTCGAAAAATTTCATTCTCCCACTCTGTTTCTTCCCGATCGATCGTCGCCTCTCCCGTCCTACGCCGCTCCCGTCGCGCCCTCGTCCCCGTCGCTGCCCCCGTCGCCGTCGCCGCCCTCGTCCCCGTCGCCGCCCCCATCGCCGTCGCCGCCCCCGTCCTCGTCGCCGCCCCCGGGCCCGTCCCCGTCCCCGTCGCACCGTCCCCGTGTCGCCGCCCCGTCGCCTCGCCGTCGCCGTCGCCCCGCTGTGAGCTCTCCCCCCTCTAACCCCTCTGCGATCCCTCGCCCCCGGTGGCCGCCGCCCCTCCCCGAGCCCATACACACACAAGCATGAACACACACACGCACATTTTTCTGTTTTTAGTTATAGAAATAGTTATAAAATAGTTAGAATTGATAGAAATTTCTCTATTTTTTAGTTATAGAAATAGTTATAAAATAGTTAGAATTGATAGAAATTTTTCTATTTTTTGTTATAGAAATAGTTATAAAATAGTTAGAATTGTTAGAAATTTTTTCTGTTTTTTACTTATAGAAATAGTTATAAAAAAGTTAGAAATTTTCTGTTTTTTAGTTATAAAAAAGTTAAAAAAGTTATATTTTTTTTTTCTGTTTTTTAGTTATAGAAATATTAGAAATGTTAGTTATATAGCATTGTTAGAAAATGTTATAGGAATGTTTGTTATATAGAAATGTTATAAATTTTAGTTATCAAAATCCAATCATTAAAAAAATGTTACTTTTTGCGTGCAGATAGCTAGTATTTGTTCTGGACGATGCCCGGCCTGCATCCTCGCCGGCGACCCGTCCGCGACGACGTCCGGCTGACCCATGTCCGGGACTGGGCTCCGCCGGGCTGGCACTGGGAGGTGCTGCCTGGAGGGGCGCGCCGCTTGATGAGGAACCCGGCCCCGGGTCCCGTCGTCGACCCTAATCTCGTTTGGTGGCGTTCACGTGGGCCAGTTTCGGTGCGGAGGGAGCCGGCCTCGCCGGAGGGGGTACGTCGCCGTGTCAGGGAGGAGGACGAGCACGTCCATCGCTACATGGTTGCGTTAGAGGGTGGCAGGTTCTCCAATACCTGGCAGTTTCTTCAGGGATCTCATTTCAGCTATGATCCTGTGAGGGTTCCTTCTCTTTGGGTGTCCACCGCCCGCGCCGAAGGAACCGCGAGTGTCCTAGATTCTTCTATAGTATTCGATATTTATTAGCTACCTAGCCAGTGATGTACTCGATATATAATATTCGAGACGATGTATTCGAGATTATATATTATTCGAGACGATGTATTCGAGATTATATATATTATTCGAGACGATGTATTCGAGATTATATCTATTATTCGAGACGATGTATTCGATATTATATATTATTCGAGACGATGTATTCGAGATTATATCTATTATTCGAGACGATGTATTCGAGATTATATCTATTATTCGAGACGATGTATTCGAGATTATATCTATTATTCGAGATTATACTAAATTGTTTTATATTTCTTTTGGCATAGTTAAGAAAAAGCTATGGCGGACAATACCGACAGAGAGAGAGAATAGACCATGAACTACGACGGGCCAGATGATCATCAGAAATACGCGGGCCAGATGATGATCAGAATGACGAAGATTTTGACGGCTCCGAATTTCTAAACAACACCGGAGAGGGTGATATGATATTCGATCATGACGACCGAGAAGATGAAGTCATGAACTACGACGAAGAACATGTTGATCCTGAAACAACAAACACCGGCGAGGTATATATATTTATATAAGCAGGAATCTGGTGATCATCGCATGTTTTAAATGAGTTGAAGATATATTAATGAATCGATCTTTCTTCTTTCAGCCATCTGAATCGAGCAAATCTTCACGCAAAAGGACGAAACGAGGCCCAAACAAAAAGTTGAAGGAGGGCGTAAAGTACAATATCGAGGCATTCAAACCTAATGGCGAACCATTAGCGCATAAGAAGATTGCGGACAAGTTCGTTCGTCAGTGCGGAATTCTTGTGAAGGACCAACTCCCGATCTCCCTTCAAGAATGGAGGAAGCCAGCAAATCCACGTCTAGATGTTACTTTTGTCGACGAGAATCAAAAAAATCTGCTTTGGGATACTCTCATGGAACATTTCACCCTACCAGATCATTTCACAGAAGAAGATGTGCGGAAAGTCAAGAACGCTACTTTTAGGAAGATGGCGGTTGCATTCAAGAACCACAAGAGAATGACGTTGGAGAAGTACGTCAAGGGAGGAAGGAAGACTCCAGTATTGGAGGGGATACTAGAGAATCAAAGTGCTCATTGGGACGATTTCGTGAAATTCAAGGATTCAGAATTAGCTAAGGAACGATCGAGAATAAACAAGAAGAATGCCGAAAAAATGATAAGTTCCATAAGCTGGGGCCAGGTGGCTACGCGGTGGCAATGCCTAAGTGGGATAAGTCTGAAAAAGAGATGGAGGATGCCAGTGTCACTCCGGTTACTAAGAGGTGGCCCCCCAGGTGCAGGACTTGGTTCTATGCGCATGGGGGGGAGTTGGACCCGAAGACAGGCAATGTTTCGACGAAGGCATGTCTGAACGGAGCCGACGATGCGCTACTTGTTGCAATAGAAGAGGCTCGATCGGGGGTGCTCCAGCCCAATAGAGAGAACGACGAGCTTACACGTGCCCTGGGAAATCCTGAACACCCGGGAAGAACACGAGGCAAGGGCGCTATTCCGTGGTATGAGGGGTTTTCAGACTGGAACGCCGACTACAGAACCCGTGCGAGAAAGAAGATTGCGGAGGAGAAGAAGAGGAAGATGGAGGAGGAGCAGAGGAAGCGGGACAATGGACGCCTTCAAGGACTAGAAGCAAGTCAAGCGGAATTGGCAGCTAAATTCCAGCGGCAGCAGGAGCAGATCGACTCACTTAGCCAGCAAAGGGGGTCTCAGCAGCTGCAGAAGCTAGCGGATGATCCAGCATTGGATACCACTGCCCCATCCATGCCGAGAAGCAGCGTGGGTTCCGCCCCGGGCGACATAGTAGTGCTGGATAGATACCCTGTGGATGGCATCACGGAGAACACTAACTGCGAGCTACACTTCAAAATGAAGAACATATCCATGAAGGTGGCGGACGCCGTTTCTTTTTCAAATTCCCCCGAGGCAACCTTCCATTGCAACCCGATTCCAGTGGGCTATGCTCGTGTCTTGGTTGATGAGGTGGTGGCCCCTTATTCTGAGCTACAGCTTGACATTCCTGGTGGTGACGACGAGCACACATTGGGAGAGGCCATACATCGTGTCATCCTATGGATATAGGATTGCATCATCTTTCGAAGGCCACCGACACCGCGTCACCCGACTCCTCGTCGAAGTCCGTCACCGAGTCAGCAGACTCCCGCTCCTCCAAGTCCACCAACGCGTGAAGCCACTCCTCCTCCTCCAAGTCCGGCAAAGTGTCTGGCCACTCCTCCTCCAAGTCCGACACAACATCAGACGTCCACTCCTCGTCCAACTCAGCCCCGTCAGCCGTCTCCGCCGCCTCAGCAATCGCAGAAGAGACACCCCGCAGCTATGGTGCGTAGCGGTACGAGTAGAGGTGATAGTACAAGAAGTACAGGCGGAGGCAAGCGATATAAATATGGTCCAAACCTCAGTACTCCTCTTCCTATGAGGGCTTACGACAGGACCGAGGAGCAAACCAATGCCATAGTGCGGGCAGAAGTCGACGCTCATTTTGGACCGAAACCGCCACCGCCGCCAAAGGAGAAAGTGCCTGTGGAAGTAGTTGACCACTTCATTCGTATGGCTCAACCAGCAGCTCCTAAGCCTGTTGACTCAGACTATGAGCGCCACATCAGGAAGTTACATCGACAACGTCAACAGAAGGAGGCGAGCTCGAGCTCGAGCAAACAACAAGCAGCTGTCAAAACATGCGGGAAAACCGTTGCCCAGCTGGGAAAACAGGCGGCGCAACCGATCCCCCCGCTTGCTGTGCCGCCAACAACACGTGACAGTACGCGCGCCCAATATTATTGTGGCCAAACGGTTTACGTTCCCGAGGTGGGCGATGTGGTAATAACCCAGGAGCATATAATGCAGGCTGAAGAACTCAAGATCACTGTTGGACAACTCCTCGAGATCGAGGACATGCCTCCGATTAGAGAGGAGGAAATAAAACGGAAATTTGTCCGGGGCCAACCTTTGGTCGAGCCAGAAGATGTCAAGAAGCTCCCAACGAGAATGTATAAATTGCATCAATGGTACATGGACATTAGCAAGAGATCCGATCAAGAGTCCCTCATGGTGGATGTCAAGAAGGATGATTACTACCATGAGAAAGTTGTGGCCGTTGAGTATTCTAAACTGTTTCAGTTATACAATCAAGATGCACTCGACAAATCTATCGTCAGTTGCTATTGTCTGTAAGTGATTTCTTTCTATAATTTATGTCTCAAGCTAGGTGTAGTGATCCTTTTGATCAATCATTACGTGTAATTATCCTCACTATATTCTTTTCTGTGGTATTATGCAGGATGAAGATGTCTGAAATGAGAAAAGGTGGACGCTATGGCATTGGGTTCATTGACCCAAACACCGTTAATGAATACACATGGAAATTAGATGCATATTATGAAAAAGAGGTAGAGGACAACATGCTAGAGTTCTTCAAGCGCCTCAAATACAATGAAGATATACTAGTTCCTTACAACTTCGAGTGAGTCACACTTTCTTGTACTACAAATTCTCTGTTTTTGCCTACTAGCTAGCTACATGTTTTTGCTTACATATGCCCGCTTAATTAAGACATGCAAACGTGTGTGCATGCAGATTTCACTGGATCTTGTGTATCATTAAAGTTGATGCTGGAATAGTTGAAATACTGGACTCGCTACTCAAAGCAAATACTGACTATAACATCTTGTTTGGGATAGTCAACAGGTAATTTCAATCATTATTAACTATATATCTCGGCCTATTTAGTTCGTCATTTCGTGATATGAACTATTTAATAACCCCTTTATTCATTTTCTTCGTCGGCGGGCAGGGCTTGGGCAAGGTTCATCAGCGTCACTCCAGGCGAATGGAAACAAAAGCTGAAATGGTTTTGAGCCAAGGTAAGTAATTAAGTAGTACTAGCTAGCTAGCTAGCTGCCATCTCTTTAATTATCATGCTTGATTAATTATTATCTGATCAAATGAAATTCCATTCTCGTAATAAAGGCCCTGAAGCAGGCACCGGGGAGTGATCTGTGTGCATACTGCTTTTGCGAGAACATTCGCATGATGGCGTCCGAAAGGAGCAGATCTCAAAGACAGGAATGGGTACGTTTGTCAGAACAATATTCACAATTTTTACACCATTATCGATATCTAGTCACACAACTAATACACATGCATATTGATCTCCTTCTTAACAGTTCAAAGAGGTGCGGGACAAGCTCCTACCAACGGAGCGCGTAGAAGCACTTCAAGAGGAAATAGCGGGATTTTTGCTCGACCAGGTCATAAATCCGAAGGGAGAATACTATTACCCGCTACCGCCCCCATCGAAAAAGACATGAACCACTTCCAATTGTCATCGTGCTCCGAAGGCACCAATCAGGCTAATGCGACTGGCTCCGAAGGCAACATGCATATGTAGGAGAAATTGTATATAGCTATACATGTGTGTATGTCTGAATTAATATGGTGGTTTGTGAGACATGATTGATGATATAGATGATTGGTTCTACTAGAAATTCTATATATATATATATATATATATATGCATAACGTATACAATGTGTAGTACCGTAAAATACCAGCAAACGAAAAAGAATTAAAATGGAAAACACAAAATTAAATGAAAAAGAAATCATAAAACCAAAAACCCCCCAACATTTTAGTACCGGTTGGTGTTACCAACCGGTACTAAAGGGCTCCCAGCACCCGGAGCTGGCTCGTGCCACGTGGTTTCCCTTTAGCACCGGTTCGTGCTGAACCGGTACTAAAGGGGGGGCTTTAGTGCCGAAACTTTAGTGCCGGTTCCTGAACCGGCACTAAAGGGCCTTACAAACCGGTGCTATTGCCCGGTTCTGCACTAGTGATAACCCACAAGTATAGGGGATCGCAACAGTTTTCAAGGGTAGAGTATTCAACCCAAATTTATTGAATCAACACAAGGGGAGCCAAAGAATATTCTCAAGTATTAGCAGCTGAGTTGTCAATTCAACCACACCTGGAAACTTAATATCTACAACAAAGTATTTAGTAGCAAAGTAATATGATAGTAGTGGTAACGGTAGGAAAAGTAACGGTAGCAATTTTGGGTTTGTAGTGATTGTAACAGTAGCAACGGAAAAGTAAATAAGCGAAGAACAATATATAAAAATCTCGTAGGCAATGGATCAGGGATGGATGATTACGTCGGATGCGGTCAATCATGCAACAGTGACAACATACGGTGACATAGAACTAGCTCCAGTTCATCTATGTAATGTAGGCATGTATTTCGAATATAGTCATACGTGCTTATGGAAAAGAACTTGCATGACATATTTTGTCCTACCCTCCCGTGGCAGCGGGGTCCTAATGGAAACTAAGGGATATTAAGGCCTCCTTTTAATAGAGTACCGGAACAAAGCATTAACACATAGTGAATACATGAACTCCTCAAACTACGGTCATCACCGGTAAGTATCCCGATTATTGTCACTTCGGGGGTAACGGATCATAACACATAATAGGTGACTATAGACTTGCAAGATAGGATCAAGAACTCACATATATTCATGAAAACATAATAGGTTCAGATCTGAAATCATGGCACTCAGGCCCTAGTGACAAGCATTAAGCATTGCAAAGTCATAGCAACATCGATCTCAAAACATAGTGGATACCAGGGATCAAACCCTAACAAAACTAACTCGATTACATGATAAATCTCATCCAACCCATCACCGTCCAGCAAGCCTACGATGGAATTACTCACGCACGGCGGTGAGCATCATGAAATTGGTGATGGAGGAAGGTTGATGATGATGATGGCAATGGATTCCCCTCTCCGGAGCCCCGAACGGACTCCAGATCAGGCTCCCGAGAGAGTTTAGGGCTTGGTGGTTGCTCTGTATTGTAAAACGCGATGAATCCTTCCCTCTGATTTTTTCTCTCCGAACACGAATATATGGAGTTGGAGTTGAGGTCGGTGGATGATGACCCACAAGTATAGAGGATCTATCGTAGTCCTTTCAATAAGTAAGAGTGTCGAATCCAACAAGGAGCAGAAGGAAATGATAAGCGGTTTTCAGCAAGGTATTCTCTGCAAGCACTGAAATTATAGGTAACAGATAGTTTTGTGATAAGATAATTGGTAACAAGCAACAAGTAACAAAAGTAAATAAAGTGCAGCAAGGTGGCCCAATCCTTTTTGTAGAAAAGGACAAACCTGGAAAAACTCTTATATGATGTAAAGCGCTCCCGAGGACACATACGAAAATCATCAATCTTGGTTTCATCACGATCATATGATTCGCGTTCGGTACTTTGATAATTTGGTATGTGGGTTGACCGGTGCTTGGGTGCTGCCCTTACATGGACAAGCATCCCACTTATGATTAACCTCTATTGCAAGCATCCGCAAATACAACAAAAGTATTAAGGGAAACCTAACCATAGCATGAAACATATGGATCCAAATCAGCCCCTTACGAAGCAACGCATAAACTAGGGTTTAAGCTTCTGTCACTCTAGCAACCCATCATCTACATATTACTTCCCAATGCCTTCCTCTAGGCCCAATAATGGTGAAGCATTATGTAGTTGACGTTCACATAACACCACTAGAGGACAGACAACATACATCTCATCAAAATATCGAATGAATACCAAATTCACATGACTACTAATAGCAAGACTTCTCCCATGTCCTCAGGAACAAACATAACTACTCACAAAGCATATTCATGTTCATAATTAGAGGGGTATTAATATGCATATAGGATTTGAACATATGATCTTCCACCAAATAAACCAACTAGCATCAACTACAAGGAGTAATTAACACTACTAGCAACCCACAGGTACGAATCCCAGACTTGGAGACAAGAATTGGATACACGAGATGAACTAGGGTTTTTTGAGGAAATGGTGCTGGTGAAGATGATGATGGAGATTGCCCTCTCCCGATGAGAGGAGCGTTGGTGATGACGATAGCGATGATTTCCCCTCCCAGAGGGAAGTTTCCCCTGCAGAACAGCTCCGTCGGAGCCCTAGATTGGCTCGGCCTCGTGGCGGAGGAGTCTCGTCCGAAAAGATGTCTTATCATTTTTCCTCATCGAAAGACTCCATATAGCAGAAGATGGCCATCGGAGGGCCACCAGGGGGCCCGCAAGGTAGGCGGGCGCGCCCAGGGGGTAGGGCACGCCCCCACCCTCGTGGGCAGGTTGTGGCCCCCTAGTGAACTTCTTGTGCTCAGTATTTATTATATATTCTGAAAATGACTTCCGTGAAGTTTCTGGACTTTTGGAGTTGTGCAGAATAGGTCTCTAATATTTGCTCCTTTTCCAGCCCTGAATCCCTGCTGCCGGCACTCTCCCTCTTTATGTAAACCTTGTAAAATAAGAGAGCATATGCATAAGTATTGTGACATAATGTGTAATAACAGCCCATAATGCAATAAATATCGATATAAAAGCATGATACAAAATGGATGTATCAACTCCCCCAAGCTTCGACCTCGCTTGTCCTCAAGCGAAAGCCGAAATCGAAAAATATGTCCACATGTTTAGAGATAGATGTGTCGATAAATATAAAATACGGACATGAGGGAATCATGATCATTCTTAGAACAACAACTTATATAATTCTTGTCATATGATCTCTTATGCTAGAGTAGCAATTCAATCACAATTTCAAGTATGAATCATAAACTTGATTGAAACATACAAACTATAATCTCAGTCATTGGAGCAATTGCAATTTATCATAACATAGGAAAGAGTGAATATAAGAGCTTTTCAGCAAGTCCACATACTCAACTATCATATAGTCTTCCGCAATTGCTAACACTCACGCAATACTTATGGGTATGGAGTTTTAATCGGACATACAGAAAGATAGGGGCTTATAGTTTTGCCTCCCAATGTTTTACCTCAAGGGTAATGTCAACAACAATAGTTCATGAAAACTCACATCCAATTAGCCATATATACCAGGATCTTTCCAACATGTTGTGCTTGCCAAAATATAAAATGTAAAAAGGAAGGGTGAAGATCACCATGACTCTTATGCAAGGTAGGAGATAAAAAAGATAGGCCCTTCATAGAGGGAAGCAGAGGTTGTCATGCGCTTTTATGGTTGGATTCACAAAATCTTAATGCAAAAGAACGTCACTTTATATTGCCACTTGTGATATGGACCTTTATTATGCAGTCTGTCGCTTTTATTTCTTCCATATCACACGATCGTATAAAGCTTATTTTCTCCCACACTAATAAGTCATACATATTTAAAGAGCAATTTTTTTTGCTTTGCACCGATGACAACTTAGTTAGAGGATCTTATTCAATCCATAGGTAGGTATGGTGGACTCTTATGGGAAAACTGGTTTAAGAATGCTTGGAAGCACAAGTAGTATCTCTACTTGGTGTAAAGAATTTGGCTAGCATGAGGGGGAAAGGCAAGCTCAATCATGTTGGATGATCCAAGAAAATATAATTTATCTTAGATGCAAGAAAACATAACCCATTATGTTGTCTTCCTTGTCCAACGTCAACTCTTTAGCATGTCATATTTTAATGAGTGCTCACAATCATGAAAGATGTCCAAGTTAGTATATTTATATGTGAAGACCAAAACTATGACCAAAACTATTAATTAAGTTAGTCTTTCTTTATTACTTCCTATTAATTGCAACGGTGACCAAAACTATGTTTGTCAACTCTCAACAACTTTTATTCATCATACTCTTTCTATGTGAGCTCATTACTCTCCATAAGATCCATATGTTCTCCTTTATTCTTTTTATTCTTTCTCTTTTATTCTCTCAAGATCATGGCAAAATAATCAAGCCCTTGACTCAACACCAATCTTTATTATATATAGCTTATGGACTCGATTACATAGAAGGATCATAAACGAAAACTCACAACTAGATCATACTAAAAGCTTTTATTCTACTAGATCAAGATAGTATCAAAAGGATCGAACTAAGAAAAACGGTAAAGATAAAAGTGATGGTGATACGATACCGGGGCACTCCCCCAAGCTTGGCAGTTGCCAAGGGGAATGCCCATACCCATGTGATTATATCTCTCTTTTCGGGGATGGTGATGTGATATTCTTGGCAATGATGCCCCTCAGGATACGATTTTCCTCCTCGAGCTTATTGACTTGCTGCTTGAGGTCCATTATTTCCTTTCGAAACTTTCCTGTAATAGCCAAAGCTCCCTGCACCCAAGGGTGCTGCATAGCTGTGGGAGAAAAAGTGACACTCTTTTTCATATTCTCATAAGAAAGAAATCTAACATTGGAAGGGATAACCGAGTTTGGTATAGCCGAGCTCTGCAGTTCCCCTATTGTGAATCCAGCTTGGTAGCGAGAAGTGACTTCTTGATCCTCCTCCATGGCATCTATTCTCTTCAAATCAGCCTCCATCTCTTCCTCCGTTGTTGGCCCAAAGTGGTCAACATTGTTGTTTGTTATTGATCTCGGTGCCGGATGAGGCAACCGGCTCTCCCAAACTGACTCTTGCGAAGACATCTTGCTCTTATATGCAGCAGCAACAGCTCGAGAAACAAATACATGAGATTTTTGCGTGATACGATGGTCAAAACCTTCGGGAGGTTATATAATGAATTTTTACCGACCAAAATACGTATCGTGTAAGAAAACAGAGTCCGGAGAGCACACGAGGTGCCCACGAGGTAGGGGGCACGCTCCCTCTACCCCCGTGTCCTTCCCGGACTGCTTCTTATTTTTCTATTTTTCTAAATATTACAAAACGGAAGAAAATTGCCATTAGAACTGTTTTGGAGTCGTTTTACTTACCGTACCACATATCTATTCCTTTTCGGAGTCTGAAATGTTCCGGAAAGTGTCCCTTATGTATTCCTCCGGTGTTACAGTTTCAACAACATTGGTTTCAACATTTATCGGGTCACCTGAGATATAATGTTTAATTCTTTAACCGTTCACCACCTTCGGATTTGTGCCTTCAATGTTTTTGAATTTTTATGGCGCCGAAAAGATAGACCTCCTCGATAATGTAAGGACCTTCCCATTTAGAGAGAAGTTTTCCTGCAAAAAACCTTAAACAAGAGTTGTGTAGCAACACATAGTCACCTACATTAAACTCACACTTTTGTATTCTTTTGTCATGCCATCTTTTAACATTTTCTTTAAATAATTTGGCATTTTCATAGGCTTGGGTTCTACATTCATCAAGTGAGCTCATGTCAAATTACCTCTTCTCACCGCCAAGTTTGAAATCATAATTGAGCTCTTTAATAGCCCAATAAGCCTTATGTTCTAGTTTGAGTGGTAAGTGACATGCTTTTCCATAAACCATTTTATACAGAGATATACCCATAGGATTTTTATATGAAGTTCTATAGGCCCATAATGCATCATCAAGTTTCTTTGACCAATTCTTTCTAGATCTATTAACAGTCTTGTGCAAAATTAATTTGAGTTCTCTATTGCTCAATTCTACTTGACCACTAGACTGTGGGTGATAAGGAGATGCAATTCTATGATTAACATCGTACTTAGCAAGCATTTTACGGAAAGCACCATGAATATAATGTGAACCACCATCAGTCATTACATATCTAGGGACCCCAAACCTTGGAAAAATAACTTCTTTAAGCATCTTAATATAGTTGTTATGATCAGAACCACTAGTTGGAATAGCTTCTACCCACTTAGTAACGTAATCAACAGCAACTAAAATATGTGTATATCCATTAGAGGCCGGAAAAGGTCCCATATAATCAAAGCTCCAAACATCAAATGGTTCAATAACAAGTGAATAATTCATAGGCATTTCTTGATGTCTACTAATATTACCAATTCTTTGACATTCATCACAAGACAAGACAAACTTACGGGCATCTTTGAAGAGAGTAGGCCAATAAATACCAGATTGCAATACCTTATGTGCAGTTCTGTCTCCAACGTGGCGTCCTCCATAAGGTTTGGAGTGACACTTGCGTAGGATTTGTTCCTATTCATGCTCAGATACACAATGTCTAATAACACCATCTACTCCTTCTTTATAAAGATGTGGGTCATCCCAAAAGTAATGTCTCAAATCATAGAAGAACTTTTTCTTTTGCTTGTATGTGAAGCTAGGTGGTATAAATTTAGCTACAATATAATTAGCATAATCAGCATACCATGGAGTAGTGTGAGAAGCATTTATGCCATTTAATTGTTCATTAGGAAAGCTATCATCAATAGGTAATGGGTCATCAAGCACATTTTCTAACCTAGACAAGTTATCTGCAACGGGGTTTTCAGCTCTCTTTCTATCAATAATATGAAAATCAAATTTTTGTAGTAAGAGAAACCATCTAATAAGTCTAGGTTTAGCATCTTTCTTTTCCATAAGATATTTCATAGCAGCATGATCCGTTTGAATAGTTACTTTAGAATCAACAATATAAGGTCTGAACTTATCACAAGCAAATACAACTGCTAAGAATTCTTTTTCAGTAGTTGCATAATTTCTTTGAGCATTGTCTAGTGTTTTACTAGCATATTGAATAACATTTAATTTCTTATCAACTCTATTCCCTAGAACATCACCTACATCATAATCACTAGCATCGCACATAATTTCAAAAGGTAAATTCCAAGCAGGCGGCTGAACAATAGGTGCAGAGATTAATGCTTTCTTAAGTATTTCAAATGCTTCTACGCAATCATCATAAAAAACAAATGGTATAACTTTTTGTAATAAATTAGTCAGAGGCCGAGAATTTTTTAAGAAATCCTTAATGAACCTCCTATAAAAACGAGTTAATTGCAGGGAAATACCACACTTCGGCACGTCGTAACGAATCAGTACCATTAATCATTTTTTTGCCATGCAGTACCAACTCTAAGCCTTAGTGTTGCAAAACGGTTTGACAACCGTATGAACGCGTATTGACCACGTATCTGACCGCTGGGACCCATGCGTCAGGGGCTGACGTGGCATGCTCTTTTACAAAAACAACCCTTACTTTTTATTTAATCACGCATATATACTTTATTTTTTCAAAAAAAGCTCTTGCCACGAGAACCATTTTTTCAAAAACAAAAACACCCGCACATCCCGCCTGGATTCGAACCCGCACCGTGCGGTTGCACGAGGACGGTCACTTCCACTGTGCTGCGGCTGCTTTTCGGGTACACTAAGCGCGTAAGTTCATTTATACTTTATTCCATTAGTTTTTTTTACAAAGTAGAAAATCACGCGACCGTCCGCCTGAATCGATCCCGCCGAGTCGTTCACCGTGCGCCCTTGCTGCCTCTGCCACACGCCATCCTATGCGTCAACTAGTGGCTGCCTCAAAAAAAAGAAACTAGTACGTGTATACGTATTTAAACTCCAAGCCGTTCCGGTTTTTATCCGATACTAAAAAATATTATATGCCCATCGCGTCGTACAATTAAAAAAAATGTTCGCCGCATTGTTTAATATGTATATTGAACTTTTTTAATATACAATGATCTTATTTAAATATACGATATCGTATTATAAAAACTTAATCGTGTATATATTGAACATTTTATAATATACGATGTCTATATATATATATGTGTGTGTGTATGATTTTTATCAATATACACACACTACGTTCGGTCTGAAGAATAAATCTGCTAGTCTCTGTTTTGTATTTGGGCTGAGTTCGAAAAATTTAAAATTACTCTGAAAGGTAAATAAAGTGTTTGTGCATTTAAAAAAATGTTTAGAACATTTTTGGGAAAGTTGAATGCGTATTTAAAAAATGTAGTATTTTATAAAATGTTCAGCATGCATTCTAAAATTTATTACGACACACAATAATTTTTAGTCCATGTTATCAAATTTTTGAGTAACTGTGCATTAAAAAAATACAACAAATATACACAGTAACTGTGAGTTGGCCATATAATTTGTTTAGTTGTGTATCTGAAAAATATAATGAGGATGCATAGTAATTGTGTATGCGTGTGGTTCTGACTGAAGACACATAAAATTATCTGAATATTTGTTTTTTTACTCAATTTTTTAAAAAAGATGTGCTGGCCTCACTGGGCCGCGGTTGGGCCATCTTGCAGCCCATCCAACGCTGGTCGTTTAACTCGAACAGTTTGAACAGCCGCTGCGCTGCTGTCGAACAGATCGAACAACCTTCAAAAAAAAGCCCGAACAGATCGGATCAGGGACGAGGCACACGGGCGGCGGGGTTTGAATCCAGCGACGGTTCCGGCGACCGCGCCGCCGCGCCGCCTTTAGCCGCTGCTCCGCTGCGCGGCGAGCCAGCCGCTGCTCCGCTGCGCCGGCGAGCCAGTCGCTGCTCCGCCGAGCCAGCCTCTGCTCCGCTGCGCCGGCGAGCCAGCGTCTGGGCACCGGCGAGTCAGCGATGGGGCTCCGGCGAGGGGAGGCCGTCGAGTTCGAGGGGGCGGGGTTTTTGAGTGATTCGATTTACAACAAAGGTGTTTACTGCAAAAAATATGCCATGTTGGCTCCTGACGAACGGGTCACAGCGGTCAGATACACCGTCAATACGCGTTTATACATGGCTTAGACCGTTTTGCAACACTTAGGCTTAGAGTTGAGACTGCATGGCAAAAAAAAATGACTAGTGGTACTGATCCGTTACGATGTGCCGAAGTGTGGTAGTTACTTGCAATTAACTCTATAAAAACCGGCATGACCAAGGAAACTTCTTATACCTTTGATGTCCTTGGGACATGGCACCTTTTCGATAGCATCAATCTTGGCTTTATCAACTTCAATACCTCTTTCAGAAACTTTATGCCCCAAGACAATACCTTCATTAACCATAAAGTGGCACTTTTCCCAATTCAAGACAAGATTAGTTTCTTCACATCTCTACAAAACTCGATCAAGATTGCTTAAGCAATCATCAAAAGAGGATCCATAGACGGAAAAATTGTCCATGAAAACCTCACAAATCTTTTCACAAAAGTCAGAGAATATAGCCATCATGCATCTTTGAAAGGTAGCAGGTGCATTACATAAACCAAAAGGCATACGTCTGTAAGAAAAAGTACCAAAAGGGTAAGTAAAAGTAGTCTTTGATTGATCATTGGCTGACACAGGTATTTGAGAGAACCCAGAATAACCATCTAGAAAGCAAAAATGTGTATGTTTGGATAATCTTTCTAGCATTTGATCGATAAAAGGTAAGGGGTAATGATCTTTCTTAGTAGCTTTATTTAATTTGTGGAAATCAATTACCATCCTATAACCTGTAATAATTCTTTGCGGAATCAATTCATCTTTATCATTAGGAACGACAGTAATACCTCCCTTTTTAGGGACGCAATGGACATGACTTACCCACTGACTATCAGCAACGGGATAAATTATACCTGCTTCAAGATACTTTAGTATTTCCTTTCTTACCACTTCCTTCATCTTAGGATGCAGCCGTCGTTGATGATCCCGAACTGGTTTGGCATCTTCCTCCAAATTTATTTTGTGTTGACACGGAGTGGGACTAATGCCATTAAGATCATCGAGAGTATATCCAATAGCAGCACGGTGCTTCTTCAGAGTTTTCAATAATCTTTCTTCTTCATGCTCTGAAAGGTTAGCACTAATAATAACAGAATATATCTTTTTCTCATCAAGATAAGCATATTTAAGAGTATCAGGTAAAGGTTTAAGCTCAAACACGGGATCACCCTTGGGTGGAGGAGGATCCCGTAGGATTTCAACAGGCAAATTGTGTTTCAGGATGGGTTCCTATTTAAAGAACACTTCATCTATTTCCTTTCTTTCATTCATAAACATGTCTTTTCATGGTCTAGCAAATATTGTTCTAAAGGATCACTAGGAGGTACGGCAATAGAAGCAAGACCAATAATTTCATCTTTACTAGGCAATTCCTCTTCACGGTGTTGTCTACGAAATTTAGAGAAATTAAATTCAAGAGTCATATCACCTAAACCAATAGAAACAACATCCTTTTTGCAATCTATCTTAGCATTAACTATGTTCAAGAAGGGTCTACCAAATATAATGGGACAAAAGCTATCTTGTGGGGAACCAAAAACAAGAAAATCAGCAGGATATTTAGTTTTCCCACACAAGACTTCAACATCTCTAACAATTCCCATTGGTGAAATAGTATCTCTATTGGCAAGTTTAATTGTGACATCAATATCTTCTATCTCAGCAGGTGCAATATCATGCATAATTTTTTTGTATAAGTAGCAAGGTATTGCACTAGCACCCTGATGAGCACCTAATATATGTGGATGAAGTCCATATTTAGTGCTAAATTTACGGAAAACATCGGTATCCATAAAAGATTTAACACAATCTCCATTCAAAGATAAAGGGAAGAACTTATTCTTAATAACATCTCCGGGCACACCTGCAAGCTTAAATAATCCACAAACTTCATCCACATATATTAGGTGCTCATCAGGATGCTTTGTTCCATCTCCTGCAAAAGGATTAGCTAGTAGTTTTTCTAACATACTAGAAGGAATTTCGAAGCAGACATTTTCATTTTCAGTAGGTTCAGTAGGTTGAGGAGCAACTCTTTGCTCTACTTGTCGGGGTGAAGATACCCCAAACAAGCCCCTCAGAGGATAACTTTCCATAGTAACAAGTGAAAGTAAATTTCAGCACACTATATAAATTTTTCCTTACCAAATTCCACCTACCAAAGGCACTTCATGTCACAGCCCTAGAATTGGTTGTAACTAGTTGCACAAGCATTCATGCATCATGTATATATTTATGAAAGTTGAATTAGGGAAAGTGGAAAGCCTCAGAAATCTTTTCTAAAAATGATCAACATTAAAAATTGCTTCAAATAAACCCAAGAAAATGTTCCTATTCATTTCTGGAAATATAGGCAAGAGGTAAAATTCAAACCAATATTTTTGGAATCACAGAAATATTTATTTGGGTCTTTGAATTAAGTCAATACTTATTTGAATTGGAGCTACTAATTCCTATAAAATATTTGGTAGCTCCAAATATTCTGAAAGTTGGTGAGGGCCTCTGGTTTAAATCAGATAGTGCCCATAAAAGTTTGCAGAATTTTATAAAGTGTTTTAGTATTTAAACTAAGTCAAAACATACTGCAAAAAAATAGAAAACAGAAAATAGGAAAGAGAGAGAGAAGAACTCACCTGGCCTGACCCACTTGGGCCTCCTTACCCGGCGGCTCAGCCAACCGGCCCGGCCCACCAGGGGCATACCTGTCTTCAACCTCTGCCTACTGGCAGAGGCGAGGCCGAGCACGGCGCCCGTGCGGGCTGGCACGCAGCTTCCTGCCTGGCCCTCCCTAGCCAACGCGACGCTGGGGATCGCCACCCCGTGGCCGTCTGGAACCCGCTGACCCCCTCGCCCTATCTGTCCCTCTCGCTCCCTCGCTCTCCCCCTCATGGCCGAAGCCGCCATGGCCACCGCCAAGAACCACCGCGGCCAACCACCCCCTCGCCTCTCCGATGCGTCCTCGAGCTCTGCAATGTTGCCCTCTTCTTCCACTTCGAGCCAAGCAACTAGGGAAGCACCGCATCGCCATCCCTGACGCATTCTTCAACCTCGGGACCGCCGGCCATCTCCGTCAAATTTGTCGGCTCTGGACCGTCCCCGACCTCGCCGAGCGTCCCCTCGTCATCGCCGTGATCCACTGACCTTCTCCCCTAACTCAGCATGCTCGCCCCCACGCAGTAGCACCATTGCCCACGAGCACCGAAGCTGCCGTCCACCATTGCTGCTGCACGCATAGCCTACGTACTCCCCTGGCCTCACCATGCTGTTCTTAGTGCTCCTTGTGTCTAGCAGGTGCTGCCCAGCCTCTCCATTTGCTCACCGATGCACCGTAGCGACACGCCCGTGCACCACCGAACACCACCGCCACCAAAGCTCGTCGCCGGCATGAGTTCCGGTGACCCCGCGACCTCCCCCTTGGTCCTCTGGATGTGCGAGAGCAAGGGCTATCCCCTGGTGCCCTCAGCGCGCCAAGTTGACGCCTCTAGCGCAAGTCTGGCATGCCCCCACCGTGTCCTGCGGTCGCCGCCGGCTGGTCTCCGGTGGCTTAGGTGGCACCATTAGTTTAGGTGCTAATCGCGTTTAGTCAGTGTTGTGTGTCGATGACATATGGGCCCCATGCCCTTAACTAAACACGGTTTAACGCCTGTTTAGTTTAAGCTAATGCCCGTGACCCCACCTGTCAGTTTGACCTTGCCACCTCAGCATTGACCTGGCCCCACTGGTCAGCCTCTGCTGCTCACGCTGTTACACAGACATGCGGGGCCCATAGTCAGGTTTGACCCTGGTCAGCCACGGTTGACTTGGTGACATCATGTCACTGTCATGCTGACGCCGAAATGACTTTTTGGATTAAAAATAATTCAGGAGTTCCAGAAAATTGCCTAGACATCTAAAAATCATAGAAAATCAGTCGTAACTCCAAATGCAAAGATTTATATATGAAAATGATCAAAAAAATCCAAAGAATCTGATTATGGCATTATCATGCATGTTTGAACAACTTATGCCTGCTGATCAGGTCAAATCAAATAAGTGGCATTTAAATAATCACATATGGAGTTGAATTTGAATCTTTGGTTCAAAACAACTTCATTTAATCTGGTTTTAGTTGCATTAGCTCAAATGACAGCATATTGACATGTCATGATCATGCATCATAATGTGCATTGCATTGATTGTATTCTTTCTGTGTTTGCCAGTGATTGTCCCACCCTCGATAGGCGTATGTTTGAATGACGTGTTCGATGACACTGATGAAGAGCCATATCATCTTCAAAAGTGCCAGGCAAGCAAAACCCCCTTGTTCATTCCGATACAATCCCACTCTCTCGCTCCTGCTATCATTTACTGCATTAGGACAACATCGATTAAACTGTTACATGCTGCGGTAGCTGAACCCCTTTCCTCTGCATGACCTGTCATTGCCATAGTAAATAGATGAAACCCACTAGCTAGCATGAGTAGGAGTTGTTTGAGACCTGATGTGCCTACTCATTCATGCTTGTTTGTCATGCCTGCTATTGCATAGAGTTGTGTCGGGTCTGATTCATCAGGAATGAATTGGAATGGTGATGAACATGTCCGACTGTGTGTGAGCTAAGTGTGTGAACACGATTTGGTAAAGGTAGAGGTGAGAGGCCATGTAGGAGTACATGGTAGGATGTCTCATTGAAACCTTTCTTAGGAACTGAGTTTTGTGTCTGTGATCCATGAACAGCTACTACCACTCATTGGGATCCTTAATTGACCCTCTCGGCTTCTTAATCACCCTAGTCCTCTATCCAGGAGTTGCAACTACTTTCTGGTGTTTGTAGGATGTGTTGGCGGCCGTGCGTAGCGCTGACCCCAGGGGTGGTCTATGTTGCGGTAGATACACCGTGGCCGGCCATGCGGGGCGCCCGGTTGGTGTCTCGAAACCCTGTACACATCATTCGGGGCCATATGTGGAAACCTCGGCCGGACTCCCTGCGGATGGAACCTGGATAGGCGATAAAACTGGACTAGAGACTTGAGTGTTTAGGTAGGCCGTGGCCGACACCCTCGTTGGGCTTCTGCTTGAAGGTTGCCGAGTACATGTCGTCTAAACGACGGTAAGTGGTGGGAGCGTGTGTGAAGAAGTACACCCCTGCAGGGTTATCATTATCTATTCGAATAGCCGGATTCCTCGGATATGGAAACTTGGACCCCTTGCATAGTTCATAGATAACTTGAAGTGGATACTCTAAAACCCGCAAGATAAGCGTGAGTGCTATGGATGGCCTTCTCGTAGGGAGACAGGAGCAGATCCATAGTGGTGTATTAATATGGTGAATATGTGGACTCGTGTGCGCCACCTCAAAGAGTTGCTTGCAGTCTTAGTTCAGGTTAGCCACTGAGTCAAAGCTGGCTTGCTGTAGTTAAACTCCACCCACCCACCTTGTTGATACTGATGCATATGTAGTTAGTTCTGATGTAAGTCATGCTGGGTACATTTGTACTCACGTTTTCTTAATTTATTGTCAGTGGGAACGATGCCTATGGGATCACAAGAATCCCTACTACGGTTAGCGGGGAGCGGGGTCATGAGAAGAGCGGATCAAACAGATAGTACACAGTTTGTTTATCCAGGTTCGGGCCGTGAGGATGCGTAAAACCCTACTCCTGCTTTGGTGGATGTATATTCCTGTTCTTGAGCTAGCTCTGGGGCATTAGGAGCTCCAAAAAGGCGAATCCTTCTCCTGGTTGCCTCGGGCCTCCTTTTATAGAAAATCGGGTCGCCACAGTGGCACACAAGAGAAGGAAAGGGTACAGTGATGCGAGGTTATCCCTCACATTACATGACAAGGCGCGTTTAATGCATCTTGCTTAGGTGTCCTTGCTTTCTCGGGGACGGGGGAGAAACCTGTCTCGTCCGTCGCCGCTCCTTCTTGTGTCGACACGCGCCCTAGCCAGCGATGCCCGTGATGCCATGTAGGTAGGTAGGCAGCTAAGGTGGCACAGTGGTGGGTCTTCACGAAGATCTGCATGCCGCCACGCAGGTGCCTGCCCAGCTTGTTGGGTCGGCAGCTGCATGCGTATAGTGGTGGAGGTTTAGTCGGTGTGGGCCGGATGGTGGCCCTGCGGTTGTCCTTGGCAAGGGCCTTGCCGAGGCGCCTGCTGTCATCCCCGGCAAGGCGCTTGCCGGGGGTCTTGTGGTCTTCCCTAGCTGGTATCTCGCCAAAGGTCGTCGTCTTCTTAGTGCGTATCTGATCTTGAATGTCTTTACAAAGATCTGCATGCCACCACAGGGATGTCTCCCGAATCCTTGCCCCTTGGGGGCAGTGGACTCAAGGGTAATTTGCTCCGTAGGCGTGGGGCGAGTCGCCACGGCAAGGGTCTTGCCGGGGTTGCCAAAGCTGTCTCCCGGCAAGGATCTTGCCAGGGGAGTCCGCTTCGTCCCTTTTGCTCTTCGTGGTCTTTGCCTTGGCGTCGTCCTAGTTCCCTTGAGCTTCGGTCTTACCCTGGCTCACCTCCCTTGCCTTGCTTGGTGTGGTGGTGCCCGTGGCTCAGACTGTCCGTGCACATTTATAGGGGTACAAAAAAGGGTACCCCTCAAACTTGAGGCCAAAGCTGGACAGTTCTAGCGCCTGGAAGTAGTGACGCAGCTTCCTCGAGGCCATAAGAAGGCCGAAGAGTTGTTTCTGCACACCGGAGTACCTTCATCTAGCCCCCTGCAGGAGGGAGCTAACAAAGTAGACCGCGTGCTGCATCGTTTTATTCTTCGGCGGCACTCCAACTAGCTGTGTCGTCTCTGCATCGGTGGCATCGAGCTCTGTCGCTGCCATTACCTCGTCATCAATTTCTCTCTGCGCCACTAGTGTGGCGCTGACCACCTGGTTCGTTGCCGCCAAGTTTAGCAGCAACGGTTCCCGTGGCCGAGGCGCAACTAGTATTGGCACGGAGGAGAGGTACCTCTTCAAATCTTGCAATGCTGCTTTGGCTTCTGGTGTCCACTCCATCGGGCCCGCGATTTTCAAAATCTTGAAAAAGGGAAGGGCGTGCTTGGCGGAGATGGAAATGAACCTGCTCATGGCGGCAACACAACCAGCAAGCCGACGCACATCCTTGACTCGCTTGGGTGCTTCAATCTGCTCTATAGCTTTGATCTTGTTCGGATTGGCCTCTATCTCGCGCTGCGACACAAAGAACCCAAGAAGCTTGCTGGACGGGACGCCGAAGAGGCACTTCTCAGGGTTCAGCTTGAGATTGATCTTGCGTAGGTTTGCAAATGTTTCTTGTGAATCCGGTATGAGGGTTGCCATGTTCTTGGTTTTGACAACTATATCATCCATATAAGCTTGCATATTTCTATGGAACTGGGGTTCAAAACCAATCTGGACTGCCCTTGCAAACGTTGAACCAGCACTCTTCAACCCGAAAGGCATCCGTATGAAACAATACGTACCACATGGGGTGATGAATGTCGTTTTCTCTTCGTCTTCTCTTGTCATGAAGATTTGGTGGTAGCCGAAGTAGGCATCGAGGAATGACAATAGATCACACCCAGCCATGGAGTCAACAATCTGGTCGACGCGCGGTAACGGGAAGGGGTCTTTGGGACAAGGCTTATTGATATATGTGTAATCAATACACAGCCTCCACTTCCCATTTGCCTTACGCACTACCACTGGATTGGCGAACCACGTTGGATGGAACACTCCTCTTACCAAACCCGCTGCTTCGAGTTTCCGGATCTCCTCTGTGATGAACTCTTGTTGTTCCAAGGCTTGCTTTCTGACCTTCTGCTTGACGGGCCGTGCATGAGGACAGACAACAAGGTGTGCTCAATCACCTCCCTGGGAACGCCGGATGCTTGCCATGCAAACACATTGACATTCGCCCACAGGAAGGTGACGAGCGCGTCTTCCTATTTGTCATCAAGGGCGGAGCTTATGGTAAAAGCCCCTCCCGTGCCGTCCTCCTTGACAGAAACCTTCTTCGTTCCCGGCGGTGTGGCCCTGGACTTCTTGTTTCTGTCGGTGAAGCTCTCTGGCACGTCGTCGATGGGAGCGCTACACTCCGAAGAGGTGCGCTTGTCGGAGTGGGTGCCTGAGGTCTCACCGGTCTTCTTCTTTTTCCTTTCCGGGGCTCCAGCGGCAGGAGCAAGCGCCTTAGCAGTGGCGGCTGCTGCAACTGCTTGTTGGTAGAGTTGGTCAGTGCAAATTAGCGCATCCTTCCTGTCTGATGGGACGGTGATGATCGTCACAGGCCCCGCCATCTTCAGGGTGTTGTAGGCGTAATTTGACGCCGCCATGAACTTGGCCAGCACTAGGCGGCCAAGGATCCTGTTGTAAGGCAAGGGGATGTTGGCAACGTCGAACACAATCCTTTCTGTCCTGTAGTTCAGATCACTCCCAAAAGTCACGGGCAACGTGACCTTTCCCTTTGGTTGACTTCTTCCCGGGTTGACCCCCTGAAACGTGCCCGTCTCTTCGAGGTCTTCATCAGGAATCTGCAGTTTCTCGATCACGGCAGGCGAGATTAAGTTCAGACCGGCCCCGCCATCGACTAGCATCTTTGTCACCTTGAGGTTGCCTATTGTTGGTGAAACCAACAATGGCAAGCACCCGACTGCAGTAGTGCGATCAGGGTGATCCTCAGTGTCAAAAATGCTAGGTGTGCCGGACCACTTCAGCGGCCTTTAGGCATCAAACGACGGCTCTGCCGCTGTAATCTCACGCGCCCACTGTTTAAGCTAGTGGTGAGAGGTATGCAGCGAGGCGCCGCCATCAACGCACATGGCCTCTGTAGCTTTCTGAAATTCTTGGTCACCAGACTCATCATCCTCTTTGTGATCATCATCTTCTAACTTTTTGTCCCGGCCCCGAGTGGGCCTCTCCTGCTGTTTATCTTTGCCGCGATGGCCCGCCTGGCCGTCACGCTTCTTGCCGGACCCTTCAGCACTGTCCTGGCCTTTCTCCTTCTCCCGCCTCTCATATTCAGCCCTCTGCTTCTCAGTAAGGAGCTCAACCCGTCGGCAGTTCTGGAGATCATGGCCTTTGGTGCGATGGATCTTGCAGTATTGCTTGTCGGAGTTTACTGGCTTCTCGGTAGCTGCCAAGGCCCGGCAATCGACACATCTGGCAATTTCCTTGCCGGGGTCATCTGCCTTGGTTTTCTTGACGGAGCCGGCGTCGTCAGATCCCTCGACGGCAAGCACGACTTTACCTTTGCGCTTCCTGTTACGGTGCCGGCCTTTCTTTGCCGGGGCGGCAGTATCCTCATCTGAGGAGTCGGTTTCCATGCCGGCATCTTTGCCGGGGTACTTCCTTCCCTCTTCAGCCTTGGCACATCTGTCAGCAAGAACATAGAGTTCTGCCACGTCTTTCACCTTGTTCATTGCCAGCTCTTCGCGCCTCTTGCGGTTACGCACGTTCTGATGGAACGCGCTGATGATGGTGGCAGGGTGAACATCAAGGATATTGTACGGTACCCGGCTGAACCTCTGTATATACTTGTGCAGACTCTCGCCTCCCTTCTGGGGAATGACGTGCAGGTCGCTTGCTTGGCCATGGGCTTGGTGGCCTCAAGTAAAGGCGCCAACAAACTCATGGCACAAATCCGACCAGGAGGAAATAGAGTCTACCGGGAAGTGCATCAACAACGACATGGCGTTGGGTTTAAGAGCCAATGGAAAGTAATTCCGAAGCACCTTATCGCCGCGGGCTCCGGCAGCTTGCATCGCGATGGTGTAGATGCTGAGGAACTCAGACGGGTGGGTCTTGCCATTGTACTTTTCACAATTGTTAGGTTTGAAGGTGCGGTGAGTGGGCCACTGGAACTGCCGCAGCTGACGGGTAAAAGCCGGACAGCCTACCTCGTAAGGTAGGCCTCTAGGGCTCTCCGGGGCCGGGTGGTTCGCAGCAGGCCCTGCTCGCCTGTCTGACTGGTGGCGCGCTCCGTGCCGGCGCTCGATAGTGGTTCGAGCGTCTTCATGGGCTCGTTCCCGAAGAACTTGGCGCTGGTCACAGTGGGTCCGTGGGTCAGACAACGCTATGGAGATGTCATCGCCCGTGACGTCGCAACGAGCCAGCGTCCGCGGTACCGGATGGGGAAGAGGTGAATGCACCGTGGTCGTGGCGCCGCCGGCTTTTCTGCCACTGGTGCGCGGGACTCCATTGGAGCATCGACCCGGGGGCCCCACCGGACTTGGTTCATTTTTGTTGGCCACCGCAACAAGGCTTCGGATAGTGGCTCTCCATTTGTCGAGTTTCCCCGTAGTGGGAGGAAAGTCGAGGAGCAACTGCACACGCGCCAGGGCCTCTGCTGGCATCGGTGGCAACGGAACCTGCACGGATCGCGACGCGCTTCGACTTCTGACCACGTAAGAAGGAGCTCTATCACGACCCCGCGGTCGCATGCCATTTTCACCAGCGCTTCGGCGAGCGGGCAGGTCTTCTACGTCCCGGGAGTGGCGCTCGGGGCTCTTCCCGCGGCGACGCCTGGGATCTTCGACGTGATTACGCCGTTCGTCGGGCGCTGCCTGAGAGGAGCACGCTGTTGGCACCGGCGTGGGAGTCTTGGAGGCCCTTGCATCGCCTTCGGGTGGGGCGGCGATGACCTTGGAAGGCCGTGCTCCACCCGTGGAGGGCCTGGCTCCGCCTTTGGATTTTGCGATGTGTGGCCCGTTACCAGGCGCACAACCATCGCCGCCTCCCAAACTCCGGCTGCTGGGATGGTGTTGGTGTTCACGAGCAGCGCCCCGGGTCCTTTCTGTGACTCGTCCGCTGCTCGCCCGCGTCGGGACGGGCTGTCCGGCTTCCGACTGGCCAACCGCCACCGTCGTCTTCTTCTTGGGCGCCATGACGATGAAGAAGCGTCGAACTAACTGCTAAAGCTGATTCTCACAACTGCGCCCCCTACCTGGCGCGCCAAAGATGTCAGTGGGAACGACACCTATGGGATCACAAGAATCCCTACTACGGTTAGCAGGGCGCGGGGTCATAAGAAGAGCGGATCAAACAGATAGTACACAGTTTGTTTATCCAGGTTCGGGCCGCGAGGATGCGTAAAACCCTACTCCTGCTTTAGTGGATGTATATTCCTGTTCTTGAGCTAGCTCTGGGGCATTAGGAGCTCCAAAAAGCCGAATCCTTCTCCTGGTCGCCTCGGGCCTCCTTTTATAGAAAAAGGGGTCGCCACAGTGGCACACAAGAGATGGAAAGGGTACAGTGATGCGAGGTTATCCCTCGCATTACATGACAAGGCGCATTTAATGCGTCTTGCTTAGGTTTCCTTGCTTTATCGGGGACGGGGGAGAAATATGTCTCGTCCGTCGCCACTCCTTGTGTCGACACGCGCCCTGGCTAGCGATGCCCATGATGCCATGTAGGTAGGCAGGCAGCTGAGGTGGCGCAGTGGTGGGTCTTCATGAAGATCTGCATGCCGCCACGCAGGTGCCTGCCCAGCTGGTTGGGTCGGCAGCTGCGTGCGTACGGTGGTGTAGGTTTAGTCGGCGTGGGCCTGATGGTGGCCCTGCAGATGTCGTTGGCAAGGGCCTTGCAGGGCCCCGGCAAGGGTCTTGCCGAGGCGCCTGCTGTCATCCCCATCAAGGTGCTTGTCGGGGGTCTCGTGGTCTTCCCTGGCTGGTATCTCGCCAAAGGTCATTGTCTTCTTAGTGCGTATCTGATCTTGAATGTCTTCACAAATATCTACATGCCACCACGGGGATGTCTCCCGAATACTTGCCCCTTGGGGGCAGTGGACTCAAGGGTAATTTGCTCCGTAGGCGTGGGGCGAGTCGCCGCAGCAAGGGTCTTGCCGGGGTTGCCAAAGCTTCCTCCCGGCAAGGATCTTGCTGGGGGAGTCCGCTTCGTCCCTTTTGCTCTTCGTGGTCTTGGCCTTGTCGTCGTCCTAGTTCCCTTGAGCTTCGGTCTTACCCTGGCTCACCTCCCTTGCTTTGCTTGGTGTGGTGGTGCCCGTCGCTCAGACTGACCGTGCACAGTTATAGGGGTACAAAAAAGGGTACCCCTCTTTTTGTACACCAACATTTATGTTTTGCAAAGAGACTTCAGTCTCGCTAGTAGTTCCGCGTGGACTTCGACGTTTAGCTTGATACCTCAGCTACGATCTTGTGCCCTCGGCAGGATCTAGTAGATAGTTAGGCTTCTTAGCCTTTTTCATTTGTAGATGTCTGTACTCAGACATGTTAAGCTTCCGCATGTGCTTGATTTGAATGCTATGATTGTTGGGTCATGAGACCCATGTTTGTAATATCTCGCTCCTCGGAGCCTAATGAATAAATACTTGAGTCATAGAGTTATGTTGTGATGCCATGTTGTATTTACACATATCGAGCATATTGTGTGTATGATTGAAATGCTTGGTATTTGTGGGTTCCAACGATCTAGTTGTTTATCCTTGGCAGCCTCTCTTATGGGGAAATGTAGTCTAGTGCTTCCATGAGCCATAGTAGTCCGCTACAGCCCGGTTCACCGGAGTCCTGCTAGCCCAGCACTACTGCTCACGACACTTGACTGGCCGGCATGTGTTTCACGTCGTTCCTGTGTCTGTCCCTTCAGGGAAATGTCACGCGGTGACATCCGGAGTCCTGCCTAGCCTGCTACAGCCCGGGCTCCCGGAGTCCTGTTAGCCCAGTGCTACAGCCCGGATTCACACGCTACTGACCGACATGCTCGATGTGACTCATGTATGTCTGTCCCCATAGGTTGGTGCCGCTTGGGTTCACGACTAGCCATGTCGGCCCGGGTTCTCTATCATATGGATGCTAGCGACACTATCATATACGTGAGGCAAAAGGCGCAAACGGACCCGGGCCATGGTAAGGAGACACCCGTGGGAATACTGTGTGTGAGGCCGCAAAATGATATGAGGTGTTACCGGCTAGATCGATGTGACTTGGAATCGGGGTCTTGACAGTTTTGGTATCAGAGCCTGACTGCCTGTAGGATTACCAAGCCAAACTGGTTGAAGTCTAGTCTAGAAATGCTTTAGTTATATAAGGGAATTGATTGTGGAAGGGAACGTAAGGCTCTTTTTACTCCTTTACCTTATGCCGTTCTGATCTGAGTCATCCTCTTCCTTTCTACAGGGATTAAGAACTAGGCCTTCTCATCTATCTATTAGGATGACAAGTTATTATGATAGAGACTTATACAATTGATGGATTTAAGCCCAGTTCTGTTTCTACTACTTCCGGGTGTTCATAGTTGGTCTTGAAACCTTGATATGATGATGCTAAGTGGTTATGCCACCATTTTGCATGATGTCTCAAATCATTTTGAGCATTTACAGCCGTTATGCTGTCCGAGTCATCCCAGGTTTCTAAATAGTCTAATGCATTTGTAAATTCCTTCTTCCCATTCTTGATGTTCCTTTGGGCCAGATTAAGGACACTACACGGTCTGTGAGGTACTCCGTTGCCTCGGCGTATATGTTGGAGCTACTATTATGACTCTAGGTGTCTTATGAAACCATCTCGTAATCTATCCATGTTTTGTGTTCCCAGTTTGATGATTCTGGCCACCATTCTCGAAAGCATTGCGCGATGCCATTTAGTAGTAGGTATTCTACTCCTGGGTTTTTGACCCAAGATCCACTCTACTTACCTCGTGTTGCTAGTGTTTCTCATACCTTTAGGATATTAGTAATCTTTGTGATAGTCTTCGAGGTCCATGGTTTATCATTCTTCCAAATACCATGAACCATCCTTGGCAGAAATTCGTTTGAATCAAAAGATCACAACGAGAGTGCTCTTAATGAGTTCTCCATTCTACATTGTGAATCTGCCAGTTCTACCTTTCTCCAAGGGTGTCCAGAAGAAATGTTGAGCTTTGCTCAACATACTAACCTATGTATCCACAACTCAGAAATATATATGTTCCCTTGAGTTGTCCCTCTTCATTTGTATTCCAACCATCATCTATCAATTGATAGTCAGGAGTAATTGTGCATCTGTGTTATCGATGCTTATTATTCCTGTGGTCCGTCAAGCCATTCTAGTTCAGAATGACTAGGAGAAACAAACTCCAGTACCTCATCCATATCCAGGATTGGGTCAAAGCAGTTGTAATCCGCAAATCAAATGCCAATCCAGCTTTTGATTCTGTTCTACCTTGGAGTATTACCATCTTTATATCAAGATTGTCATGGCAATTGCACACCATCCTATGAACTCTTGATATAGCGGTACTTCTCGCCATCATTTTTCATTCCTTGATCCCTAGGTTGTTGCAACCGGAATGATGATAAGTGAATTATGATGTGTGAAATGAATACTACTAGCAACTCCGTTGCTTCGTAGCTAATGGACAACAATTTCATCCTTAGCACGTTGGTTATTGAATCATCATCCTAAGATTGATCGTGCTACCCAGTCCATATCTCCGGGTGCCCTCCTCGACCAATGAGATAGGATTTTGGCAATCCATCACTCTCTTGGTCCCATCGTCTTGCCCTGAAAAGCAAGAATGTTCTCGAGTTTAGTAACATATTGGTGGTTTGTGATTTTCCGAATATCTTCTCGGAAGTATCAGCAGGTTGTTTTCCCGACTGTTATGTTGAGCTCGTGATCAATTGGTTTTCTTGTAAGCCACCCTTTCTCCAAGAATCTATGTCGGATACCCTGAGCTAGTTGGTTAAGCTAAACAACAACTTGGAGAGTTGGAAGATAAAAGCTTGTCTGACTTAGTTCATGTTAAGGGATATCTTTTTGTGTGTGTTTGTGTGTTGAAGAAAGATGATATCTCCATAGATTGGTCCTCATGATCAGTTGTTGGATCTATTACCTTGTCAAAACCTTGACTTGAGTATGGGCTACCGTCAAGTCAAATCAGAAGCAACGATGTTCGTAATGTTGTCTTACTCATGGTTGATCCCTCGAGCATACACCATTACATCTTTTGGTCTGACCAATGCTATCACCGTGTTCACATGATGGTGGAAGTCCAGTGATATGGAAATTCCGATGAGTCATTGTTGAGTCCATCAGCAGCATTTTGTCTCCTCCATGATTCATGTTGAACATCCAGCTAGCATTAGAAACTTGTCTAAGCATTTTTCTTCATGCCCAGTTCATGAAGTATCTGTCTAGATGAAAGAAGTGACTTCCTCTGGTTCACGTGCAATCGATGCAAGTTGCCGCCGTGAATTCGAGAAAGATTGTTTTTGTTTCCTCTGGAATCTTCCCAAGTTGGTCACGCATATGTGCGAAGTACTCTATGGTTTGATAGGTTGGCCGCCTCCATTCTATATGTGTGTCCTAGCACACCCAGCCACTAATTGATTTGTTCAAGGAGAAGAAGATCCTTCTTAAGAATCATGACTTATGTCAGGACTTTGTTATCCTCGTTTACGGTTCCCCAACCTGAACTTGGTAGTATTTTATTATAAGACTACCACATGGTCACGCTTGTCTCGCAGAACGTGTTCACCTGTTTGTAGCAAAACCAGCTCATATTTTGGAGCTTACTACCGTAGTCCATTTTTCGAGAATCTCGCAATGTCGTTTCGTCGATTCATGTTGCAAACTACCATTTGTCTTTCTAGACTCAATGAGTCTAGAATATCCTGACACCAACCAGATCTGAATCTCAGGCAGGTATGATGGTTGGAACGCTTTCCCAAGAACAATAATATTGGTCTCTGTGTAACCTGGTAAAGTGGATGTCGTGGCTGACACACCCAGTCGGAAGATCTGTCATGACCGGTTTTCCAATAAAAATATTTATTGAGAAACCAATCTTTGAGTCCAGTATGAGAGAAAATCCTCCTCACTGGTAGACAAATACTTGATACAATAAGCCAGTAGCATAGAATATATTACAGGGTTGAGCTAGGGCTGCTCAACGAATTATTACAAGCGCGCCAATAATTATACATAATGGCGAATATAACACAATGGTGTGGTGGCATACTACTGACTCGAGGATATGGTGGTGGTGGAATAACACAATGGGGAGTGTGGTAACACGACTCTCAAACTGGCATCTCATCGAGCGTCGAGGTGAGGCTCGATAAATTTATTCGGGCTGCGGAAGCGGGTATAAAACTGAGACCAAGACCAGGGTCGCACAAGACTGACTGGGACTCCTCTAGGCGTCGGACTCGCTATCGAACTCTTCATCCATGAGATCGCCTTCGTCAGCATCTGGCCAAATTAACAAGCCAGTGAGTACTTTGAAGGTACTCGAAAGACAGTTCGGACGTAAGATATAACAAATGCATGCATGGATGCGTCATGAATAATCCTCCCAATGCACACTGATAATATTTGCACAACGAAGTAAGTACGAGGGAAACGGCGGTAGTCCGCCTGAAATCCCAACAGAAAATAAATGAGAACCGATCGGGTGTCTGAAGCGACGCCACGAAGGGTGAACAAATAATAACAGAAAAATCATGCCACAGTCGGACGTCTGAGCGACATCACATAAAAGGCTTTAAAAGAAATGCCACAGTCGGACGTCTGAGCGACATCACAGAAAGGGCTTTAAAAGAAATGCCACAGTCGGACGTCTGAGCGACATCACAGAAAGGGCTTTAAAAGAAATGCCACAGTCAGACGTCTGAGCGACATCACAGAAAGGGCTTTAAAAGAAATGCCACAGTCGGACGTCTGAGCGACATCACAGAAAGGGCTTTAAAAGAAATGCCACAATCGGACGTCTAAGCGACATCACAGAAAGGGCTTTAAAAGAAATGCCACAGTCGGACATCTAAGCGACATCACAGAAAGGGCTTTAAAAGAAATGCCACAGTCGGACGTCTAAGCGACATCACAGAAAGGGCTTTAAAAGAAATGCCATAGTCGGACGTCTAAGCGACATCACAGAAAGGGCCTTAATCACAAGTAAACAATACTCATAATAAATATTCAATTCATGATAATAAACAGGTTAGTCCATCCACATGAATATCATTTAGCCGGGCTTAGCACTCATGGGATTCACCGGAGTCTCTGTCATCAAACTGATACTGTTAGTCCAAGATGATACGAATTCGGACATGGAATAGATGATTGAAGGAATGTATGACTCTGCAGAGTTTGTACAAAAAAAATTTCCCACAGCCAATGGATTTCCGTAGTCACGAGGGACTAGTTCCATTTACGGTTTTCGAAAGAAAACACAGCTAACCAGTACACACCCATCCTACCTCTCGATGCCAGGACTCACCCTAGACATCGTCGAAGAAAAACTTTTGAGACGGGGAGATCACAATCTCGAATAGCATGGGATCAAATTTATATATGCGCGCTCTAAGGGGTGCCCCCCTCTCGGTCCCAACCGGACACACCCATGCCCCCTGACCGGATGACTGGCTTTAATCCAGGGCCAGGGAACCATCATCCCGGCCTCTCCTTTTGGTGTGTACCAGGAAAGCGGTTTGCAACTTACTAAGCCATATTCCTTGCGGAAAACATGTGGTAGTACAGGGAAGGAAATGGGAGGAACTGGACCGGTACGGTTTGACCATGAAGTCACATAGTCTGGCATAAGACTGGCATGCTACAACACTGCCATCTTACCCATCCTCATGCCAACACATGGCCATTCATACTCACATCCATCCACTTATGGATCATCGAACTCACTTACTTCAACATTTCATAAAAGTAACGTTCATCGGTATGCTCATCAACATGCCATGAAACTAACTAAATGCAAAACATGCCAAGACACTTATCATATCAAAAGTTCAAACATGCTTGCCTGGTTCAGAGTAGTCGGAGCCTAGCTCGGTGAAGTTCGCGGCTCCGTCACCTCCTTCGATATCTACGGTATAAAGAAAATATTTGCGCTATCGTAAATACCAAGAGGTGCACAGAAAGTGTTCCAAATATTTTTCAAATAAATACGATAAAAAACTAGACAAAAATCTGAAGAGAACAGAAAAAGAATCACTCAAAAATTCCTCTCTGTTAAAAAGTTATAAGGGTTTTAATCCAAGGACTTATCTGTAATGAAACAGAAAGTTTCCAGGGGCTAGTTTATAAAAATAGAAAGTGCTTCGGCAGAAACTACGCCAGCCCAGAGGGAAGGCGCATTTGGCAGAAGGCGTTTTCAGAAAACGCTTCGCTTACACAGGATAGAGAGGCTGACAGCGGGTCCCGCCTGTCAGGTTTAAACTTTCAAACGGGGCGGCAGATTTCGCCGGTGCTCGAGAGCCGCGGTGGTCGCCGGCGGCGATCCACGGCGAGGCAGGGTGATCGGAGATTACCAATGTGCTCACCGTGTCCTTCCGCAACGGTGGGTGGTGGTGTTGGTCGCCGGTGAGCACCACGTCGACGGCAGGCTTGACTCCGGCGGACGGTGGTTCGGGCGCTGATCGATCTCGCCGAGGAGGAGTGCAAGGATCAAATTGAGGTGGGGGTTAGAGCACTGGGTGCAAGAGAAGGCTACGGACGAGGTTTGGGCGCCGGAGATGGCCTCACCGAAGTGAATCGAGGTGGAGGCCAAGGCGGGGCGAGGCGTCCGGAGTTGGGGGAGGAGACCTCCTCGAGGTCCTCCTGGTGGTTTGGCAGGGTCCTGGAGAGGCGTAGTGGCGGTGTAGGTCTCGTGAGCGAGCTCGGGGTCCTTTTTATAGGCGATCCGAGGCGGTGGCCATGAACGGGGATCTCCGGTGAAGGTTACGGCGGCGCAGAGCTTGGTCGGGAAGGTTTAGGGAGTTGGGCGTCATCACGGAGTTCCACTGGTTCCATTTAGGTGCTAAGCGAGCTTGGATGGGGTGTTAGGGGCGAGCTCGACGGAACGGGGCGGCGCGGGCCCGTCGGCGGCAGGGAGCACATTCCGTGCTTGCCGGGCCGCGGTGAGGGTGCCACGGGCGTGCGCTGGCATGCATGAGGCCACGCGGAGGGCGAGGAAGCTTTGGGCGGCGCCAAAACAGCGTTCTGCCGTAGTGTGCCTTCTGTCGGCCAACACGGGAGGTGCCGACGCCGCAGAAGACGCCGGCAAGGGCGGGCCAGCGCGCTACTGACGCCAGGAAAGTTCCAAGCACGCGTGTGCAGCATCCGGACAAGAGGGAGGGGCTGCGAGCATCGAGCCAAAGGCACTGTGAGCATGCCCCTGCAACTCTGAAGAAATCGACACTGTAAAAACTGAATTTTGCTGAACTTTGCAAAGAACAGTGCAGCTCAGGTGTTCGACAGAATGTTTTTGGCATCTAGGGATTTTTCCTTGAGCTGAAACTTGGTGGAGTGGCCTCTCATTGTTCCAGTAGGCTGCCTGAATTTTGGTGGAATTTTTGGAGACGTGTAGATATGAATTTCACCAAATTTGGCAAATCTGGTCCAAACTTGCAGTGAGTGAAATTTGAAATATTTGAAAAGAAGAAGAGTGGATCAAGATGGTTCTAGGTTGTGGGTACTAAAGACAATCCAGGGAAGTTGGTTTGGGATAAAAACTCAAAGGCAAAGTGATACTTGCTTTGAAAATCACTTAAGCTCAAAATAAATGGCAGAAATGTTTTTGGGGAATAAAATAATTGAAATAAAATCCAAAACTTGTTTGGACTTGTTGAGACAGAGAATTTAGATTGTTCAAAGATGGAGGGATGGATTTTGAGAAGATTTACCATAGGAGACATGGTAAAACCATGGGTGTTTTCAAAAAGAAAGAAGTCCCAAAATTCCTAGGGTTTCTCTTTTTTTTTGAAAATAAATAAGTTTGAGAGGGAAATAACCAGAAGAAAAGCTTCGAAAATTTTAACACCAAAATTAAAAAGGAAAGGAAATCCTTGCCAAATGTGAAAGGAAGTTTTTAAGGGGAAGGATTTTCTGAAAGAGAAATTTTTAAAGGCCCTCCTTTAGAATCCAAAAAAGTTTTTGATGAAAACCAAATCAAAAATTTTTGGAGTGTCACAACACCTACCCCCTTAGGAAAAATCTCCTCCCCGAGATTTCAGCTGATCCTTAAATAAGTGTGGATGCTCTGTCCGAAGAAAATCCTCTCTTTCCCAAGTAGCTTCACTTTCGGTGTGATTGCTCCACTGTACTCTGAAGAATTTGGTGGTCTTATGTCGGGTTCTCCTTTCAGACTCCTCTATTATTCTTACGGGACATTCCCGATAAGTGAGGCCTGGCTGTACGTCAATGCTCTCATGGGATACTTGTTTCTCTGGGTTGCTCACGCACTTCCTCAATTGCGAGACGTGGAACACGTCGTGGACATCGGATAATTCCTTGGGTAAGTCTAGCTGGTAGGCTACCTTGCCTCTTCGCGCCATTATACAGAACGGTCCAATGAATCTTGGTGCTAGCTTCCCTTTAATCTTGAATCGTTGCAATCCTCTCATAGGAGATACTTTCAGGTATACGAACTCACCGCGCTCGAAGCTGACCCTACGATGTTTCTGATCATAATAACTCGTCTGTTGACTTTGAGCGGTCTTAAGTCGTTCTCTGATTAGCTTGACTTTTTCCTCAGCTTCTCTGAGCATGTCCGGTCCGAAGATGCGGCTGTCTCCGGTCTCTGACCAATTCAACGGGGTACGACATCTCCGTCCGTATAGAGCCTCAAATGGTGCCATTTGCAGGCTGGCCTGGTAGTTATTGTTGTACGCGAATTCGGCATATGGCAGGCTTTCTTGCCAACTGGTTCCATATGTGAGGACACATGCTCTCAGCATGTCTTCTAAAATCTGGTTTACTCGTTCCGTTTGTCCATCGGTCTGTGGGTGATATGCGGTACTGAAGGCTAGTTGAGTTCCCAGAGCCTGTTGTAAATGCTCCCAGAATTTTGAGACGAACTGAGTGCCTCTGTCGGATATTATAGTCTTCAGGACTCCATGCAGACAAACTATGCGGGTGAGATAAATCCTGGCAAGTCGCTGAGTGTTGTAGGTTGTCTTCACTGGAATGAAATGTGCCACCTTGGTTAACCTGTCAGTGATGACCCAGATGGCATCATACCCATGCTGTCAGTGATGACCGAGGTAGCCCAACAATAAAATCCATTCCTATTTCATCCCATTTCCACTCAGGTATTTTGTTTGGTTGCAGTAGTCCGGCCGGTCTCTGGTGCTCAGCTTTTATGCGTTGACACGAGTCGCAACGTGTAATGAAGGTGGCTATGTCCCTCTTCATACCGTGCCACCAAAATCTTTCCTGAATATCTTTATACATCTTGGTCCCGCCAGGGTGGATCGAGTACGGGGCGGTATGGGCTTCAGCTAGGATTTGCTGTTTAAGGTCTTCTATGTTTGCCACGCAGAGTCTTTCTCCGTACCACAATAATCCTCCATTGTCTATGACGAACTCCGAGGCCTTGCCCATACTCACCTTTCTTTTGATGCCTTCAATGCTGGGGTGACCGGGCTGAGTTCTTTTAATTTCCTCCACAAGGTCGGGTCGTATTTCCAAGTTTGATATGGTGCCTTCTACGACAATTAACAAATTGAGCCTGGCAAATTCTTGTTGGAATTCGGGCCTCAAGCTTTGCAGATTGCTTTCGTCGGAGTTGGGGTTCTGACTAAGAGCATCGGCCACTACATTTGCCTTTCCTGGATGGTAATGTATACCAACATCATAATCCTTTACCAATTCCAACCAGCGTCTCTGTCGTAAATTTAGTTCTGGCTGCGTGAAAATATATTTGAGACTTTTGTGATCTGTATATATTTCACATCGGTTCCCAAGTAAGAAATGCCTCCATTCTTTGAGTGCATGAATGACCGCGGCCATTTCTAAGTCATGAGTGGGATAATTTTCCTCATGCTTGCGAAGTTGCCTTGAAGCATAGGCGACAACCTTGCCTTCTTGCATCAACATGCATCCGAGACCCTTTTTGGACGCGTCACAAAATACTTCAAAATTCTTGTGTATGTCTGGCACAATTAGTACTGGTGCTGTTGTTAATTTTCGCTTTAGCTCTTGGAAACTCTTTTCACAGGCTTCTGTCCATTCAAACTTCTTGTATTTCTTGAGTAACTGCGTTATAGGCTTGGCTATGGTGGAAAATCCTTCAATAAATCTGCGGTAATATCCTGCCATTCCTAAGAAACTACGTATATCTGTTACGCTGGCTGGCGACTTCCAGCCAAGTATGGCCTTGACTTTCTCGGGGTCCACTGCGATACCATCTTGGGTTAGCACGTGGCCTAGAAAGCCTACTTGTCTTAGCCAAAATTCGCACTTGCTGAACTTGGCATACAATTGGTGTTTCCTGAGTTCTCCTAGCACAATCCTGAGATGATTTGCGTGCTCTTCTGGTGTTTTGGAGTATACCAGAATATCATCGATGAATACCATGACGAACTTGTCCATATATTTCATAAATACTTTGTTCATGAGGTGAACAAAATATGCAGGGGCATTTGTTAATCCAAATGGCATCACTGTGAACTCATACAGTCCATATCTGGAAGTGAAGGCTGTTTTGGGGATATCTTCCGTTCGCACCTTTAATTGATGGTATCCTGACCTTAAGTCAATTTCTGAAAATACCTTGGCCTGAGCGAGTTGATCAAACAAATCGTTTATCCTTGGCATCGATTATTTGTTCTTAATTGTGACCATATTAAGTGCTCGATAGTCAATACACAATCTCAGTGTTCCATCCTTCTTTTTGGCAAATAGAATTGGTGATCCCCAAGGTGAGGAGCTGGCTCGAATATATCCTTTGTCCAGTAATTCTTTTATTTGCTTCTTCAATTCAACCAACTCGGATGGTGCCATTCTGTATGGTTTCTTGTATATGGGGGTGGTTCCTGGTGCGAGCTCAATGCAGAATTCTATCTCTCGGTCTGGTGGCATGCCTGGTAGCTCTTCAGGGAATACGTCTGAGAATTCACACACTACTGGAACCTTGTTTAGCTCAGAGATGTCCACCTTATTCAATCTCGGTTGCCGGGGTATTTTTCCTTCCTTGGCTGATACTTTTATTGTCTTCCCCTGGTGGTGTGTGAGAATTACGGTCTTGTTGAAACAGTCGATAAACCCCTTGTTGGTGGTCAGCCAATCCATCCCTAGGATGACATCCAGTCCTTTATTTTCCAACACAATAAGATTTGCGTGAAACTCCAATCCTTCGAACTCAATGACCACATTCTGACAGTAATTCTGAGTAACTTGCTGAATCCCAGGGGACTTGATGATCATGGATCTCTCCAAAGGAAGCATCGAAAAATTATTTTGCAAATTAAAACTTTTCGAAATGAAAGAGTGAGAAGCTCCAGAATCAAACAAAACCGTTGCAGGTATTGTGTTGACAGGAAACGTACCGAGTACGATATCTGGAGCATTTTGTGCCTCCTCTTTGGTTACATGGTTCAGATGACCCTTCCTGTGGTTGTTGTTGGGATTGAAATTGTTTCGCTTGGGCGCTGAATTATTGCCGCCGTTGTTCGGCCTTGGGGTTGAGTTCCTTGGCTTGGGGCACTGTTTGGCATAGTGCCCTTCTTCTCCACAAGCGTAACAAGTAACGCCGGGGCGATATGTGAACTCCTTGTCCCTTGCACGAAAATTCTGGATTGGGCGTGAGACGTTGGATGAGGATTTGTGCATCCCACCCTTTTTGAAATCTGTCTTGCTCCGTTGATTGCGAGCAAGGTTAGTCTGGTCCCTTTTTTCGCTTGTGGATATCTTCCAGACCGCGTCTCTCATTCTCCAGAGTAATGGCTTTGTCCACCAGTGTTTTAAAATCAAGAAAAGTGTGCACGACCAGTTGGCATTTAAGCGCGGGCGCCAGACCGTCAAGGAATTTCTCCATCTTGTTGCTTTCAGTCATACGCTCTTCATGGGCGTAGCGGGATAATAGTGTAAATTGACTGTTGTAATCTGCCACTGTCAAGTTCCTTTGTTTGACGTCGTCGAACTCTCTCTTCTTGATTTTCATAATACTCTTAGGAATGTGTGCACCGCGGAAACCTTCCTTGAAATCATTCCAGGTTATGTCACCTTCGTTTGGATGCATATGCAGAAAATTCTCCCACCAGGATGCGGCTGCTCCTGTAAGATAGTGCGGAGCATACAATACCTTCTCGGGTTCTGAACATTTTGCAATAATTAATTTCCTCTCCATGTCCCGAAGCCAGTCCTCGGCTTCAAGAGGCTTGTCAGTATGTGAAAATGTTTGGGGACGCGTCTTCTGTAGCTCGGATAACTTGGAATGCTGCGGATACTGTCCATGGTAATTTCCCATGTTGATGACTTGGTTCATCATTTCCCGATGTTGTTGCTGACTCTGTTCATAAAGGCGGCACATTTGAGAAAGTGCCGTTTCACTGCCCTGTTGGCTCGACTGCCCTTGCGTGAAATTGTTGCCTGGTTGAGTGTCCAAATTTTCCTCTGGCGGAGTAGGCATGGAGCGTGTCCAAGGACGAGACATTTTTCACTCCGGGGATATATTTTATAAAACTCATAAGAAATATGAAGATGGTCGTCAAAAACAACTCCAAAAAGAAAAATGCACAAGGATGGCAATAAATTTAAAAGTCGAAGATCACTTAAGAAAACAAATCGAATTGCGCACGGAGAAGGACTGCTCATTACATATCTTACACGCGGGCGATAATTATACAGTACATCACTCAGGATATGCGTACATAATCCTGACATGTTACTTAGGCTAGTTCACTCCTCCCGTTCTACATGATGCGCAAACAAGCTACTCCTCACAACACATCTTACAAAGCGGTACATCGCATGACGGGCAAACGCACTCAGCCGGAAATGTCGATGATCTCCTTGGCCCTGCCGAGGGTGAGGCATAGTGAGGCTGGGGATTCGACCTCCTCCTCACTAATAGGCTCCAGACGAGAAGAGCCGCGTCGGGTAGATGGAACTGGTGCCAGGGGTGGAGCAACACGAATGGGAGTGGGCACAGTGGGTGGTGCCGTGCGCGCTGGAGTGGGCGCAAAGGCCTGGTTGATCCTTCCGGTGGTAGGCAGGTGACGAGTAGGTGCATGCGATGCTGAAGACGAAACAAAAGTCAGTGGCGGTGCAGTGAGCAGGAGCTCCCTCCTGTTGGCGGCACAGCCATGGACTGAGTCCATGCGGGCAGCCACGAAGTCGTCCACCAGGTTGTCGAAGGCTGCCTCCAGAGCCCGGAGATACACAATATGCATCTCAAAAGCCCTGTCTCATTCTCCTCTGGGGCAGGAGAATGCATAGTGGCAGGTGTAAGGCACATGGCATGGAAGATAACGGTAGCGACGAGTCTTCATCGTGGGAAGGACATCCCTGAGGCGGGCTATCGCCTCACGGGCTGCCATCTGCATAGCATGCCTCTCCGTAGGCATGGCTCTTCCCACAAACAGGTAGAGGCGTAGCTCACCACGCCCTCCATTGAACTGCACCGTGGCCTGGTGCATGGTCAGACCGTCGTTGACTCTGTGCTGGCGGAGTGTGAAGACTGGGCGCACGGATGGCCCCATCGCGACCTGAACGATGAAGGAGAGAAGCTTGACGAACCCATTGGGTACGTTGGCGAAGGTCTGAGACTCGCAGTCGTTGTCGGCCATCTACAAAAGTAGGCAAAAATCCTGAATGGTCAGATCATAAATTTATGCTGACTGTCAGAAAATGACTACCATTGCAAAAATATAAATTAGCTCTATTATGCTAATAACCGATTAGTGATCGCTCCTAGTGGCTTCCTACAGTCAGCCTGGCTCTGGTACCAAGCTTGTCACGACCGGTTTTCCAATAAAAATATTTATTGAGAAACCAATCTTTGAGTCCAGTATGAGAGAAAATCCTCCTCACTGGTAGACAAATACTTGATACAATAAGCCAGTAGCATAGAATATATTACAGGGTTGAGCTAGGGCTGCTCAACGAATTATTACAAGCGCGCCAATAATTATACATAATGGCGGATATAACACAATGGTGTGGTGGCATACTACTGACTCGAGGATATGGTGGTGGTGGAATAACACAATGGGGAGTGTGGTAACACGAATCTCAAACTGGCATCTCATCGAGCGTCGAGGTGAGGCTCGATAAATTTATTCGGGCTGCGGAAGCGGGTATAAAACTGAGACCAAGACCAGGGTCGCACGAGACTGACTGGGACTCCTCTAGGCGTCGGACTCGCTATCGAACTCTTCATCCATGAGATCGCCTTCGTCAGCATCTGGCCAAATCAACAAGCCAGTGAGTACTTTGAAGGTACTCGCCAGACAGTTCGGACGTAAGATATAACAAATGCATGCACGGATGCGTCATGAATAATCCTCCCAATGCACACTGATAATATTTGCACAACGAAGTAAGTACGAGGGAAACGGCGGTAGTCCGCCTGAAATCCCAACAGAAAATAAATGAGAACCGATCGGGTGTGTGAAGCGACGCCACGAAGGGTGAACAAATAATAACAAAAAAATCATGCCATAGTCGGACGTCTGAGCAACATCACAGAAAGGGCTTTAAAAGAAATGCCACAGTCGGACGTCTGAGCGACATCACAGAAAGGGCTTTAAAAGAAATGCCACAGTCGGACGTTTGAGCGACATCACAGAAAGGGCTTTAAAAGAAATGCCACAGTCGGACGTCTGAGCGACATCACAAAAGGGCTTTAAAAGAAATGCCACAGTCGGATGTCTGAGCGACATCACAAAAAGGGCTTTAAAAGAAATGCCACAATCGGACGTCTAAGCGACATCACAGAAAGGGCTTTAAAAGAAATGCCACAGTCGGACGTCTAAGCGACATCACAGAAAGGGCTTTAAAAGAAATGCCACAGTCGGACGTCTCAGCGACATCACAGAAAGGGCTTTAATCACAAGTAAACAATACTCATAATAAATATTCAATTCATGATAATAAACAGGTTAGTCCATCCACAGGAATAACATTTAGCCGGGCTTAGCACTCATGGGATTCACCGGAGTCTCTGTCATCAAATTGATACTGTTAGTCCAAGATGATACGAATTCGGACATGGAATAGATGATTCAAGGAATGTATGACTCTGCAGAGTTTGTACAAAAAAATTTCCCACAGGCAACGGATTTCCGTAGTCACGAGGGACTAGTTCTGTTTATGGTTTTCGGAAGAAAACACATCTAACCAGTACACACCCATCCTACCTCTCGATGCCAGGACTCACCCTAGACATCGTCCAAGAAAAACTTTTGAGATGGGGAGATCACAATCTCGAATAGCATGGGATCAAGTTTATATATGCGCGCTCTAAGGGGTGCCCCCTCTCGGTCCCAACCGGAAACACACATGCCCCCTGACCGGATGACTGGCTTTAATCCAGGGCAATGGAACCATCATCCCGGCCTCTCCTTTTGGTGTGTACCAGGAAAGCGGTTTGCAACTTACTAAGCCATATTCCTTGCGGAAAACATGTGGTAGTACAGGGAAGGAAATGGGAGGAACTGGACCGGTATGGTTTGACCCTAAAGTCACATAGTCTGGCATAAGACTCGCATGCTACAACACTGCCATCTTACCCATCCTCATGCCAACACATGGCCATTCATACTCACCTCCATCCACTTATGGATCATCGAACTCACTTACTTCAACATTTCATAAAAGTAACGTTCATCGGTATGCTCATCAACATGCCATGAAACTAACTAAATGCAAAACATGCCAAGACACTTATCATATCAAAATTTCAAACATGCTTGCCTGGTTCAGAGTAGTCGGAGCCTAGCTCGGTGAAGTTCGCGGCTCCGTCACCTCCTTCGATATCTACGGTATAAAGAAAATATATGCGCTATCGTAAATACCAAGAGGTGCACAGAAAGTATTCCAAATATTTTTCAAATAAATATGATAAAAAACTAGACACAAATCTGAAGAGAACAGAAAAAGAATCACTCAAAAATTCCTTTCTGTTAAAAAGTTATAAGTGTTTTAATCCAAGGACCTATCTATAATGAAACAGAAAGTTTCCAGGGGCTAGTTTATAAAAATAGAAAGCGCTTCGGCAGAAACTACGCCAGCCCAGAGGGAAGGCGCATTTGGCAGAAGGCGTTTTCAGAAAACGCTTCGCTTAGACAGGATAGAGAGGCTGACAGCGGGTCCCGCCTATCAGGTTTAAACTTTCAAACGGGGCGGCAGATTTCGCCGGTGCCCGAGAGCCGCGGTCGTCGCCGGCGGCGATCCACGGCGAGGCAGGGTGATCGGAGATTACCAACGTGCTCACCGTGTCCTTCCGCAACGGTGGGTGGTGGTGTTGGTCGTCGGTGAGCACCATGTCGACGGCGGGCTTGACTCCGGTGGACGGTGGTTCGGGCGCTGATGGATCTTGCCGAGGAGGGCTGCAAGGATCAAATTGAGGTGGGGGTTAGAGGACTGGGTGCAAGAGAAGGCTACGGACGAGGTTTGGGCGCCGGAGATGGCCTCACCGAAGTGAATCGAGGTGGAGGCCGAGGCGGGGCGAGGCGGCCGGAGTTGGGGGAGGAGACCTCCTCGAAGTCCTCCTGGTGGTTTGGCAGGGTTCTGGAGAGGCGTAGTGGGGGTGTGGGTCTCGTGAGTGAGCTCGGGGTCCTTTTTATAGGCGATCTGAGGCGGTAGCCATGAACGGGGATCTCCGGTGAAGGTTACGGCGGCGCAGAGCTTGGTCGGGAAGGTTTAGGGAGTTGGGCGACATCACGGAGTTCCACTGGTTCCATTTAGGTGCTAAGCGAGCTTGGATGGGGTGTTAGGGGCGAGCTCGACGGAACGGGGCGGCACGGGCCCGTCGGCGGCAGGGAGCACGTTCCGTGCTTGCCAGGCCGCGGTGAGGGCGCCACGGGCATGCGCTGGCATGCATGAGGCCACGCGGAGGGCCAGGAAGCTTTGGGCGGCGCCAAAACGGTGTTCTGCCGTAGTGTGCCTTCTGTCGGCCGCCACGGGAGGTCCCGACGCTGCAGAAGACGCCGGCGAGGGCGGGCCAGCGCGCTACTGACGCCAGGAAAGCTCCAAGCACGCGTGTGCAGCATCCGGACAAGAGGGAGGGGCTGCGAGCATCGAGCCAAAGGCACTGTGAGCATGTGCCTGCAACTCTGAAGAAATCGACACTGTAAAAACTGAATTTTACTGAACTTTGCAAAGAACAGTGCAGCTCAGGTGTTCGACAGAATGTTTTTGGCATCTAGGGATTTTTCCTTGAGCTGAAACTTGGTGGAGTGGCCTCTCATTGTTCCAGTAGGCTGCCTGAATTTTGGTGGAATTTTTGGGGAAGTGTAGATATGAATTTCACCAAATTTGGCAAATCTGGTCCAAACTTGCAGTGAGTGAAATTTGAAATATTTGAAAAGAAGAAGAGTGGATCAAGATGGTTCTAGGTTGTGGGTACTAAAGACAATCCAGGGAAGTTGGTTTGGGATAAAAACTCAAAGGCAAAGTGATACTTGCTATGAAAATCACTTAAGCTCAAAATAAATGGCAGAAATGTTTTTGGGGAATAAAATAATTGAAATAAAATCCAAAACTTGTTTGTACTTGTTGAGACAGAGAATTTAGATTGTTCAAAGATGGAGGGATGGATTTTGAGAAGATTTACCATAGGAGACATGGTAAAACCATGGGTGTTTTCAAAAAGAAAGAAGTCCCAAAATTCCTAGGGTTTCTCTCTTTTTTTTGAAAATAAATAAGTTTGAGAGGGAAATAACCAGAAGAAAAGCTTCCAAAATGTTAAGACCAAAATTAAAAAGGAAAGGAAATCCTTGCCAAATGTGAAAGGAAGTTTTTAAGACGAAGGATTTTCTGAAAGAGAAATTTTTAAAGGCCCTCCTTTAGAATCCAAAAAAGTTTTTGATGAAAACCAAATAAATTTTTTTTGGAGTGTCACAAGATCTAATATTGTAGTATCTTGATTGAAGAAGTTGGCCACCTCTCCATAAGGATTTCGTAGGATTTACTCTAGAAGTTGTTCCTTATGGATCCTTTGTATTCCGAAGTCTGACCACTACTTGATGGCTATGTTGATGCTTTAAAGCATGACCATGGTTACCAGTACATCAAGGAGAACATTAGAAGCGGAGTGCTAAATGTCTCTCGGTCGATCATCCAGATTTCGTTCCCTTGGCCTTGCTAAGGTGCAATCTGAGAAAGGGTTGTCCTTTCTATGCATCTGCATTGTCCATCACTATTCATCAAGGTAGTAAGATGTGTTGCCAGGATCCCCAACTCGGATGTTGGTAGAACCTTGATGAATATAGAAATGCTCAAGTTCTTGAAAGCACGCGCAAGCAAAATCATCCCTTGCATTGTCTTCAACAAGGTAGTCCACATCATCCATTCTACTCGATATATGCCATTCTTTCGAACCTCCTCGAACGATCGTTTGTGATTGTCTTAGGCTGGCATAATGAGTTTCAGTGATCATTATATCAAAAGTAATACTTTTTGCCACTTAAGGGAATAGCTCTATGAGTCACCCTCCCCGAGGAGCCCCGTTAGGTAATCATAGTAACTTATCTCCTCGCTGCTTTGACTCTCACTCACCATCTCACCTAAGCGTGGGACTGTTGCCTACCAATTTAGACCTTCGTCATATGTCCCTCTACATCCCTCTTGATATGTGTTTTGTGTCTCAGTTTGCAAGACGTTTCTATGTCTCATTCTGTGAGTTAAGACTGAGCTGCTCGACCTTGAGAAGATTGATCCTTCTAGAGTTTCCTTTCCCTCTCATTGTCATGTTGGTAGGAGTTCCTGGAGCAAGGCTTCGAGACAATGAAGGTGATCAAATCAACATTCTTATGGAGTGCACCCAGGATCGCGAAGATTGTGTTGGTCTTGTGTCCCTTTTGTCTTCTCACCTCACGTCCTGAATCTCGGGATGAGATTCCTGTTTAGTGAGGGTGAGTTGTCACAGCCCTAGAATTGGTTGTAACTAGTTGCACAAGCATTCATGCATCATGTATATATTTATGAAAGTTGAATTGGGGAAAGTGGAAAGCCTCGGAAATCTTTTCTGAAAATGATCAACATTAAAAATTGCTTCAAATAAACCCAAGAAAATGTTTCTGCTCATTTCTGGAAATATTGGCAAGAGGTAAAATTCAAACCAATATTTTTGGAATCACAGAAATATTTATTTGGGTCTTTGAATTAAGTAAATACTTATTTGAATTGGAGATACTAATTCCTATAAAATATTTCGTAGCTCCAAATATTCTGAAACTTGGTGAGGGCCTCTGGTTTAAATCAGATAGTGCCCATAAAAGTTTGCAGAATTTTATAAAGTGTTTTAGTATTTAAACTAAGTCGAAACATACTGCAAAAAAAATATAAAACATAAAATAGGAAAGAGAGAGAGAAGAACTCACCTGGTCTCACCCACTTGGGCCTCCTTACCCGGCGGCCCAGCCAACTGGCCCAGCCCACCAGGGGCATACCTGTCTTTAACCTCTGCCTACTGGCAGAGGCGAGGCCGAGCACGGTGCCCGCGTGGGCTGGCACGCAGCTGCCTGCCTGGCCCTCCCTGGCCAGCGCGACGCTGGGGATCACCACCCCGTGGCCCTCTTGAACCCGCTGACCTCCCTCGCCCTCTCTCTCCCTCTCGCTCCCTCTCGCTCCCCCCCTCATGGCCGAAGCCGCCATGGCCACCGCCAAGAACCACCGCGGCCAACCACCCCCTCGCCTCTCCGACGTGTCCCCGAGCTCCGCATTGTCACCCTCTTCTTCCACTTCGAGCCAAGCAACTAGGGAAGCACCACATCGCCTTCCCTGACGCCTTCTTCAACCTCGGGACCGCCGACCATCTCCATCAAATTCGTCAGCTCCGGACCATCCCCGACCTCGCCGAGCGTCCACTCGTCATCGTCGTGAGCCACTAACCTTCTCCCCTAACTCAGCATGCTTGCCCCCACGCCGTAGCGCCGTTCCCCACGAGCACTGAAGCCGCCGTCCGCCATTGCTATTGCACGCAGAGCCTCTGTGCTCCCCTAGCCTCACCATGCTGCTCTTAGTGCTCCTCGTGTCTAGCAGGTGCTGCCCAGCCGCTCCATTTGCTCACTGATGCACCGTAGCGACGCGCCCGTGCACCACCGAACACCACCGCCGCCAAAGCTCGTCGCCGGCATGAGTTCCGGTGACCGCGTGACCTTCCCCTTGGTCCTCTAGATGCGCGAGAGCAAGGGCTATCCCCTAGTGCCCTCAGCGCGCCAAGCTGACGCCTCTAGCGCAAGTCCGGCATGCCCCCGCTGTGTCTTGTGGTCGCCGCCGGCTGGTCTCCGGTGCCTGACGTGGCACCATTAGTTTAGGTGCTAATCACGTTTAGTCAGTGTCATTTGTCGATGACATATGGGACCCACGCCCTTAACTAACCACGGTTTAACCCCTGTTTAGTTTAAGCTAATGCCCGTGACCCCACCTGTCAGTTTGACCTTGCCACCTCAGCATTGACTTGGCCCCACTGGTCAGCCTCTGCTGCTCACGCTGTCACACTGACATGCGGGGCCCATAGTTAGGTTTGACCCTGGTCAGCCACGGTTGACCTGGTGACGTCATGTTGCTGTCATGCTGACGCAGAAATGATTTTCTAGATTAAAAATAATTTAGGAATTCCAGAAAATTGCCTAGACTTCTAAAAATCATAGAAAATCAACCGTAACTACAAATGCAAAGATTTACATATGAAAAATGATCAGAAAAATCAAAAGAATATGATTATGGCATTATCATGCATGTTTGAACAACTTATGCCTTCTGATCAGGTCAAATCAAATAAGTGGCATTTAAATAATCACATATGGAGTTGAATTTGAATCTTTGGTTCAAACCAACTTCATTCAATCTGGTTTTAGTTGCATTAGCTCAAATGACAGCATATTGACATGTCATGATCATGCATCATAATGTGCATTGCATTGATTGTATTCTTTCTGTGTTTGCCGGTGATTGTCCCCCCCTCGGTAGGCGTATGTTTCGACGACGTGTTCGATGACACCGATGAAGAGCTATATCATCTTAAGAAGTGCCAGGCAAGCAAAACCCCCTTGTTCATTCTGATACAATCCCACTCTCTCACTCCTGCTATCTTTTACTGCATTAGGACAACATCGATTAAACTGTTACATGCTGCGGTAGCTGAACCCCTTTCCTCTACATGACCTGTCATTGCCACAGTAAATAGATGAAACCCAGTAGCATGAGTAGGAGTTGTTTGAGCCCTGATGTGCCTACTCATTCATGCTTGTTTGTCATGCCTGCTAGTTGTGTCTGGTCTGATTCATCGGGAATGAATTGGAATGGTGATGAACATGTCCTACTGTGTGTGAGCTAAGTGTGTGAACACGATTTGGTAAAGGTAGCGGTGAGAGGCCATGTAGGAGTACATGGTGGGTTGTCTCATTGAAACCGTTCATAGGAACTGAGTTCTGTGTCTGTGATCCATGAATAGCTACTACCACTCATTGGGATCCTTAATTGACCCTCTCGGCTTCTTAATCACCCTAGTCCTCTGTCCAGGAGTTGCAACTGGTTTCCGGTGTTTGTAGGATATGTGTTGGCGGCCGTGCGTAGCGCTGACCCCAAGGGTGGGCTATGTTGCAGTAGATACACCGTGGTCGGGCATGCCGGGCGCCCGTTCGGTGTCTCGGAACCCTGTACACATCGTTCGGGGCCGTATGTGGAAACCTCGGCCGGACTCACTGCGAATGGAACCTAGATAGGCGATAAAACTGGACTAGAGACTTGAGTGTTTAGGTAGGCTGTGGCTGACACCCTCGTTGGGCTTCCGCTTGAAGGTTGCCGAGTACATGTCGTGTAAACGACGGTAAGTGGTGGGAGCGTGTGTGAAGAAGTACACCCCTGCAGGGTTATCATTATCTATTCGAATAGCCGGATACCTTGGATATGGAATCTTGCACCCCTTGCATAGTTCATAGATAACTTGAAGTGGATACTCTAAAACTCGAAAGATAAGCATGAGTGCTATGGATGGCCTTCTCGTAGGGAAAAGGGAGCAAATCCATAGTGGTGTATTGATATGGTGAATATGTGGACTCGTAGGGAAAAGAGTTGCTTGCAATCTTAGTTCAGGTTAGCCACTGAGTCAAAGCTGGCTTGCTGCAGTTAAACTCCACCACCCCCCATGTAGATACCGATGCATATGTAGTTAGTTCTGATGTATGTCTTGTTGGGTACATTTGTACTCGCGTTTGCTTAATTTATGTTTTACAAAGAGACTTCATTTTCGCTAGTAGTTCCGCGTGGACTTCAACGTTTAGCTTGATACCTCAGCTGTAATCTTGTGCCCTCGGCAGGATCTAGTAGATAGTCAGGCTTCTTAGCCTTTTTCATTTGTAGATGTCTGTACTCAGACATGTTAAGCTTCCGCATGTGCTTGATTTGTATGCTATGATTGTTGGGTCATGAGACCCATGTTTGTAATATCTCGCTCCTTGGAGCCTAATGAATAAATACTTGAGCCGTAGAGTTATGTTGTGATGCCATGTTGTATTTACACATATCGAGCATATTGTGTGTATGATTGAAATGCATGGTATGTGTAGGATCCGACAATGTAGTTGTTTATCCTTGGCAGCCTCTCTTATGGGGAAATGTAGTCTAGTGCTTCCATGAGCCATTGTAGTCCTCTACAGCCCAGTTCACCGGTGTCCTGCTAGCCCAGCACTACTGCTCAGGACACTTGACTGGCCGGCATGTGTTTCACTTCGTTCCTGTGTCTGTCCCTTCGGGGAAATGTCACACGGTGACATCCAGAGTCCTGCCTAGCCTGCTACAGCCCGGGTTCCCGGAGTCCTGTTAGCCCAGTGCTACAGCCTGGATTCACATGCTGCTGACCGACAAGCTCGATGTGATTCATGTATGCCTGTCCCCATAGGTTGGTGCCGCTTGGGTTCACGACTAGCCATGTCGGCCCGGGTTCTCTGTCATATGGATGCTAGCGACACTATCATATACGTGAGCCAAAAGGCGCAAACGGTCCCGGGCCATGTTAAGACGACATCCGTGGGAATACCGTGCGTCAGGCCGCAAAATGATATGAGGTGTTACCGGCTAGATCGATGTGACTTGGAATCGGGGTCCTGACACTTAACTCCTCGGCAACGACGCCAGAAAAGAGTCTTGATGACCCACAAGTATAGGGGATCTATCGTAGTCCTTCGATAAGTGGTTTTTAGCACGGTATTCTCTGCAAGCACTGAAATTATAGGTAACAGATAGTTTTGTGATAAGATAATTGGTAACGAGCAACAAGTAACAAAAGTAAATAAAGTGCAGTAAGGTGGCCCAATCCTTTTTGTAGAAAAGGACAAGCCTGGACAAACTCTTATATGATGTAAAGCGCTCCCGAGGACACATGGGAATATCGTCAAGCTAGGTTTCATCACGATCATATGATTTGCGTTCGGTACTTTGATAATTTGGTATGTGGGTGGACCGATGCTTGGGTGCTTCCCTTACTTGGACAAGCATCCCACTTATTATTAACCTCTATGGCAAGCATCCGCAACTACAACAAAAGTATTAAGGTAAACCTAACCATAGCATGGAACATATGGATCCAAATCAGCCCCTTACGAAGCAACGCATAAACTAGGGTTTAAGCTTCTGTCACTCTAGCAACCCATCATCTACTTATTACTTCCCAATGCCTTCCTCTGGGCACAAATAATGGTGAAGTGTCATGTAGTCGACGTTCACATAACACCACTAGAGGAGAGACAACATACATATCATCAAAATATCGAACGAATACCAAATTCACATGACTACTAATAGCAAGACTTCTCCCATGTCCTCAGGAACAAACGTAACTACTCACAAAGCATATTCATGTTCATAATCAGAGGGGTATTAATATGCATATAGGATCTAAACATATAATCTTCCACCAAATAAAACAACTAGCATCAACTACAAGGAGTAATTAACACTACTAGCAACCCACAGGTACCAATCCCAGACTTGGAGACAAGAATTGGATACAAGAGATGAACTAGGGTTTTGAGAGGAGATGGTGCTGGTGAAGATGTTGATGGAGATTGCCCTCTCCCAATGAGAGGAGCGTTGGTGATGATTTCTCCCTCCCGGAGGGAAGTTTCCCTGGTAGAACAGCTCCGTCGGAGCCCTAGATTGGTTCCGCCAAGGTTCCGCCGCGTGGCGGCGGAGTCCCGTCCGGAAAGATGGCTTATGATTTTTTTCCCTCATCGAAAGACTCCATATAGCAAAATATGGCCATCGGAGGGCCACCAGGGGGCCCACGAGGTAGGGGGCGTGCCCAGGGGGGTAGGGCGCGCCCCCCACCCTCGTGGGCAGGGTGTGGCCCCCCTGGTGAACTTCTTGCGCTCAGTATTTATTATATATTCTGAAAATGCCATTAGTGAAGTTTCAGGACTTTTGGAGTTGTGCAGAATAGGTCTAATATTTATTCCTTTTCCAGCTCAGAATCCCAGCTGCCGGCATTCTCCCTCTTTATGTAAACCTTGTAAAATAAGAGAGAATAGGCATAAGTATTGTGACATAATGTGTAATAATAGCCCATAAAGCAATAAATATTGATATAAAAGCATGATGCAAAATGGACGTATCAGTGGAGCACCACGGGGCCCACGAGGCAGGGGCGCACCCCCACCCTCGTGGACAGGGTGTGGACCCCCTAGCCTTGATTCTTTCGCTAGTATTTTTTACATATTCCAAAAATAATCTCCGACGATTTTTAGGTCATTCCAAGAACTTTTATTTCTGCACAAAAATAAAACCATGGCAATTCTGCTGAAAACAGCGTCAGTCCGGGTTAGTTCCATTCAAAATCATGCAAGTTAGAGTCCGAAACAAGGGCAAAAGGGTTTGGAAAATTAGATACGACGAAGACATATCAATAGCAGAAACGATTCACATGCTCTTCGTGATGCTGAAATGGACGAAGGTAGAAATCAAGAAAAGCATCAAGTGTTGATGGTTGACAAGACCACTAGTTTCAAGTAACAGGGCAAGAGAAAGAAAGGGAACTTCAAGAATAATGGCAAGCAGGTTACCACTCCCATGAAGAAGCCCAAAGCTAGACCCAAGCTTGAAACTTGAGTGCTTCTACTGCAAAGGAAATGGTCACTGGAAGTGGAACTGCCCTAGATACTTGGCGGATAAGAAGGAAGGCAAAGTGAACAAAGGTATATTTGTTATACATGTTATTGATGTGTACTTTACTAGAGTTTATAGAAAACCCCTCACTATTTGATACTGGTTCAGTTGCTAAAAGTAGTAACTCAAAACGGGAGTTGCAAAATAAACAGAGACTAGTTGAGGGAGAGGTGACGATGTGTGTTGGAAGTAATTTCAAGGTTGATAAGATCACCATCGGACACTCCCTTCACCTTCAGGATTAGTGTTGAACCTAAAATAAATGTTATTTGGTGTTTGCGTTGAGCATAATATATGACTGGATCATGTTTATTGCAATACGGTTATTCATTTAAGTCAAGGATAATTGTTATTCTGTTTACATGAATAAAACCTTCTAAGGTCATACACGCAAGGTGAATGTTTTATTGAATCTCGATCGTAGTAATACACATATTCATAATATTGAAGCCAAAAGATGCAAAGTTAATAATGATAGTGCAACTTATATGTGGCACTGCCGTTTAGGTCATATTGGTGTAAAGCGCATGAAGAAACTCCATGCTGATGGGCTTGTGGAATCACTTGATTATGAATCACTTGATTCTTGCCAACCATGCCTCATGGGCAAGATGACTAAGACTCCGTTCTCCAGAACAATGGAGCGAGCAACTGACTTATTGCAAATAATACATATGGATGTATGTCGTTCGATGAGTGTTGAGGCTCACGGAGGGTATCGTTATTTTCTGACCTTCATAGATGATTTGACCAGATATGGGTATATCTACTTGATGAAACATAAGTCTAAATCATTTGAAAAGTTCAAAGAATTTTATAGTGAAGTGGAAAATCATCGCAACAAGAAAATAAAGTTTCTACTATCTGATCGTGGAGGATAATATTTGAGTTACGAGTTTGGTCTTCATTTGAAACAATGCGGAATAGTTTCGCAACTCACGCCACCTGGAACACCACAGCGTAATGGTGTGTCCGTCGTAATCGCACTTTACTAGATATGGTGCGATCTATGATGTCTCTTACTGATTTACTGCTATTATTTTGGGGTTATGCATTAGAGACAGCTGCATTCACAATAAATAGGGCACCATCTAAATCCGTTGAGTCGACACCATATGAACTATGGTTTGGCAAGAAACCAAAGCTGTCATTTCTTAAAGTTTGGGGTTGTGATGCTTATGTGAAAAAGTTTCAAACTAATAAGCTCGAACCCAAGTCGGAGTGGTGCGTCTTCATAGGATACCCAAAAGAAACCGTTGGGTACACGTTCTATCACAGATCCAAAGGCAAGATATATTGTTGCTAAGAATGGATCCTTTCTAGACAAGGAGTTTCAATCGAAAGAAGTGAGTGGGAGGAAAGTAGAACTTGATAAGGTAATTGTACCTTCTCCTAAATTGGAAAGTACTTCATCACAGAAATCAGTTCTAGTGATTCCTACACCAATTAGTCACTACTAGAAAAAAGGCTATTAGTGGCGCACCTATTTTGGCTATTAATGGAGCACTATAGGTGCGCCACTACTAATAAATAGTAATGACGCACGTCTGGTGCGCCATTACTATCCTAGACACTAATGGCGCAGCTAAAGTGCGCCATTACAAGGCCCAGAAGTGCGCCACTGTTGTTACTCCAAGGAGGCATGTGTACCTTGTGCTCTGGGTTACTAATGGCGCACTTGTAGATAATGCGACACTGGTATTTTTATTTCTGTGCGCCACTAAAGTGCAATATGGTGCGCCACTACTATGAATATTAGGAATTATTATTTTTTGCTTTTCTGATATTTGCACAGGTTACAAAATACATTACAGCACAGAGTATAAACATTACAACATATAAACAACATATTTATCGAATACAATAGAATATTAGTCTCCGTATACAATTCATCATATTAGTCTCTGAATTCAAAATACCGAACAAAGCTAGAACATTACAAGTCTTGAGACCGCGAGTAGAGAGTTTGTCTTCACATTACAAGTCGATATCTGAACTACCATCACATAGAAGAGGGTTGCGGTCATGATGAGCATCATCGCGATGAAACTAATCTTCATCCGGTTCCTCCTCCGATCCCTCCTCTCTCCTGCTAGATAGCGCGCGCATCTAGCTTCCACCTCCACCCTAGTGGTGTACCCTTTGTAGCTGTTACTACTGAAATGGTGAACCTGTCTCCAACACTCCTCCCAATCGTCGTAGACTCCGGGAACCTCACCCTTGTACATGACATACGACGGCATCTCTATTCCCTAGACAAACAAAACGTTAGTAGCAATTCACAGATAACATATAAGCAATATATAAGTATGCAGCAAAAGGATTGGAAGAGATAAGCAACACATTAATAGCACGATTCATGTCCCACAAATAAATAGCATCGATTACATATAAGTTGAACGACTGTCCAAACTAAAGAGACATACAAGTTCATTAAAGTTTAATTACAACATGAGCTAATTGATATTTCAGAACTACATAGCATCAATACTTTCGACTCGACTCAGGGACCGCGGTGTGGATGAAGCCGCCGTCTTTCGTGATGGTCATGAATGTGCAGTCGTTGTCAGCCTGCATTTGTAGCGTTGTTTCTATTTCACTGTCGGACGGTTGATATTTGAGGTAGAACTGCCCCGAGGTACGAAGGACATCTTGATAGATTATTTCCGCAAACTCCGACTAGATGCGAAAGAATTCTTGTTCGATGTCCTCATCCTGGATTTCCGACAAGCGTGCGGCCCATTCTTTGAGATTATTTGGTAGCTTAAGGTGATTATGGTCCCGTACGATCGCCCGTATGTGATGGAGGGTGTAGTAGGCATCCTTCTGACTGCTAGGTGGGCGCTTGACGCAGGGGAATGTCGTTACATGGGTGAACACGTGCTTGCCATACCTACAAATTAGCCTCCTGAAGGTGCCTCCAGATTTGGCGTAGCTGGGGAGAGCATCATCAAGAACTTTCTTGATTTTTGTGTAGTCTTTCCTCGACTGACGGTCTGAGTCGAAATATATGGCCATGGAATATTTCGGGCTTAAGAGGATGATTGTGCAATGTGGGTCACTGCACAAAACATGAAATGTTAGAAAAAAAGAACGATCGAAATCTAAGAAATCATATGTTACGGGGCGGTGAGGGGATGACTTACTCGGAAAAGTAAGGCACGAGGAAGTTATCCTTATCTGGGTTCACCAGAATAACGCCTTCGAGGTATGAACTCGCGACTTGTCGGTCCCCAGTGCTGCCCAAGATCTTGGCATGCATGTAGAAGGGGTCGACTATCACGATGTCCGGGGTCTTGTCTCTAATGGTCCGGATCTCCATACTAAGAGAAAATAGCCGAATGAAGGTGTAGTGCAGCGAATGAAGGTTAAACATAGCGAAGATGTCATCAAACCGCAGGACGATCATACATCCGATGGTGCTATCGACAAAGCCCTTGCCCTCTGGCACCTTGGCCACGAAAATCGGGTATGCCACATCATTCTCGGAGAGACGCTGCTTCTCCATAGAAAGACTACTTTGATGAAAACTCCGCATAGCACCTGTTGCAGCATTGAGCAGACTAGTCGGTAGCATCGGCCTACCCGCCACATGTACCCTCCTTGAGATATCCTTAGGTAGTGGTGGCCCGTCACGAGCACGAGTCATACTCGGTGCCAGCTGGCTCACACCCTTGTTATTTTTTCGTCCTTCTGCTTCTTCTGCTATAATGGGATCGAGTTCTGCTCAAAGACCACCTTCTTGAGTGTGTTGGGGCTGATAATGTTTCGCACCTCGTCTATCTGAGTCTCGGTGAAGGCGGCAGCTGGAGGCGTCTCCTGAGAACTGAACGCCAGACGACACCTGTTGCAATTGGGTTTCTTCGCGGTACCAGGTAGATCGCGATCGTCTTCTGCATGGTTGGGTTCTTGAGAAAGAGGCCCCAAAAATTCGTCACCGTACCCATGTTCATTCATGTACTTATCGACATTGGAAAATATACCATCATCGTCGTCCGGATCCTGTGCCATATGCATGTCCGGATCAGCTGACGGCGGTAGCGTTGCGGCGGTCTTGCCATGGCTTGGCGCCGGCACGACTGGCGGTGTTGTTTGTGGGATGGTGTCCACCGCCCCCAAACAAATCTGGCTCTTCGACCAAAGCATGGACCAGCTTAAGCAGGCACTGAGGTTCATCATATCATCTTCGTCGGCCCCAAGGGGTCGATACAGAGGTAACAAGTCGTCGCAGCCCCGCAGCACCCGAACCAGTTGAACCCTATACACGGTGGGTGGCATCGGATTACCGTGGAACAAGCGGTTGCCCAGTTCAACGATTTTGGCCTTGGCGACATCGATCAAGTCACCGTCCACGAAGTGCAGGAGAGTGCAAGGAACATCGGCGGCTTCCTGCGAAAACATGTAGGGCGTCAGGGATGCCCAGTCAAAGATAAGGAGATGAAGTCATCGGCCGAGGCTTAGTTACCATGATGGCGTCGAGCTCGGCTAATGTCGAGCCACCACTAACGGCGGGCGTGCAAGTGACGGAGGGGCCGCTTGCTGCCTAGGTGCCGGATGACGTATTCTTCCCACACCCGTGTGCATTAAGCACCAATGCCGGCGCCGACGCCAGAGACACCAATGCCCCCTCCGCCGGAGACACCAATGCCGGCGCGTTGTGCGACTTGTTGCCCGTGAAGCTTGGAATCGGGGGCAGCCCCTGTTGGCCGCCCACAATCCACCCCCACAGCCCCTCAAGCAAGCAAGGCATAATGGCGGTGATGGTCGCTCCCACTTGGTCTCGCACTTGCTCTTGGACTATCTCCAGAATCCGCACCACTTGTTCCTTGAGTTCTTTAACCTCGCGGTCCTGGCTTTCCGAGCTGGTCTTTCTCTCCTTTCGACCAGCCTTATAGTATTCTGACCATTTCGTGGACAAGCCTTTGCCGGTCACATGACCAGCTGACGACGGCTTACTAAACTTATCCTTGTGTTTCATTACATTCAATGCTCTGAAACCCCGTGCTACTGCTTTTAGTTTCCTGCGGAAGGAATGTTAACCATTTAGAAATTTGGCTTCATTAATGTCAGGACCCCGATTCCAAGTCACATCGATCTAGCCGGTAACACCTCATATCACTTTGCGGCCTCACGCACGGTATTCCCACGGGTGTTGCCTTACCCTAGACCGGGACCGTTTGTGCTTTTTGGCTCATGTATATGATAGTGTGGCTAGCATCCATATGACCGAGAACCCAGGCCGACATGACTACTCGTGAGCCCTAAGTGGCACTAACTTATGGGACAGACATACATGAATCAACATCGAGCATATCGGTCAGCAGCGTGCGAATCCTGGCTGTAGCACTGGGCTAACAGGACTCCGGTGAACCGGGCTGTAGCAGGCTAGGCAGGACTCCAGATGTCACCGCGTGACATTTCCCCGAAGAGACAGACAAAGGAACGTAGTGAATCACATGCCGGCCAGTCAAGTGTTCTGGAGCAGTAGTGCTGGGCTAGCAGGACTCCAGTGAACGGGGCTGTAGCGTACTACTATGGCTCATGGAAGCACAAGACTACATTTCCCCATAAGAGAGGCTACCAAGGATAAACAACAAGGTTGTCGGATCCCACACATACCAATAATTTCAAATCATACACACAATATGCTCGATATGTGTAAATACAACATGGCATCACAACAAGACTCTACGACTCAAAGTATTTATTCATTAGGCTCCAAGGTGCCAAGCATTACAAACATGGGTCTCATGACCCCAACATACAGAGCATACCAGCAACAAGCACATGCGGAAGCTTAACATGTCTGAGTACAGACATCTACAAATGAAAACGGCTGAGAAGCCTAACTATCTACCACATCATCACGAGGGCACAAGATCGTAGCTGAGGTATCAAGATAAACGTCGAAGTCCACACGGAACTACTAGCGATACTGACGTCTGTCTGCAAAACATAAAATAGGCAAACGTGAGTACAAATGTACCCAGCAAGACGTACATCAGAACTATCTACATATGCATCGGTATCAATAAAGGGGGTGGTGGAGTTTAACTTCATCAAGCCAGCTTTGACTCGTTGCCTATCCTGAACTACGTCTGCAAGTAACTCTTTTGAGGTGGCACAGACGAGTCCACATATTCACCAATCAATACACCACACTATGGATCCACTCCCGTCTCCTTACGAGAACGCCATCCATAGCACTCACGCTTATCTTGCGCATTTTAGACTATCCAGTTTCACTTGTCTATGAACTGTACAGGCAACCCAGAAGTCCTTTACCCCGGACACGGCTATTCGAATAGATCATTTATAACCCTGCAGGGGTGTTCTTCTTCACACATGCTCTCGCCACTTACCACCATGTACACGTCGTGTATCTCGGCAACCTTTAAGCGGAAGCCTGGCGAGGGAGTCGGCCACGACCTGACTAACCACGCAAGTCTCTAGTCCAGGTTTATCGCCTATTCGGTTTCCATCCGCCAGGAGATCCGGCCGGAGTTTCGCTCACAGCCCCAAACGATGTGTGCAGGGTTCCCGAGACACCAAACGGGCGCCCGGTACACCGTGCCACGGTGTATCTACCGCATCATAGCCCACCCCTAGGATCAGCGCTATGCACGGCCGCCAACACATATCCTATAAACACCAAAAACTAGTTGCAACTCCTGGACAGAGGACTAGGGCAGTTAATAAGTCGAGAGGGTCAATTAAGGATCCCAATGAGTGTTAGTAGCTGTTCATGGATCACAAAAACAGAAGTCAGTTCCTGAGGACGGTTTCAGTGAGACAACCCACCATGTACTCCTACATGGCCTCTCACCGCTACCTTTACCAAATCGTGTTCACATACTTAGCTTACACACAGTAGTACATGTTCATCGCCATTCCAATTCATCCCCGATGAATCAGATCTGACTCAACTCTAAGCAGTAGCAGGCATGACAAGCAAGCATGAATAAGTAGGCACATTAGGGCTCAAACAGCTCCTACTCATGCTAGTGGGTTTCATCTATTTACTGTGGCAATGACAGGTCATACAGAGGAAAGGGTTTCAACTACCACAGCATGTAACAGTGGAATTGTTGTTGTCCTAATGCAGTAAAAGAGAGCAGGAGGGAGAGAGTGGGATTGTATCGGAATGAACAAGGGGGTTTTGCTTGCCTGGCACTTCTGAAGATAATATAGTCTTCATCGGTGTCATCGAACTCATCGTCGGAACCATGTCTATCGAGAGGGGGCAAATACCGGCAACAGAGTAGGAAAACACAATCAATGCAATGCACAATATGATGCATGATCATGACATGTCAATATGTTGTGTTTTGAGCTAATGCAACTAACAACATGTTAAATGGTGTTGGTTTGAACATTATGTCCAAATTCAAACTCCATATGTGAGGGTTTAAATGCCATTTATATGATTTGGCCTAAACAGTAGCCATAAGTTGTTCCAACATGCATGAAAATGGTACAGATGGATAGACTGGATTTTTTGATCATTTTTCATATATAATTTATTTCATTTAGAGTTACGGTTTAATTGGTATGAATTTTAGAAGTTTTAACCATTTTCTGAAATATATAAATCATTAATGATTTATTTAAAATCCCAGAAAGCATTACTGCGTCAGCCTGACGTCAGAATGACATCACCAGGTCAACAGCGTCAGCCCAGGTCAAACCTGACGCTGGGACCCATTGGTCAGTGACTAGGCTAATTAACAGAGACTGTTAGTGCTAATTTAATCCTAACTAAAAGTGTCGGTGGGGCATGGGCCCACATGTCAGTGACTAGGGAGGGTAATTAGTTACCTAATTAGTTTTAACCTAATTTGACACATCAACCGGCCGGGGTTAGGCCACCGGCGACCTCAACCGACAGTGGAGGCTCGCCGGACTTGAGCTACAGGCGGCAGATGGACTCGTGGAGTCCATCGGGGCATAGCCCGTGCTCTCCCTCATCCAGAGGAGAAGGTGGGTGGCCGCGTGGGCGCCGGAGCTCACCGGAACGAAGCTCGTGGCGGTGGCCGGGGTTCGGCGTTAGCGGGTTAGGCGCTACGGTGCACGGTAGGGGGAGGTGTTGGTGTCTACGAGCTTCTGGAGACGTGCTGAGCATGATGGGATGCTCGGACGCGAGCGGCGCCCGCTCTAGCCATGGTGGCTTCATGAACGGCGGCAAGGAGCTCTTGGCTCCGACGTCTAGTGCGGCAAGGGAACGCGGACGAGCTCGAGGAGCAGTGGGGAATATGGCGGGGCTCACGGCGGGGTCGAAGCGGAGCTCAGCTGACTCGGGGAGGGGCTGATGAGGTCGTGCGGCCACCGGTAATCTCAGGGTAGAGGCGGCGAAGATGGTAGGGCAGAGGGTGATGCATGGCGTCCGGCATCGTGTGAGCTGACAGAGAGGCGCGGGCGATGGAGGCGGAGCCCTTGGGTAGGTCGGAGAGGCGAGGAGAGCACGGTGGCTGCGGGTTTTCTCGGTGGCGAGCGCTTGGCAGTTGCGGCCATGGCAAGGAGAGGGCGAGAGAGGGGACGAACAGAGGGGGGAGCGAACGTGAAGGCTTTGGTGGTCCGCGTGGTGCACCTAGCGACGTCCAGAAGCAAGCTGCAAGCAGGAGGTGGCCGGGGCCGCGTGCGAGGCACATGCCCTCCTGCCTACTGGCAGGAGGTGGAAGACGACAGGGAGGAGGAGGTTGGCTGGGCTGGCCACTTGGGCCACCAGGTGGCTGCACATGCAAGTTAGGTAGGTTCTCTCTCTCTCTCTCTCTTATTTCTATTTTTGTTCTGTTTTTTATTTATGCAAATTTGTTTAAATTTGGTTTTCAAACCAAATCACTTTTAAAAATTCTGGAAATAGTTATGCGCATTAAATGAATTATTCAAGAGGGCCTCAACTAATTCCAAAATTGTTGGAGCATTTAAAAATATTTATAGTATCTAATGCCCCAATTCAAATACAGTATGAGTTAATTCAAAAATCCAGGATGGCCTAGAAATATGTGCATCATTTTTGGCAGAGGTTCTAGACCAATTCAAAAATTATGGACATTTATGAATGGCATTTTAGGTTCATTGAAATATTTTTAATTTGATCCTAGTTGAAATTATTATCTGCTAGGGTTTGAATAATCCCCAATTCAAATTTCAAACAAATATAGACATGACACATGGATGCTTATGCAACTAGTTGCAATCAGGTTCTAGGGCTGTGACAACTCACCCTCACTAAACAAGAATCTCGTCCCGATATTCAGGACGCGAGGTAAGAAGGTAGAGGGGAAACAAAGCCAACACAATCTTCTCGATCCAACTGCCCTTCTCGAAGATGTTGATTCCTTCTAACATATTGATCTTGACATCCTTGCTTTTAGATCTCCATCCAACACGATGACGACGAAAAGAAACTCTACTAGGATTGATCTTCTCGAAGATCGAGCTATACAAGATCAACTCGTGGAATGAGATGTTGAAACGCCTCGACTTGAGACACAGAACACATCATGAGGGATGGAAGAACAAACGACGAGGTTTGATTTGGTGGTCAACAATCCCACGCTTAGAGAGATGGTGGATGGTGTCAAGGTGGTGAGGAAATAATTGCCATGATCCCATGACGGGGCACCTTTGGGGAGGTGACTCATAGAGTTATTCCTTTAAATGGTAAAAAGAATTACTTTTCATATCTAGATCATTGAAACTCTTTATACCAGCCTAAGGCAATCACAATCGATCGTTAGGCGGAGTTCAAAGGAATGGCATATCAGGATTCGAATGGATGATGTGGATTACCTAATTGAAGACAACGCATTGGATGATTTTTGCATATCATCGGAAATGGATGGGACCCATGGTAGGACCACTTTTGGAGATGATCCTGAATAGAAATTACTGAGAAGGGCAGCCCATGGGAGATTGGCACAATGGTGGTGCAAGCTGGGAACAAGATGCAAATGTTGGGAATGATTCTAGTAACTGGGGAAAAACTCAACAGTAGAGAGTGAATCCACTGTTTGAATGGCTATCGCATAATTGAAGAAACTGGGAGCACAAGGATCTATAAGGAACAACTTCTATATTAAGTTGCACTAAATCCTCATGGAGAAGATGGTCAAATAGCTCAATCAAGATACTACAATGATAGATCTTCCGGCTAGGTGTGTCGGCCAGAACATCAACCTTGTCGGGACCTACATCATAGATCTTGGGGAAGTTCCAACCATCATATCTGCCTGAGATTCAGATCTGGTTGGTAACGGAATATTTCAGACAGCATGTCTGGAAAAGAAAGTTTGCAACACAAATCGATGAGATGACGTTGCGAGATTCTCGGGAATGAATTACGATAGCAAGCTCCAAAACATGGGCTGGTTCTGCTACATACATGTGAGCATGTTGTCCAAGACAAGAATGACCACATAGTAGTTTCATAATAAAACACTATTGAGTTCAGGTTAGGATCCATCATCAAGGATTTCGAAGTCTTTACGCGCGCTAGACTTCTTTTCCTTGAACAAGTCAATCATTGGCTTGGTGTAATAGGGAAAACATATGGAGTGGAGGTAATTCATCTACCAACCCATAGAATACATTCGCACATGCATAACTGACTTGGGATGGTACCGGAGGAAACAAAAACAATCTTTCTCGAACTCACAGCGGCAACTTGCACCAAATGCACATGAACTCGAGGAAGTCACTTCTTTCATCCAAGCATAAGCTTCATGAACGGAACACGGAGATATTGCTTATAAAAGTTTCCAATACTAGCTTAATGTCCAACAAATCAGGGAGAAGATAGGAATGTTGTCGATGGGCTCAACAACAATTCATCCAGGTTTCCATATAAATGGAATTCCACAATCATGTGAATAAGGTGATAGCATTGGTCATACCCAAAAGATATAATGGTGTCTGCTCGAGGAAGCAACCACGACTAAGACAACATTATGAATATTGCTGGTTCTGAGTTGATTTGAGAATAACCCACACTCAAATCAAAGTTTGGACAAGACAATAGATCCAGGATTTGGTCACGGAGATCAATCGTTGAAGATACCATCTTTCTTCAACACACGTATACAACAAGATATCCCTTTGGAATGAACTAAGTCGGATAAAGAATTTATCTTCCAACTCTCCAAGTTGTTGTTTAGCTTAACCAACAAGCTCAGGGATATCCAACACAGATTCTTGGAGAAGGGGTGGTTTGTAAGAAAACCAACTTGATCACGAACTCAACATAGCGGTTAGGTGACAACCTGGTGATACCTCCAAGAAGATATTCAGAAAATCACGAACCACCGATATGTCACTAAGCTCGGGATCAATCTTGCTATTCAGGGCAAGACGATATGATCAAATAAGCAAGGATTGACACTAACCTAACTCATTGATCAAAAAGTGCACCGGAAATAAGGACTAGGGCGCACGATAATTCATAGGATGATGATTCAATAACCAACACACTACTAGAAAAAGGGCTATAGATGGGATTGACACTAATGGCGCACCAGACAAGCGGTGCGCCATTAGTATATATTAATGGCGCACCACCTTCTGATACGCCATTAGAGTTGAAACTACTAATGGCGCACCTGGCCCAGGGTGCCCCATTAGTATCAATTTTTTTTTGAACTAGTGCGCCTGTCCAAACATACTAATGGCGCATCCAGACACAGTGCGCCATTACTAGTTGTAACTAGTAATGGCGCACCTGTCGGAAAGTGCGCCACTAATGTTGGTTTTTTTATTATATTTTTTATTCCTTTTTTTGCAAAACTACTAATGGCGCACTGTTCCACCGTGCGCCATTACTAGTTTAAACTAGTAATGGCGCACTTTGGGACAGTGCGCCATTAGTATGTTTTTTTTGCAAAACTACTAATGGCGCATTTAGAGTTGGTGCACCATTAGTAAGTGGGCAGCAACAAGATATTTTGGACAGGCTCTCCTACCCACACTCACTTTCTCCCCACTTCATTCTCTCCACCTCCTCCTTGTCTCAGGTGCCTCCTCTTTTTCACCTCATTTCCACCATAGATTCATTCAATTTAAGTGGTTAAATTACCTTGTTTTGATAGGTAAGTAAGGGGGGAAGCTATATTTATGTTGTTCTCCCTACAGCAATGTGCACATGCACTTTTTATGGCCTAGCTAGATCTATGTATGTTCGTGGTGTTGCATATGTTTGTGGTGTTGCATATGTGTTTGTGTTTGGAGGTGTACCGGTATTTTGAATGTGGTGTTGCATATGTAAGTGCCGGAATGTTGATTCATTTCAGTTTCGGCGAGAATTTTGGCATTAAGCATTCTTTTTGGTCCTATTTTTAGGGAAAGTCATGCCAAAAATTTTCTTGGTTCTAAAATATCGTTTTGCTCTACCCCGCAGGCGACCATGGTCCGCACGATGACCGAAGGCATCGTGAATAGGTTTTTGAGGTCCGCGAAGGCCGAGATGCTTCAAAAGAACGAGATGGAGATAAGATGTCCGTGTCGAAGATGCAAGCTGAAGAGCCTTATTGCGAACCCGGAATCCGGGCAGGTGCGGGACCACCTACTCTTGCTTGGTTTCATGGATGGCTATCGGTGGCAAGGTGATGAAGATGACTACGAAGTCGTCCATGGGGGCCGGGCAAGAAATGAGGAAGGGCAGCAAGACAACCACCGCGGCTCGGGCGGGCGAGAAGACGAAGAATCCCCAGGACATGATCACGACGGTGATGCTGTACACAGTCATCATGTAGAAGATGCAGGACATGATGATGAGGAATATGCCGGAGCAGACGACGGGCATGATCATGAAGATGATGATGCCGGCGGAGCAGATGACGCTGGACCAGCGATGGGCTGGGTGCAGGACCCTCATATTCAAGAGCTGCCGCCCGGGAGAAAGCCAAGATGGATCAACTTGAGTTAGACGCGGTTACTCCATTGTATGAAGGATGCAGGCCCGAGGATACCCGCCTGAAAGTAACGCTCATGGCTTTGGAGATGAAGGTAAAACACAAAATGACCGACACATGCTTCGACGAGAAGATGTCATTCTGGCACGAACGTCTTCCCAAGGGGAACAAGTGCCAGACCAGTTTGGAGGAGGCGAAGAAAATCGTGTGTCCTCTGGATTTACCGCACGTGAAATACCATGTGTGCATGAACAATTGCATCATTTATCGGGACGAGCACGCAGAGTCTACCATATGTCCGGTGTGCGGCGTCACTCGATACAAGAAGAGGAAGAAAGCTCCTCGAAAAGTGGTGTGGTACTTTCCGATAACTCCTCGTCTGCAGCGGTATTTCGTGGACCCTAAGGTAGCAAAGCTCCTGCGTTGGCACGCGGATAGGGAGGAGAAGAAGCGAGAAGATGACGCAAATGATCCGAAGATAGATAAAAAAGACAAGATGCTGAGTCACCCTAAGGATGCGAGCCAGTGGCAAGTGTTGAACTTCGAAGACCCAGAATTTCGGAACGATCCAAGGAACATCCTGCTGGGAGCGAGCACCGATGGAGTCAATCCGTTTGGCAGCCAGAGAAGGACACATAGCACCGGGCCTGTGTTTGTGTGGATGTACAACCTTCGCCCCTGGTTGTGCATGAAGAGGAAGTACATTCACATGAGTATGCTAATTGAAGGACTGAAACAACCAGGGAACTACATCAATCTGTATCTGGGGCTGCTGAAAGAGGAGCTTGACACGTTGTGGAAAATGCCAGCCAATACGTGGGACGCCGCAGAGAAAGAATATTTCCGTATGAGAGCGGCGCTGCTCACAACGGTGCACGACTATCTCGGTTACGGATATGTCGCGGGGCAGGTGGTCCACGGATTTTCTGGATGCGTCAGGTGCATGGATGACACAACGTATCGCCAGCTAGATAGAGATCCCGGGTCTTCGAAAACCGTGTTCATGGGACATCGAAGGTGGCTTCGCGACGATGACCTGTGGAGAAAACGCAAGGATTTGTTTGATGGTGAAACCGAACCCCGAGGACGCCCGCGTACGAGGAGTGGCGAGGAAATAGATGAGCTGTTGAAAAATTGGAAAGACTGCCCACTGCCGGGAAAGAAGAAAAAGGCGCCAGAGCTGGGAAAGAAGCAAAAGGCAACAGAGCCGCTGCTGAAGGTATGGAAAACGAGGTCTGTTTTCTGGGACTTGCCGTACTGGAAGATCCACCGTGTGCCTCACAGCCTTGATGTCATGCATATCACGAAGAACATGTGCGAGAGTCTGCTTGGTGCCCTGCTCAACATGCCAGAGAGGACCAAAGATGGGCCAAAAGCAAGGGCAGACTTGAAATCAATGGGCATCAGGCAGGAGCTTCACGCTATATATGATGATCATGATGATGATGATGATGAGGCGAAGCAAGACACGGAAAGTCGTCGCAAAGGCAAAAAGGCCAAGAAGACCGGAAATGACTACCCTCCCGCGTGCTTCACTCTAAGTCAGGAGGAGATCGAGCAGTTTTTCACCTGCCTCATAGGAGTAAAACTTCCTTACGGTTACACGGGGAAGATAAGCAGATACCTAGACCCAGCGAAGCTGAAGTTCAGCGGGATGAAGTCTCACGACTGTCACGTGCTGATGACGCAGATACTTCCAGTTGCAATCCGTGGGATCATGGACGCGCACGTCCGTGAAACCCTATTTGGCCTATGCAACTTTTTCGACGTCATCTCTCGGAAGTCTGTTGGCATGAGGCAACTCAGAAGGCTACAGGAAGAGATCGTGGTGATACTATGCGAGCTTGAGATGTACTTCCCGCCCGCATTCTTCGACGTTATGGTGCATCTGCTGGTCCATATCGTGGACGATATCATCCAACTCGGGCCGACGTTCCTGCACAACATGATGCCGTTTGAAAGGATGAATGGTGTCATCAAAGGATACGTTCGCAACATGTCACGTCCAGAGGGAAGCATAGCCAGGGGCTTTCTGACCGAAGAGTGCATCTCCTACTGCACGAATTATCTAGGCATCGAGAACCCCGTTGGTCTGCCCGTCAACAGGCACCTCAGCAGGCTCGCTGGATGGGGTCACCGTGAGGGTCGCCGCGAAATGCATGTCGACTTCGAGGGTCGAATCGCCGACTTTGAAAGAGCGAACGTAGTCGCGCTACAACACATAGACGTGGTCGATCCTTGGGTGGTAGAGCACAAAACCTTTATTAAGAAGACGTACAATGACCGAGGCCAATAGCGGACGGACGGAGATATACTCAAAGAGCACAACTCATGTTTCACGCGTTGGTTCAAGCAGAAGCTTCTGTCGTACCCTTTACATGAGGATTCTTCCGTGGAAGAACAACTCATATTCGCCTTGTCACAGGGCGCCGAGCACAACCTGATGACCTATGAGGCGTATGATATCAACGGCTACACATTCTACACCGAGGCCAAGGACATGAAGAGCGATGGTTATCAGAACTCCGGGGTAACGATGGAATCCTACACCGGTAACGACAAGGACAGATACTACGGAATGATCGAGGAGATCTGGGAGCTGAGCTACGCTGGAGAGAAGGTCCTGATGTTCCGTGTCAGATGGGCCAAGAGCGTCCTAAAAGAAGACCGGTATTTCACCACCATGGTTATACCCGAAGCCAAATCCAAGACCGCGGGCGCAAACGTCACCACGAAAAATGAGCCATGGGTACTGGCTTCCCAAGTGGACCAATGGTTCTTCATTACCGACCCGTCAAAGCCCAGTCGTGTTGTCGTGAGGAGAGGCAAAAGGAAGATCATCGGAATGGATGGAGTAGCCAATGAGCAAGACTTCGACAAGTACGGCGACCCGAGGATCGAACATGACGACGATGATGAAGTAGCAGCATACACCACAAGAAGAAGCAGGACCACCCTACCTAAAGGACGTCCGTTCCACAGAAGAACTCCATTTGCGAAAAAGAAGGGCAAGAAGATTGTGAACAGATAGCTAGCTAAGATCGATTGTATTTAAATCGTAGCCTTCATTTCTCGATTGTATTTCATGGGCACTTTTTGAACTATCATGAATATTTTTAAATTTCATGGACACTCGATCTCGATCCCCCTCCATCTCGATCGCTATCCCACCTCGCCAGATCCGGTCCCCCTCGCCGCCGAGCACCCCCCGGTCCACCGGCCGCCGCCGCCGACCCCCCGCACCCTCGATTCCCCTACTCAACCGCCGCCGCCGACCCCCCGCACCCCTCCCCTACTCAACCGCCACCGCCGACCCCCCGCACCCCGCGCACCCTCCCCCGCTCCGCCGACATTACTGTTTGATGATATTTTTAAAAAATTATTACAGTCTTATAAAAAATATTACTGTTATGATTTAAACAAGTTTGAACATATTTGAACACAAATAAGTATCAAACAGCATTTTAAATGCATAAAAAAATTTGTGGAGCCTGGAAAAAACCCAGGACCTCCTGGTGTGAGAACTAGCTGCTGACCAGTCGAGCTACTAGAGGGGACTTGGTGTGGATCAGGTCAGGTGGAAGATAACCTGTTGGCTCCAGCAGAAATAAAAAAAATTACTAATGGCGCACTAGGGTGAGGTGCGCCATTAGTATGGATGTACTTATGGCGCACCGAGGGGTGGTGCGCCATTAGTATTGTGCCGCCCCCATCCATATTTCCTCCCCGCTCCCTCCCTATCCCCTCTCTCTCCCTCGCCCTCGCCCTCGATCCCCTTCCCCTCTCCTCTACCGACGCCGCTGCCATGCCGCCCCGACGACGCCCCGACGCCGCAACGCCTCCCTCTCATCTCTCGACACCGCCGCCCCGCCGCCCCGTCGTCCTCGTCTCCCCGCCGCCCCGCCGCCCCGTCGCCCCACCTCGTTGGACGCCATCGCCCCGCCGCCCTTGTCGCTGGTGGCCCGGACGCCACACCGTCCACACCACCGTCGCCAGAGCACCACCACCACCCGGACCTCGTCGCCTTCCGGACCTCGTCGCACCACCACCACCCGGACCTCGTCGCCCCACCTCGTCGCCCTGTCCACAGCACCGCCCCCGTGAGCTCCCCCTCCTCCTCTCCCCCTCTCCCCCTCTGTTCATTGTGAAGAAATGTGTGACAGTTTCACTAACTTAATTTCATTCTGAAGAAATTTGCGCCCAGAATTTCTTTTTGTTACAATGCTGCTTGCTGAATGGAGTGATGGCATGAAATTGAAACATGGAGAGAAAAAAATTGGCAACGCCGTATGCAGAAATGTAAATTGTTGCTTCTGTTCTGCGTATTTAGATTATGCTAGAATAACTGATTTGTATGTGTTCTGAAATATGTGTTCTAAAATATTATGCTAGAAATGTAAATATGTGTTCTGAAACACTTAGCTTGATCATAGTTAATTTACCGAATTTTTTAACAAAAAGGAGATCCAGCATGCACAGTGTCCTGCACTATATACTCATCTTTGTATGCCCAGGCACATTGATGCACCGGCCCTGTAAGAAGCATCTGGGAAATAGAGGTTGGTTGTGGCAATTGTCACATTAGCCTTGCGCTCTCCGACCAAATGTAAGATATGCAATAAATAACGGACAAATACCTAACAGTTTTTTGGAGCTAGCGAAGAGATTAAAATCTATGTGAGATATTCATAGCCATGAAGCCCAGTAGCCTGTAGTTCACTAAACTTATAGCCCAAGACCCAATTTACATGCTATACCCTTCAGCAACATTGCTTGGTAGAACTACTGTGACATGTGCACTTGGCAGGTAACACTAACTAAACCTAGCATGCAAAAAGGATCACATGTTTTAGAGCAGTATCTTCTACTACAACCTGAGGGTTTTCTTAGCTAAATTAGGCTATGTTCGTTTTGTGTCAGCTACTTGCTGTCCATGTTAACTTCTTTTCATGGTACCCATAGATTTGACTTTCAGTGTTGGTGATTCTGCAGTTGCTGTAGACTACTATAGTGATGAGTGTCTAGCTTTTGTAATCTACACTTCTTGCATAAGGATTTGCATGTGCCTTTGTACCATGAGTAATTTGGGACTTGGGAATTGGTTCTTTCTTACTACAGTCTTGCTGCTATAGTATGGCTCTGTTCTTGGTGGAGGTTTCATTACTTGTTTTGTGTGGCTTAGGTTATATTTTAGTGGAATTTGTGTGATATGTTTGGCTGGACTCTGCTCTTTTCATAGTTATAGTGTTGTCACTTTACAGCTTGCACGCTTGCCATACCAGACCATCAGTGTTCCGCTGTTATGATAAACTGTTCAATTCTTTCTCCGCTGTTATAGTTTGTCCTCTAATTAGCAGAAACTACTCATTCTTACTCCCCGCAGGTGGCTGGCAGTATCATCCTTGATCCATATTTTTTGGATGGTTAGTCAAAGAGCATGTGATTAATAAATTAAAGGAAGTGCATGTGGTTAATAAATTGTGGATACCACTTGCATCTTTTCTATGTACACATGAAAAAGCATGACAGTTTGCTTCAGTTTGTATGTGTCCAATTTTTTTTAATATGACTGAAACTATCTATCTTGGTGGCACTTGCATCTCAGACATGTACTACTAGTTATTTATAGATCAAATCAGACAAAACAAGGACATTAGTTGGAGGTCACCTTTTTTTGGGGTAGTTTTTGTTTGGAGATTGCAATTGGAATTGTTGTATTTGGTGCATCTGTGAGTCAACTGCTGCTGACCATATGATACTGCTTGGAGATGCATATATTGTTTCACCTCTTCACATGCCAATGTATTTTCCATGTTGTGATGGAGGCCTTTTTTGCCTTGTCCACCCGAGAGGCCCTTGAGTTTGCTGGAATGTCGATTAACTTCCGTTCCGGCAAATTCGGGTACTCCATATGTCCTATTTTCAGCAAAGGTCATGCTGAAATTTTCCGTGAATTTTAGCATGACTTTGCTAAAAATAGGACATATGGGGTACTTGTGACTAATGCATGGGCCGGGGTATCTTAGTAGTTCATTAAGTAGGATCAAGTGCCCCGGCGTACTTGTGACTAATGCATGGCTTTTAGGGTGCCTTGGTGTCGATAAAAACCGAAATGATGAAAGCTTAGGCTTTTAGGGTGCCTCGGTGTCGAAAAACCCTCAATGATAATAGCTTAGCTTTTAGGATGCCTCGGTGTCGACAAACCCTAAACGATGAGACCATGATCTTGTTCCTTGACAATAACCAACTTTTTGACCAAACTTTGTTCCTATTTAGAGAGAAACATGGCCAACAACGATGAGGCCGGGGGTTCGGGCGTCAAGGCATTCTGGGAGCTGTTCCAGGAGATAGAGGAACAACCTCACTTGTATGAGGACGCCGCCTTCCCCACCGATCCTGAGACCACTGATGGTACCGCCGAGGATGACCCCACTGATGCCACCACTGATGGTGCCGCCGAGGATGCCACCACTGATGATGGCGGCGCATGCACAGATGGCAGCCAACCGAAGAGGCAACGGAAGGACCGGCGCCCGACCGTGCTCCGCACCCTCAAGGAGGAAGTTACTGAAGTGGACTCCGACGGGAATCCAACGGCGCCCGAACGAATAGTCAAGGGGTACTCGCTTCAGCTCGGGTGCATTCTCCGGAGCACCGTCTCGATCAACACCGAGAACTTGAGGCATCCTGACCGAGGGAATTTGCGCAACCTCCTCTTCACGAAGCTGCACGAACGATACAAGTTCCCCGCTGAATCTAAAAACACAAGCCTCGAAGGGAATAAAGTGAACAATGCTGCCCTCACGAAGATGAGCAAGGCCCTGTCTACATGGAAAAGCAATGTGAAGAGAATGATCGAGAAAGGTGAGAGTTATGAGAAGATCAAGGAGAAAAATCCTTCGATCACCAAAGATGACTACAACGACTTCAAGATCAATTGCTTGAGCACCGCAAACTCCGAATCATGTAAGTGGGGGAAAGAAATGCGGGAGATGAACTTAGGGGAACACACACTCGGTCCCGGCGGTTACAGAGTGGCGGAGCCTATATGGGACAGGGAGGACGCGGACCGTGCCGAGCAAGGCCTACCGCCCCTCTTCAATAAATACGGTGACAAGCAGACCAGGAACTTTGTCAGGGCCCGGTACAAGAAGGACCCGAAAACAAAGGAGCTTACCACGGATCCGAAGACAAGGGCGCTTGAGCTTGTTCTGGTAAGGAATACACCCCCGCGTAATTAGCTCCATATGGTTGCATTCTAGTTAATGCAGCCAAATTTCTAAATGGTTCACATTCCTTCCGCAGGCGACTGAAAGTAGTAGCGCGGGGTCGACTAAGAGCAACCCTTGGGACACCACTCTAAATAGGGCGTTGAGTGTAATGAAGAACAAGGATAAGCTCAGTAAGCCGACGTCAGCTGGTTGTGTGGTCGGCAAAGGCTTGTCGACAAAATGGTCATCATACTATAACACTGGTGGGCGAAAGGAGAAAAAGACCAGCTCGGAAAGCCAGGCGCGCGAGGTACAAGAACTCAGGGCACAGGTGGCGCGGATTCCGGAGATTGTCCAAGAGCAAGTGGAACAACAACTCGGAAGGACGATCACCGCCATTGTGCCTACCTTGATCCAGGGGATTAGTGCGTGGATTGCAGGCGGCCAACAGGGGCCGCCCCCGATTCCTAGCTTCACGGCCAGCAACTCGCAGAACGTGATGGCGGGGCCATTGGTGTCTCCGACGCCGGCACGGGAGCTTAATGCACCCGGGTGTATGCCGGCCGGCACCTCTGCAGCAAGCGGCCCCTCCGTCAATTGCGCGCCCGCCGTTGGCGGTGCCTCGACATTAGCCGAGCTCGACGCCATCATCACGTTAACTAATTAAGCCTCTCTCGGCCGAGGACTTCATCTCCTTGCCTTTGACTGGGCATCCCTGAAGCCCTACATGTTTTCGCAGGGCGCCGCCGACGTTCCTTGCACTCTCCTGCACTTCGTGAACAACGAGTTGGTCGATGTCGCCATGGGCAAAATCGTTCAACCGGGCAACCGCTTGTTCGACGGTACCCAGATGCCACCCAACTTGTTTAGGGTTCAACTGGTTCGGGTGCTGCCAGGCTGCGACGAGTTGTTACCTCCGATTCGACCCGTCGGGGCCAACGATGATGACGTGATGACCCTCAGCGCCTTCCTGAGCTGGCCCCTACTTTGGCCGAAGAGCCAGATTCGTTTGGGGGTGAGGGACACCACCCCAAAGACAACACCGCCAGTCGGCCCCATGGCAAGACCGCCGCAACGGTGCCGGACATCCCTATGCCACTAGATCCAAACATGCATATGGCACAGGATCAGAACGACGACGATGATGATACATTTGCCAACGTCGATCAGTACTTTGCCGATCATGGGTATGGTGGCGACTTCATGGGGCCTCCTTCTCAAGAACCCAACCCAACATAAGACGTGTGCGATCTAGCTGGTACCGTGGAGAAGCCAAGTTGCAACAGGCGTCGTCTGCCGTTCAGCTCTCAGGAGACGCCTCCAGCTGTCGACTTCACCGAGCCTCTGATAGGCGAGGTGCGAAATATTATCAGCCCCAACACACTCAAGAAGGCGGTCTGTGAGCAGAACTCGGTCCCATTACAGGAGAAGAAGAAGGCACGCAAAAGAAAGACTAACAAGGGTGCGGGCCAGCCGGCACCGAGTACGATCCGTGCTCAGGACGGGCCGTCTTCACCTGAGGATTTAATGAGGAGGCTGCATGTGGCGGGTAGGCTGATGCTACCGAGAAATATGCTCGATGCTGCAACCGGTGCTATGCGGTGTCTGCATGACAGTGTTCTTTCTTTGGAGAAGCGGCGTCTCAGAGAGAAGGATGTGGCATACCCAATTTTCGCGGCCAAGGTGAAAGAGGGCAAGGGCTTTGTGGATAACTCCATCGGGGGTACGATCGTCCTGCGGTTTGATGACATCCACGCTATGTTGAACCTTCATCTGCTGCACTACACCTTCGTTCGGCTATTTTCGCTGAGTATGGAGATGCGGATCATTCGCGACAAGACCCTGGACATCGTGATAGTCGACCCCTTCTACATGTGTGCCAAGATCTTGGGCAGCACTGGGGACCGGCAAGTCACGAGTTCTTACCTCGAAGGCGTCATTCTGGCAAACCAAGATAAGGATAACTTCCTCGTGCCTTACTTTCCCGAGTAAGTCCTCCCCTCAACCGCCCCGTAACATATGAATTCTTAGATTTCGATCGTTTTTCTTTTAACATTCCTTGTTTTTTCTGCAGTGACACACATTGCACGCTCTTCCTCCTAAGCCCCAAATATTCCATGGCCACGTATTTCGACCCGGACCGTCAGTCGAACGTAGACTACACAAATGTCAAGAAGGTTCTTGATGATGTTCTCCCCGGCTACGTCAAATATGGAGGCACCTTCACCAGGCCTATTCGTAAGTACGGCAAGCACGTGTTCTCCCACAATACGAAATTCTGTTGCGTCAAGCAGCCGCCTGGCGGTCAGAAGGGTGCCTACTACGCCATCCATCACATGAGGGCGATCGTACGGGACCATCATCAACTTCTGCTACCGAGTAAACTCAAAGATTGGGCCGCGAGTGTGTCGGCAATCTAGGACGCAGACATCAGACAAGAATTCTTTCGCATCCAGTTGGAGTTTGCGGAAATCATCCATCAAGATGTCCTTCGTACCTCGGGGCAGTTCTACCTCAGAAATCAACCGTCCAACAGTGACATCGACACAATCCTACAAATGCAGGCTGACAACGCCCGTTATTTCATGACTCCCACGATAGACGGCGGCTTCATCCACGCTCCGGTCCCTTGAGTCGAGTCGAAAGCAGTGATGCTGTGTCTAGTTCTGAAACATCGATTGGCTCATGTTGTAATTAAACTTTAATGAACTTGTAGTATGTCTCTTTGGTTTCGAGAGTCGTTCAACTTAGATGTAATCGATGCTATTAATGTCTTGCTTTTCTCTTCCGATCGTTCTGTTGCATACTTATATATTTCTTATGTATTGTCTGTGAATTGGTACTAACGTTTCGTTTGGCTACTGCATAGCGATGCCGTGGTATGTTGTGTACAAGGGTAAGGTTCCCGGAGTCTACGACGACTAGGAGGAGTGTCGGAGACAGGTTCAATGATTCAGCGGTAACAGTTACAAAGGGTACACCACTAGGGCCGAGGCTGAATCTAGATACGCCCGCTATCTAGCGGGAGAGGGGAGGGAGCGTTGGAGGAACCGGATGAAGACGAGTTTCATCGTGATGATGCTCATCGTGATGATCGCAGCTCTCTTCTATGTGATGGTAGTTTAGATGATCGATATCGACTTGTAATGTGAAGACAAACTCGCGGTCTCGAGACTTGTAATATAATGTTCTATCTTTGTTCGGTCTTTTCAATTCGGAGACTAATATGATGAATTGTATTCGGAGACTAAAATGATGAATTGTATTCAGAGACTAATCTTCTATTGTATTCGATGAATCTGTTGTTGATGTGTGCTGTCTATATTTTGTTCAATTATACATTTTGTAACCTGTGCAAAAAACAGAAAATTAAAAAATTAAAAACCCTAATATTCATACTAATGGCGCATCACATCATAGTGCGCCATTAGTATGCCAAAGGATACTAATGGCGCATCATTAAATAGTGCGCCATTAGTATGCCGAAGTTACTAATGGCGCATCCTGTTGTTGTGCGCCATTAGTATGCCAAAGCACCTGGGTATACATGGCCCCCTGGGAGGCATACTAATGGCGCACTATTGTATATACTAATGGCGCATCAGTGGTGCGCCATTAGTAAAATATACTAATAGCGTGGCACTAATGGCGCACCACTAATGCGCCATTAATGGCCAAATTAGGTGCGCCATTAGTAGGCCTTTTCTTAGTAGTGACACGCTAAGAATGAAATTATTGTCCTTTAACTACCAAGCAACGGGGTTGCTAGGAGTATTGATTTCACACATCATAGTTCACTTGTTGGTATTCCGGTTGGAACAACACGGAACCAAGGAATGAACGATGATGCCGAGAGGTATCACTATATCAAGAGTTCACAGGAGGTGGTGCAATTGCCATGACAATCCTGACATAAAGGGGGTAATACTCCGAGGCATAACAGAACAAAATCTGGGTTGCATTTTGATCTGCGGAATACAACTGCTTTGGACCCAATCCTGGATATGGATGATGTACTGGAGTTTGTTTCTCCTAGTCATTCTGAAATAGAACGGCTTGATGGACCACAAAGATAATAGACATCGATATCACAAATGCTCAACTACCCCTGTCTATCAATTGATAGACGAGGGCCAGAAAATAACTAAAGAGGGACAACCCAAAAGAACATATGATTTTTGAGTTGTGGGTGCATAGATATGCATGTCGAACGAGTTCAACATAATTCTTCCGGATAACCCATGAAGAAAGGTATAACTGGCAGAGTCACAACATAGAATCAAGAACTCATCAAGAGCACTCTAGTTGTGATCTTTCGGTTCCGCGAGGAACTTCTACCATAAGCAGTTCATGATATTTGGAAGAAGGATATACCATTAACCTTGAGGACTATCGCAAAGGTTACTAATATCCTAAAGGAACGAACAACACTATGTACATGAATTAAGTAGAGTGAATCTTGGGTTCAAGAACCCAGAAATAGAATGCCTACTAACTAAATGGCATCATGGGATGCTTTCGAGAATGATGGCCAGAATCATCACACTAGGAATACAAAGCATTGCTAGATTACTAGGTGACTCCCTAAGACACCTAGGGTCATAATAATAGCTCCAACATATATGTCGAGGCAATAGAGTACCTCAACTCATCGATTAGTGTGGTTGAACTGGCCCAAAGGAACATCAGGAACGGAAAGAAGGGATTTGCAAATGCATCAGACTATTTGAAAACCTGGGATGACTCGGACAACATAACGGCACAAAATGATTTGAGACATGCTGCAAAATGGTGGCACAACCACTGAACATCACAATATCAAGATTCTGAAATCAATTGTCATCACACGGAGGTAGTAGGAACTAAACTGGGCTTGAATCCATCAATCCTATAAGTCTCTATCATAGTAACTCGTCATCATGATAGATAGATGAGAAGTCCTAGTCCTTAATCCCCGTAGAAGAGAAGAGGATGACTCAGATGAGAAGGGCATAAGGTAAATGAGTAAAAAGAGCATTACGTTCCCTTCCACAATCAATTCCCTTGCATAACTAAAGCATTTCAAGACACAAATTCGACCAGTTTGGCTTGGTAATCCTATAGGCAGTCAGGCTCTGATACCAAAGCTGTCAGGACCCCGATTCCATGTCACATCGATCTATCCGGTAACACCTCATATCACTTTGCGGCCTCACGCACGGTATTCCCACGGGTGTTGCCTTACCCTGGCCCGGGACCGTTTGCGCCTTTTGGCTCACGTATATGATAGTGTCACTAGCATCCATATGACCGAGAACCCGAGCTGACATTACTAGTCGTGAACCCAAAGTGGCACTAACTTACAGGGACATGCATACATGAATCAACATCGAGCATGTCGGTCAGCAGTGTGCGAATCCGGGCTGTAGCACTGGGCTAACAGGACTCCGGTGAACTTGCCGTAGCAGGCTAGGCAGGACTCCGGATGTCACCACGTGACATTTTCCCGAAGGGACAGACACAGGAACGAAGTGAATCACATGCCGGCCAGTCAAGTGTTCCGGAGCAGTAGTGCTGAGCTAGCAGGACTCCGGTGAACCGGGCTGTAGCGGACTACTATGGCTCGTGGAAGCAGAAGACTACATTTCCCCATAAGAGAGGCTACCAAGGATAAACAACTAGGATGTCGGATCCCACACATACCAAGCATTTCAAATCATACACACAATATGCTCGATATGTGTAAATACAACATGGCATCACAACAAGACTCTACGACTCAAAGTATTTATTCATTAGGCTTCGAGGAGCCAAGCATTACAAACATGGATCTCATGACCCCAGCATATAGAGCATACCAGCAACAAGCACATGCAGAAGCTTAACATGTCTGAGTACAGACATCTACAAATGAAAATGGCTGAGAAGCCTAACTATCTACCAGATCCCGCCGAGGACACAAGATCATAGCTGAGGTATGAAGCTAAACGTCGAAGTCCACACGGAACTTCTAGCGAGACTGACGTCTCTCTCCAAAACAAAAAATAGGCAAACGTGAGTACAAATGTGCCCAGCAGGACTTACATCAGAACTATCTACGTATGCATCGGTATCAATAAAGGGGGTGGTGGTGTTTAACTTCAGCAAGCCAGCTTTGACTCGGTGGCTATCCTGAACTACGACTGCAAAGTAACTCTTTTGAGGTGGCGCACACGAGTCCACATATTCACCAATCAATACACCACACTATGGATCCGCTCCCGTCTCCCTACGAGAACGCCATCCATAGCACTCACGCTTATCTTGCGCATTTTAGAGTATCCACTTTGACTTGTCTATGAACTGTACAGGAAACCCAGAAGTCCTTTACCGCGGACACGGCTATTCGAATAGATCATTTATAACCCTGGAGGGGTGTACTTCTTCACACACGCCCTCGCGACTTACCACCATTTACACGTCGTGTATCTCGGCAACCTTCAAGCGAAAGCCTGGCGAGGGAGTCTGCCACGACCTGACTAACCACACAAGTCTCTAGTCCAGGTTTATCTCCTATTCGGGTTCCATCCGCGAGGAGATCCGGCCAGAGTTTCGCTCATAGCCCCAAACGATGTGTGCAGGGTTCCCGAGACACCAAACGGGCGCCCGGTACACCGTGCCACGGTGTATCTACCGCATCACAACCCACCCCTAGGGTCAGCGCTACGCACAGCCGCCAACACATATCCTATAAACACCAGAAACTAGTTGCAACTCCTGGATAGAAGACTAGGGCAGTTAATAAGTCGAGAGGGTCAATTAAGGATCCCAATGAGTGGTAGTTGCTATTCATGGATCACAAAAACAGAACTCAGTTCCTGAGGACAGTTTCAATGAGACAACCCACCATGTACTCCTACATGGCCTCTCACCACTACGTTTACCAAATCGTGTTCACACACTTAGCTCACACATAGTAGGACATGTTCATCGCCATTCCAATTCATCCCCGATGAATCAGACCTGACTCAACTCTAAGCAGTAGCAGGCATGACAAGCAAGCATGAATGAGTAGGCACATCAGGGCTCAAACATCTCCTACTCATGGTAGTGGGTTTCATCTATTTACTGTGGCAATGATAGGTCATGCAGAGGAAAGGGGTTCAACTACCGCAGCATGTAATAGTGGAATCGTTGTTGTCCTAATGCAGTAAAAGAGAGCAGGAGCGATAGAGTGGGATTGTATCGGAATGAACAAGGGGGTTTTGCTTGCCTAGCACTTCTGAAGATAATATAGCTCTTCATCGGTGTCATTGAACTCATCGTCGGAACCATGTCTATCGAGAGGGGGCAAATACCGGCAACAGAGGAGGAAAACACAATCAATGCAATGCACAATATGATGCATGATCATGACATGTCAATATGCTATGTTTTGAGCTAATGCAACTAACAACATGTTAAATGGAGTTGGTTTGAACCATAGTTTCAAATTCAAAGTCCATACGTGAGGGTTTAAATGCCATTTATATGATTTGGCCTAAACAGCAGCCATAAGTTGTTCCAACATGCATGAAAATGGTACAGATGGATAGATTGGATTTTTCAGATCATTTTTCATATATAATTTATTTCATTTGGAGTTACGGTTTAATTGCTATGAATTTTAGAAGTTTTAACCATTTTCTGAAATAAATAAATCATTAATGATTTATTTAAAATCCCAGAAAAGCATTACTGCATCAGCCTGACGTCAGAATGACATCATCAGGTCAACAACGTCAGCCCATCTCAAACCTGACGCTGGGACCCACTGGTAGGTGACTAGGCTAATTAACAGAGACTGTTAGTGCTAATTTAATCCTAACTAAAAGTGTCGGTGGGGCATGGGCCCACATGTCAGTGACTAGGGAGGATTGTTAGTGACCTAATTAGTTTTAGCCTAATTTGACACGTCAGTCGGCCGGGGTTAGCCCACCGGCGACCTCAACCGATGGCGGAGCCTCGCCAAACATGAGCTACAGGTGGCGGATGGACTCGCGGAGACCACCAGGGCGTAGCCCGTGCTCTCCCGCATCCAGAGGAGCAGGTGGGTGGCCGCATGGGCACTTGAGCTCGCCAGAACGAAGGTCGCGGCGGTGGCCGGGGTTCGATGTTAGCGGGTTAGGTGCTACGGTGCATGGTAGGGGGAGGTGTTGGTGTTTACGAGCTTCTAGAGACGTGTTGAGCATGATGGGATGCTCGGACGCGAGCGGCGCCTGCTCTAGCCACGGTGGCTTCATCAACGGCGGCGTGGAGCTCTCGGCTCCGACGTCTAGTGCGGCTAGGGAACGAGAACGAGCTCGGGGAGCAGGGGGGAATACGGCGGGGCTCATAGCGGGGTCGAAGCGGAGCTCAGCAGACTCGGGAAGGGGCTGATGAGGTCGTGCGGTCTCCGGCGATCTCGGGGCACAGGCGGCGAAGATGGCGGGGCAGAGGGTGATGTAGGGCGTCCGACGTCATGTGAGCTGACGGAGAGGTGCGGGCGATGGAGGAGGAGCCCTTGGGCAGGTCGGAGAGGCGAGGGGAGCACGGTGTCTGCGGGTTTTCTCGGCGGCGAGCGCTTGGCGGTTGCGGCCATGGCAAGGAGAGGGCGAGAGAGGGGACGAACAGAGGGGGAGCGAACGTGAAGGCTCTGGGGGTCCGCGTGGCGCAGCTAGCAACGTCCAGAAGCAAGCGGCAAGCAGGAGGTGGCTGAGGCCGCGTGCGCGCGTGCGAGGCACGCGCCCTCCTGCCTACTGGCAGTAGGTGGAAGACGACACGGAGGAGGAGGTGGGCTGGGCCGGCCACTTGGGCCGCCAAGTGGCCGCACAGGTAAGTTAGGTAGGTTCTCCTTCTCTCTTATTTCTATTTTGGTTCTATTTTTTAATTTATGCAAATTTGTTTAAATTTGGTTTTCAAACCAAATCACTTTAAAAAATTCTGGAAATAGTTATGGGCACTAAATGAATTATTCCAGAGGCCCTCAACTAATTCCCAAATTGTTGGAGCATTTAAAAATATTTATAGTATTTAAATGCCCCAATTCAAATACAATATGAGTTAATTCAAAAATCCAGAATGGCCTAGAAATATGTGCATCATTTTTGGCAGAGGTTCTAGACCAATTCAAAAATGATGGACATTTATGAAAGGGCATTTTGGGTTCAGTGAAATATTTTTATTTTGATCCTAGTTGAAATTATTATCTGCTAGGGTTTGAACAATCCCCAATTCAAATTTCAAACAAATATAGACATGGTACATGGATGCTTATGCAGCTAGTTGCAATCAGGTTCTAGGGCTGTGACAATTAATTAGAATGCTACCATATGGAGCTAATTACGCAGGGGTTTATTCCTTACCAGAACAAGCTCAAGCGCCTTCACCTCCGGATCCATGGTAAGCTCCTTTGTTACCAGGTCCACCTTGTACCGGGCCCTGGCATACTTCCTGGTCTGCTTTTCATTGTATTTATCGAAGAGGGGTGGTAGGACTTGCTTGGCACTCTCCACGTCCTCATTGTCCCATTTAGGTTGCGTCAGTCTGTAACCGCCAAGACCGAGTTTGTGGACCCCTAAGTTCAAGTCCCACATATCTTTCCCCCACTGACTTGATTCCATAGATGCATTGCTCTCGCACTTGATCTTGAACTCCTGGTAGTCAGCTTCGTTGATCGAAGGATTTGTCTCGTTGATCTTCTCATAACTATCACCACTTAGAATCCTTCTCTTCACCGCGGCTCTCGAAGTAGCCAGGGCCGTGCTCATCTTCGTGAGGGCGGCACTATTCAATTTATTCCCTGAGAGGCGTGTGTTTGCGATGTGTCACATCCCTAGCTAGTCACTTCTTGTCCTTGCATCAATCATCTTGCATCATGTTTAAATTCATGAAAGTTGAATTGGGGAAAGTGGAAAGCCTTAGAAATCATTTCTAAAGATGATCAACATTAAAAATTGCTTCAAATAAACCCAAGAAAATGTTCCTATTAAGATATAAAAATATTGGCAAGAGGTAACATTCAAACCAATATTTTTGAAGTTTCAGAAATGCTTATTTTGGACATTTGAGTTAATTAAATTATTATTTGCATTGGATTTATATTTGTTATATATTAAACATAACTCCAATAATTCTGAAAGTTTGTGAGTGGCTTTGAATAATTTTTAAAGAGGCCACATAATAATTTTCAGATGTTTATGAAATGATCTGGTTTCTGAATCAAATCAAAACAAACTGCAAATAATAGAAAATAGAAAAGAAATGGAGAGCAAACTTACCTGGCCCCACCTGTGCAGCCCACCAGAGAGCTGGCCCAGCTGCGCTGGCCCAACGCACCTCCACCGCTTCCCCCTCTGTCGTCTTCCTCCCCGCGCAAGTCGGACAACGCGCGTGGCCGACGCGCGCGAGCACATGCCCGGCCACATCCTGCCTGCTTACCGCTGCTGGAGGTGGCCCCGAGCGCCATGCACCCACGCTGGAACCCCCTCGACCCTCTCTCGCTCTCCCTCTCGCTCCCTTGCTCTCCCACTCTTGGCCGAAGCCGCCATGGCCACACCGCCGAGAACCACCGCGGCCAGCCACTCCCTCGCTCCATCTCTACATCCCCGAGCTCTGTATCATTGCCAGCTTCATCCTCGCCGAGCCAAACATCGCCGGACGCTCCCAAACACCCCCATCGCCGTCGTCTTCCACCTCGGGCTCCGACCACCACCGGCGTCAATTCGCCGCACGCAGGACGTCCCCGAGCCCGCTGAGCTTTTCTACGTGACCGCTGTTAGCTCACTGTCTTTCCCCCTAGTTACCTTTATCGTATGCGACCTCCAGCATCAGTAACCGCCGTGGCCGAGCTTCCCCTGCCGCCGGCCATGTCGCCGTCCTCGTTGCAGTCACTGCAGCTCGCGCCTGAGTGCGTCACCGTGCTCAGCATGTTTGCAGGAGCACGAAGAACCCCACCGCTCAACCCGCCGTGCACCACAACGCCGATTCCGAGATCAACCGAACCACGGCCGCCACAAACCTCGTCGCCGGCGTTGATTCCGGCAACCCCCGCGTCCAACTCGTTTCCACTTGATGCAGACGAGTAAGGGCTTTTCCCTGATGGCCTCAGCGCATCAAATCACCGCCCGTAGCGTGTTCCCAAGTGTCACCGCCCCATCTGTGTGCTCGCCGGCGTTCAACTCCGGCGTGCTGACATGGCAGCGCCATAAGTCACTAAAGACACCACTAATTAACCCCCCTCTCCCTGACATATGGGCCCCATGCCCTAATTAACCCTGGGATTTATTCCCTATTTAGTTTAATTAAATCAGCATGCCCCACATGTCAGTTTGACCCAGCCACGTCGACGTTGACCTGGCCCCACTGGCCAGCCTCTGTTACTGCCCTGTTACAATGACATGCGGGCCCCACAAGTTAGGTTTGACCTGGACCGCGCCTGTTGACTTTCGGACATCACACCCATGTCATGCTGACACAATAAGTCATTTCTGGATTTAGTTTAAATTAAAATAACCAGGAAATTCTAAAAAATGATTTGCAATTCTAAAATTCACAGAAATTCAACCGTAGCTCAGATTGAAATAATTTATATATGAAAAATGATCAGAAAAATCCAATCTATCCATCTGTACCATATTCATGCATGTTAGAACAAATTTTGGCTACTGTTTAGGGCAAATCAAATAAATGGCATTTGAATATCCACATATGGAGTTTGAATTTGAACCTTGGGTTCAAACGAACTTCATTTAATTGGTTGCTAGTTGCATTAGTTCAATCAACAGCATATCATTGCTCCTGATGGCTCCCCCCTCCACGACCCCTCTGGCGACTCCCTGGGCGACGCCAACAGCGATCCATGGCGCTCCTTCCCTATGAATCCCTCCGGCCAAGATGGTGCCACCCCTCTTGGACCTTTCTCCGGGGGTGGAAATTGCCAACAAGGTTAGAGCCCGATTCTCCACTTCTGTTCATTGCCTTGATCCCAACCATGCATTTCATCTGGTGGTCTCCTTTAGCCATTCTTCCTTCCCCTTGAATGTTTATCACGTTGGCCTAGCCCTAGAGCCTTGCATTGGGGGATCACCATCTCATCTCAATGTTTCTCACATTCGTGGACAAGTTTTCAAGTTCTCTGTTATATCAAAGGCGGTTGGATTTATGATCTATCGCTTAAGATCTTTTCGATGCCCTAGTTTTTCATGTCATTTTCACTTATGGGGTTTCGGTGGTCCCTCATGGGCTAGAGAATACAATCTTTGGCTTGATGAGCTAGATCACGAATGGACCATGGTCTCCAGAGCCACTCGAGGTCTTCTAACCGGTGCAAACTCTGTTCCCATCGGTGATCGGCGTCCACCCATCCCACCTCCATGCTCAACTCTGGCTGCCGTCAACAATATCCCGTTAACATCGGATCGCGTGCCAACGGCGAGCGGGATCCTCGCTATTCAAAATTCTATCCGTAGCGACCATGCTACGAGGCCTACTGATCCACCACAGCCCATCTCCACCCTGGATGGAGCCCAGCCCACTTCCGTCTCCAACCAACGACCCACTCTAGCCCACCGCACCGAGTTTGACCCACACCTGGCCCTCAACAACCTCATATTTTATCTTTCTGCGGTAAATGCTTATCCTCTGGCCACCTGCGTATTGATTGCAGAAATCAGTTTAGGTGCCGATCTTGTTTTCGTTATGGGCATATCTCCCATTTCTGCCTTTTATCCAAAAACAAAACCCTTGTCTATCGGGTCAAATCCCACCAAACTCCACCTCGCCCGGCCTCACCCGTACCCGATTACCCGGTTGATGACTCATCTCCCCAAAACCCCACCCCTCCCCATCTATTCGACCGCCAAGCCTGCCAAACCCCCTACACCTCATTACACCCCTGCTCTGCTCCATTGTGCTTCTCCTTTGTCGCCCCAACTTCCTCTGCCACCATGGCCACCTACCCATGCGACCCTCTCCGACTCCTTCCACCTGGTACTGCCATCATTGAAGCCCATGGAGAACGCCGTCGTCAATCTTGCCATTACCTTGGCGGAGAAGCTCTGGTTCAATCGGGGGAGTGGGCCATCATCTCCCTCGCCCCGCCGCCGGACCCCAACCAGTTCGACACGGACGCCATGCTCAATCGTCACTATCTCGACCATGAGCGTGGTTTCCGCATTGCTGAGGTGTCCAGGTGCGGCATGGGGGGCGCACTCGTCCGCTTCCAGCACGCTTGCGACATCGACACTGCTATCGCCAACAGTCCCTACTTCGTAGGCGACTCGACTCTACGTGTGATCCGTCATGACCGAGGTATCAACTATCGAGACTGCACTTTCTCCCATGATGTTTGGATCATGATGGTCAATTTCCCTCTTGAGGCATGGAGGCCAGACAAGGTCCGTGAGTGTATCAGTGGGTTTGCTAAGTTCTTAGTTTGGAATAGAGATTTATCCAATAGAGCTCGCATACTGGTCAAGATTAGAGTGCCTGATCTTTTGGAAATACCTGTCAGTCATGTCATATGTGAAAGCCTAGATGATTATGACCATGGGAAATCTTGGACCAGTGCCGTGTATATCCTGTCAACTAAACTCCTTGGGGCTATGGGTGGTGATGAGGATCCGATTCCACCTAACGGTGTCCTGCATCCTATGCCTCATGCTCCATTTGGTGGCATTTGGCATGATGCTGAGTTTGATCACAATGAAAACCCTCATGCTACGCCTGCTGCTCACCATGCCCCTGAAGATGCACAAGCTGACATCCCCATGGTTAACACCCCACCCCAGGACCCTGAGATTGCTCATCAGGATCAACCATACCAACCTGCTATCGAAGCTGCTGATGCATTTATTGCTCTACATGACATGATGTCAAAAATTATCTTCAATGCACTTGAAGTCCTTGATATGCTTGATGGTGTTGCTGTAGTCAGTACCCGTGTCCAATTATTCAATGTTGATGATGTCCATGGTCCTGTGAAGAAATGTCTGCTGACTGTTGTTACTGAAACACCACCGGAACCGTTGATCCCCTCTGTTATGATCTCTGAAGACCTGGATGTCCTTGGTTCTTCTTCAGCTGCCCTGTTGCATGGACATGAGTATGACATTTCACCTGCCATGCTTGATTTTATGGCCAGTAAACCAAACTCACCATCTACTGAGGCAACACAGGGACTGCCTACGGAACCAGTCGCTCCTCCTGCCATACCCCCAGTGCAGGTGATCAACAAAAGGAAGAAGGCCAATGCTCCACTAGATGTAAATGACCTGCGCCGTAGTCGCCGCATTGCTGGTCTGAGTCTGGGATTTAAGAATGATGCTGCTGCAAACAAAGCAAGGAACATCAGTAACTGTCAGAAGAATCTGAACTCCGAGTTTGAACATGAAGTCAGAGACCCAACGGCTCCTCCACCTCCTGACCTTCCACTTGGAACTATCCAAGCTCTTGCCACTATGCAGTGCATGATTCCTCCTGAGGAGGTCTCCGAAGAGAAGCTGATGGCCAAGGTGGACCATGAATAAAGATTTTAGTTGCTCTAATTGGTCTGGTTATATCAAGATCAAGGATGTTTGCAGAGAGTGTGTTTTCTTTATCTGCTCTTGGACTATCTTATCAGTTTTTATTAAGTATTTGGGCTGTAAGGAGTTAAACTCCATATTATATGCTTGTGAGTGGAACATCATGCACTATTTATATTTTTATTTAAGATGTCTGAATGGTCAATTAAGTATGTGTCAGATGTTTCTGAGCAGTTTGGGTTATCAGATCACATGGATACCTTATTTCATCACATCCTATGATTGTTACCCTGTTTCTCTGGATATGATTAAGTCTATCCAATATAAACACTGTCATACTCATCTAATCAATGAATAGAAATTGGAACGTTCTAAATTGGAATGTCAGGGGAATTAACTCCCAGATTAGATGGGATGATGTTAGAGCGAAAATCGAAGAAAGCAACTGTGGCATTATTTGCTTGCAAGAAACTAAGCGAGATTATTTTAACCAATCTTACCTCAGAAATTTTTCTCCTAGAAGATTCAATCAATTTTCATATACTTCGTCTGTTGGCCTATCAAGAGGAATTATCACTATATGGAATGGCAGTCTCTTTACTGGTACTGTAATCAGTCAAAGTACATACCAAATCACTGTGAGATTAACATGCAATTTATCTGGGAACATTTTCTTCATCAACAATATTTATGGACCTTGCCACAATGATGACAGAACTGAATTTTTTGATTGGTTGAACAATATAGATGCTTCTCAAATGGATCATTGGATTTTAATTGGGGATCTCAATTTAATAAGGAGCCCACTTGACAGAAACAGACCAGGAGGAGACACCAATAATATGCTTTTATTTAACAGCCTAATTCAACAACAGGATCTTGTAGAAATACCTATCAAGGGTAGGAATTTCACTTGGTCTAATATGCAGGGCTCACCACTTCTGGAAAAGCTTGACTGGATTTTTACTTCTGCCAACTGGACCCTGACCTTCCCAAATACTTTAGCACACCCTCTTGCTAGAGTCACATCAGATCATATTCCTATTCATATCCAGATAGGCAGTGATATTCCAAAATCCTCTATATTCAGATTTGAGAATTATTGGCTTGAATTTGATGGGTTCTATGAGACTGTTATTCAGTGTTGGAACAGAAATCAACAACAGACAAATTCTGCCAAGGATACTACAGCCAGGTTCAAATGCCTCAGAATGGGTTTAAAAAAGTGGAGCAAAAATCTCTCAAAACTTAATACCAATATTTCTGCTTGCAACTATGTTCTATCTATGATTGATGGCATTGAGGATCAAAGGAACCTGAGCACTATTGAATCAAACTTCAGAACTATTATCAAGAATCACATAGCCAAGTTACTGGAAGTAAAAAGGATATATTGGAAATCCAGGTTTAAGATGAGGAGTATTCAGCTTGATGATGAAAATACGGAATTTTTTCATGCCATGGCTACCCAAAGCTACAGGAAGAATTTCATAACTTCTTTGCAAAATGAAGATGGGACTCCTTTCCAAAATCATGATCACAAGGCTGCCATTATTTGGATGTCCTACAAAGATAGATTGGGAAAAGCTATCAACCCCCCTATGTTATTCAACCTTGAGGAACTTATTCAACCTAAAGATTTATCTGAACTTGAGGCACCTTTTACCATGGATGAAATTGACCAGATTATTACAGATATCCACTCTGACAGAGCTCCAGGGCCTGATGGCTAGAATGGCTTATTTCTGAAGAAATGTTGGGATATTATCAAACAAGATATTTACACTATGATCTGGGATTTTTTTGAGGGAAACATTGACATTCAGAGCATTAATACAGCTTTTATTACTCTCATACCAAAGACTACTAATCCTATTGGCATGAATGACTTCAGACCCATCTCCCTGGTCAGCCTTCATCTTAAAATCATCCCGAAACTTATGGCCAACAGAGCTCAGAAAATCATTACCTCTGTCATTCATCAAAATCAATATGGTTTCATAAAAGGGAGAAATATTCAGGACTGCTTGGGATTTGCATTCGAATACATTCATCTATGCCATCAGTCTAGAAAACCTATCATCATTCTCAAACTTGATTTTGAGAAAGCTTTTGATAAGATTGAATATAATGCTATTACTGCTATGTTGAAAGCTAAGGGTTTTTGTCCAAGATGGATAAAATGGGTAACCAATATACTCAACACTGCATCAACATGTGTCCTATTAAATGGTGTTGCTGGGAAAGAAATTATATGCAAAAGAGGAGTCAGACAAGGAGATCCCCACTCTCCACTTCTATATATTATTGCCGCTGACCTTCTCCAGACTATTATTAATGTTGCTTGGGCAAATGGGGAAATCACACTACCCACAAATCAGGCTTATGCCTTGACTACCCTATTATTCAATATGCTGATGATACTCTATTGATCATGCCTGCTGATGCAGAACAACTCAGCCATCTCAAATACCTGCTAAACCTATTCAGTATGTCCACTGGGCTATTTGTTAACTACAGTAAATCATCCATGATTCCAATAAATATGGATCAACAATCAGTCAACAATCTTGCAAGCTCTTTTGGCTGTAAAGTTGAAAGTCTTCCTTTCACTTACCTAGGACTACCTATGGGCACCACTAAGCCATATGTTCATGATCTAATTCCAGTTATATCCAGAATTGATAAGAGATTATCAGGGATTGCCAAGTTCATGAACCATTCAGGGAGACTCACTTATATTAATTCTGTTGTTGCATCTATGCCTATATTTGCTATGTGCTCTCTTAAAGTCCATGTCACCATTCTGGACCATGTGGATAAATCAAGCAGAAATTTTCTTTGGTACGGAAATGAAATCAATAAAGGTGGTAAATGCCTGGCCAGCTGGGAGATGATATGCAAGCCCAAACAGCAAGGAGGTCTGGGGGTGTTGAATTTGAGAGAACAAAATAAAGCTCTACTCATAAAGCACCTGTTCAAATTCTATAACAAAGTGGAAGTCCCATGGGTAAAGCTAATCTGGGAAGCTCACTATCACGACAAAGAGGTCCCTCATTACAATAGAAGCAAAGGATCCTTTTGGTGGAAAGATTGCATGAAGATGTACGACTACTTCAGGGAAATGACTACTTGTGACATCAAATCTGGTTGCACTAAGTTACTATGGGATGACATATGGAATGGGGATATTAGGAAGATCAGATACCCTGAGCTTCACTCTTTTAATCTAAAGCAAAACATATCAATCAAAGAAGCCAAGGAACTGGATAATATTTATAGTCTGCTCCAACTTCCACTCTCCGTTCAAGCTCATCAGCAACTCCACTCTCTATCAGGGGAATTAAACAATATCAGAAATACAGATGACAAAGACATATGGACTTCCAATTGGGGTAACAATAAGAATATTACAAAAAAGATCTATGGATACCTTATGAATGGTGTAGATGCTGCTGACACATATAAATGGATATGGAAATCATGTTGTCCTCCAAGACATAAATTTTTCTGTTGGCTCATGCTAAATGACAGGATAAATACATGTGACCTTTTGACCAGGAAAGGCATGCACCTAGATTCCACTATATGTGTTCTATGCAACAGTGAAGACAATGAAGACAGGACCCATCTACTATTCTCTTGTCCATTTAGTCAAGGATTCTGGTGGAACATAGGATTTGAATGGAACTCAGATATGGAGATCAACAATATGATTATTGATGCTAAACACAGATATAAAATTGACCACTTCATGGAAATCATGATACTTGGTTGTTGGAGCATATGGAACCAAAGGAATGGGATGATCTTTGAAGGGATTCCTTGCTCAATAAATGACTGCAAGATTGACTTTGTCAGATATTTCAAAATGACCATGCTGAGGGCTAAACCCACTCTAAAAGAGGGCATGTCCTCTTGGATAGATAATATTTAATTTTCCAATAATCTTTTTTATTTCTTCCCCCTAGAGTGTATTCTCTTGGTTGTCCCCTCAACAACCTTTTTGATTATGTAATTTGGACAATTTCTTTATAAATGAAAATGACTCACAGTAGGGGATTTACCCTACTGTTCTTTGGTCAAAAAAAATCCCCTACTGTTCTTTGGTCAAAAAAAATCAACAGCATATTGACATGTCATGAGCATGCATCATATTGTTGCATTGCATTGATTGTATTTTTTCTCTGTTTGACGGTACTGTCCCCTCTCGATAGACGTGTTCCAACGATGAGTTCGATGACATCGATGAAGAACTATACTATCTTCAGAAATGCCAGGCAAGCAAGACCCCCTTGTTCATTCTGATACAATCCCACTCTCTCTCGCTCCTGCTCTTTTTTACTGCATCTAGTATATATAAAAAGTATTTGACAGGTTAATTAGAAAAAAGAGAATTATGCTAGAAATTACCACAAAAAATAGAAACATCCAACCATTAATTCAATAGACTAAAAATCTATATCCATTAGATAACATTTAAGTGGAAATAATAACCCACCTTTGCCATTACAATGCAAAAAACGTTTCATCTATCCTTTTTTTTCTGCCGCTTGAACATTGCTTGCACCACTATGAAGTCTACCCCGTGGCCATAGCTAGGCCCACTCCAAAAGAAAAAAGTCTCCCCCGTGGCCCCAGCTAGGTCCACTCAAAAAAAAAACCGCCACACCTAGGACATACATGTACGTACATTGATGCCTTTCATATGCATCCATGCATTCATTGCGAATAAAAAATGCGTGCTTTAGTGTTGATATACATATATGCATGCCGCTGTATGCATGCATGCACTCAACGAGATAAAAAGCTTGGATGCATGACTGATTGCCTGATGTTCCGTTTTGTTGAAAATAGCCACTCAGGGTCCAAACCGGCCGGAGGTGATTCTGCCGTCAGCGACAAGTAAAACAGTATTGCTCAAGGATATCCATTCACCGCGCGTCTGTGAAGGAAGATGGAAAATATAATGCACGTACACAATGAAGGGGCTGGAGCAACTCTGTTACCCATGTATATTCATCTTGATTGGTCTGTCAAGTATTTTGGCAGATCTAGAAGACATCATCTAATATATTTGTATTTCACTTTTTCCTTCTGCTGATAACTTACATTTGCCATCTTGGAGACTTTTTCCGATCTAGCTTGGGTGATACAGATCGACAAAAGACGGATTTCTATGGATATGCCAGGAAAAGATTTTAGGACAACAAGTAGCACAAGGGATTGTCAAGACAAGTCTTCAAATGAAATAAAAATGTAGCAGGCAACTGCAACAACATCGGGACAAATTTGATCAGAAAAGTAGTGTACATCTGTTTCAGCAACCTGCCAAGACACATAAAAGAAAGTCGGTAATTTGGTGTGTTCACGTGATCAGGTAGAAGAGTTGAAAGGCTGTAATTTCTCTAATTACACTAGAGAAACTGTTCATCTTTGTAATGCATTGAAGCGTGCGTCAACACTGTGTTTCAGAAACACATGTCGTTCATCACTGCATATTTATATTATATGCAGTTCCACAGTTGGCGTTAAAAACTACCTTTTTTCTGTACTAGACTCGGTTGTTGATGTAGTGTGATTTGGCCCTCTGCACCATAGTACTTGGTCCAAATAGTGAAACAAATTTGAGTAGGAGAAATAATTTTAGCACTACAGACTCTGTCTTCCTTTGCACAAATCACAGACCCGGTATTTATGCCACAAGTTATGGACGCTGGCACTCCTTTGTTTTTGTTCCAACGAATTGGTTCAGAAATAATATTACGGGAAGAATATTATGCAGTCACCCCTACAAACTCATGTGGTTTAGATATTATTCTAATGCATTTTGAGGATTGAGAAGTACAAGTATAACCTTTTTACTGGTGTTCCAAACTTCTCGACAGCTCCTACAATGTCATTGATGCATATGTGTTATAAATAAAATTGACCTAAATAAATGTAGTTACCTATATATATTAGCCGACCAAACAAACAATGTTCACATTACAAGCATGTATATTTTAATTATAACATCCAAGTACTGCTAGCGAACTCTGCAATTTTGTGTTCTTCTATATAGGCAATTTATTAAATTCCTCTCTAAATGAAATATCATTAATAGCCTTATTGAAACAAAATTCCTGAGAGATTAAACTTGCATGAGTACTAAAGTCCAAGGAAAAAACAATGCATCTGGGAAAAATATTAAAATAGAAGCTCTAGCCCTCATATATACTGTCGGGGGTTGCTGGTCCCTCGCACACCTATGGGGATCGGCGGACCGAGCCCCTTTTTGGTTCGGCAGGGGGCGGTGGATGCACAAAGAGCAGATCGAGGCGAAACACACGAGCGAGACGATCGGTTTACCCAGGTTCGGGCCGCACGGATGCGTGAAACCCTACTCCTGCTTTGGTGGTTGTATTGGGTTCTTGCTCGGGAGTGGCGAGTGCTATAGTAAACTCAAGCAGCTGGCGAGGCCGAGCGTGAGAATGGCTGTCCTCCCCCTCTCTGTTGCGCATGGGCCTCCTTTTATATGTCTAAGGGGTCACCGACATGTGGCAACAGAAGTGAGGGTAAAAATGTAAAAGGGGTGGTAGTTGGCGCCACCGCCTGCTACAGTCACATCCTACCTAACCCTGACGGCAGGGGACAAAGGCATTAAATGCCTGTCTGTGTCGCTTAGACAGGGCGGAAAGGGACCGTCAGGGGCGCCACCGTTTGCCACGATGGCTCCTTATCAGCGCCTGCTTGCCACCGCATGCCCCCGGCTGCACAGCCTCCCGCCACGTACGTCAGGAATGGTCCCAGGGCGACACGTTGGTGGGTGAGTTGGAGCGCAGGCTGCGGAGTAGTAGCTTGCCGCGGCAAGCACCTTGCCGCAGATGTTGTCTTGTCGCGTCCGGGAGCTCGCCGCTCACCGGGTCTTGTCGGGGCGCGCAGTGCGCCGTGGCGATCTTCTTGAGATGTTTTGGCTGGTCTTCCCGGCAAGCTCCTTTTTCGGGGTCTTGTCTCCTTCCCGGCAAGCTCCTCTTGCCGGGGTCTCGTCTCCTTCCCGGCAAGCTCCTCTTGCCGGGGTCTCTGTGCTTCGAGTAGCCTTCCCGGCAAGCTCCTCTCGCCGGGGCCTTGGATACTTTGTTCTTGAATGGCTCCTAAAGGAATCATTGAGGGTCTTGGCGGTCGCCCGACAAGCCTTGCCGCGGGTCGCTGCGACTGCCCGTGCACAAGTTCGGCGTACTAAGGTACCCCTACTTTAGTACACCGACAGGAGCCCCCGGGCCTGGGCCATACACGGTGCCGAGCGCTGTTGGGCCAGGCCCAAAACAGTGCACGGGCACGCGCGGCCTAGGTCACGCCATAACCCACTCCGCACCCACCGCGCCCTCCCTAAACGGCACACGTCGAACGCGGCGCCGCGCGTGACGCGGGCGGCGCGCGTGGGGCTGCGCCCCCACGCGCATGCGTCACGTCACGGTAAAAGGGGACGGTTGGCGCGCCCCTCCCCGTAACGGAGGGAGGCGTGGAGGCGTGGTGGGCGGAATCGTGGGTAGTTGTTTAATTGTGACGGCGAAACGTCCGCCTCCCCCCCTCCCCTCCTTATAAGCAGAGGAAACAGGGGTGCGGCGCCATCTTCCCGTTGCTGTTTCCATTCTCAAATCCTCCGCCGCTCCCCGTCTTCTCAGAGCGACGAGAAAGCAGCGCCCTACTCCCCCCATTGTCACCGGCACCACCACCACCGTCGGCCTCCTCCACCACCTTCGCCATGGCTCCAAAGGGCGACAGGGGGAAAGCGGTGAAGTCGACTGAGGCGTAGCGGCTCGCGACGATGCGGAAGGAGCGAGCCATCTTCCCTCCCAAGCTCGGCGCGAAGGCGTTGCGGGAGCGGTATTACCTGTTCTGGTCGGCGGAGACGCGAGCTCACCCGCGGACCAGGGTGCTCCCGGCCGAAGCCCACACGAAGGCTCCTGACGGGTACCCTTTCTCCGCTGTGTTCTTCTACTGCGGGCTCTGCCCGCCCTTTTCCGAGTTCTTCTGTGATATTATGAACACATATGGCTTCTACCTCCTTGACTTCACCCCCAACGCCGTCCTCACCATGGCAGTTTTCGCACATCTTTGCGAAAACTTTGTCGGAGTCCACCCTAGTGTAGCTCTCTTCTGCCATTTCTTTATCCCTCGAGTAGAGAGAGGAGAGACTCTGTCCGGCGGAATCGCCTGGATCTCCAGGGCTGGCAAGAAGGAATCTTATCTAGAGGGGGAGTTCCGCGGCAAGTGGGAGGAGTGGAGAGCAGATTGGTGCTGGATCATCAAGGAGAGCCCGCAGTCATTCACCGTCCGGCGCCAAGCAGCAGCGGTGTGCGGCAATGACTGGAGCGACTTGGCTCCGGAAGACAGCAAGCTGAGGATTGCCGTCACCAGGATCCAGCGCCTTAGGCTTGCCGGACTCACCGTAGGTGCTGTTGGCGCAGACTCTCTTCGCCGCCGCATTGCCCCTCTACAGGAACGGGGTAGGCCTGCCTAGGAGTTCAAGAACGCGACAGACATTATGAGGCTGCGCCCAGGCCTCAACTATAACTTTACTGTCCTCGAGCACACCAGCATGCTGCAGGAGCTCTTTAAATATGATTCGGATCACCCCGAAGTCTTCAGGCTGCCGGAGGGTGTCGTCCCTTTGTGCAACAACTCTGCGCTTGACCGCATCCGGGCGATGATGCCGTTGTGCGACTCGCACGGAATCGAGCCGACTTGGCAGGAGCCCGCAGACGAGGTCGTGCAACAGTTCTTCGACGACCTGGTGGAAGTGCCAATCCACGCCGACGAGAGGGACGGCCTCATCCGCGATACCACCGAGGCGGAGCTGGTGCGCATAGCCACCAGGTTGGAAGAGGCAGCGGCGGCCGCAGTGGCAGGCGATTTTGGTTTTACTCTGGAGGAAGCGGCGGCAGAAGAGGCAAAGACTCCTGCCGAGCGAGAGGAGTTCCTCGGCAAGAAAGAGCTCGCCCGGCAAGAGGAACTTGCCGGCAAGGAAGATCTTGCCGGGGGCAGCGCCGAGCCGAGCGAGCCTACCGGGGATGCAAGCGGCTCGCTGGAGATCGACTCCTCCTCCACTTCGTCTTCTGACAGCCCGCCGCCGGCTGCGCCTCCGTCTCCGCCAAGAAGGCGTCTCCGCAAGGCCGGGGATGTAGCAGGGCGGCAGGCGGTCCAGCAGTCGCCGCGCCACACGACGCTCTCCACCGCGGCAAGCACTGTCGCCGCGGGAGCGCCCCATGCCGCTGCTTCGACTGGAGCGGGGTCTTCCCGGGCTGCCGCCTCCGCTCCCGCCAAGCGACCAAGGGAGCCTACCCCTCCTCCTTCCCGTGCCAGACGCGGGCCGGACTTTGACTTCTCCGTGTTTAGCTCCGATGAGGAAGAGGAAGAAGAGTAAGTTCTTCTTATTATACTTGCAATTCTTTGACTTCTGCTGTTTTGTCTTCTATCTCACTTGCCTTCCTCTGCATCTCTTCCTTTTCAGGACTCTGGCGTAGAGAGCGGCAAAGAGGGCCAAGGTGCCTGTGATCGTCATCGAGGACGAACCCACTGCGTCAACAGGGGACGTGCCTGAGACGAACCCGTCAGACCCGGCGGCTCATCTTCAGAGCAGCCCCCAGCGTAAGCGTCTTGTTCACTTCCCGCTGTTGGGCGCGCACGAAGATCCTTGCTGTGCTGATGCTTGTTTGTTGGTTTGCGCAGGAGCAGAACAGCCTCACCAGGGGAGCCTGGAGACCGCCCCTGAAGCACCAAGGGGGAGTCCTCCAACGAGGGAGAGGTCTCCGGCAAGGGAGAGCTCTCCGGCGAGGGAGGAGGCCCCGACAAGGAAGGAGCCCCCGGCAAGGGAAAGGACTCCGGCAAGGGAGGAGCCCCCAGCGAGGGAGGAGACTCCGGCAAGGGAGGAGCCCCCGGCACGGCAAGGATCCCCGGCAAGGGACCGCGCCAGCGATCCCCCGGCGACAGAGACCCCGGCGGCAGGCCCTGGCACAGGTAACCTCCTTGCTTCTTCAACTTCCCTTGGGCTCTTCTTCTTCTTGGATTTTGCTCGAATTTTGCTTGAATTTTCTCCCCTCTTCCGGCCATCAGATCCATCTGCTGCAGAACCGATGGAGATGGAGGTCGCCGCCGAAGAAGCAGCCGGCGCCGGCGAGGAGGCCGCCAGGGCTGCCGCCGCGGAGGCGGGCGGGGAGTCCGGTGGTCGTACCGTCGGCCCGGAGGCCACAGGAGCGCCAGGCGCTGCTCCGACCACTGGCTTCTCCGCCGCTGCCGCGGCGGCGGGCTCCGAAGAGCCCCAGCCTGGCATCTATCTGAAGGCCGGCGAGAACATCTTCATCAGCCTCCCCTGGGCGTCAAGCTCCAGGGCGCTGATCGAGGGGGAGATGCTGGACGGAGAGGTGCTCGTCTCTGCCGGGCTGAAGCTGGTTGACGCGCCAAGCAGCAGCAGCGGCGATCCTGAAGAGGAGCTCCTGCTGCAGAAGCTAGTGGCGCTCTACCGCGCCCGGCAGGCCAAGCTGGAGTCCCGCGAAGCGCTCATGGCAAAGGCTGGCGCCGACATCGAGAAGCGCGCAGAAGAGCTGTGAGGCGCCCATCAGGAAGCTCTCCGCTCCCTGGCAAAGGAGCGGGAGCAACTCGCCGAGGCGCATCAGGCCTTCCTCCTCGAGAAGGCCGACGTCGAAGAGCGCCAACGGCTTGCCGCAGAGAAGTTGTCTTCGCAGGAGGGCGACTTGGCGCAGCGGAAGGTCAAACTCGACGGCCACGAGGAGGAACTTGCCGCGCGCGAGCGGGCAGTTGGCGGAGCTGTCAAGCGGGCCGAAGACGCTGCCGCAGCTGCCGAGGCTGCCAAGGCTGAGCTGGAGCTGAAGGTGATGCGGCTGGAGGCGGACCTCAAGGCGAGTGGCGACGAGCTTGCCGCGCTCAAGCTCCAGCGTGAGAGGGACGCCAACAACTATTCGGAGCTGCAGGCCCTTTTTGCCGAGAAGGGCAAGGAGCTGGACGCCGCCAAGAACTCCAATGCCGATCTCGAAGTGAAGCTGGCGGCTCTGATCAAATCTCTGGACGGCGCCAAGCAGCAGGAGACGGCCCTGAAGGAGGAGGTCAAGGCCGGCAAGGTGTTGCTGGCGAAGGCCGCCGCCGCCCGGAAGACTTTGTCGGAGGATATGGAGTGCTGGATGGAGGGTCTGGCGGACGTCGCCGCGGATGTCGACAAGGAGCTGGTGCAGTTGGGGATGGTGGATCTCGTGTACTCCTCCGACGAGAACCTCCAACCCAGCACCAAGCTCACTCTGTTCTTCAAAGGCTTGGCGACGGCGCTCCAGCGAATCTGGGAGCAGTTCCCAAAGCAGCTTGCCGATGAGTCGCGCAGGATCTGCGCGGGAGCTCTCCAGAAGGTGCTGATGAAGGTGGCCTTCCGCAACCCAGGCCTCCGCCTCAACAACGTCCTCCGAAGCCTGCCACCAGATGCTGATCAGGAGGAGCTCAAGGCCCTTGTCGCACCTATCGTGGACAAGGTGAGCGGAATCAGGAGGGTCGAAGGCGACCGTGTAGACAAGGCTATTTATCTTCTTCTTCCCTTGTCGCTGTCAATCATGTTATGAAAAATAGTCTGTTAGAGCTGCGACAAGTTATTCTGTAATATACTCTATCCTCGGTTAATAACCGCTATGTTACTTCCTTTACTTGCTTCCTCCCCTTGTATGCTTTTACCCTACGCTTTTAGGGAACTTGCCGGTGCGGGCACCTTTGCCGCGAGCGCTGAGTGTGGAACATCAGCAGCGGAACTCCAGCAGCCTGCTGGTGGTGCTGTAACCGACAGGAAACCTCGTCGCGGAGCTAGTCGCAGCTTACTTAGGTCGTTGAGCGGACTCGAAACGACAGTAAGGCAACTAGCTACGAGTTGGTTCCCTGCCGGCGGCGCCGCAACCGACAAGAAACCTTGTCGTAGAGCTAGTCGCAGCTCCCTTAAGTTGTTGAGCGGACTCGAAACAACAGTAAGGCGGCCACCAGATACGAGTTGGTTCCTCCGCGCACAGGTTTTCCATACAAGGGACGATCGCAAGAAGGAAGATAACTCTATAAATTTAATTGCTATGTTATTTCCTTTACTTGACTCCTTCCTTTGTATGTTTTTACCCTGCGCATATAGGTAACTTGCAGATGCTGGCACGCTTGCCGCGAGTGCTGAGTGCGGAACGTCAGCGATCTGCGGGCGGTGCTGCGGCCGACAAGAAACCTCGTCGCGGAGCTAGTCGCAGCTTACTTAGGTTGTTGAGCGGACTCGAAACAACAGTAAGGGCGCAACTAGCTACGAGTCGGCTCCTCTGCGCCCAGGTTTCCCATACAAAGCACGGGCGTTCAAGGAAAATAACTTGAAAACTTAAAGGAAATCTGATTGCTCAAACTTTGGCACTTATCTTTCTCTGTTGTTTGCCTTTCCGGGGGTATGTGCTGAGCACATGATCTTTATGGACGGGGTCTGCGCCCGGCTTTGTACAAAGGATTACATGCAACAGCCGCAAGACTTTGTACAAACGGGTGGTTGCCGGACGGGGTCCGACAACCGCGCCTTACGGGCAAAGCTTGCGAAGATGCGCAATATTCCAGGAGTTGCTCACTAGTACGCCATCTTCGGTCCCAAGGCGGACAGTGCCAAGCCTGGTGACCCGCTTCACCCGGTAAGGGCCTTCCCACTTCAGCGTCAACTTGTTGGAAACCTTGGCGGACTGATCACGCCAAAGAAACAAGGTCGCCTTCCTCGAAACTTCTGGCTTTAGCTTTGCGGCTATGGTAGCGGCGCAAAGCTTGCCGGTAGCGAGCAGCTCAAGCTTGCTGGTAGCGAGCGGCTCGTACAGCAGCCTGAAGACGGTCTTCCTCGAGGAGTGGCGCGCCATCTTGCCGGAGCCGCTCTTGCTCAAGCTCATCATAAGCGAGCACTCGAGGTGACCCGTATACGAGTTCCGTGGGGATAACTGCCTCCGCTCCATGGATTGGAGCGAAGGGTGTGCGGGCGGCGGCGGCGAATGGTGCAAGGAGCGAGATATGCTCGGACTTCTAACTGCGTTAGAAGGAGCAGCACCTCATCCAAGCGACCGTGCCACGCTCGTGTCAGCGTGTTGGCGCACATGCCGGCCTCGAGCGCTCCGGGACCCGCCAGCTTGATATTGGCCCAGCAGGCGTATGGTACTATGGGTACCATGATGCTACTGGTCCCGCGCCTCCTGGGATGGGCACGGTGTGTGTACGGACGCCGAGGCCTTGGAGTGCGCGCGGTCATTGTAGGAGGCGACCGTGCCGCCAACATGCGGCGTAGCCCAGTCCTTGGACCTGGCAGCGCCACGAGTCTCCCCGTCGGCGCCCGCTCTTCCGCCGGCGCCTGCTCCACCAGCCGTCCGCTCCGGCGATGGTGGGCTCGGCGCAGACGGAGCGGCTACCTCCGAAGCCTTCTTCTTCGGCGGCATGTTGATGAAGACAATGAAGATTCGGCTCGCGCGAACGCCGATCAGGTTCGCACAACCTCGACGCGCCCCCTACCTGGCGCGCCAAAGATGTCGGGGGTTGCTGGTCCCTCGCACACCTATGGGGATCGGCGGACTGAGCCCCTTTTTGGTTCGGCAGGGGGCGGTGGATGCACAAAGAGCAGATCGAGGCGAAACACATGAGCAAGACGATCGGTTTACCTAGGTTCGGGCCGCACGGATGCGTAAAACCCTACTCCTGCTTTGGTGGTTGTATTGGGTTTTTGCTCGGGAGCGGCGAGTGCTACAGTACACCCAAGCAGCTGGCGAGGCCGAGCGTGAGAATGGCTGTCCTCCCCCTCTCTGCTGCGCATGGGCCTCCTTTTATATGACTAAGGGGTCACCGACATGTGGCAATAGAGCTGAGGGTAAAAATGTAAAAGGGGTGGTAGTTGGCGCCACCGCCTGCTACAGTCATATCCTACCTATCCCTGATGGTAGGGGACAAAGGCATTAAATGCCTGTCTGTGTCGCTTAGACAGGGCGGAAAGGGACCGTCAGGGGCGCCACCGTTTGCCACGATGGATCCTTGTCATCGCCTGCTTGCCACCGCATGCCCCCTGCTGCACAGCCTCCCGCCACGTACGCCAGGAATGGTCCCAGGGCGACACGTTGGTGGGTGAGCTGGAGCGCAGGCTGCGGAGTAGTAGCTTGCCGCGGATGTTGTCTTGTCGCGTCCGGGAGCTCGCCGCTCACCGGGTCTTGTCGGGGCGCGCAGTGCGCCGCGGCGATCTTCTTGAGATGTTTTGGCTGGTCTTCCCGGCAAGCTCCTTTTGCCGGGGTCTTGTCTCCTTCCCGGCAAGCTCCTCTTGCCGGGGTCTCGTCTCCTTCCCGGCAAGCTCCTCTTGCCGGGGTCTCTGTGCTTCGAGTAGCCTTCCCGGCAAGCTCCTCTCGCCGGGGCCTTGGATACTTTGTTCTTGAATGGCTCCTAAAGGAATCATTGGGGGTCTTGGCGGTCGCCCGGCAAGCCTTGCCGCGGGTCGCTGCGACTGCCCGTGCACAAGTTCGGGGTACTAAGGTACCCCTACTTTAGTACACCAACATATACCCAAGCGAATCCCACAATATCTGAAACAAGCACATAATACAATATTATACTCCCTCCGTCCGAAAATACTTGTCAGAGAAATAGATAAAAACGAATGTGTCTCTAACTTAGCAAACCCCAATGATCAAATTAAAAATAGTCATGGTAGTTATAGATAAGCTTATACTTTCACATGAATGGATGGATAAGTGCATAAATGTGCATTGATTAGTGAAACCAAATGATTGAGAACGTGTTGGATATTTATTTGTTGAAATATTATTAATAGAAGATTAATCCACTTGTATATATAAGCAAGAACTAGATATGAGGAAACAAGGTAGGCACATAACTAGATCAATCTTTATCGCCGTGCACAAAAATGGCAAAGAGGCATAGAGTTGCATATCTACACTAAAAAGGATACGGCAACTGATCTTCCAGGCACATGGATGGTGTGTAAGTTTGGTTGGTACTCATATGACTCAATGCCTAACTACGTAGAGGGTTTATTGAAAAATATGAATAATAGTATATCAATGCTCTTATATCTTATAATCCACACGATTATATATTCACATACACCCATAAAAATGTATCAATGTTTAAGATATCATGTACTCCCTCTGTCCCCAAAAAAAAACTGTCTTAGATTTGTCTAGATAGTAATGTATCTAGACATGTTTTAGTGTTACATCCGTCCATATATAGATAAATCTAAGACAAGTTTTTTGGGATGGAGGTAATATTATTTAACTAAGATATAAGTAGTAAATACTTTTTGGCACATTAAAAGATGACGCTCTCACAAACAATTCTTGGTAGGACAACACATGGTCGCCAGGGTGCCCATACTAAAATATTTGTTGTCTTTCGATGAATATGTGACAAACATCATTTCCCACTAATTTACAACAATTGAATTGAAAAATGTATGTGAAGCTAAATGAAGCGATCACCAAACTAAAGGATTGATATATCATGTGGCATTCAACTAACTAATCTAAAATTATGGCATTATTACTTTTTGTATAGAACATGTAAATTTGATTCTATGTATTTCCTAGAATTTTTTTTTCTAATTTTATACTTAGAGTAATTAAATAATATGTTCTCATTAATCTAATTTATAAATTTCTAGCCCGCGCATCAAGCGGGCCACTTTTCTAGTTAGAACAACAACGATTCAACTGTTACGTGTTGTGGTAGTTGAATCCCTTTTCCTCTGCATCAATTGTCATTGCCACAATAAATAGATGAAACCCACTAGCATTAGTAGGAGTTTTTTGAGCCCTGATGTGCCTACTCATTCATACTTGTTTGTCATGCCTGCTACTGCTTAGAGTTGAGTCAGGTCTGATTCATCGGGGATGAATTGGAATGGTGATAAACATGTCCTTCTATGTGTGAAGAACCCGATTTGGTAAAGGTAGCGGTCAGAGGCCATGTAGGAGTACATGGTGGGTTGTCTCATTGAAGCTGTCTTTAGGAACTGAGTTATGTGTTTGTGATCCATGAATAGCTACTACCACGCATTGGGCTCGAAACCAACGGACCCTATCGACTTATTAACTGCCCTCGCCCTCTGTCCAGGAGTTGCATCTAGTTTCTGATGTTTGTAGGATATGTGTTGGAGGCCGTGCGTAGCTCTGACCCTAGGGGTGGACTATGATGCGGTAGATACACCGTGGCATGGTGTACCGGGCGCCCGTTTGGTGTCTCGGGAACCCTGCACACATTGTTTGGGGCTATGAGCGAAACCCCGGCCGAATCTCCTCGCGGATGGAACCCGAATAGGCGATAAACCTGGACCAGAGACTTGTGTGGTTAGTCAGGTCGTGGCCGACTCCCTCGCCAGGCTTCCGCTTGAAGGTTGTCGAGATACACGACGTGTACATGGTGGTAAGTGGCGAGAGCGTGTGTGAAGAAATACACCCCTACAGGGTTAACATCATCTGTTCGAATAGCCATGTCCGTGGTAAAGGACTTCTGGGTTGCCTGTATAGTTCATAGAAACTGAAAGTGGATAGTCTAAAATGTGCAAGACAAGCGTGAGTGCTAAGGATGGCATTTTCGTAGGGAGACGGGAGCGGATCCATAGTGGTGTATTGAAATGGTGAATATATGGAGTCGTGTGCGCCACCTCAAAAGAGTTACTTGCAGTAGTAGTTCAGATTAGCCACTGAGTCAAAGATGGTTTGCTGCGGTTAAACCCCACCATCCCTTTGTTGATAATGATGCATATGTAGATAGTTCTGATGTAAGTCTTGCTCTGTACATTTGTACTCATGTTTGCTTAATTTTTGTTTTTGCAGAGAGACTTCGGTCTCGCTAGTAGTTCCAAGTGGACTTCGATGTTTAGCTTGTTACCTCAGCTACGATCTTGTGCCCTCAGCAGGGTCTTGTAGTTCGTCAGGCTTCTCAGCCCTTTTCATTTGTAGCTGTCTGTACTCAGACAAGATAAGCTTCCGCATGTGCTATTGCTTGTATGACTTGAATGCTGGGTCATGAGACCCATATTTGTAATATCTGACTCTTCGGAGTCTTATGAATAAATACTTGAGTCGTAGAGTTTTGTTGTGATGCCATGTTGTATTTACACATATCGAGCATATTGTGTGTATGATTGAAATGCTTGGTATGTGTGGGATCCGACAACCTAGTTGTCTATCCTTGGTAGCCTCTCTTATGGGGAAATGTAGTCTAGTGCTTCCACTGAGCCATTGTAGTCTTCTACAGCCCGGTTTACCGTAGTCCTGCTAGCCCAGTTACTACTTCTCCGGAACACTTAGACTGGCCGGCATGTGATCCACTTCGTTCCTGTGTCTGTCCCTTCGGGGAAATGTCACGTGATGACTTCCGGAGTCCTGCTAGCCTGCTACAGCCCGGGTTCCTGGAGTCCTGATAGCCTAGTTGCTACAGCCCAGATTCACCTGCTGATGACCGACACGTTCGATGCTGGTTCATGTATGCCTGTCCCCGTAAGCTAGCGCCACTTTGGGTTCACGACTAGTCATGTCGGCCCGGGTTCTCTGTCATATGGATGCTAGCGACACTATCATATACGTGAGCCAAAAGGTGCAAATGGTCCCGGGCCAAGTAAGGTGGCACCCGTGGGAATACCGTGCGTGAGGCCGCAAAGTGATATGATGTGTTACATGCTAGATCAGTGTGACTTAGAATCGGGGTCCTGACAACTTTGGTATTAGGGCCTGACTGCCTGTAGGATTACCAAGCCAAACTGGTCGAAGTTGAGTCTAGAAATTCTTTAGTTATTTAAGGGAATTGATTGTGGAAGGGAACATCAGGCTCTTTTTACTCCTTTACCTTATGCCCTTCTGATCTGAGTCAACCTCTTCTCTTCTACGGGGATTAAAAACTAGGCTTCTCATCTTTCTATCAGGATCACATGTTACTAATCCGTAGACTTATAGGATTGTTGGTTTCAAGCCTCAGTTCAGTTCCTACTACTTTCGTATGTTCATAGCTGGCATCAGAACCTTGATATTGTGACGTTGAGTGGTTATGCCACCATTTTTCAGGATGTCTCAAATCTTTCTGAGCATTTACAACCGTTATGCTGTCCGAGTCATCCCAGGTTACTAAATAGTCTGATGCATTTGTAAATCCCTCCTTACCGTTCCGAAGTTTCTTTGTGCCAGATCAACCACACTAACTAGTGTGTTGAGGTACTTCATTGCCTCGGTGTATATGTTGGAGCTATTATTATGACCCTAGGTGTCTTAGAGGATTACCTAGTAATATAGCCATGTTTTGTGTTCCCAGTGTGATGATTCTGGCCATTATTCTCGAAAGCATCCCGTGATGCCATTAAGTTAGTAGGTATTCTACTCCTGGGTTCTTGAGCCCGGAATTCACTCTACTCATTCATGTTGATAGTGTTTGCTAGTTCCTTTAGGATATTAGTAACCTTTACGATAGTCCTCGAGGTCCGTGGTATATCCTTCTTCCAAATACCATGAACCATTAAGATAGAAGTTCTTTGAACGAAAATATCACAATCAGGGTGCTCTTGAGGAGTACTCCATTCATATTGTGACTCTGCCAGTTCTACCTTTCTACATGGATTATCGGGAAGAAATATGTTGAACTCGTTCGGCATGCTAATCTATGCGTCCACAACTCAGAAAGATATATGTTCCTTTCAGTTGTCCCTCTCTTTAGTTGTATCAGGATCTCCGTCTATCATTTGATAGTCAAGAGCATGTCATGCATTCATGCTCATCAATACCTCATATTCTTGTGGTCTGTCAAGCCATTCTATTATGGAATGACTAGGAGAAACAAACTCCAGTACCTCATCCATATCTAGGATTGCGTCAAAGTAAATGTATTCCGCAGATCAAAATGCCAAACCAGCTTTTGATTGTGTTCTACCCTGAAGTATTACCCCCTTTACGTCAGGATTGCCATGAGAACTGCAGCATCTCTCATGAATTCTTGACGTAGTGATACCTCTTGCCATCATTGTTCATTTCTCGGTCTCTGTGCTATTGTAACCAGAATACCGATAAGTGAATTGTGAGGTGTGAAATCAATACTCCTAGCAACTTCGTTGCTTGGTAGTTAATGGATGATAATAACATTCTTAGTGTGTTGGTTACTGAACCATCATTCTAAGATTGATCGTGCTACCTAGTCCATTTTCCCTGGTGCACTCCTCGATCAATGATATAAGATTGTGTCAATCCATCACTCTCTTGGTCACATCGTCTTGCCCTGAAAAGCAAGATTGTTCTCGAGCATAGGAACATATCGGTGGTTCGTGATTTTCTGAATATCTTCTCGGAAGAGTTACCAGGTTGTCACCTAACTGCTATGTTGAGTTCGTGATCAAGTTGGTTTCTTGTAATCACCCCTTCTCCAAGAATCTGTGGTCGATATCCCTGAGCTAGTTGGTTGAGCTAGACAACAACTTGGAGAGTTGGAAGGTAAAAGCTTTGCTTAACTTAGTTCATCTCTAAGGGATATCTTCTCTGTGTGTGTCTGTGTTGAAGAAAGATGGTATCTTCATCAATTGATGCTCGTGATCAATTGTCGGTGCAATTGTCGTAACCAATCTTTGATTTGAGTATGGGCTATGGTCAAATCAAATCAGAACCAACGATGTTCATAATGTTGTCTTACTCGTGGTTTTCCTCGAGCATACACCATTATATCCTTTGGTCTGACCAGTGCTATCACCTTGTCCACATAATTATGGAATTCCATTTTATTTTGGAAATCCCAATGAATTGTTGTTGAGCCCATCAGCAACATTTTTATCTTCTCCATGATTTATGATGAACATCCAGTTAGTGTTGGAAACTTCTATGAGCATTATCTTCATGTTCCGTTCATGAAGCATATGATGTATGAAATAAGTGACTTCCTGTAATTCACGTGCACTTGATGTAAGTTGCCGCCGCGAATTCGAGAAAGCTTGTTTTTTTATTCCTCTGGAATTTTCCCAAGTTAGTCACGCATATGTGCGAAGTAATCTATGGTTTGATAGGTTGGCCGCCTCCACTCCATATGTGTTTCCTAGCACACCAAGCCACTATTTGATTTGTTCAAGGAAAAGAAGTTTTTAAGTGCTAATCCTTAAGGACCCAAAGGTATATGCGCAGGACTTCGCTCTACGCAATGATGGTTCCTCATCAGAACTTGGTAGCATTTTATTGTAAGACTACTATGTGGTCATGCTTGTCTGGGACAGCGTGTTCACATGTTGTAGTAGAACCATCTCATGTTTTGGAGCTTGCTATCATAGTTCATCTCATGAGAATCTCACAATGTCATCTCGTCGATTTGTGTTGCAAACTTTCATTTTTCTTTATAGACTCGATGAGTCTGGAATATCCTGACACCAACCAGATCTGAATCTCTGGCAGATGTGATGGTTGGAACGTTTCCAAGAGCTATAATATTGGTCTCTGTGTAACCGGTAGAGTGGATGTCGTGGCCAACACACCCAACCGGAAGACCTATTATTGTAGTATCCTGCTTGAAGAAGTTGGCCACCTCCCCATAAGGATCTCGTAGAATTTATTCTAGTAGTTGTTCCTTATGGATTTTTGTGTTCCCGAAGTCCGACCTTTTACTTGATGTTCTAGATACCAAACCATATCAATAAATGGGTTACGCTAGCACATCAAGGAGAACATTAGAAGCGAGTGCTAAATGTCTCTCAGTCGATCATCCAGATTTTGATCGCTTGGCCTCGCTAAGGTGAAATCTGAGAAAGTGTTATCTTTCTTTGCATCTGCATCTTCCACCATTATTCATCATGGTAGTATGTTGTGTTGCCAGGATCCTTGGCACGGATATTGGTAAAACTAATTGAACATGGAAATGCTCAAGTTCTTGAGAGCACGCGCAATCACTACGATTTATCGTCGCCATTAATTGGGATCCGCTCTCACTTTCCTCAGTTATGCTATAACCTTTCCAATAGTGGAATCTCTCTCTACTGTTGGATTTCCCCCATTTACTAGAATCATTCCCAGCATTTGCATTTTGCTCCCAGCTTGCACCACCATTGTGCCAAATTCCATGGGTTGCTCTTCTCAATAGTTGTTGTCCAAGATCATCTTCGAAAGTGGGCTTACCATGGGTCCAACAAGGTAGTCCACATCATCCATCCTAGTTTGAGTATGTCATTCTTCCGAACTCCCTCAAACGATCGATTGTGATTTTCCTTAGGCAGGTATAAAGAGTTTCAATGATCTAGATATCAAAAGTAATTCTTTTGGCCACTTAAGGAAATAATCCTACGAGTCACCTCCTCTAAGGTGCCCCGTTATGGGATAATAGTAATTCTTCCGTCCCTCCTGATGCATGTTTTGCCTCTCAGCTCCAGAGATGTTTCTACATCTCACTCCATGAGTTGATCTTGAGTTGCTTGATCTTTGAGAAGATCAATTTCTGTAGACCTTCTTTTTGTCGTCATCGTGCTGGACAAAGATCTGGAAGGCAAAGATGTCAAGATCAATATGATGCAATGAATCAACAGCTACCAGAAGGGCAAATCGATCATGAGGATTGTGATAGTTTTTTGACCACCTTTTTCCTTACCTCACGTCTTGAATCTCGGGACGAGATTCTTGTTTAGTGGGGGTGAATTGTCACATCCCTAGCTAGTCACTGCTTGTCCTTGCATCAATCATCTTGTAGCATGTTTAAAGTCATGAAAGTTGAATTGGGGAAAGTGGAAAGCCTCATAAATCATTTCTAAAGATGATCAACATTAAAAATTGCTTCAAATAAACCCAAGAAAACGTTCCTGTTAAGCTATTAAAATATTGGCAAGAGGTAAAATTCAAACCAATATTTTTGAAGTTTCAGAAATGTTTATTTTGGACATTTGAGTTAATTCAATAATTAATTGCATTGGATTTATATTTGTTATATATTAAATATAACTCCAATAATTCGAAAAGTTTGTGAGTGGCTTTGTATACTTTTTAAAGAGGCCACATAATAATTTTCAGATGTTTATGAAATGATCTGGTTTTTGAATCAAATCAAAACAAACTACAAATAATAGAAAACAAAAACACAAAAGGAGAGAAAACTTACCTGGCCTCACCCGTGCAGCCCACCGGAGAGCTGGCCCAGCTGCGCTGGCCCAACCCACCTCCACCGCTTCCTCCTCTGTCATCTTCCTCCCCGCGCCAGTCGGACAGCACGTGTGGCCGACGCGCGCGAGCACGCGCCTGGCCACCCCCTGCCTGCTTACCGCTGCTGGAGACGGCCCCGAGCGCCACGCACCCACCCTAGAACCCCCTCGAGCCTCTATCGCTCTCCCTCTCGCTCCCTCGCTCTCCCGCTCTTGGCCGAAGCCACCATGGCCACACTGCCGAGAACGACCGCGGCTAGCCACTCCCTCACTCCATCTCCGCGTCCCCGAACTCTGTATCATCACCAGCTTCATCCTCGCCGAGCCAAGCATCGCCAGACAATCCCGAACACGCCCATCACCGTCGTCTTCCACCTCGGCCTCCGACCACCACCGCCGTCAATTCGCCGCACGCACGATGTCCCCGAGCCCGCTGAGCTTGTCTATGCGACCGCTTTGAGCTCACCGTCTTTTCCCGCTAGTTACCTTGATCGTTTGCGACCTCTAGCGTCCGTAACCACCGTGGCTGAGCTTCCCCTGCCATCGGCCATGTCGCCATCGTCGTTACAACCACTGCAGCTCGCGCCTGAGCGCGTCACCGTGCTCAGCATGTTTGCAGGAGCACGAAGCACCCCAGTGCTAGACCCGTCGTGCACCACAATGATGATTCCGAGCTTGACCGAACGACGGCCGGCGCAAACCTCGTCGCCGGCGTTGATTCCGGTGACCCCCGCGTCCAACTCCTTTGCCACTTGATGCGGACTAGTAAGGGCTTTTCCCTGATGGCCTCAGCGCATCAAATCACCGCCCGCAGCACTGTCCCGAGCATCGCCGCACCATCTGTGTGCTCACCGGCGTTCAACTCCGGCGTGCTGACGTGGCAACGTCATTAGCCACTAAAGACGCCCTAATTAACCCTGGGATTTATTCCCTGTTTAGTTTAATTAAATCAACATGCCCCACATGTCAGTTTGACCCTGCCACATTGACGTTTACCTGGCCCCACTGGTCAGCCTTTGTTACTGCCCTATTAAACTGACGTGCGGGCCCCACAAGTCAGGTTTGACCTAGACCGCTCCTGTTGACTTGCTAACATCACACCGACGTCATGCTGACGCAATAAGTAATTTCTTGATTTAGTTTAAATTAGAATAACCAGGAAATTCCAGAAAATGATTTCAGTTTCTAAAATTCACAGAAATTCAACCGTAGCTCAGATTGAAATAATTTATATATGAAAAATGACCAGAAAATTCCAATCTATCCATATGTATCATATTCATGCATGTTAGAACAACTTTTGGCTACTGTTTAGGGAAAATAAAATAAATGGCATTTGAATATCCACATATGGAGTTTGAATTTAAACCTTGGGTTCAAACCAACTTCATTTAATTGGTTGGTAGTTGCATTAGTTCAATCAACAGCATATTGTCATGTCATGAGCATGCATCATATTGTTGCATTGCACTGATTGTGTTCTTTCTCTATTTGCCGGTGTTGTCCCCTCTCGATAGACGTGTTCCGACGATGAGTTTGATGACACTGATGAAGAACTATACTATCTTCAGAAGTGCCAGGCAAGCAAAACCCCCTAGTTCATTCCGATACAATCCCACTCTCTCGCTCCTGCTCTCTTTTACTACATTAGGACAACAACGATTCAACTGTTACATGTTCCGGTAGTCGAACCCTTTTCCTCTGCATGACCTGTCATTGCCACAGTAAATAGATGAAACCCACTAGCATGAGTAGGAGTAGTTTGAGCCCTGATGTGCCTACTCATTCATGCTTGTTTGTCATGCCTGCTACTGCTTACAGTTGAGTCAGGTCTGATTCATCAGGGATGAATTGGAATGGTGATGAACATGTCCTACTGTGTGTGAGCTAAGTGTGTGAACACGATTTGGTAAAGGTAGTGGTGAGAGGCCTAGTAGGAGTACATGGTGGGTTGTCTCATTGAAGCCGTCCTTAGGAACTGAGTTTTGTGTTCGTGATCCATGAACAACTACTACCATGCATTGGGCCCGAAACCAATGGACCCTCTCGATTATTAACTGCCCTTGCCCTCTGTCAAGGAGTTGCAACTAGTTTCTGGTGTTTGTAGGATATGTGTTGGAGGCCGTGCGTAGCGCTGACCCTAGGGGTGGGCTATGATGGGTAGATACACCATGGCACGGTGTACCGGGTGCCCATTTGATGTCTCGGGAACCCTGCACACATCGTTTGGGACTGTGAGCGAAACCCCGACCGGATCTCCTCGCGGATGGAACCCGAATAGGCGATAAACCTGGACTAGAGACTTGTGTGGTTATCCAGGTCGTGGCCGATATACACGAAGTGTACATGGTGGTAAGTGGTGAGAGCGTGTGTGAAGAAGTACACCCCTACAGGGTTAACATCATCTATTCGAATAGGCATGTCCGCGGTAAAGGTCTTCTGGGTTGCCTATACAGTTCATAGACAAGTTAAAGTGGATACTCTAAAATGCGTAAGATAAGTGTGAGTGCTATGGATGGCTGTCGGTTTCAAAACCGACGGATCTCGGGTAGGGGGTCCCGAACTGTGCATCTAAGGCGGATGGTAACAGGAGGTAGGGGACACAATGTTTACCTAGGTTCGGGCCCTCACGATGGATGTAATACACTACTTCCTACTTGATTGATCTTGATGATATGAGTATTACAACAGTTGATCTACCACGAGATCAGAGAGGCTAAACCCTAGAAGCTAGCCTATGGTATGATTGTTGTTGTCATACGGACTAAATCCTCCGGTTTATATAGACACCAGAGGGGGCTAGGGTTACACAGAGTCGGTTAAAAGGGAGGAGATCTACATATCGGAATCGCCAAGCTTGCCTTCCAAGAAAAGGAGAGTCCCATCCGGACACGGGACGAAGTCTTCAATCTTGTATCTTCATAGTCCAAAAGTCCGGCCAAAGCAGATAGTCCGGCTGTCTGAGGACCCCCTAATCCAGGACTCCCTCAGTAGCCCCCGAACCAGGCTTCAATGACGATGAGTCCGGCGCGCAGATTGTCTTCGGCATTGCAAGGCGGGTTCTCCTCCAAATCCTGAGTGCCTGTCGTAACGAGTTGTGTCCGGCCTCCCATGAATGTCGCACTCCTGGGCTTCTGTGCCTTAATATTGGTTATCTTCCATGTGTCAAGCGAATGCGACAGGTCGGGGTGTTTTTACACTTACCACCCTAACCAAGTAGGTGAATCGGCTATTTAAACAGTCGGGGATCTTCAGATCTAGATCACACCACCTTCCCACAGCGAGTATCCATCGGAGCGTGCCTAGAAAAATCCATACCATCATGGCCGGCCACCGTAGCTCCTCCTCTCGCCCCCGTAGTCCTAAGCCATGTAGTTGGGAGAAGTGTTCTGTTCCGCATAGCCAACTAGTAGAGTTGCACACCCAGGGGTTTCTCCCTCCCGCGTACATGGTCCCCGTCCGAGCCGGACTAGCCACTTATAATGGCGGGGAGCAAGCGGAAAGCTTTCCCAACCCCTCCATGGGGGAGCTGGTATGCCTCGTCCCTTATCTATTGAGGGGACTCGGATTTCCAATCCATCCATTCCTCCACGGGCTCCTGGAGTTTTATGGCCTCCAGCTGCATAACTTTACTCCCGCCTCCATATTACACATCGCAGGCTATGTTGCCCTTTGCGAGCTGTTTCTGGGCTGCGAAGCTCATTTTGAGCTATGGCAGAGGCTATTCTGCCTCGTACCCCGTACACAGAAGGGGTCAATATTTCAAGTGGGCGGAGCCGAAATATGGCCCATCGCCGGGACCTGATACATGTCTGGTACTCCGAAGAAGACATTCGAAGACTGGCGTTAAGAGTGGTTTTATATGGAGGACGTTCCCCTCCCGGACCCTATTCGGATGGGCCTTCCTGAGTTCAACAACGCCCCTTTCAAGAAACGTCGTAGATGGCGCCCTCGGAGCCCCCAGGAGGAAGACACCAGAGAGGTCCTTTACCTGATGAGCCGGATAAAGACACTGGCCGAATCATGACTGACAATGATCGAGGTTATGTCAATATGTATAACGCGGGGGGGTGCAACCACTTCAATATCGGGGACAACCCATGTGGCACTTCAATGGAGAAGACGATGCCACCCACTGCGGCCGTAAAGGTCCGGACTCCGCCGCTGCTCTAGCGAAAATACTGTCCGATTTATATAAGGGAGAGGAAGAGGAGTTCATCCGTGTTAAGCCATGGGATGGATCCTCCATGTACAACCCCCCAAATTGGGTGAGCTGCTGCTCTTTACTCCAAACCTTCCCGCTTTCTTTGTCATAAATATTTACCTTAGTATTTCATAGCAGGAACTATGAAAAGCTGTGAGGGAGATTCACAGCCCGTCTCCACAGCCAGAGGACCCTGATCGGGCCCTCGATCCCGGACTCGAAAAATATCCGAACATATTCGTAGAGCTCATCGACATGATGTTTTATCAGTTGTGCAGCGACGGTGCCTTGGTGGCCATCACTGCCGATTATCCTGGACTGCTCCCTGCATTGCACGTAAGTAAAACCGGAGTCCCAACTTCTGAGAAGGATCCCTTTTCGCACTTCACCCACCGCACACGTGTGGTGTCTTGCAGGGCAGGGCCTCGGGATGCCATGCCGAACCCGTAGTGACTCACCAACAAGGGCACCGAAACCGGGTAGGCTTAAAAGGAAGGCGGTCAGGACTGAGATGCCGTCGCAGAGGTATGAAAAAGAACCCTGCTGCGTGGCTTTTGTCTCTAAAATATAATAACATCCATGGTTAAAACCAGGAAAAACGCTCACCGAACAATATTCGGAGAGCCTGTCGGCCATGCCTCCACCAGTCGGGCTCCAGAGCCGGACTTGGGGGCAGATGCTAATGTGGGGACAACGCTGGGTAGTCCTCCTACCGAGGATGCGGATAGGTTGTCCGCCACAAATTCCGAAGTGGAGAGTGCCATGAAGCACAGGCGTCGCCGGGCCGTGCTCCGCGACCCCGGTTTTTCTGAAGAGGCATTTGATGCCTTCAACTCAGGGGATGCGTACATCCAAGATGCTCAAAATGGTCTTTGTTAGAGCCACGACCAGTATGTAAAGGATATACGGGCAAGGAAATCTGATAATTATATATACCAGTAGCCCCTGAGACTTGAAATAGTTGGCACAACTGATTTAAGTATCATTATTTGCATAGGTTCTTACTGAGAAGAATACCCAGTTGTCTCAAGAGCTGGAGGAGTGCAAAGCCCAACTACGGGCCGCAGTTTCCAAAATGGAGGAGTCCAAGAAGTCCCCATCTGGTAACACTTGTTCCTATCGAAAAGAACGAGATATATCAGTTAATATTTGGCTTGCGTGCTAATCTAATCAATAGATACTGCAGATGATCTCGGAGTGAATCCGGAGGAGCAACATGCCCAATGACAACAAAAGGCTGGCAAGCGCGTGCATACACAAGTTAGGCGGGAGAAAAACGAGCTCCAAGATGCCAATACCCAGCTGGATGTTTGTAACGCCCCGAGACCGATGTGCCAGGTGTCTTCCAGTTATTCGCTGTTGAGTGCCTTGACATATTTGCTTCTTGCTTCATGATCATCATTGTTTATATGGCTTTGTGCCTCTTGTCATTTTTGCATTTCATCATAATCACCATGTGCATTGCATTCTTCATGATGTTGTGTTGCTCTATTCATGTCGTATGTATCAACCCCTTTGCTATCCCTCTCAAACCTAGCCTTGCACCATCACCTTCTTCTTACTCTTCTTCCTCTTCTTTTACTTCTTTATGCAAGCGAGTTCTTCCCTGCCCCTTTAATGTTCATTCTTTTATAATGCTAGTGCACCATACCTACTCCCTCTCTGCCAATTTTCAGCTCATTTGAAGATATTTTGGTTGGGTTCAAAAATACCTCAAGTTTGAATTATATTCAAACTTGTTTTATTTTTTCTGCCTCTAAAAATGCCCAAAACAATTTTTTCAAATACTACAAAACTCCAGGAGCTTGAGAATATTATTATATCTGAAAAGCTCTTCTCCTAGCTCCCTGGCCATTTTTCTTTTCTTTTGCTGTTTATTTAAATAAACAGAAACTTAAAGGAAATGGAAAAGGCCGCAACAGCAGCCAGCTGGGCCTCACCTCCAGGCCGGCCCAGTTTTTCCCTCGCCCGCAGCCCGCCAGCGCCGACTCTTTCCCTCTCTCTCTCGTCGGGCCCGCCTGGCAGCGACCCATTCCCCTCACGGTCACCTGCTCCGTTCCCTCTGTCTCCCTCGCTTTAGAGCCAGAGCGCTCGCACCGTCGCGCCGTGAGCTCACGGGCGTCGAGGCCAGCGCCTTCCCGCGCCGCTATAAAGCCGCATCCCCGCGCCCTAGGGTTTCCCTCTCCCCCGTCTCGCCGCCGCCACAAGTCCTCTTCCCTCTTCCTCTGTTTGTTCTTCTTCTTCAAGAGCAGAGCACATGAGAGAAAACCCTGCCGGCGTCCGGCGTCGCTCGCGCAGCCGGGGGACATCAAGATCGTCTCAGACATGTTCATCTTCATCCTCGACGTCGACTACGTCTGTTCAGGCGTCTTCCCCGCACTAGGTCACCTCCACTACGTCGCCAAGTTCCTCGACGTCTTCCTCCCTGCTTCCTCTGCTTCGCGGATCCGAGGATGTCGCCCCAATCAGCGCGTCCCCACGTCGTCTCCTCTTTTTTCCGGCAAGTCCAGGAGCCAGGAGGTCCAAGGCCGACGCGGTCGTCCTCCCCTATGTCTCCTACCTCCCCTGTTTCGTCTTCTTCGCGGAGCCGCACGCTGCCACGATCAGCGCCTCGCTTCACCCTCTGCATCGCGCCTCCGGTCCCCTGTCTTGTTCCAGCCTAGGGTGAGCAACCTCGTGTCCCAGCTCGTTCCCGTCAACGATTCTTCGCATCATGTCGAGGCCACGTTCGCCTTTCTCTCACGCCCACGCCTGCGCATCCACGCAACACGCGTGCACCCTGTGTGCTTCACCTCGCCGCGCCTCTGTACTCACCCGGTCTCGCCGCGCATCGCCCGGGCCGAGCCGAGCCTGCTCGTGCTCGAGCACCTCCATGGAGCCGTTTGCCCGCGCTCGCCATGCTGCTCAACAGTCTCTGCCGCACCCCCGAGCGCCCCGACCTGCAAGCCCGGCCTTGTCTATCTGTTATTTGCTCCGCTTGGTTCATGCCCAACGTATGCATCTTCAGCGAGTCCACACGCATCACCAACAGCCGCAAAAGCCCCTCCATGCACACGCGCACCCTCACCTATTTCCGCACCCCCGCTGGCGCTTGGCAACAGCAGCAGGCGCCGTCTGTTGTTACTGTCGCCGGTGAGTTCGACTCCAATGGTCGCCCTGTTTGGTTTCTGTTCATTTAGCCATGGCTTTCTTCTTTTCCACAAGCATAGCCTTAGCCTAGTTGGTCGTCGCGCAGCGCCTCATTCAGTAGACCTGGGTTTGAGTCCCAGGCCCACCTGTTTTATTTATTTTTTTGCCACACACACGCACGCAGGCACTTGGGCCCCTCTCACAGCCACACGGGCCGAATCCTCATCTGGGCCGCTGCATTGTGATGCTTCGGGCCTGTGCATATTTCTCCCACCCTGTGTATTTTAGCATTTTTCAGTGCATGCACATTTACCGAAATGCCGTCGTTTTAAAATGCTCATAACTAAATAACCGTAGCTCGGACTTAAATGTACTTTATATGTAAATGGGGTGGAAAAATGCCTAGTTTAACATGGTGGCTCTACTTTGCATGTTTAACAACTCTAAAATTATGTTTAGGGCAGAACAGTACCAAACCTAATATATGCATATGAGGAGTTTTTCGGACTTGTTGTTTTGTTGTTCCGGCCTCATTTAAACTTGTCTAGATTAGATAGTTTCTTCATGCTTCACCTCTTGCCATGCTAACAACATTTAATCTTGTTCGGTACATAAACAAGATCGAACTAAATAACTTGAACATGGTGTTTCGTCAATAACGAGACCGAACTAAATAATTTGTAGGATTGTTTGTGCATTTTGCCATGCCATGCCGCTTTAAACTGGACATACATCATACTTTGTTGTGCATCATGCCATGCTCATGTCATGGTTGTTTACTATGTTGTTTGCTCCTTTCCGGTTTTGCTTCTTCGGGTTGGTTCCAGTAACGTTGCGTTTGTGAGGATCCATTGACTACGTCCGTTTGTATTTTTCGTGGACTCGTTCTTCTTCCTTGCGGGATTTCAGGCAAGATGACCATACCCTCGAAATCACTTCTATCTTTGCTTGCTAGTTGCTCGGTCTTTTGCTATGCCTATGCTGCGATACCTACCACTTGCTTATCATGCCTCCCATATTGTTGAACCAAGCCTCTAACCCACCTTGTCCCAGCAAACCGTTGTTTGGCTATGTTACCGCTTTGCTCAGCCCTCTTATAGCATTGTTAGTTGCAGGTGAAGATTGAAGTTTGTTCCTTGTTGGAACATGGAGATGTTGTTCCTTGTTGGAACATGTTTACTTGTTGGGATATCACAATATGTCTTATCTAATTAATGCATCTATATACTTGGTAAAGGGTGGAAGGCTCGGCCTTATGCTTGGTGTTTTGTTCCACTCTTGCCACTCTAGTTTCCGTCATATCGGTGTTATGTTCCCGGATTTTGCGTTCCTTACGCGGTTGGGTTATCATGGGAACCCCTTGATAGTTCGCCTTGAATAAAACTCCTTCAGCAAGGCCCAACATTGGTTTTACCATTTGCCACCTAGCCTTTTCTTTCCCTTGAGTCGGCCGGCTCATGGGTCATCTTTATTAAACCCCCGGGCCAGTGCTCCTCTGAGTGTTGGTCCAACCTGTCAGCTGCCAGTGGCCACCAGGTGCAACTCTGGGCTGGCCTACCGGAACCTTGGACAATCCGGTGTGCCTTGAGAAAGAGATATGTGCAGCTCCTATCGGGATATGTCGGCACATTCGGGTGGCTTTGCTGGTTTAGTTTTACCATTATCGAAATGTCCTGTAACCGGGATTCCGAGTCTGATCGGGTCTTCCCGCTAGAAGGAATATCCTTCGTTGACCGTGAGAGCTTGTGATGGGCTAAGTTGGGACACCCCTGCAGGGATTTGAACTTTTGTAAGCCGTGCCCGCGGTTATGGGCAGATGGGAATTTGTTAACGTCCGGTTGTAGAAAACCTGAAGTTGACCTTAATTAAAATACATCAACCGCGTGTGTTACCGTGATGGTCTCTTCTCGGCGGTGTCCGGGAAGTGAACACGGTGTTGGAGTTATGCTTGACGTAGGTTGTTCTAGGATCACTTCTTGATCATAGATGTTCGGCTGTGCTTTTGCCTTCTCTTCTCGCTCTCTTTTGCGTATATGTTAGCCACCAAATGTGCTAGTCGCTTGCTGCCGCTCCACCTCATTCCTTTACCTTACCCATAAGCTTAAATAGTCTTGATCGCGAGGGTGTGAGATTGCTGAGTCCCCATGACTCATAGATACTTCCAAAACTAGCTTGCAGGTGCCGTTGAACCATGCAGATGACGCAACCAAGCTCAAGGAGGAGCTCGATGAAGATCTTGTCCTTTGTGTTGTTCGTTCTAGTTGATCAGTACTGGAGCCCAGTTGGGGTCGATCAGGGATCCATGTAGCATTTGGGGTAGTCTTCTTTTATTTTGGCTCCGTAGTCGGGCCTTGATTGTATTTGGATGATGTAATGCTTTATTCATGTAATTGTGTGAAGTGGCGATTGTAAGCGAACTATGTATCTCTTTCCCTTATGTATTACGTGGGTGTTTGCGAAGATTACCTCACTTGCAACATTGCTTTGAATGCGGTTATGCCTCTAAGTCGTGCTTCGACACGTGGGAGATATAGCCGCATCGAGGGCGTTACAATGTTAAACTGAAAGATGTTCTGGCCCAGCTGGTTGACTCCGTGAAGGAGAATAAAAGGCTTCGACGCGGAATTTTTAGTAAGTGCTTGAGTTAACTTCTATAGAGTTCGATGAAGAAACCAACTAACAGAGCTATATTTGTAGGTATGCTAACGGGCTGTCCCGGAGAGGAGATGCCCGGGTCTGCGTTATATCTTCTGCCAGAGCTCTCACAACTGCACGAACAAGTTCAGCAGGTGATGCAGCACCTTGCCCAGGCCGTGTGGCCCTCCGCCTCCCTAGCTACTAGGCATGGGGGGCTTGTAGAGATACTCAAGGGAGCGTGGCGGCGCTTCCGATTATGGAAGATATCTTCCTATCGACAAGGTGCAAGGGAAGCCTGGGCCATGGTGAAGACTCGATATACTAAGGCTGACCCGAACCATATGGCCGAGGTCGGGCCTATAGGGCCTAATGGGAAAGAGATCCCCGTCTGCTTGGTGTATCACCAGGTGAAATTAGCCGCAAAGTATTCCCAACAGGATTGTAGACAAGACAGCCTGTTGGATGGTATAGAAGAAGAATTTAGTCTATCTAAGTGACTATGTACTTCGAGTGACATATATTGTCCCTAGACGGATTGTAAATCATTTGTCATGGCGGACCTTTTTGCTTCGACCTCCGGACCCGACAGTCCAGAGTGTATCCGAATACCCGCTCAGTTATGTAAAAACCGGGGTACGCGTGGAAACCAGGCGTAGGGGTCATAAGTGCTTGAACAGACAAGTACCCAGCTAGTTATGTTATATTACATGGATAGTAATAAACATGTTCTAGGGAGAATAGTTTCGGTAAGGGTTCCTTTCCCTGGGTACGCCTTCATTAATGTGCATGTTCGAACTGCGATAGGAGACGCAGGATATAAACATCTGGGGGTATGTATTCTAATAAGTAAAAAAAGTCATCCTTTGTTCGCTGACCGAATATTCCCTTAAGAACGCTAGCTTTCGGCTTCACCCAGTCTGAGGTACACTTCCGGCTGACCCGGCAGTAACAATCGCAGAGGTGCTCCCCTTATGCCCTAGCCGAATTAACGGGAATGTAGGGCATAAACACAAGAGCCTCGCAACCCAGCTTGGCCAAAACTTAAGTCATATAGATGCATATAATGGCACAAAAAAGGTCCATGTGTAAAAATAACACAAGTGCAGCAGGCATAGAGCCCGGATCATAATTATATTCAGCTTCTGTATAAGAAGCCCCCAGGTATAATGAGCGTGCTTAGCGCGCACAATTTGTGCAATCAAGACAAGGTTTAACCTTTGAAGGCCGCGATGAAAAGGAAGAAAGACAGAAAAATATAGATAACGAATATATCTATATATATATATATATATATAATTGATGGAGGTAAGGAGACCAAGACAGAGTCCGGCGCTAGGCGTAGAACCTTCGGAGTCTGGCCGCGTTCCATGGGTTTGGCTCGAGTCGATTGTCCGATGCATCCCATAGACGGTACGCTCCACCGGTCAGAACTTTGTCAAAAATGAAGGGACCTTCCCATTTGGGTTTGAGCTTGTCCTTTTTCTTCTCTAGTAGGCATAGAATGAGTTCACCAACATTATAAGTTTTGGCCCGTACTTCTTTGCTTTGATATCGTCGAGCCTGTTGTTGATAGAATGCTGATCGGGCTTTTGCCACGTCACGCTCCTCCTCCAGGGCGTCGAAACTGTCCTGCCGATCTAGCTCGGCTTCTTTCTCTTCGTACATGCGCATGCGAGGTGAGTCATGAATGACGTCGCAGGGCAGTACCGTCTCTGTGCCGTACACCATAAAGAAAGGTGTGTATCCGGTAGTGCGATTTGGCGTGGTCCGCAGCCCCCATAGTACGGAGTCGAGCTCCTCGACCCAGTGCGTATCTGATTCTTTCAAGGACCACACTAGTCTGGGTTTAATGCCGCTCATTATAAGAGCATTTGCTTGTTCGACTTGACCGTTAGTCTGAGGGTGGTAGACGGATGCATAATCGAGCTTAATGCCCATTTTGCTGCACCAAGTTTTTACCTCATCGGCTTTAAAGTTTGAGCCATTATCGGTGATGATACTATGGGGGAAACCATAGCGGTGTACAACTCCGGATATGAAATCTATCACTGGTCTGGATTCGGATGTTTTAACTGGTTTGGCCTCTATCCATTTGGTGAATTTATCCACCATGACCAATAGGTACTTTTTCTTATGTCTTCCTCCTTTAAGGGGTCCGACCATATCAACCCCCCAGACCGCAAAGGGCCAAGTAATGGGGATTGTTTGGAGAGCGGTAGGTGGCATATGGCTTTGGTTTGCAAAGAGCTGGCAGCCTACACAATGTTGAATGAGGTCCTGTGCGTCTGCTCGAGCTGTCGGCCAGTAGAAACCTGTACGGAAGTCCTTACTTACAAGGGCCCGAGTTGTGGCATGATGCCCACCGAGTCCAGCATGAATTTATGCCAAAAGTTGCCGTCGTTCCTCCTCGGAGATGCACCTTTGCAGTACTCCGGTAGCGCTTTTCTTATAAAGCTCTCCCTTGTGGACCTTGTAGGCTTTCGACCACCGCAAAATGGAATGTGCCTCGTTTTGGTCCTCAGGGAGTTCTTGCCTATATGGTAAGCCAAGAAGGGTTCTGCCCACGGGGCGATGATAGCCATAATCACGTGGGCCGACGGTGTTATCTCGGTGGCGGAGCCTCCGATTATGTCAGAGTGTTCGGGGTCTGGTGTTGTGGCCGAATCCGGGCTATTTCTGCTGGTCTCCCCTTCCCACACCACGGATGGCTTAAACAACCTTTCCAATAAGATATTAGGTGGGACAGGGTCTCTCTTAGCGCCGATTCGGGCGAGGATATCCGCCGCTTGATTGATTTCTCGAACCACATGGTGGAATTCGAGCCCCTCGAATCGAGCTGACAATTCGAGGACGGCATTGCGATAAGCCGCCATTTTCGGGTCCTTGGCGTCAAAATCTCCATTTATTTAAGATATTGCGAGGTTTGAATCCCCACACACTTCTAGGGCCTCGTATTCGGCTGCGTTGTTGGAGTCTGTGTATAATATTGGGAGTATGTATTGGACTGTATCTCCGGCTGGGGATGTCAGGACGACGCCTGCTCCCAGACCCGCTGGCATTTTTGAGTCGTCGAAGTGCATGATCCAATTGGAGTACGCGCCATATTCTTTAGGGAGTTCGGCTTCTATCCATTCGGCGACGAAATCGGCCAGTACTTGTGACTTAATGGCTCGCCATGATTTGTATGATATGTCGAATGGGAGGAGCTCAAAAGCATATTTAGCAATCCGGCCCGTGGCATCGCAGTTGTTTATAATGTCGTTGAGTGGAACCTTGGAGGCCACCGTAATTGAACACTCTTGAAAGTAGTGTCGTAGTTTTCGGGATGCCATGAAGACCGCGTATGCTATCTTTTGATAATGTGGGTACCAGGATTTGCATGGAGTGAGGACAGTAGATACATAGTATACCGGCTTTTGAAGCGGGAACTTATGTCTGTCTGTTTCTTGTTCGATGACGAGCACTGCGCTTACAACCTGGTGTGTTGCCGCTATATATAATAGCATTGGTTCGCCGATATTTGGCGCGGCCAAGATTGGGTTGCTGGCCAAGGCAACTTTTATTTCTTCCAATCCGGCCGTAGGCGCGTCCGTCCACTCGAAGTGTTCAGTGTGCCGAAGAAGGCGATAAATAGGTAATGCCTTTTCTCCCAGCCGGGAGATAAAGCGGCTTAAGGCAGCCACGCATCCAGTTAATTTCTTGATTTGCTTGAGGTTTGTTGGGATAGCCAACTGTGATAGAGCTTGGATTTTAGCCGGATTTGCTTCAATTCCTCTGTTGGAAACGATGAAGCCCAAGAGCTTTCCGACGGGTACGCCGAAAATGCATTTTTTCGGATTGAGCTTAATGTCATATGTTCGGACATTGTCGAACGTGAGCCTCAAGTCGTCTATCAAAGATTCGACATGTCCGGTTTTAATTACCACATCGTCTACATATGCCTCCACTGTTTTGCCGATTTGTGCTTCCAGGCATGTCTGAATCACGCGTTGATAGGTCGCACCGGCGTTTTTGAGCCCGAAAGGCATAGTGTTGAAACAGAAGGGGACGTATGGAGTAATGAATGCCGTTGCGGCTTGATCGGGCTCCGCCATCTTGATGTGATAGTGTCCAGAGTATGCGTCGTGGAAACACAACGAGTCGTGTCCCGCGGTAGCATCGATTATTTGATCGATGTGGGGGAGGGGGAAGGAATCCTTGCGGCAAGCCTTGTTAAGGTCTTTAAAATCGACACATAGGCGCCAGGATTTGTCCTTCTTTGGTACCATCACCAGGTTTGCTAGCCAGTGCGGATGTTTTATTTCTCTAATGAATCCGGCCTCCAATAACTTGGCTAGTTCTTCTCCCATGGCTTGTCTCTTGGGTTCGGAGAAACGCCGAAGAGTTTGCTTGACCGGCTTGTATCCCTTTAGAATGTTTAGACTATGCTCGGCCAACCTGTGTGGGATGCCTGGCATATCTGAAGGATGCCAGGCGAAGATGTCCCAATTCCCGCATAAGAACTCCCGAAGTGCGGCGTCTGTTGTGGGCTTCAGTTGTGCCCCGATGGATGTTGTTTTTGTAGGGTCCGTTGGGTGGACCTTGAATTTGACTATTTCGTCCGCTGGTTTTAAAGAGGTGGACTTGGGTCGTTTCTCGAGTATCACGTCGTCCCTGTCCACTTTAGAGCACAGTGAAGTTAGTTCTTCAGTCACGAGGGCTTTGGACAACGCTTCGAGGGCTAGTGCGGCGGTTTTGTTTTCGGAGCGGAGTGCTATGTCCGGATCACTAGCTAGAGTGATGATTCCATTGCGCCCGGGCATCTTGAGCTTCATGTACCCGTAATGGGGTATAGCTTGGAAGATCATGAATGCCTTGCTACCTCTTGAGCACTTGCGTTGGTTTTCCCTTGAAGAGGAAAGGGTGATGCAGCAGAGTTGCGTAATTATTTCCCTCAGTTTTTGAGAACCAAGGTATCAATCCAGTAGGAGGCTACGTGCGAGTCCCTCGCACCTGCACAAAACAATTAAATCCTCGCAACCAACACGATAAGGGGTTGTCAATCTCTACATGGTCACTTACGAGAGTGAGATCTTATATATATGATACGATACTATTTGTGGTATTTTTATGATAAAGATGCAAAGTAAAATAAAAGGCAATGAAAATAACTAAGTATTGGAAGATTAATATGATGAAGATAGACCCCGGGGCCATACGTTTCACTAGTGGCTTCTCTCGAGAGCATAGATATTTTATGGTGGGTGAACGAATTACTGTTGAGCAATTGACATAATTGAGCATAGTTATGAGAATATCTAGGTATGATCATGTATATAGGCATCACGTCCAAAACAAGTAGACCGACTCCAGCCTGCATCTACTACTATTACTCCACACATCGACCGCTATCCAGGATGCACCTATAGTATTAAGTTCATAATAACAAAGTAACACCTCAAGCAAGATGACATGATGTAGAGGGATAAATTCATGCAATATGATAAAAAAACCATCTTGTTATCCTCAATGGCAACAATACAATACGTGCCTTGCTGCCACTACTGTCACTCGGAGAGGACACCGCAACATTGAACCCAAAGCTAAGCACTTCTCCCATTGCAAGAAAGATCAATCTAGTAGGCCAAACCAAACTGATAATTCGAAGAGACTTGCAAAGATAACCAATCATACATGAAAGAATTCAGAGAAGATTCAAATATTGTTCATAGATAAACTTGATCATAAACCCACAATTGATCGGTCTCAACAAACACACAGCAAAAGAAGATTACATCGAATAGATCTCCACAAGAGAGGGGGAGAACTTTGTATTAAGATCCAAAATGGGAGAAGAAGCCATCTAGCTAATAACTATGGACCCGTAGGTCTGAGGTAAACTACTCACACTTCATCGGAGAGGCTATAGTGTTAATGTAGATGCACCTCCGGCGGAGCTCCGGAACAGGCCCCAAGATGGGATCTCGTGGATACGGAAAGTTACGGTGGTGGAATTAGGGTTTTTGCTCCGTATCTGATTGTTTGGGGGCTACGTAGGTATATATATTAGGAAGAAGTACGTCAGTGGAGCAACAGGGGGCCCACGAGGGTGGAGGGCGCTCCTGGGGGGGGGGGGTAGGCGCCCCATACTTCGGTGCTTCCCTGTTGGTTGCCTGACGCAGGGTCCAAGTCTCCTGGATCATGTTCGGTGAGAAAATCACGTTCCTGAAGGTTTCATTCCGTTTGGACTCCGTTTGATATTCCTTTTCTTCGAAACCCTAAAATAGGCAAAAAAACAGCAATTCTGGTCTGGGCCTCCGGTTAATAGGTTAGTCCCAAAAATAATATAAAAGTACACAATATAGCATGGAGCAATCAAAAATTATAGATACGTTGGAGACGTATCAAGCATCCCCAAGCTTAATTCCTGCTCATCCTTGAGTACGTAAAAGATAAAAATAGAATTTTTGATGTGGAATGCTACTAGGCATAATTTCAATGTAATCCTTCGTAATTGTGGCATCAATATTCAGATCCAAAAGATTCAAGATAAAATTTTAATATTGACATAGAAATAATAATACTTCAAGCATATTAACTAAGAAATTATGTCCTCTCAAAATAACATGGCCAAAGAAAGTTCATCCCTTCAAAATCATATAGTTTAGTCACGCTCCATTTTCTTCACACAAGAATGCTCTCATCATGCACAACCCCGATGACAAGCCAAGCAATTGTTTCATACTTTAGTAATCTCAAACTTCATAAACCTTCCCGCAATACATGAGCGTGAGCCATGGATATAGCACTATGGGTGGAATAGAGTATAATGATGGGGGTTATGTGGTGAAGACAAAAAGGAGAAAGTCTCACATCAACGAGGCTAATCAATGAGCTATGGAGATGCTCATCGATTTATGTTAATGCAAGGAGTAGGGATTGCCATGCAACGGATGCACTAGAGCTATAAATTTATGAAAGTTCAACAAAAGAAACTAGTGGGTGTGCATCCAACTTGCTTGCTCAAGAAGACCTAGGGCACTTGAGGAGACCCATTGTTGGAATATACAAGCCAAGTTCTATAATGAAAATTCCCACTAGTATATGAAAGTGACAAAACAAGAGACTCTCTATCATGAAGATCATGGTGCTACTTTGAAGCACAAGTGTGGAAGAAGGATAGTAGCATTGTCCCTTTTAATTTCTTTTTTTGGGCCTTCATTTTTTGCCTTTTTTTATTGGGACAATGCTCTATTAAGTGATGATCATCACACTTCTATTTATTTACAACTCAATGATGACAACTCGATACTAGAACAAGGTATGACTCTATATGAATGCCTCCGACGGTGTACCGGGATATGCAATGAATCAAGTGTGACATGTATCAAAAATTATGAACGGTGGCTTTGCCACAAATACGATGTCAACTACATGATCATGCAAAGCAATATGACAATGATGAATGTGTCATGATAAACGAAATGGTGGAAAGTTGCATGGCAATATATCTCGGAATGGCTATGGAAATGCCATAATAGGTAGGTATGGTGGCTGTTTTGAGGAAGATATAAGGAGGTTTATGTCTGAAAGAGCGTATCATATCACGGAGTTTGGATGCACCGGCGAAGTTTGCACCAACTCTCAATTTGAGAAAGGGCAATGCACGGTACCGAATTGGCTAGCAATGATGGAAGGGTGAGAGTGCGTATAATCCATGGACTCAACATTAGTCATAAAGAAATCACATATTTATTGCAAAAATCTACAAGTCATCAAAAACCAAGCACTACGCACATGCTCCTAGGGGGGATAGATTGGTAGGAAATGACCATTGCTCGTGCCCGACCGCCACTCATAAGGAGGATAATCAAAGAACACCTTATGTTTCAAATTTGTTACATAATGTTTACCATATGTGCATGCTACGGGACTTGCAAACTTCAACACAAGTATTTCTCAATTTCACAACTACTCAACTAGCACAACTTTAATATCACTACCTCTATAGCTCAAAACAATCATCAAGCATCAAACTTCTCTTAGTATTCAACACACTCATAAGAGAATTTTATTATTAATCTTGTATACCTAGCATATTAGGATTAGTTAAGCAAATTGCCATGCTATTTAAGACTCTCAAAATAATCTAAGTGAAACTTGAGAGATCAATAGTTTCTCTAAAACAAATCCACCACCATGCTCCAAAAGATATAAGTGAAGTACTAGAGCAAAACTATATAACTCAAAAGATATAAGTGAAGCACATAGAGTATTCTAATAATTTCTGAATCATGTGTGTTTCTCTCAAAAGGTGTGTACAACAAATATTATTGTGGTAAACTAACAAATAAAGACTCAAATAATACAAGACGCTCCAAGCAAAACACATGTCATGTGGTGAATAAAAATATAGCTCCAAGTAAAGTTACCGATAGAAGTAGACGAAAGAGGGGATGCCATCTGGGGCATACCCAAGCTTTTGCTTTTAGGTGTCTGAGGGAGTCCTAGATTAGGGGTGTCCGGATGGCCGGACTATACCTTCAGCCGGACTCCTGGACTATGAAGATACAAGATTGAAGACTCCGTCCCGTGTCCGGAAGGGACTTTCCTTGGCGTGGAAGGCAAGCTTGGCGAGACGGATATGTAGATCTCCTACCATTGTAACCGACTTTGTGTAACCCTAACCCTCTCTGGTGTCTATATAAACCGGAGGGTTTTAGTTCGTAGGACAACATACACAACAACAATCATACCATAGGCTAGCTTCTAGGGTTTAGCCTCTCCGATCTCGTGGTAGATCTACTCCTGTACTACCCAATCATCAATATTAATCAAGGAGGACGTAGGGTTTTACCTCCATCGAGAGGGCCCGAACCTGGGTAGAAACTTCGTGTCCCTTGCCTCCTGTTACCATCCGGCCTAGACGCACAGTTCGGGACCCCCTACCCAAGATCCGCCAGTTTTGACACGGACATTGGTGGTTTCATTGAGAGTCCCTCTGTGCCGTCGCCATCAGGAAGGATGCTTCACCCCATCTTTAAAGATGGCACCGTTACTAAGGGAGCTTTGGCTGTCGGCCAAACCCTCCGGCTAGGTGGTTTTCTTATGACCGCCTGTTCGGCTTGTGCGCCGACGATAACCTCTTGAGCGATCGAAAACAATCTTCATGTCAGCTCAGAAGTCGCCGAGCAGTTAGATCCAATGGAGCTCTCCTCCATAAACGAGCTCTTGGATCACTTTGCCGCCCTGGGAGTCGCTACGGATTATGACCAGATTGGGCCTAAACTCGATCTGAGAGAGATTAACTCTCCCCAAGTCACCCATCACGTTGTCGTGGTAGAGGGACAGTGCGGCGACCCTTCATCTATCTTAAGGACTCACTACGTTCGGATTCCCGATCCCTCCAAGCCGGATACCCGCGGAGGGGAGGATATCACTCAAGACCTGAACTTAGAGTCAGGCGACGGGCTGGATTCATTGGACAACATCCAGGAATCCAAATTTTCGAGTTCGGAAATTCCTCGGCCTCTAAGCCTCAGACGGCCGAATCCGTACCGGTGATAGACTTTATATCCGGGGTTGTACACCGTTATGGCGTCCCCCACAGCATCATCACAGATAACGGCACGAACTTTACGGCCGATGAGGTAAAACTCTGGTGCAAAAACATGGGCATCAAGCTCGATTACGCTTCTGTCTATCACCCACAAACTAACGGCCAGGTCGAACGTGCAAATGGTCTTATCATGAGCGGCATCAAACCCAGATTAGTGCGGTCCCTCAAGGAATCTAACACGCACTGGGTAGAGGAGCTCGACTCCATACTCTGGGGGCTGCGGACCACGCCGAATCGCACCACCGGATACACACCATTCTTTATGGTGTACGGCGCAAAGGCAGTTTTGCCTTGCGACATAATTCATGACTCACCTCGAGTCTGCATGTACGAAGAAAGAGAAGCCGAGCTCGATCAGCAAGACAGCTTGGACGCATTAGAGGAGGAGCGTGACGTGGCAAAAGCACGTTCCGCATTCTATCAACAGCAGGCTCGAAGATACCAAAGCACAGAAGTACGGGCCAAAAATTACAACATTGGCGAATTAGTTCGACAACTACCAGACAAGAAAAAGGACAAACTCAAGCCCAAGTGGGAAGGTCCCTTCATAATTGACCAAGTCCTGACTGGTGGAGCGTACCGCCTGCGAGATGCATCGGATAACCAACTCGAGCCGAACCCATGGAACGAAGCCCGTCTCCATAGATTCTATGCCTAGCGCCGGACTCTGTGTTCGTCTCCTTCCTCTGTCTATTTTTTATATACTTTCTATCCTACATTCCTCTTCTTCTCTCTCTCTCTTATAGCCTTTAAAGGCTCATAAAGTGACGCGCTATCCGCGCTCATTAAACCTGGGGGCTTCTTTAAACAGAAGCTTATTTATACGGGCTTCATGCCCAACACATGTGTCACACTTCCGCATGTACCTTTTATTCACCATTATATGCATCGATATGACTTAAGTTTTGGCCGAGCTGGGTTGCCTGGCTCCTGTGCTTACCCCTACGTTCCCGATTGTTCGGCTAGGCGGTAAAGGGAGGACCTCTGCGATTGTTACTGCCGGGTCAGCCGGACGTGTACCTCAGACTGGGTGAAGCCGAAAGCTAGCGTTCTTAAGGGAATATTCGGTCGTTGAACTAAAGATGATCTTTTTTTATTTTTCTACATGCCCCCAAATGTTTTTCCTGCGTTTCTTTTCGCAGCATGGACATGCACTTTAGGGCATGCCTCCCAGGGAAAGGAACCCTGAGGGAGTCCTGGATTAGGGGGTGTTCGGATAGCCGGACTATACCTTTAGCCGGACTCCTGGACTATGAAGATACAAGATTGAAGACTTCGTCCTGTGTCCGGGAGGGACTTTCCTTGGCGTGGAAGGCAAGCTTGGTGATACGGATATGCAGATCTCCTACCATTGTAACCGACTCTATGTAACCCTAACCCTATCCGGTGTCTATATAAACCGGAGGGTTTTAGTCCGTAGGACAACATACACAACAAAGATCATACCATAGGCTAGCTTCTAGGGTTTAGCCTCTTCGATCTCGTGGTAGATATACTCTTGAACTACCCATATCATCAATATTAATCAAGCAGGACGTAGGGTTTTACCTCCATCGAGAGGGCCCGAACCTGGCTAAAACTTCGTGTCCCTTGCCTCCTGTTACCATCAGGCCTAGACGAACAGTATGGGACCCCCTACCCGAGATCCGCCGGTTTTGACACCGACATTGGTGCTTTCATTGAGAGATCCTCTGTGTGGTCGCCGTCAGGCTCGATGGCTCCTACAATCATCAATAGCGATGCGATCCAGGGTGAGACCTTCCTCCCTGGACAGATCTTCGTCTTCGGCGGCTTCGCACTGCGGGCCAATTCACCTGGCCGTCTAGAGCAGATCGAAAGCTATGCCACTGGCCGTCAGGTCAGATTTGGAAGTTTAAACTACACGGCTGACATCCGCGGGGACTTGATCTTCGACGGATTCGATCCACTGCTGAGCGCGCCGCACTTTCCCGACGAGCATGATCTAGCTCTGCCGCCGAATAGTGCCCTGGAGGCCGCACCCGCATCAGCTTCGACCCTTAATTCGGAGCCAACTGCGCCGATCGAGGATGGGCGGTTGGACGCCACCTCGAGGGCTGCGATCCCAATGGCGATTGAGCCAAACACCAGCACCGTACTCTGCGTGACTCGTGACTCGAAGGAGCCGGACTCCTCTCCGGACTCTGAACCCTCCGCGCCCCTGCCGATCGAATCTGATTGGGCGCCGATCATGGAGTTTACTGCCGCGGACATCTTTCAGCACTCGCCTTTTGGCGATATCTTGATGACACTAAAGTCTCTCTCTTTATCAGGAGAGCCCTGGCTAGACTATGGTCAGCAAGGTTGGGGCACGGACAATGAAGAAATTCAAAGCCCACCCACCACCCACTTTGTAGCCACTGTCGACGATTAACCGACATGCTCGACTACGACTCCGAAGACATCGACGGTATGGACGCCGACGAAGGAGACGATGAAGAACCAGCGCCTATTGGGCCCTGGAACGCCACCTCGTCATACGACGTATACGTGGTGGGCGCACCAAAAGATGACGACGAGGAGCGGAAGGACGCACCGAAGGCTTGTTCCCTCGAAAAGCAGTCAAAGCGGCGACGCCGCCCCAAATCCCGCCTCGACAGAAGTAGCGATCACACAGACCCAGCGCTGGAGCAGGGCAAACCGTTGCCGGACAACGGCAATCCGGATAATCAAACCGAGCAACCAAATCCTACCAAGGATAGTGGTCCGGACGACATAACGTCGGACAGACACCCGGAGCAGCAGACTGCCCGTGAAAGGCTTGTTGCGACCGCGAGGAGTCTGAAAAAGAAGAAGCAAAGGCTCAAGGCCACGCAAGACACACTCCAAATCAGATGGAGTAAAATACTCAACACTGTAGCAAGGTACGGCAACAATCGCCCCTCCAAGAGCTAACCGAAGCGGAATCTGCTACCCGAATTCGATGAGGAGGCCTCAGAACCCCCACAACCAAATATCAAAGCAGCCACCTAGTCGGATAGATGACCCCTCTATCAACACAGAGCGGCATACAACGCCGCTCACAATACAATACGCGACCCATGCGAGGGCTCACACCCAAAGGATGGCGCAACAAGATCCATCTATGGACCACGCAAGCGCGCCCCAGCATATAATGCAACACAACAAACATCCGAACAATGCGGTGCAGGCAGCTACAGGGGTGCCGCACACCCCCTATGTTTCACCGATGAGGTGCTAGATCATGAATTTCCAGAGGGATTCAAGCCCGTAAACATAGAGGCATATGACGGAACAACAGACCCTGGGGTCTGGATTGAGGACTACATCCTTCACATCCATATGGCTCGAAGAGATGATCTCCACGCCATCAAGTACTTGCCCCTCAAGCTGAAAGGGCCAGCTCATCACTGGCTCAAAGGCCTCCCCGAAAGCTCCATTGGAAGTTGGGAAGAGCTCGAAGACGCCTTTCGGGCAAATTTTCAAGGGACCTATGTCCGACCTCCGGATGCGGATGATTGGAGTCATATAACTCAACAGCCTGGAGAGTCAGCCCGAAAGCTTTGGAACAGGTTTCTTACTAAAAAGAACCAGATTGTCGACTGTCCGGACGCTGAAGCCTTGGCAGCTTTCAAGCATAGCGTCCGTGATGAATGGCTCGCCAGACACCTCGGCCAAAATAAGCCGAGAACGATGGCCGCATTAACAAACCTCATGACCCGCTTTTGCGCGGGTGAGGACAGCTGGCTAGCCAGATGCAGCACCAGTGACCCCAGTACATCCGAAGTTAGAGATGGAAACGGGAAATCACGGCGCAATAGCAATAACAAATGCCAGAATAAAGAAGACAGCAAGAAGGGCACGACAGCAAATGCCGGATTCAAAAGCTCTCGGCCAGGCCAAAAGCCGCCCCCTAAAAGCACCAGGGATGAACTGTCCAGCCTCAACAAAATTCTAGACCAAGTATGTCAGATACATAGTACCCCTGATAAACCTGCTAATCATACCCACAAAGAATGTTGGGTCTTCAAGCAGTCCGGCAAGCTCAACGCCGTACACAAGGGGGAGGATACACCAAGTGAAGACGAGGACGAGCCCCCCAAGCAAGACACGGGGGAACAAAAGAAATTTCCACCAGAAGTCAAAACAGTAAACGTGTTACACGTGATCAAGGGAAAAAACAACGCGGCACCCCCAGGAAAATATACCCAAGTGCCTGTCACCGTGAAGTCCTGCCACTGGTCGTCTCAACCGATCACTTTCGACCATCGCGATTACTCAGCAAGTATCCGATATGCAGGATGTGCTGCCCTGGTATTAAACCCAGTAATTGGCGGGTATCACTTCACATGAGTCTTGATGGACGGCGGCAACAGCCTAAACCTAATATATCAGGATACAATCCACGGGATGGGGTTAGACCCAACACAAATTCGCCATAGCAATACTACCTTTAAAGGAGTAACGCTAGGCCCAGGGGCTCGTTGTATGGGCTCCCTCCTACTACAAGTTATATTCGGCTGCCCCGATAACTTTCGTCGTGAGCATTTAACTTTCCACATCGCTCTGTTTCAAAGTGGCTATCAAGCACTGCTCGGACGCGAAGCTTTTGCTCGCTTTAATGCAATACCACACTACGCCTCCCTCACACTCAAGATGCCCGGTCCACGTGGCATCATTACAGTGCACGGAAATATCAAGCGATCTTTGCACGCCAAAGAGAGTGAGGCTGCCTCGGCAGCCGCACACTAAAGGCGCCCAGACCAGAAATCGTCCAATAAGTCTTAAAGACCTTAGACACAGCTATTCGAGTCCGGCGCCGCTACTTATACTGAATAAACGGTTACACCCCTATTCGTCAATACAAGGGGATCAACACGCACAGACAAGTGGCAATTTCTTCTCATCTTAAATTATACATGGTTTCTTTAACAAACTATCTTTTTGCACGACAACTTTTTCACCTAAATTCCTCTCTTTTATAGACGATCATCGTGCTACACCCGTCCAGGATACGGCACAATGGAGACACAGGCGCAGACGTGCAGCAGGGACCCGCTCGAAGGATTCTTTTTAGATTAAGACCCTACGTAAACCTCTTTTTACTATCTCTTGTTGATACATATCCACCGTTGAGAAGGATGCTGACGTCTTAGCATGTGGCCACGCCAGAACAATGCACGTACCTGGACACAAGGGGCTTCTTACAAAGGCCATTATTTAGGCCCGGTTTATACCATAAAGACCGAACACCTTAGGGAGTGTTCGGCGGCGCGAGTTTGGCCCTATATGCATCAGCTCTGAATCATTGTCTTTGGTCAAATGTTGGGTTTGCCTGGCTCCTGTGTTTTGGTGCCTTATGTTCCGCTTTACCGGCTAAGGTAGCACTAGGAGAACTACCGCGATTGTGCCCTGGTTCATCCGGACGAGCACCTCAGTAGAGAAAGTCGAAAACTGACTATCATGATATAGCGTGAGACTGGTCAACCACTCGATGACCTGTGGGAATGTTAGAATTCCTCCGCCTTGTCAGGCATGTATGCACCCGGAGATCGGGAGAGTGCAGAGCGACCAGGGGCTATCTAGTAGCCCCACTGTCAAACTCCTATGGCTAAGTGAAAGTGCTAAGGCATTATAGTCCGGTTGCCTCGCTCGCTCCGCAATCACCTCCTTAATAGGACCAAGACGTTGGGTTAAGTGTGAATGCATGTTTTTGCGAGCACCTCCACATTATATGCGGGAGGGTTGAAGCCGACGGCTGCAATCTTTCAGGTTATACACGTGTATACATAAACGGCCGCCCAGGGGGCATCATATTACTTTCAGGCAAAAGTATAAAAATAGCCCTATAAAAATTTATAAAAGCATTTCGCTTAAAATAAGATTACATATCACTCAAGCATAATATTTTTTGAGCATTGGGTCTCTATCAAACGAGAACCCTCAAGAACTTCTTCAAAGTAGTGCTCAGCAGCCCTTTGATCTATGGCCGAATTCCGCGCTGCAACAGTGGTAGCATCCATCTCCGCCCAGTATGCTTTAACACGGGCAAAGGCCATCCGCGCGCCTTCTATGCACGCCGACCTCTTCATCGCATTAATGCGCGGCACCACGTCAAGGAACTGCTGCACCAAGCTGAAATAGCTATTCGGTTTTGACCTTTCCGGCCATAGCTGGTCCACAACAGACCTCATGGAAAGTCCAGACAACCTATTCAGCTCGGCCCATTTGGCTAATTGGTCAGTCAATGAAAGCGGACGCTCGGGAGAATGGAATTGTCTCCAAAATAGCTGGTCTACTTCACGGTCCGTCTGACCCTGGAAATACTTGGCCGCATCGGCAGCGCTCGCCGCCAAATCCATATGTACATCCTCCGAACTCCACAGCCGATCCAGAGGGGCATACCGTGGATCTCCGAACTTCCTCCGCAACATAAAGGATTTCGCAGCTACAATATCCCCGGCTTCCCGCAGCTCCTCCTTCTTTGCCCTCATAGCAGAGCGAAGGTCCTTTTTCGTCGCATCAGCCTTCTCAAGATCCGATGCCTTGGCTTGGTTTTCCTTTTCAAGAACCCGGCAACGGTTGGTGGCGGATTTTAATTCTATGGCCATCTTGGCCATCTTGTCTCGGCTCTCGCCATGCGCGGCCTTCTCGGCTTGCAACTCTTCGGCCGCCTTCAAAGCAGCCGCATTACCCAACCTCGCTTGTTCCTTGGCTCGGGCAAGTTCTGCCCGCAAGGCTTCAACTGTGGCAGCTCCGTCTGCAGTCACAACATATTAAAGATACTGGCATCATGCTGCTCTTCCTATGTGGCCTTTACCAGATAATGACACTTACCCTGTGCCTCGTCAAGCCTTTTGTTAATAAGCTTGATGTCGGCGTCTGCCACATCCAACTGCCGTTCTAAATGGGAAAATTCACTAGTCCGGCTAGCCACCGGAGCTTCCATCACCTGCACATAGAGGCAATACGGTTATTACCTAGGAATATCATCCTCTGTTCGCCGTCATTTCCGACAACAACCAGAGTCTCAGGGGCTACTATCTACACAGGGCACACCTAGTATGTGCAGGACTATCATACATTCTTTTACGTACCTCAAAGCCTGTCAGTAGACTCGTAAAAGCTTCATGCAATCCGCTTTCGGCGGACGATATTCTCTCCATCACCGTATTCATCAACAAACGGTGTTCATCTGAGATGGCCGCTCGCCCCACCAACTCCCTCGGAACATCCAATCGCACATTATACGGTGCCGAACTCTTTTGTCTGCTCTCTTCGGGAGCCGGACACTGGGAGCTTCGGGGGTCAATGGGATTATATTCCGGTCTCACTGGACTCGGAGAGGCCCTCCGCGACGACACTTCAGGGTTGCCCGCTTCTGGAGCGGAGGAGTCCGGAGGAGGCGTTTCGCTATCCATCATCTCTGGAAGAAGATCCCCCGAAGACGAGCTCATTTGAGAGGGGCTAAGGCCCGAACTGCAAAAATATATGCGGTGGTTATTTTCTCAGAAGAAAAAGATGGCATATTTGTACTATTAAAGTATTTCGGGTCACTTACGACTCGTGAGAGAATTGATCCCCCCGTGGACTTTGTGCGGCAACAGCGCCCCCCAAGGTAGGACCCTCTGTGGGAGACCTCTTCTCCCATTTGGAAGCTTCGGCTTCCGAATCCCCGGTCGCAGTCCTTTTCCTCTTCTTGTCGTCTTCCTTCATGGAGACGCTCGCTCCCTCGGCTAGAATGGGCAGCGTTGTGGGCCCGCGTCCGCCGGCATTATCCTTCACAGTATCTTCCTTCCAGGGCTCCGGGCAAGGTGCGGTCTGGAGCATCTTTTCCAATACCGGATTTTGCAAACCCTCAGGGAGGGGGGCCGAACACCGAATCAACTTCGCCTTTGTTAGCCAGTCCTGGTCAAAAAGCGAACTCTCAGAAATAACTTCATGACAAAGGAGAGACAGTATGTTCGGCCGGAAGATGCCTTACCTATTCAGCGGCACGGTTACTACTCAGGCCCACGTCCTCGATGATTTCTGGACACCCCGCCTGAGGTAACTCCCACATGTGAAGAGGCCGACGTTTGCAAGGCTGGACTTGACGAACCAGCATAACCTGTATTACCGCAACCAAACTGAAATCTCCATTGAAGAGATCTCGAATGCGGCTTTGCATTATAGGCACGTCCTTGGCTGGACCCCAGCTCAGACCTCTGCTGATCCATGACATTAGTTGTGGTTGAGGGCCCGAGCGGAAAACAGGGGGGCCGCCCACTTGGCACTTCTAGGAGCCGTGATGTAGAACCACTCTCGTTGCCACAATTCAGACACCTCTGGGATGGAACCTTTGGGCCACGGAGCTCCCGTCATCTTGCGTATTGAGGCACCTCCACACGCTGCATGTTGCCCCTCGATCATCTTCGGCTTCACTTCGAAGGTCTTGAGCCTTAGGCCAAAGTGAGGGGTAACCCGGAGGAAGGCCTCGCACACGACGATAAATGTCGTGATATGAAGAAAGGAGTCCGGAGCTAGATCATGAAAGTCTAGCCCGTAGTAAAACATCAAACCCCTGACGAAAGGATCTAGAGCAAGGCCTAGACCTCGGAGGAAGTGGGAGTCCTAGAAGGGGTTGGGTTACCCACGCCCGTATTGATGAGAATCCCAGAATAAGGGGACACGATCTCTGCTTTAACAATACGTGCCAAGGAAACCGCCTCGCATGACGCGCTGAGGTGGGATAACGAAACGACTCGGATAAAGGCTTGGCCGTGGTGTGTCACACTACGGAATACGTCAGCAGATTAGATTTGTGTGAATATTATTCTCTCTATGGCAATATGTGGAAACTTATTTTGCAGAGCCGGACACTATCTTTGTGTTCAAAATCTTCTATGAAGTACTTGGAGGAGGAACCCGTCTTGCAATGCCGAAGACAATCTGCGCGCTGGACTCGTCGTCATTGAAGCCTGGTTCAGGGGCTACTGAGGCAGTCCTGGATTAGGGGGTGTTCGGATAGCCGGACTATACCTTCAGCTGGGCTCCTGGACTATGAACATACCAGATTGAAGACTTCGTCCTATGTCTGGGAGGGACTTTCCTTGGCGTGGAAGGCAAGCTTGGCGATACGGATATGTAGATCTCCTACCATTGTAACCGAGTCTATGTAACCCTAACCCTATCTGGTGTCTATATAAACCGGAGGGTTTTAGTCTGTAGGACAACATACACAACAACAATCATACCATAGGCTAGCTTCTAGGGTTTAGCCTCTTCGATCTCATGGTAGATCTACTCTTGTACTACCCATATCATCAATAGTAATCAAGTAGGACGTAGGGTTTTACCTCCATCGAGAGGGCCTGAACCTGGGTAAAACTTCGTGTCCCTTGCCTGCTGTTACCATCCGGCCTAGACGCACAGTTCGGGACCCCCTACCCGAGATCCGCCGGTTTTTACACCGACAAACCCCTAACGGAACTATTCTCCTTGGAAGATGTTTCTTACTAACCATTTAATATAACATAACTAGTCGGGCACTTGTCTGTTCACGCACTAATGACCCCTACGCCTGGTCTCCACACATTCCCCGGTTCCTATATAACCGCATGGGAATTCGGACATACTCTGGACCGTCAGGTCCCAAGGCTGAAGCGAAAAGGTCGGCCATGACAAATGATCTACAATCCAGCTAGAAGGCATTATAAATGTCAATTAAATTACATAGTCATTTTTGACTGATTGTATTCCTCTTCATTACCATCTAACAGGCTGTCTAATTTACAGTCCTGCTGGGAATACTTTGTGGCCAACTCTACTTGGCCGTATACTAAGCTTACAGGGATCTCCTTCCCATCGGGCCCCACAGGACCGACCTCGGCCATGTGGTTGGGGTCAGCCTTTGTGTACCGTGTCTTCACCATGGCCCAGGTCTCCCTAGCGCCTTGATGGCAGGCCAATATCTTCCACAATCAGAAGCGCCGCCGTGCTCCCTTTAGCTTCTCCGCAAGCTCTCCAGGACCTTCGGGCCTGGAGACGGATGGCCACGGTGCCTGGGCGACGCCTTGCATCGCCTGCCAAACTCGATCGAGCAGTTGCGAGAGCTCGGGAAGAAGGTCACCCGTAGAACCGGGCATCTCCTCTGCAGGACGACCTGTCAGCACACCTACAGACATTACTCTGTTAGTTGACTTCCCCCCCAAACTTTCTCTCAAAGGTTCATTCAAGCACTTACTAAATATGTCGTGTCGAAGCCGCTGATTCTCCTTCATGGAGTCTGACAGCTGGGCACGAACATCTTTCAGCTCGACGCCAAGGTTGGTGTTGGCATCTTGGAGATCGTTCTTCTCCCGCCTCACCTTTGTCAGCACCTTTTCACCAGCAATTAGCTGGCGTAGGAGGTGTTGCCTTTCCGGATTCAATCTGGCGCCATCTGAAATTTCATTTGTCAGATTCGCACCCATGCCGTGCTTCACAAAATACTTATCTTTCGAAGTGTATATTACCAGAGGGGGTCTCCTTGGGCTCCCCAGCTGCGGCTAGTGCGGCCTCAATTTGGGCTTTGCACTCTTCCAGCTCCTTGGAAAGTAGGGAATTCTTTTCTGTAAGAACCTGCATAACAAATGATCCTTAAATCAGTTATTCTAACTGTTTCAAGTCTCGGGGGCTACTGGTATATATATATAATTACCAAAATTTTCTTACCCGTATGTCTTTTACACATTGCTCCGTGGCTCTGGCTAGACCATTTTGAGCGGCACGGAGGTACGCATCTCCCGAATTGAAGGCATCTAACGCACCTTGGGAGAAACAAGCGTCGCGAAGAATTATCCGGCGATGCCTGTGGTTCATGGCACTCTCCACCTCAGAGTTGGTGGCAGACAACCCGTCCACATCCTCCGTCGGAGGAGCGTCTGGCGCGCGCCTTGCATTCGCCTCCGACTCCGGACCAGGCTTTGGAGCCTGGCTGGTGGAGGCGCGATTGTCAATGTGCCTTGAAGATATAACACCTTGGATAAGGGGGCGCGCCATACCTTTGCACTGACACCTCGGTCCGTACTGCACTTCTTTTCTGTCCACGGAGCCCTGTGGCCCCTTGTTGGCTTGTCGCCGCAGGTTCGGCCTTCCGCCTCAAAAATGTCCCCGACAAAGTTCGGTTGTAATAAGAAACTGAAAACACGAGAGGGCGGACACCTATTTGGGGTACTGGGATTTCGATCTCAGTTACCTGGGAGGCCGGGATTAGCCCTGGGTAATCGGCCGTAATGGCCACCAAGGCGTTGTCCTTGCTCAATTGATGGAACACTCCATCAATCAGCTCCACAGATATGTCCGGATCCTCTTGAGAGGACGGGTCGAGGGACCGTCCTAGGTCCTCGGGTTGTGGAGGAGGGCTTCTTATTTACTTAATAGCCCGGCGCAGTTCCTGCGTTGAAGTTGTCAGACTGAATATTTAACAATGGGAATACAAAATGGATGGGCAAGTAAATGTGACTGCTTACCCAGCTTGGGGGATTGTGCATAGAGAATCCACCTTGTGGGTTGACACGGAGAAATTCCTCCTCTTCTCCCTTATACAAAGTGTACAAGATCTTTAGTAGAGCGGCAGCTGAATCTGGCCCCTTATGGCCGTAGCGGGTGGCGTCGTCCTCCCCGTTGAAGTCCCACATGGGGTGGCTTCTATACTGAAGTGGCTGCACCCTCCGCATGATGCATTCGGTCATAACCCCGATCATGGTTAGTCCGGAAAGGGCTAACAATCTTATTCGGCCCGTCAGGTAAATGATGTCCCTGTCACTTTCCCCCTGAGGGCTCCGTGGACGCCAGCTTAGGCGCTTCTTTAAGGGAGAACTGTCGAATTCAGGGAGGCCGATCCAGACAGGATCTGGCAGTGGGACGTCTTCTATAAAAAACCATTCCGAGGTCCAGTCTTCGGACCCTTTCTTTGGGGTTCCGGACAGATATCCGGTCCCGGTGATGCGCCACACATCAGCTCCGCCCACTTGATACATTGACTCCTCCTTAGAGCGGGGCACAAGGCAGAATAACCTTTTCCATAGCCCGAAATGAACCTCGATGCCCAAAAACAGCTCGCAGAGGGCTATGAAGCCCGCGATATGCAATACGGAGGCAGGCGTGAGATTGTGTAGCTGGAGGCCGTAGAACTCCAGCAGCCCCTGGAGAAATGGATGTATTGGAAACCCGAGCCCCCTTATTAAATAAGGGACGAGGCATGCCCGCTCTCCTTTGGAGGGATTAGGGGCACTCTCCGCTTGCTTTCCGCCGTTATAGACGGCAAGACCGGCTCGAACCAGGATCAGATAGGCCGGGGGGAGAAATCCCTTGGTCTGGAGCGTCACTAGCTCGCTATGCGGGACGGAGCATCTCTCCCAATATCCAGGCTGAGGGCTGGAAGGGCGAAAGGAGGAGTTGCGATGGCTGGCCATGGTGGAATGGACCTTTGTCGGATGCGCTCTGATGAACACTCGCGAAGGGGGGAAGAAGTGGTTTGGATCTAAATCCTCATCCCCTTAAATAGGGCAGCTCATTTACGCGGCTAGGGGTGTGAATGTAAAAACACTCAGACCTTTCATATTCATTCGACACGTGGGAAGCAGCCATTATTGGGCATAGAAACCCAGGAGTGCAACACCTACAAGAAACCGGACTTTATTCAACAAGTACACGGAATTTGGGGGAGAACCCGCCTTGCAATGCCGAAGACAATATGCGCGCTGGACTCAACGTCATTGAAGCCGGGTTCGGGGGCTACTGAGGGAGTCCTGGATTAGGGGGTGTCCGGATGGCCGGACTATACTTTCAGCCAGACTCCTGGACTATAAAGATACAAGATTGAATACTCCGTCCCGTGTCCGGAAGGCACTTTCCTTGGCGTGGAAGGCAAGCTTGGCGATACGGATATGTAGATCTCCTACCATTGTAACCGACTTTGTGTAACCCTAACCCTCTCCGGTGTCTATATAAACCGGAGGGTTTTAGTCCGTAGGACAACATACACAACAACAATCATACCATAGGCTATCTTCTAGGGTTTAGCCTCTCCGATCTCGTGGTAGATCTACTCTTGTACTACCCATATCATCAATATTAATCAAGCAGGACGTAGGGTTTTACCTCCATCGAGAGGGCCCGAACCTGGGTCAAACTTCGTGTCCCTTGCCTCCTGTTACCATCCGGCCTAGACGCACAGTTCGGGACCACCTACCCGAGATCCACCAGTTTTGACACTGGTAGTGTCCTTAGATTATCTTGGGGGATGCCATGGGCATCTCCAAGATTAGGCTCTTGCCACTCCTTCCATAATCTATCAAATCTTTACCCAAAACTTGAAAACTGAACAACACAAAACTTAAAGAAGAAAATCTCGTGAGCTCTGTTAGCACAAGAAAACAAAAGACCACTTCAAGGTACTGTAATGAACTCATAATTTATTTATATTGGTGTTAAACAAACTGTATTCCAACTTATCTATGGTTTATAAACAACACACGAAAAACAGAATTTATCAAAAACGGAATAGTCTGTAGTAATCTGTAGCTAGCGCAAGATCTGTAACCCCAAAAATTCTAAAATAAGCTGCTGGACGTGAGGAATTTATCTATTAATCATTTGCAAAAATAATTAACTAAATAGCACTTTCCGAATAAATGGCAGCAGTTCTTGTGAGCGCTAAAGTTTCTGTTTTGTACAGCACGATTAACAACACTTTCCCCAAGTCTTCCCAACGGTTCTACTTGGCACAAACACTAATTAAGCACAAAAAAACGCAACCAAAACATAAGCTAGATAAATTATTTATTACTAAACAGGAGCAAAAAGCAAGGAATAAAAATAAAATTTGGTTTCCTCCCATCAAACGCTATCGTTTAACGCCCCTAGCTAGGCATAAAGAGCAAGCATAGATCTAGGTATTGCCATCTTTGGTAGGCAATCCATAAGTGGCTCTCATAATAGATTCATAAGGTAATTTAATTTTCTTTCTAGGAAAGTGTTCCATGCCTTTCCTTAACGGAAATTGGAATCTAATATTTACTTCCTTCATATCAATAATTGCACCAATCGTTCTAAGGAAAGGTCTACCAAGAATAAGAGGACATGAAGGATTGCAATCTATATCAAGAACGATAAAATCTATGGGCACATAATTCCTATTTGCAAAAATAAGAACATAATTAATTCTTCACATAGGTTTCTTAATAGTGGAATCCGCAAGGTGCAAGGTTAGAGAGCAATCATGAAAATCACGGAAACCTGACAAATCACACAAAGTCTTTGGAATCATGGAAACACTAGCACCCAAATCACACAAAGCATCGCATTCATGGTCTTTTATTTTAATTTTAATAGATGGTTCCCACTCATCATAAAGTTTTCTAGGGATATAAACTTCCAACTCAAAATTTTCCTCATAAGATTGCATCAAAGCATCAACGATATGTTTAGTAAAAGCTTTATTTTGGCTATAAGCAAGAGGAGAATTTAGCATGGATTGCAACAAGGAAATACAATCTATCAAAGAGCAATTATCATAATTAAATTCCTTGAAGTCCAAAATAGTGGGTTCATCAATATTTAAAGTTTTGACTTCTTCCATCCCACTTTTAACAATTTTAGCATCAAGATCTAAAAACTCAGAATTCTTGGAACGTCGTCTAGGTAAAGGTGGTTCATATTCAGTAGCATCATTATCAACATTAATATTGCAAAACAAAGATTTAATAGGGGACACATCAATAACTTTTAGATCTTCATCTTTATTATCATGGAAACTAGAAGAACACGCTCTAATAAAGGAATCTTTCTTAGCACGCATCCTGGCGGTTCTTTCTTTGCACTCATCAATGGAAATTCTGATGGCTTTGAGAGACTCATTAATATCATGCTTAGGTGGAATAGATCTAAGTTTCAAAGAATGAACATCAAGAGAAATTCTATCAACGTTCCTAGCCAACTCATCAATCTTAAGCAATTTTTCTTCAATCAAAGCATTGAAATTCTTTTGCAAAGTAATAAATTCTTTAATATTAGATTCAAAATCAGAGGGCAACTTATTATAATTTCCATAAGAATTGTTGTAGGAATTACCATAATTATTAGAGGAATTACTAGGATATGGCCTAGGATTAAAGTTTCCTCTATACGTGTTGTTACCAAAATTATTCCTACCAACAAAATTCATATCCAAAGATTCATTATTATTCTCAATAAAAGTCATATCATTAGGATCAGAAGAAACAATTTTATTAGAAAATAATTTCATAAGTTCATCCATCTTTCCACTTAAAACATTAATTTCTTCTATCGCATGCACTTTCTTATTAGTAGATCTTTCAGTGTGCCATTGAGAATAATTAACCATAATATTATCTAGGATTTTAGTAGATTCTCCTAAAGTGATTTCCATAAAATTGCCTCCCGCGGCCGAATCTAAAAGATTTCTAGAAGCAAAATTCAATCTGGCATAAAAAATTTGTATAATCACCAACAAATTTAAACTATGCGTAGGCAATTACGTATAATTAATTTCATCCTCTCCCAAGCTTGTGCAACATGTTCATGATCAAGTTGCTTAAAATTCATAATATCATTTCTAAGAGATATGATCTTAGCGGGAGGAAAATACTTACAGATAAAAGCATCTTTGCACTTATTCCATGAATCAATACTATTTTTAGGCAAAGACAAAAACCAAGCTTTAGCACGATCTCTAAGAGAAAAAGGAAATAGCTTCAATTTAACAATATCATTATCCACATCTTTCTTCTTTTGCATATCACATAAATCAACGAAGCTATTTAGATGTGTAGCGGAATCTTCACTAGGAAGGCCGGAAAACGGATCTTTTATGACAAGATTCAGCAAGGCATCATTAATTTCACAAGATTTAGCATCGGTAAGAGGAGCAATCGGAGTGCTAATAAAATCATTGGTGTTGGTATTGGTAAATTCACACAATTTAGTATTATCTTGAGCCATCACGACAAGCAAGCAATCCAACACACAAGCAAACAGGAAACGGGCAAAACGAAGGCAAATAGAGAAAGAGAGGTTGGATAGAGAGAGAGGGCGAATAAAGCGGCAAGGGTGAAGTGGGGGAAAGGAAAACAAGAGGCAAATGGCAAATAATGTAATGCGGGAGATAAGGGTATGTGATGGGTACTTGGTATGTTGACTTTTTTGTAGACCTCCCCGGCAACGGCGGCAGAAATCCTTCTTGCTACCTCTTGAGCACTTGCATTGGTTTTCCCTTGAAGAGGACAGGGTGATGCAACATAGTAGCGTAAGTATTTCCTTCAGTTTTTGAGAACCAAGGTATCAATCCAGTAGGAGGCTACGCGCGAGTCCCTCGCACCTGCACAAAACAATTAAATCCTTGCAACCAACGCGATAAGGGGTTGTCAATCCCTACACGGTCACTCACGAGAGTGAGATCTGATAGATATGATAAGATAATATTTTTGGTATTTTTATGACAAAGATGCAAAGTGAAATAAAAGGCAATGAAAATAACTAAGTATTGGAAGATTAATATGATGAAGATAGACCCGGGGGCCATCGGTTTCTCTAGTGGCTTCTCTCGAGAGCATAGATATTTTACAGTGGGTGAACGAATTACTGTGGAGCAATTGACAGAATTGAGCATAGTTATGAGAATATCTAGGTATGATCATGTATATAGGCATCACGTCCAAAACAAGTAGACCGACTATTACTCCACACATGACCGCTATCCACCATGCATCTAGAGTATTAAGTTCATAAGAATAGAGTAACGCCTTAAGCAAGATGACATGATGTAGAGGGATAAATTCATGCAATATGATAAAAACCCCATCTTGTTATCCTTGATGGAAACAATACAATATGTGCCTTGCTGCCCCTACTGTCACTTGGAAAGGACACCTCAAGATTGAACCCAAAGCTAAGCACTTCTCCCATTGCAAGAAAGATCAATCTAGTAGGCCAAACCAAACTGATAATTCGAAGAGACTTGCAAAGATAACCAATCATACATAAAAGAATTCAGAGAAGATTCAAATATTGTTCATAGATAAACTTGATCATAAACCCACAATTCATCGGTCTCAACAAACATACCACAACAGAAGATTACATGGAATAGATCTCCACAAGAGAGGGAGAGAACTTTGTATTGAGATCCAAAAAGAGAGAAGAAGCCATCTAGCTAATAACTATGGACCCGTAGGTCTGAGGTAACTACTCACACTTCATCGAAGAGGCCATGGTGTTGATGTAGAAGCCCTTCGTTATCGATGCCCCCTCCGGCGGAGCTCCGGAACAGGCCCCAAGATGGGATCTCGTGGATATAGAAAGTTACGGCGGTGGAATTAGGGTTTTGTCTCCCTATCTGATCGTTTGGGGGTAATTAGGTCTATATAGGAGGAAGAAGTATGTCGGTGGAGCAATAGGGGGCCCACAAGGGTGGAGGGCGCGCCTGGGGGGTGGGCACCCCGCCTACCACGTGGCTTCCCTGTTGGTTGCTTGACGTAGGGTCCAAGTCTTCTGGATCATGTTCGATGAGAAAATCACGTTCCCGACGGTTTCATTCCGTTTGGACTCCGTTTGATATTCCTTTTCTTCGAAACCCTAAAATAGGCAAAAAAACAACAATTCTGGGCTGGGCCTCCGGTTAATAGGTTAGTCCCAAAAATAATATAATAGTGGATAATAAAGCCCAATAATGTCCAAAACAGTAGATAATATAGCTGGAGACGTATCATGTCTCTCTCCCTAGAAGGGCGTGGTATCCGCTACTAAACGGGGCTACTTGGAATGTGATTTCTTCGGACCTGTAATTCTCTGGCGTGCCGAATACCACATCTAGTGTGATTTTTCCCGCACATCGTGCCTCCCGACTAGGGATGATTCCTCTGAAGGTCATGCTGCTTTGCTCAATGTGGCTCTTGTCTATTTCCTCTTTTCTAAGAGTCTCCTCATAGATGAGGTTTAATCCACTGCCGCCGTCCATGAGTACTTTAGTAAGCCGGAAGCCAGCCACAATTGGACTAGGGACCAAAGCGGCTGGAGCTCGGGCTGTGCGGAATTGACGTTCGTCACTGTCATTGAAGGTTATGGTTGTGTCGTTCCATGGATTTATCTTTGTGACATGACAGAATTCGGCGAGGCTGCGAAGTGCCTGCTTTTGCCTATTGTTTGAGGCGAAAGTCTCAAAGACTGTCAGTACTGTATTGTTATTTTCCGCGAGAGGGTGCTCTGCAGTGTTGTTGACGAGGAGATCCTCGCCGCTCCTAGCCACCTGCCGGAGTATCCAACATGCTCTAAGGCTGTGTGTTGGCATGGTATCCGATGTACTATGAATTTTGCATGGTCCATTGAGCCATCCCTCCAATATGGTTCCGTGCCCCGTAGTGGGTTTCGGCTTCTTTGTAATTGGTTTGGGTGACTTACAAGAGTACACCCTTTTAGTTCGGATAGAGGGTTTAGTTAGAGCCAGAGGATCCCAGAATTGTGTTTGGGATTTCCAAGTGCTTACCATCGCACAGTACTTCCATACTATGGACATCAAGTCAGCGAAGTGTGTTATATCACGGCGACTTATGGCATCGAGGATTCCCTTGTCCGTGCAATTTTTGCAAAAGAATGAAATTACGTCTTCCTCGTGACAGTCCTTCGCCTTGCTTATTGCAAGGAGGAATCTGGCCCAATAGTGATGTACTATCTCTTGGGGTTGTTGTCTAATATGGGAAAGATCACTTATGTGAGGGTGGGTGGGTAGATTTATTTCCAAACCCTGGCCCGGTCTGAGACCAAAAAGAGTTTCCGAGCTTTTAAGTTCATGCTCTAGGACGTTGCCCAATGGTACTAGCCTGCTGTTCGATTCTAGGTTCGAAGCTTGGGCCATGTCCTCTCATAGAAGGGTATCCAGCTCGGAGAGCCCGGGAATCTGGACATAGTTTGTCCTCAAAATAGAGGAAGAATCGCTCCATCGCTCCTCCACCACCGCTATCTGATGGGTAACCGGCGGAGAGTTAACCTCCCTTTGGTCGGGTTTAAGCCCGATCCGACCATAGTCTGTAGCGACTCCCATGGCGGGGATGCAATCCAAGAGCACGTTCAAAGAAGAGAGCTCCATTGGATCCATTTGCTCGGTGAATCCTGAGCCAATGTGAAGGTTGTTTTTGATTACCCGAGAAGTCATCATCGGTGCGACGGCCGATTGGGCGGTCACGACGAAGCCGCCTAATTGGAGAGTTTGGCCTACAGCCAGGCCGCCCCCAGAGGTAACGTTGTCCCTAACAACAAGGCAAGCCATCAGGCCTTACCGTGATGGCACAGGGGAACTCTCAATGAAAGCACCAATGTCGGTGTCAAAACCGGCGGATCTCAGGTAGGGGGTCCCGAACTATGCGTCTAAGGCAGATGGTAATAGGAGGCAGGGGACACAATGTTTACCCAGGTTCGGGCCCTCAGGATGGAGGTAATACCCTACTTCCTGCTTGATTGATCTTGATGATATGAGTATTACAAGAGTTGATCTACCATGAGATCGGAGAGGCTAAACTCTAGAAGCTAGCCTATGGTATGATTGTTGTTGTCCTATGGACTAAATTCTCCGGTTTATATAGACACCGGAAGGGGCTAGGGTTACACAGAGTCGGTTACAAGGGAGGAGATCTACATATCCAAATCGCCAAGCTTGCCTTCCACGCAAAGGAGAGTACCATCTGGACATAGGACGAAGTCTTCAATCTTGTATCTTCATAGTCCAATAGTCCGGCCAAAGCATATAGTACGGCTGTCCGAGTACCCCCTAATCCAGGAGACCCTCAATGGCGTTCTCGTAGGGATATGAGAGCGGATCCATAGTGGTGTATTGAAATGGTGAATATGTGGACTCGTGTGCACCACCTCAAAAGAGTTACTTGCAGTAGTAGTTCAGGTTAGCCACTGGGTCAAAGCTGGCTTGCTGCTGTTAAACCCCACCATCCCTTTGTTGATAATGATGCATATGTAGATAGTATTGATGTAAGAATTGCTACGTAAATTTGTACTCATGTTTTCTTAATTTATGTTTTTGCAGAGAGACTTCAGTCTCGCTAGTAGTTCTACGTGGACTTCAATGTTTAGCTTGTTACCTCAGGTACGATCTTGTACCCTCGGCAGAGTCTTGTAGTTAGTCAGGCTTCTCCTCCCTTTTCATTTGTAGTTGTTTGTACTCAGACAAGATAAGCTTCCGCATGTGCTATTGCTTGTATGACTTGAATGCTGGGTCATGGGACCCATGTTTGTAATATCTGACTCTTCGGAGTCTTATGAATAAATACTTGAGTCGTAGCGTTTTGTTGTGATGCCACGTTGTATTTACACATATTGAGCATATTGTGTGTATGATTGAAATGTTCGGTATGTGTGGGATCCGACAACCTAGTTGTCTATCCTTGGTAGCCTCTCTTATGGGGAAATGTAGTCTGGTGCTTCCACTAAGCCATGGTAGTCTGCTACAGCCCGGTTTACCGGAGTCCTGCTAGCCTAGTTACTACTGCTCCAGAACACTTAGACTGGCTGGCATGTGATCCACTTCGTTCCCGTGTCTGTCCCTTCAGGGAAATGTCATGCGGTGACTTCCGGAGTCCTGCTAGCCTGCTATAGCTCGGGTTCCCGGAGTCCTGATAGCCCATTTGCTACAGCCCGGATTCACACGCTGATGACCGACACGTTCGATGCTGGTTCATGTATGCCTATCCCCGTAAGCTAGCGCCACTTTGGGTTCACGAATAGTCATGTCAGCCCAGGTTCTCTATCATATGGATGTTAGCGACACTATCATATACGTGAGCCAAAAGGAGGAAACGGTCCCGAGCCAGGTAAGGTGGCACCCGTGGGAATACCATGCGTGAGGCCGCAAAGTGATATGATGTGTTACATGCTAGATCAGTGTGTCTTAGAGTCGGGCTCCTGACATGAAGTCACCGGGGAACTTGTATCGTTCGTGCAGCTTCGTGAAGAGGAGATTGCGCAAATTCCCTCGGTCACGATGCCTTATGTTCTCGGTGTTGATCGAGAAAGTGCTCCGGAGAATGCACTCGAGTTGTCCCGTGTACCCACTGACTAATTATTTGGGCGTCGTTGGATTCCCACTGGAGGACACTTCAGTAACTTCCTCCTTGACGGTGCCGAGCATGTTCGGGTGATGGTCCTTCCGTTGCCTCTTTGGTTGGCTTCCATCTGTGCGTTCGCTGCCATCATCAATGGTGCTATGTGTGCTTCTCTGGCTGCCAAATGGATTGACTCCATCGGTTCTCGCGCCCAGCATGATGTTCCTTGGATCGTCCCCAAATTCTGGGTGTTTGAAGTTCAACGCTTGCCACTGGCTCGCATCCTTAGGGTGACTCGGCATCTTGTCTTTTTTATTTATCTCCAGATCATTTCCGTCATCTTCTCGCTTCTTCCCTCCCTATCCGCGCGCCACTGCAGGAGCTTTGCTTGATTAGGGTCCGCGAAATACCGCTGCAGAAGAGGAGTGATCGGAAAGTACCACACCACTTTTCGATGAGCTTTCTTCCTCTTCTTGTATCGAGTGACGCCGCGCACCGGACATATGGTAGACTCCGTGTGGTCGTCCCGATAAATGATGCAATCGTTCATGCACACATGGTATTTCACGTGTGGTAAATTCAGAGGACACACGATTTTCTTCGCCTCCTCGAAACTGGTCGGGCACTTGTTCCCCTTGGGAAGACGTTCATGCCAGAATGACATGTTCTCGTCGAAGCATGCGTCGGTCATTTTGTGTTTTACCTTCATCTCCAGAGCCATGAGCGTTACTTTCAGGCGGGTATCCTCAGGCCTGCATCCTACATAAAATGGAGTAACCGCGTCTATCTCCAGTTGATCTAGCTTGGCTTTCTCTCGGGCGGCAGCTCTTGCGTTACCCATCTGCTTGAGAAGAAGCTCTTGAATATGAGGGTCCTGCACCCAGCCCATCGATGGTCCATCGTCGTCTGCTCCAGTATCTTCATCTTCATGATTATGCCCTTCGTCTTGATTTTCCTCATAATCATGTCCGGCATCTTCTACAAAATGACTGTGTCCTGCATGTACTTCATGATCATGTCCTAGAGATTCTTCGTCTTCTCGCCTGCCCTCGCCGCTAGTCTCTTGCTGCCCTTCCTTATTTCTTGCCAGCCTCCCATGGACGAGTTCATAATCATATTCATCACCTTGCCACTGATAGCCATCCATGAAACCATGCAGGAGTAAGTGGTCCCACACTTGTCTGGAATCCGGGTCGGTAAGGCTCTTCAGCCTGCATCTTCGACACAGACATCTTATCTCTGCCTCGTTCTTTTGAAGAATCTCGCCCTTCATGGAGCTCAAAAACCTATTCACGATGCCTTCGGTCATCGTGTGGACCATGGTTGCCTGCGGGGTAGAGCAAAATGATATTGTAGAACCAAACAAAATTTGGCATGACTTTGCCTAAAAATAGGACCAAAAAGAATGCACAGTGCCAAATTCTCGCCGAAATGGAAATGAATCAACATTCTGGAAAAATATTGGCAACTATCGCATTTCAAGTACCGGTACCTGCAAACACAAACATATGCAACACCACAAACATACGTAGATCTAGGCCATAAAAAGTGTGTACGTTGGAGGGAGAAAAAAGTAGATCTAGAACATAAAGAAAGCTTTCTGCTTACTTACCTATCAAAAAAAGGAAATTTAACCACTTAATTTGGGTGAATCTATGGCGCAAATGAGGTGAGGAGAAGGAGGCAGCCAAGACCAAGCTTGGTAGAGGTGGAGAGAATGAAGTGGGGAAAGTGAGTGTGGTAGGTGGCTGTCAAAAATATCTAGCTGCTCTTAGGTTACCAGTGGCGCACCAGCTAAGAATGCGCCATTGGTAACCAGGGTTACTAATGGCGCACCTGGTGTGTGGTGCGCCATTACTATTTTTGAAGAAAAATTTGGAAAAAATTGTTAGTAGTGGCACACTGTGGGTGTGGTGCGCCATTACTAGTTAAAACTAGTAATGGCGCACTTTCCCCTGGTGCGCCACTTCTAAGTCTGGGAAGGGTATGGGGCCAGGACAAAACTAGTAATGGCGCACTATGCACCAGGTGCACCAATAATAATATGTCCATTAATGGTGCACCTATATCTGGTGCGCCACTACTATATAGCAGTGGCGCACCACATACATGGTGCACCATTGATGTCCATATTAGCTATAGCCGTTTTTCTAGTAGTGAGTGAGGAAGCTAATGATGATGATCATGAAACTTCAGATCAAGTTACTACCGAACCTCGTAGGTCAACTAGAGTACGGTCCACACCGGAGTGGTACGGTAATGCTGTTCCGGAAGTCATGTTACTAGACCGTGACGAACCTACAAACTATGAGGAAGCGATGATGAGCCCAGATTCCGCAAAATGGCTTGAGGCCATGAAATCTGAGATGGGATCCATGTATGAGAACAAAGTATGGACTTTGGTTGACTTACCCGTTGATTGGTGAGTCATTGAGAATAAATGGAACTTCAAGAGGAAGACGGACATTGATAGTAGTGTTACTATCTACAAAGCTCAAATTGTTGCAAAATGTTTTTGACAAGTTCAAGATGTTGACTCCGATGAGATTTTCTCACTTATATCGATGCTTAAAAGTTTGTCCGAATCATTTTAGTAGTTGCCGCATTTTATGAAATCTGGCAAATGGATGTCAAAACCGTATTCCTTAATGGATTTCTCAAAGAAGAGTTGTATATGATGCAACCAGAAGGTTTTGTTGATCCTAAAGGTGCTAATAAAGTGAGAAAGCTCCAGTGATCCATCTATGGACTGGTGCAAGCATCTTGGTGTTGGAATATATGCTTTGATAAAGTGATCAAAGCATATGGTTTTATATAGACTTGCGGTGAAGGCTGTATTTACAAGAAAGTGAGTGGGTGCACTACAACATTTCTAATAAGTATATGTGAATGACATATTGTTGATCGGAAATAATGTAGAATTTTCTGGAAAGCATAAAGGACTGTTTGAAAGGAGTTTTTCAAAGAAAGAGCTCGGTGAAGCTACTTACATATTGAGCATCAAGATCTATAGAGATATATCAAGACGCTTGATATATTTTCAATGAGGACATACCTTCACAAGATTTTGAAGTAGATCAAAATGGAACAGTCAAACAAGGAGTTCTTGCCTGTGTTGCAAGGTGTAACGTTGAGTAAAGACTCAAAAACCCGACCACGACAGAAAATAGAAAGAGAACGAAAAGTCATTGCCTATGCCTCAGTCATAGGTTCTATAAAGTATGCCATCCTATGTACCAGACCTATTGTGTACCTCACCATAAGTTTGGCAATAGGGTAAAATAGTGATCCAAGAGTGGATCACTGGACAGCGGTCAAAAATATCCTTAGTGGAATAAGGAAATGTTTCTCGGTTATGGAGGTGACAAAGAGTCCGTCGTAAAGAGTTAGATCGATGCAAGCTTTGACACAGATCTGGTTGACTCTAAGTCTCGATCTAGATACATATCGAAAGTGGGAGCAATTAGCTAGAGTATCTCCGTGCAAAGCATTGTAGACATAGAAAATTTACAAAATACATACGGCTTTGAATGTGCCAGACCCGTTGACTAAATTTCTCTCACAAGCAAAACATGATCACTCTTTGGGTGTTAATCACTGAAGCGATGTGAACTAGATTATTGACTCTAATAAACCCTTTGGGTGTTATTCACATATAGATGTGAACTAATAACATAAAGATGTGAACTATTGGTGTTAAATCACATGACGATGTGAACTAGATTATTGAATCTAGTGCAAGTGGGAGACTGAAGGAAATATGCCCTAGAGGCAATAATAAAGTTTTTATTAATATTTCCTTATATCATGATAAGTGTTTATTATTCATGCTAGAATTGTATTAATAGGAAACTTAGTACATGTGTGAATACATAGACAAACAAAGCGTCACTAGTATGCCTCTACCTGACTAGCTCGTTGAATCATATATGGTTAAGTTTCCTAGCCATAGACATGAGTTGTCATTTGTTTAACGGGCTCACAACATTAGAGAATGATGTGATTGACTTGACCCATTCCGTTAGCTTAGCGTTTGATCATTTAGTATATTGCTATTGCTTCTTCATGACTTATATGTGTTACTATGACTATGAGATTATGCAACTCCCGAGTACCGGAGGAACACTTTGTGTGCTAATAAACGTCACAACGTAACTGGGTGATTATAAAGGTGCTCTACAGTTGTCTCCGATGGTACTTGTTGAGTTGGCATATATCGAGATTAGGATTTGTCACTCCGATAGTCGGAGAGGTATCTCTGGGCCCTGTCGGTAATGCACATCACTATAAGCCTTGGAAGCAATGTAACTAATGATTTAGTTGCAGGATGATGCATTACGGAACGAGTAAAGAGACTTACCGGTAACGAGATTGATCTAGGTATTGAGACACCGATGATCGAATCTCGGGCAAGTAACAGACCGATGACAAAGGGAAGAACGTATGTTGTTATGCGCTTTGACCGATAAAGATCTTCATAGAATATGTAGGAACCAATATAAGCATCCAGGTTCCACTATTGTTTAGTGACCAAAGATGAGTCTCAGTCATGTCTACATAGTTCTCGAACCCGTAGGGTCCGCACGCTTAACGTTTTGGATGATCTGTAATATGAGTTTATGTGTTTTGATGTACCAAAGGTAGTTCGAAGTCCCGGATATGATCACGGACATGATGAGGAGTCTCGAAATGGTCGAGACATAAAGATCGATATATTGGATGACTATGTTTGAACTTCGGAACGGTTCCGGGCAGGAATGGATGAATACCGGAGTACTAGGGGGTTACCGGAACCCCCCGGGGAGTGTAATGGGCATCATGGCCCTTAGTGGACAAGAGGAGGGGTGGCCAGGGCAGGCCGCGCGCCCCCTCCCCCTCTAGTCTGAATTGGACAAGGAAGGGGGCGGCGCCCCCCTTTTTCCTTCCCCTTCTCTCCTCCTTCCTTCCCTCATACCCCTACTCTTGGAAGGGTTGGATTCCTACTCTCGGTGGGAGTAGGACACCCCTTGGGGCGCGCCTAGGAGGCCAGCCTCCTCCCCCTCCTCCACTCCTTTATATATAGGGGAGGGGACAACCCATAGACACACAAGTTGATCATTGATCTTTTAGCAATGTGTGGTGCCCCCTCCACTGTAATCCACCTCGGTCATATCGTAGCGACGCTTAGGTGAAGCCCTGCGTCGGTAGCTTCATCAACACAGTCATCATGCCATCGTGCTGATGGAACTCCCCTTGAATCTCTACTGGATCGTGAGTTCGTGGGATGTCACCGAGCTGAACATGTGCAGATCGCAGAGGTGCCGTACGTTCGGTACTAGGATCCGTCGATCGTGAAGACGTACGACTACATCAACCACGGTTTCATAATGCTTCCGCTTACGGTCTACGAGGGTACGTGGATGAAACTCTCCCCTCTCGTTGTGATGCGTCACCATGATCTTGCGTGTGCATAGGATTTTTTTTGAAATTACTGCGTTACCCAACAAGGCACTGGTCACTGGAAGCGGAACTGCCCCAAGTATTTGAAGGATAAGAAGGATGACAAGGTGAACAAAGGTATATGTGATATACATGTTATTCATGTGTACCTTACTAATGCTCGCAGTAGCACCTAGGTATTTGATACCGGTTATGTTGCTAATATTTGCAACTCGAAACAGTGTCTACGGATTAAGTGAAGATTGGCTAAGGACGAGGTGACGATGCGCGTGGGAAATGGTTCCAAAGTCGATGTGATCGCGGTCGGCGCGCTACTTCTACATCTACCTTCGAGATTAGTTTTAGACCTGAATAATTGTTATTTGGTGCTAGCGTTGAGCATGAACATTATATCAAGATCTTGTTTGATGCGAGACGGTTATTCATTTAAATCACAGAATAATGGTTGTTCTATTTATATGAGTAATATCTTTTATGTCATGCACCCTTGAAGAGTGGTCTATTTTTGTTGAATCTCGATAGTAGTGATACACATATTCATAATATTGAAGCCAAAAGATGCATAGTTGATAATGATAGTGCAACTTATTTGTGGCACTGCCGTTTAGGTCATATTGGTGTAAATAGCGTGAAGAAACTCCATTCTGATGGACTTTTTGGAATCACTTGATTATGAGTCAATTGGTACTTGCGAACCATGCCTCATGGGCAAGATGACTAAAACTCCGTTCTCCGGAACAATGGAGCGACCAATAGATTTACTGGAAATCATACATACTAATGTATGTGGTCCGATGAATATTGAGGCTCGTGGCGGGTATCATTATTTTCTCACCTTCACAGATGATTTGAGCAGATATGGGTATAACTACTTGATGAAACATCAGTCTGAAACATTTGAAAGTTCAAAGAATTTCAGAGTGAAGTGGAAAATCATCGTAACAAGAAAATAAATTTTCTACGATCTGATCGTGGAGGAGAATATTTGAGTTATGAGTTTGCTCTTCATTTGAAACAATGCGGAATAGTTTCGCCACTCATGCCACTAGGAACACCACATCGTAATGGTGTTTCTGAACGTCGTAATCGTACTTTACTAGATATGGTGTGATCCATGATGTCTCTTACTGATTTACCCCTATCGTTTTGGGGTTATGCTATAGAGATGGCTGCATTCACGTTAAATAGGGCACCATCTAAATCCGTTGAGATGACGCGTTATGAACTGTGGTTTGGCAAGAAACCCAAGTTGTCATTTCTTAAAGTTTGGGGCTGCGATGCTTATGTGAAAAAGCTTTAACCTGATAAGCTCGAACCCAAATCGGAGAAATGTGTCTTCATAGGATACCCAAAGGAGACTGTTGGGTACACCTTCTATCACAGATCCGAAGGCAAGACATTCGTTGCTAAGAATGGATCCTTTCTAGAGAAGGAGTTTATCTCGAAAGAAGTGAGTGGGAGGAAACTAGAACTTGATGAGATAACTGTACCTGCTCCCTTATTGGAAAGTTGTTCACCATAGAAATCTGTTCTTGTGACTTCTACACCACTTAGTGAGGAAGCTAATGATGATGATCATGTAACTTGAGATCAAGTTACTACCGAACCTCGTAGGTCAACCAGAGTAAGAACCGCACAAGAGTGGTATGGTAATCCTGTTCTGGAGGTCATGTTACTTGACCATGACGAACCTATGAACTTTGAGGAAGCGATGATGAGCCCAGATTCCGTGAAATGGCTTGAGGCCACGATATCTAAGATGGGATCCATGTATGAGAACAAAGTGTCGACTTTGGTTGACTTGCTAGATGATTGGCAAGCCATCGAGAATAAATGGATCTTCAAGAATAAGACTGACGCTGATGGTAATGTTACTATCTACAAAGCTCGACTTGTTGCGAAAGGTTTTCCACAAGTTCAAGGAGTTGACTACGATGAGACATTCTCACCCGTAGCGATGCTTAAGTCCGCCCGAATCATGTTAGCAATTGCTGCATTTTATGATTATGAAATTTGGCAAATGGATGTAAAGAATGCATTCCTGAATGGATTTCTAGAAAGAGAGTTGTATATGATGCAACCTGAAGGTTTTATCGATCCAAAGGATGCTAACAAAGTGTGCAAGCTCCAGGGATCCATTTATGCACTGGTTCAAGCATCTCGTAGTTGGAATAAACGTTTTGATAGTGTGATCAAAGCATATGGTTTTATACGGAATTTTGGAGAAGCCTGTATTTACAAGAAAGTGACTGGGAGCTCTGTAGCATTTCTAATATTATATGTGAATGACATATTATTGATTGGAAATGATATAGAATTTCTGGATAGCATAAAAGGATACTTGAATAAGAGTTTTTCAATGAAAGACCTTGCTGAAGCTGCTTATATATTGGGCATTAAGATCTATAGAGATAGATTAAGACGCTTAATTGGACTTTCACAGAGCACATACCTTGACAAAGTTTTGAAGAAGTTCAAAATGGATCAAGCAAAGAATGGTTTCTTGCATGTGTTGCAAGGTGTGAAGTTGAGTCAGACTCAATACCCGATCACTTCAGAAGATAGAGATAAAATGAAAGGTGTTCCCTATGCTTCAGCCACGGGATATATCATGTATGCAATTGTGTGTACCAGACCTGATGTGTGCCTTGCTATCAGTTTAGCAGGGAGGTACCAATGTAATCCAGGAGTAGATCACTGGACAACAGGCAAGAACATCCTGAAATACCTGAAAAATGACTAAGGATATGTTTCTCTTTTATGGAGGTGACAAAGAGCTCGTCGTAAATGGTTACGTCGATGCAAGCTTTGACACTGATCCGGATGACTCTAAGTCACAAACCGGATACGTGTTTATATTGAACGGTGGAGCTGTCAGTTGTTGCAGTTCTAAGCAAAGCGTCGTGGCGGGATGTACGTGTGAAGCGGAGTACATAGCTGCTTCGGAAGCAGCAAAGGAAGGAGTCTGGATGAAGGAGTTCATATCCGATCTAGGTGTCATACCTAGTGCAACGGGTCCAATGAAAATCTTTTGTGACAATACTGGTGCAATTGCCTTGGCAAAGGAATCCATATTTCACAAGAGAACCAAGCACATCAAGAGATGCTTAAATTCCATCCACGATCAATTCAAGGAGGGAGCAATAGAGATTTGCAAGATACATTTTGACTAAGCCTCTCTCACGATCAGCACCATGACTCCATGGGTGTTAGAATCATTAATGTGTAATCTAGATTATTGACTCTAGTGCAAGTGGGATACTGAGGAAAATATGCCCTAGAGGCAATAATAAAGTTGTTATTGATATTTATTTATATCATGATAAATTTTTATTGTTCATGCTAGAATTGTATTAACCGAAAACTTAGTACATGTGTGAATACATAGAAAAACAGAGTGTCACTAGTATGCCTCTACTTAACTAGCCCGTTCAATCAAAGATGGTTAAGTATCATAGCCAAAGACATGAGTTGTCATTTGATTAACGGGATCTCATCATTATGGAATGATGTGATTTACTTGATCCATTTCGTTAGCTTTGCATTTGATCGTTTAGTATGTTGCTATTGCTTTCCTCATGACTTATACATGTTCCTATGACTATGAGATTATGCAACTCCCGAATACTGGAGGAACACTTTGTGTGCTACCAAACGTCACAACGTAACTAGGTGATTATAAAGGTGCTCTACAGGTGCCTCCGATGGTACCTGTTGAGTTAGCATAGCTCGAGATTAGGATTTGTCATTCCGGTTATCGGAGAGGTATGTCTGGGCCCTCTCGGTGATACACATCACTATAAGCCTTGCAAGCAATCTGACTAATGAGTTATTTGCGGGATGATGCATTACGGAACAAGTAAAGAGACTTGTCGGTAACGTGATTGAACTAGGTATTAAGATACCGACAATCGAATCTCGGGCAAGTAACATACCGATTTGATTGGCACTAGTAGAAAAAGGGTCAAACGTGAAACACATTAGTGCCGGTTTGATTTTGGCCCGGGACTAATGATACCATTAGTGCCGGTTCGAACAAATTTGCATTAATGCCGGTTCGTGTTGAACCTTTAGTACCGGCTCGTGGCACGAACCGGTACTAAAGGGGTGGTGGCAGGCTGGCGTCAGGCCTGGGCCCCACGATCACCTTTAGTACCGGTTCGTGGCACGAACCGGTACTAAAGGTCTAACCTTTAGTACCGGTTCGTGCCATGAACCGGTACTAAAGGGGTCTGACCTATAGTACCGGTTGGAGACTCAAACCGTGACTATAAGGCAATTATCAAACTTAAAAAAATCATAACTAAATCATCCTAATTCAGAAAAATACATATAATATATCAAAATTTGAAAAATACATATAATATACTAGTTTTCCGTTTCGACAATTTTTTAAAATCACAAAATTCCAAAGGGAAAATAGAGTTTTTGGGCGTTTTAGACGTTTTTTAGACGTTTTTAGCGTTTAGTGCTAGGGTTTAGATTTCAGAGTTTAGGGTTAGGTTTTATGGTTTAAACCCTTTGTTTTTACTGTTTAGCATAGAGTTTCCGACGTTTTAAGTCCCGGGTTTAGGGTTTAGGACAATTTTTGAAATGACAAAATTGTAAAAGGAAAAAAAGATATGCTCTAATTTATGTTTTTTTGAATTTTCGTTAAATCTTGTCAAACCGGTCAAACAACTGATTCAAGAAATATAGAGTGTTACTAAATAATTACGCAATAATTACGTTTTAAGTATCTCAGTTTTTTTAATTTTGGTCAAATCTGGTCAAACTGTGGTCAAACTATGGTCAAACTACTTATTCAAGAAATATTAGTGTTACTACATAATTATTCAAGAATATTAGTGTTACTAAATAATTATTTCAATTTTTTGAATTTTGGTCAAATATGGTCAAACTGTGGTCAAACTATGGTCAAACTTATTCAAGAAATATTAGCGTTACTAAATAATTACTATTTTTTTAGAATAATAGTTTCAAACTCAAACGGTGAAATGTGTGACTTCATGCTCAAGCTAAACTCCTGAGGGTTAATAGGATTGACATCTTACTATTGTCAGGAAAACACCAAGTGTAGACTCGGAAACGAAGGAGAATAGAACCTAAAAGTTAAGCGTGCTCGGGCTGGAGTAGTGAGAGGGATGGGTGACCGGTCAGGAAGTTAGATGATTTGGAATGCGTGATCCACACTTGAGCAGTTAAGAGAGGTGATTAGAGACTAAATCATCAAATAATTCAGAAAAATTAAAAATCGAAAAAAATAAAAAAAAAATTCCAAAATTTTCAAAAAAAATAAACCTTTAGTACCGGTTGGTAACACCAACCGGTACTAAAGGTCCCCCATACCAGGGCGCGAGCTCACGCCACGTGGTGGCACTTTAGCGCCGGTTCGTGTCGAACCGGTACTAAAGGGGGGGGGGCTTTAGTGCCCACACTTTAGTGCCGGTTCCATAACCGGCACTAAAGGCCCTTACAAACCGGTTTTAAAGCTTTGTTTTCTACTAGTGTGGGGAGGGGGGCACCTGATAAATACACAAGTTGATCATTGATCTCTTAGCCGTGAGTGGTGCCCCCCCCCCTCCACCATAATCCACCTCGGTCATATCGTCGTAGTGCTTAGGCGAAACCCTGCGCTGGTAGCTTCATCATCACCATCATCACACCGTCGTGCTGAAGAAGCTCTCCCTCGATACTTTGCTGGATCGTGTGTTCGTGGGATGTCACCGAGCCAAACGTGTGCAGATCATTGAGGTGCCGTACTTTTGGTACTAGGATCGGTCGATCGTGAAGACGTACGACTACATCAAACGCATTGTCATCACACTTCTACTTACAGTCTACGAGGGTACGTAGACAACACTCTCCCCTCTCGTTGCTATGCATCACCATGATCTTGCATGTGGGTAGGAATTTTTTTGAAATTACTACGTTCCCCAACAATGTGCATTACAGAGAGGGCTCGGAGATACCTCTCCGAAAATGGGAGTGACCAATCCTAATCTTTATCCATGCCAACTCAACAAACACCATTGGAGACACCTGTAGAGCATCTTTATAATCACCAATTATGTGGTGACATTTGGTAGCACACTAAGTGTTGCTCCGGTATTCGGGAGTTGCATAAACTCATAGTCATAGGAACATGTATAAGTCATGAAGAAATCAATAGCAATAAACTAAATGATCATAGTGCTAAGCTAACGGATGGGTCCTTGTCCATCACATCATTCTCTAATGATGTGATCTCGTTCATGAAATAACAACACATGTCTATGTGATCTCATTCATCAACGAGCTAGTCTAGTAGAGGTATACTAGGGACACTCTGTTTGTCTATGTATTCACACATGTACTAAGTTTCTGGTTAATACAATTCTAGCATTAATAATAAACATTTATCATGATATAAGGAAATATAAATAAAAACTTTATTATTGCCTCTAGGGCATATTTCCTTCAGTCCCCCACTTGCACTAGAGTCAATAATCTAGTTCACATCACCATGTGATTTAACACCAATAGTTCACATCTTTATGTGATTAGTTCACATCTCCATGTGACTAATACCCAAAGGGTTTACTAGAGTCAATAATCTCGTTCACATCGTTATGAGATTAACACCCAAAGAGTGATCATGTTTTTCTTGTGAGAGAATTTTAGTCAATGGGTCTGCCACATTCAGAGCCGTATGTATTTTGCAAATTTTCTATGTCTACAATGCTCTGCACAGAGCTACTCTACCTAACCGCTCCCGCTTTCAATCTGTATCTAGATCGAGACTTAGAGTCATCCAGATCGGTGTCAAAGCTTGCATCGACGTAACACTTTACGACGAACTCTTTGTCACCTCCATAACCGAGAAACATTTCCTTATTCGACTAAGGATAATTTTGACCGTTGTTCAGTGATCCACTCCTGGATATCTATTGTGCCCTCTTGCCAAACTCATGGTGAGGTACACAATAGCTTTGGTAGACAGCATAGCACACTTTATAGAACCTATGACTGAGGCATAGGGAATGACTTTTCATTCTCTTTCTATTTTCTGCCGTGGTCGGATTCTGAGTCTTTACTCAACTACACACCTTGCAACACAGGCAAGAACTCCTTCTTTGACTGTTCCATTTTCAACTACATCAAAAACTTGTCAAGGTATGTACTCATTGAAATTTTTTATCAAGCATCTTGATCTATTTCTATAGATCTTGATGCTCAATATGTAAGCAGCTTCACTGAGGTCTTTCTTTGAACAACTCCTTTGAAACACTCCTTTATGCTTTCCGGAAATTCTACATTATTTCCGATCAACAATATGTCATTCACATATACTTATCAGAAATGTTGTAGTGCTCCCACTCACTTTCTTGTAAATACAGGCTTCATCGCAAGTCTGTATAAAACTATATGCTCTGATCAACTCATCAATTTGTATATTTCAACTCCGAGATGCTTGCACCAGTCCATATATGGATCGCTGGAGCTTGCACACTTTGTTAGCACCTTTAGGATTGACAAAAACCTTCTTGTTGTGTCATATGCAACTCTTCTTTAAGAAATCCATGAAGGAATTCAGTTTTGACATCCATTTCCCAGATTTCATAAAATGTGGAAATTGCTAGCATGATTCGGACAGACTTAAGCATCCCTACGGGTGAGAAGGTCTCATCGTAGTCAACTCCTTGAACTTGTCGAAAACCTTTTGCAACAAGTCGAGCGTTGTAGATAGTAACATCACCGTCAGCGCTAGTCTTCTTCTTGAAGATCCATTTATTCTCTATTGCTTGCCGATGATCGGGCAAGTCAACCAAATTCCACAATTCATTCTCATACATGGATCCCATCTCGGATTTCATGCCCTCAAGACATTTCGCAGAATCTGGGCTCATCATCGCTTCCTCATAGTTCGTAGGTTCGTCATGGTCAAGTAACGTGACATCCAGAATGGGATTACCATACCACTCTGGTGTGGATCTTACTCTGGTTAACCGACGAGGTTCAGTAGTAAATTGATAAGAAGTTTCCATGATCATCATCATTATTAGCTTCCTCACTAATTGGTGTAGGAATCACTGGAACTGATTTCTGTGATGAACTACTTTCCAATAAGGGAGCAGGTGCAATTACCTCATCAAGTTCTACTTTCCTCCCACTCACTTCTTTCGAGAGAAACTCCTTCTCTAGAAAGGGTCCATTCTTAGCAACAAAGATCTTGCCTTCGGATCTGTGATAGAAGGTGTTGGGGATATGACTATCAGATATGACCTGCCTCGGAGGGGCCGGGTCAACCACAATGGTGGTTCATCTAAGTGATGCCCAAGAGTATACAAGATGGCAGTTCACAGCTAGGATTATGACACTAGTAGAAAAGGGGGCTTTGGTCCAGGCCGGGTAAGCCCATTAGTCCCGGTTCAGTCCAGAACCAGGACCAATGGGTGCATTTATCCCGGTTCATGCGGCTAAGGCATTAGTCCCAGTTCACCTGGGCCCTTTAGTCCCGGTTCGTGCCACGAATCGGGACTAAAGTGTGTGATTCCCATTAGTACCGGTTGGTGGCACCAACCGGTACTAAAGGTTAGACCTTTAGTCCCAGATTGTGCCACCAACCGAGACAAATGGGCTTTGAGGCATTAGTACCGGTTCATGGCACGAACCGGTACTAAAGGTCCCATTTTCAAACTCCCCCTCAGTGGACCGCCTTTTCAGTTTTAGAAAAAACAAAAGAAAATGATGGAAATGTCAAAAAATAAAATAAAATAAGTTTCCCATGTGATATGTGGTCTAGTTGTTGGGAAAATTTACAAATATGACTTTCGACTTTATTTACAAAATCTCTCTGGAATTTGTAAAATGGGCATAACTTTTGCATACGAACTCGGATTAAAAAGTTTTTTATATGAAAAATCATCTACTCGAAAAGTTACATCCGAATTTAACAGGGGGGACATAAACATTTTCAAAATCATCAAAAATCTAACAGAAAAAAGTTACGGGGCTTTTAAGATCTAGAGTGGAAAAAATTGAAATAATTATTCTAGAATATTAGTGTTACTAAATAATGGTCAAACTAGTTATTCTAGAATAATAGTGCTACTAAATAATTATTTCAGTTATTTTGAATTTTGGTCAAATACGGTCAAACTATGGTCAAACTGTGGTTCAATAATGGTCAGACTAATTATTCAAGAAATATTAGTGTTACTAAATAATTATTGTTTTTTAAAACAATAGTTTCAAACTCAAACAGTGCAATGTGTCACTTCATGCTCAAGAAAAATTCATGAAGGTTAATAGGATTGACATCTTACTATTGTCAGGAAAACAACAAGTGCAGACTTGGAAACGAGTGGGACGATGGGTTTCTGTTCGGGAAGTTAGATGATTTGGAACGATGAGGGGCGATTAGAGGATGAATTGAACAGTGATGAGGGGTGGTGATTACACACTAGAGGTTAAAATAATTCAGAAATTTGAAAATCAAAAAAAAATTCAAAAAAAAATAATAAAATTTCCTTTAGTCCCGGTTGGTGTTACCAACCGGTACTAAAGGTGGTGCTCCACGTGGCCGCGCCCTTTAGTCCCGGTTCATGTAAGAACCGAGACTAAAGGGGAGAGGCATTAGTACCGACCCTTTAGTCCCGGTTCGAAAACCGGGACTAAAGGGCCTTACCAACCGGGACAAAAGGGCCTTACCAACCGAGACAAAAGACCCCTTTTCTTCTAGTGTAAGAGGCCCAAGCACAGAGGCAGCTTAAGGCCCGTAAGTATAAACCGCCATGTATTTGTAGACTTGTAATGTAAGGCATGTAAGATACCTCAACGAGCCGGACACGTTGTATGAGCCGGTCGGGACTCTGTAGGCCGCAGGGCGTCAAGTCATGTATATAACGGGATGACCCGGTGGCGGTTTAGGGCAAGAAACATCAGATCGAGAGCCAGGCAAAGCGTGTTTTGCTCCCTGGTAATCGAAACCCTAGCAATACCACCTCAAACTGGAGTAGGCCTTTACCTTCACCGCAAGGGGCCGAACAAGTATAAACTCTTCGCGTCCTTTATCCTGTTTACCCCCTTTAAGATAACCTCGTCGCAATGGCTCCACAACTAAGTCCTTCCATGCGGACATATGTCGTGACACTTCCATGACAGTTGGTGCCCACCGTGGGGCCATTGCACAGGGTTTTGAGTTCTTAAAGAGCAGCCTCGAAGGGCTCAAGGGGTACGCTGTAGGACGGATGACCAAGAATCGTCGCGTCAAGCTCTACATCGACGATGCAGGCTGGGGCCCCAAGGTCGGCTCAATTGAGTACGGGTACCGGGTCCCCTTTGGCGGAATCCACGTCTTCATCGGCAAGATTGGTGAGCCTGGCCCTGAGCCGGACATCTGCACCGACGTCATCGAGACGGCTCAGCATGCACGACCGCCCCGGCTCAGCTCACCATAAGGCATATCTTCATTGGGGTCTCCCATGGGACTGAGTTGGAAGGCTCTGTCTCTGGTGGTGAGACGAAAATCTGCTCTGAGGATGAGTCTACAGGTGAGACCGATTCAATATATCAACTACAAGATGGACAGCTTGTGGGCTGTTCTGATGGTGATAGTATTCCGGACCCCAATGAGCCGCCGAACAGGGTGGCGATCTTCATGGCAGGCACCTAGGCGGTACTCAGCTCTGAAGCAAATATGCCCTAGAGGCAACAATAAAGTTATTATTTATTTCCTTATATCATGATAAATGTTTATTATTCATGCTAGAATTGTATTAACCAGAAACATAATACTTGTGTGAATACATAGACAAACAAAGTGTCACTAGTATGCCTCTACTTGACTAGCTCGTTAATCAAAGATGGATATGTTTCCTAACCATAGACATGAGTTGTCATTTGATTAATGGGATCACATCATTAGGAGAATGATGTGATTCACATGACCCATTCCATTAGCTTAGCGCCCGATCGTTTAGTATGTTGTTATTGCTTTCTTCATGACTTATACATGTTCCTATGACTATAAGATTATGCAACTCCCGTTTACCGGATGCACACTTTGTGTGCTACCAAACGTCACAATGTAACTGGGTGATTATAAAGGTTCTCTACAGGTGTCTCCAAAGGTACATGTTGGGTTGGCATATTTCGAGATTATGAGATTTCTCACTCCGATTGTCGGAGAGGTATCTCTGGGCCCTCTCGGTAATGCACATCACTTAAGCCTTGCAAGCAATGCAACTAATAAGTTAATTGCAAGATGATGTATTACAGAAGGAGTAAAGAGACTTGCCGGTAACGAGATTGAACTAGGTATTGAGATACCGACGATCGAATCTCGGGCAAGTAACATACCAATGACAAAGGGAACAAAGGTATGTTGTTATGCGGTCTGACCGATAAAGATCTTCGTAGAATATGAGCATCCAGGTTCCGCTATTGGTTATTGACCGGAGACGTGTCTCCGTCATGTCTACATTGTTCTCGAACCCGTAGGGTCCACACGCTTAACATTACGATGACAGTTTCATTATGAGTTTATATATTTTGATGTACCGAAGGTTGTTCGAGTCCCGGATGTGATCATGGACTTGACGAGGAGTCTCGAAATGGTCGAGACATAAAGATCGATATATTGGACGACTATATTTGGACACCGGAAAGTTTTCGGATGAGATTGGGACAATACTGGATCACCGGGAGGTTATCGGAACCCCCCGGGAGGTATATGGGCCTTATTGGGCCTTACTGGAAAGGAGGGGAAAGGAGCAAGGGAGGGGGCGCCCCCCCCAAGCCCAATCCGAATTGGGAGGGGGGCCGGCCCCCCCTTTCTTTCCTCCCTCCTTCCTATTCCTTCCCTCTCCGACTCCTAATAGAAAAAAAGGGGAGTCCTACTCCCTGTGGCAGTTGGACTCCTCCCGAGGGTGCGCCACCCACCTTGGCCGGGCCCCTCCTCCACTCCTTTATATACGGGGGCAGGGGGGCACCCCATAGACACACGATTAATTATTGATCTGTTAGCCGTGTGCGGTGCCCCCCTCCACCATAATCCTCGATAATATTGTAGCAGTGCTTAGGCGAAGCCCTGTGACGGTAGAACATCAAGATCGTCACCACGCCGTCATGCTGACGGAACTCATCCCCAACACTTTGCTGGATCGGAGTCCGGGGATCGTTGTCGGTGTCAAAACCGGCGGATCTCGGGTAGGGGGCCCTAGACTGTGTGAAGGAAATATGCCCTAGAGGCAATAATAAAGTTATTATTTATTTCCTTATATCATGATAAATGTTTATTATTCATGCTAGAATTGTATTAACCGGAAACATAATACACGTGTGAATACATAGACAAACAGAGTGTCACTAGTATGCCTCTACTTGACTAGCTCGTTAATCAAAGATGATTATGTTTCCTAACCATGAACAAAGAGTTGTTATTTGATTAACGAGGTCACATCATTAGTTGAATGATCTGATTGACATGACCCATTTCATTAGCTTAGCACCCGATCGTTTTGTATGTTGATGTTGCTATTCTTCATGACTTATACATGTTCCTATGACTATGAGATTAAGCAACTCCCGTTTACTAGAGGAACACTTTAGGTACTACCAAACGTCACAACGTAACTGGGTGATTATAAAGGAGTACTACAGGTGTCTCCAATGGTGGATGTTGGGTTGGCGTATTTCGAGATTAGGGTTTGTCACTCCGAGTGTCGGAGAGGTATCTCTGGGCCCTCTCGGTAATGCACATCACATAAGCCTTGCAAGCACTGCAACTAATATGTTAGTTGTGAGATGACTTATTACGGAACGAGTAAAGAGACTGGCCGGTAACGAGATTGAACTAGGTATTGGATACCGACGATCGAATCTCGGGCAAGTAACATACCGATGACAAAGGGAACAACGTATGTTGTTATGCGGTCTGACCGATAAAGATCTTCGTAGAATATGTAGGAGCCAATATGGGCATCCAGGTCCTGCTATTGGTTATTGACCGGAGACGTGTCTCGGTCATGTCTACATTGTTCTCGAACCGTAGGGTCCGCACGCTTAACGTTACGATGACAGTTATTATGAGTTTATGCATTTTGATGTACCGAAGGTTGTTCGGAGTCCGGGATGTGATCACGGACATGACGAGGAGTCTCGAAATGGTCGAGACGTAAAGATTGATATATTGGAAGCCTATGTTTGGACACCGGAAGTGTTCCGGGTGAAATCGGGATTTTACCGGAATACCGGGAGGGTTACCGGAACCCCCCGGGAGGGAAATGGGCCTATTGGGCCTTAGTGGAAAAGAGAAAAGGGGCAGCCCATAGCTGGCCGCGCACCCCCCCCCCCTTCCCCAAGTCCTATTAGGACTAGGAGAAGGGGCCGGCCCCCCTCTCTCTCCTTTCCCCCTTGGGAGTCCTAGTTGGAATAGGATTGAGGGGAGGAGTCCTACTCCCGGTAAGAGTAGGACTCCTCCCGCGCCCTCTCCCTAGCCGGCCGAACCCCTCCCCCTGCTCCTTTATATACGGGGGCAGGGGGCACCCCATAGACACACAAGTTGATCATTGTTGATTGTTTCTTAGCCGTGTGCGGTGCCCCCTGCCACCAAATTCCACCTCGATCATACCGTTGTAGTGCTTAGGCGAAGCCCTGCGTCGGTAGTACATCAAGATCGTCACCACGCCGTCGTGCTGACGGAACTCTTCCTCGACGCTTTGCTAGATTGGAGCCCGAGGATCGTCATCGAGCTGAACGTGTGCTAAGAACTCGGAGGTGCCGTTGTAACGGTGCTTGGATTGGTTGGATCGGGAAGAAGACGTACGACTACTTCCTCTACGTTGTGTGATCGCTTCCGCAGTCGGTCTGCGTTGGTACGTGGACAACACTCTCCCCCTCGTTGCTATGCATCACCATGATCTTGCGTGTGCGTAGGAAAATTTTCGAAATTACTACGTTCCCCAATAGTGGTATCAGAGCCTAGGTTTTTATGGTTTGATGTTATTTGCATGAGTAGAACACAAGTGAGTTGTGGGCGATACAAGTCATACTGCCTACCAGCATGTCATACTTTGGTTCGGCGGTATTGTTGGACGAGACGATCCGGACCAACCTTACGCGTACTCTTACACGAGACCGGTTCCCTCGACGTGCTATGCACACAGATGGCTTGCGGAAGACTGTCTCTCCAACTTTAGTTGAACCAAGTGTGACTACGCCCGGTCCTTGAGAAGGTTAAAACGGAGTCTATTTGACAAACTATCGTTGTGGTTTTGATGCGTAGGTGAGATGAGTTCTTACTTAAGCCCGTAGCAGCCACGTAAAACTTGCAACAACAAAGTAGAGGACGTCTAACTTGTTTTTGCAGGGCATGTTGTGATGTGATATGGTCAAGGCATGATGCTGATTTTATTGTATGAGATGATCATGTTTTGTAACCGAGTTATCGGCAACTGGCAGGAGCCATATGGTTGTCGCTTTATTGTATGCAATGCAATCGCGATGTAATGCTTTACTTTATTACTAAGAGGTAGTGATAGTCGTGGAAGCATAAGATTGGCGAGACGACAACGATGCTACGATGGAGATCAAGGTGTCGCGCCGGTGACGATGGTGATCATGACGGTGCTTCGGAGGTGGAGATCACAAGCACAAGAAGATGATGGCCATATCATATCACTTATATTGATTGCATGTGATGTTTATCATTTTATGCATCTTATCTTGCTTTGATTGACGGTAGCATTATAAGATGATCTCTCACTAAATTATCAAGAAGTGTTCTCCCTGAGTATGCACCGTTGCCAAAGTTCGTCGTGCCCAGACACCACGTGATGATCGGGTGTGATAAGCTCTACGTCCATCTACAACGGGTGCAAGCCAGTTTTGCACACGCAGAATACTCAGGCTAAACTTGACGAGCCTAGCATATGCAGATATGGCCTCGGAACACGGAGACCGAAAGGTCGAGCGTGAATCATATAGTAGATATGATCAACATAACAATGTTCACCATTGAAAACTACTCCATCTCACGTGATGATCGGTTATGGTTTAGTTGATTTGGATCACGTGATCACTTAGAGGATTAGAGGTATGTCTATCTAAGTGGGAGTTCTTAAGTAATTTGGTTAACTGAACATAAATTTATCATGAACTTAGTCCTGGTAGTATTTTGCAAATTATATTATAGATCAATAGCTCGTGTTGTTGCTTCCCTGTGTTTATTTTGATATGTTCCTAGAGAAAATTGTGTTGAAAGATGATAGTAGCAAAGATGCGGATTGGATCCGTGATTTGAGGTTTATCCTCATTGCTGCACAGAAGAATTATGTCCTCGATGCACCGCTAGGTGACAGACCTATTGCAGGAGCAGATGCAAACGTAATGAACGTTTGGCTAGCTCAATATGATGACTACTTGATAGTTTAGTGCACCATGCTTAATGGCTTAGAATCGGGACTTCAAAGCCGTTTTGAACGTCATGGACCATATGAGATGTTCCAGGAGTTGAAGTTAATATTTCAAGCAAATACCCGAGTTGAGAGATATGAAGTTTCCAACAAGTTCTATAGCTAAAAGATGGAGGAGAATGGCTCAACTAGTGAGCATGTGCTCAGATTGTCTGGGTACTACAATCGCTTGAATCAAGTGGGAGTTAATCTTCCAGATAAGATAGTGATTGACAGAATTCTCTAGTCACCATCACCAAGTTAGCAGAACTTCGTGATGAACTATAATATGCAAGGGATAACGGAAACAACTCCCAAGCTCTTCGTGATGCTGAAATCAACGAAGGTAGAAATCAAGAAAAACATCAAGTGTTGATGGTTGACAAGACCACTAGTTTCAAGAAAAGGGCAGAGGGGAGAAGGGGAACTTCAATAAGAACGGCAAGCAAGTTGCTGCTCAAGTGAAGAAGCCCAAGTCTGATCCTAAGCCTGAGACTAAGTGCTTCTACTGCAAAGGGACTGGTCACTGGAAGTGGAATTACCCCAAGTGATTGGCGGATAAGAAGGATGGCAGAGTGAACATAAATATATTTGATATACATGTTATCGATGTGTACTTTACTAGTGTTTATAGCAAACCCTCAGTATTTGATACTAGTTCAATTGCTAAGATTAGTAACTCGAAACGGGAGTTGCAGAATAAACAGAGACTAGTTAAGGGTGAAGTGACGATGTGTGTTGGAAGTAGTTCCAAGATTGATATGATCATCATCGCACACTCCCCTATACTTTCGGGATTAGTGTTGAAACTAAATAAGTGTTATTTGGTGTTTGTGTTGAGCATGAATATGATTTGATCATGTTTATTGTAATACGGTTATTCATTTAAGTAAAAGAATAAATTGTTGTTCTGTTTACATGAAGAAAACCTTATATGGTTACACACCCAATGAAAATAGTTCATTGGATCTCGATCTTAATAATACGCATATTCATAATATTGAAACCAAAAGATGCAAAGTTAATAATGATAGTGCAACTTATTTGTGGCACTGCTGTTTAGGTCATATTGGTATAAAGCGCATGAAGAAACTCCATGCTTATGGGCTTTCGGAATCACTTGATTATGAATCACTTGATGCTTGCGAACCATGCCTTTTGGGCAAGATGACTAAAACGCCGTTCTCCGGAACAATGGAGCGAGAAAAGATTTGTTGGAAATCATACATACTGATGTATGTGGTCCGATGAATATTGAGGCTCGCGACAGGTATCCTTATTTTCTGATCTTCACAAATGATTTGAGCAGATATGAGTATATCTACTTGATGAAACATATGTCTGAAACATTTGAAAAGTTCAAAGAATTTCAGAGTGAAGTGAAAAACATAGTGACAAGAAAATAAAGTTTCTACGATCTGATCGCGGAGACAAATATTTGAGTTACGAGTTTGGTCTTCAGTTAAAACAATGTGAAATAGTTTCACTACCCACGCCACCTGGAACACCACATCATAATGGTGTGTCCGAACGTCATAACCGTACTTTGTTGGATATAGTGCAATCTATGATGTCTCTTACCGATTTACCACTATTGTTTTTGGAGTCATGCATTAGAGACAGCTGCATTCATGTTAAAAAGGGGCACCATCTATATCCGTCGAGACGACGCCTTATGAACTATGGTTTGGCAAGAAACCAAAGTTGTCGTTTCTTAAAGTTTGGGGTTGCGATGCTTATATGAAAAAGTTTCATCCTGATAAGCTCAAAACTCAAATCGGAGAAGTGCATCTTCATAGGATATCCAAAGGAAACTATTGGATACACCTTCTATCACAGATCCGAAGGCAAGACTTTTGTTGCTAAATTCGGAATCTTTCTGGAGAAGGAGTTTCTCTCGAAAGAAGTGAGTGGGAAGAAAGTAGAACTTGACGAGGTAACTGTACCTACTCCCTTATTGGAAAGTAGTACATCACAGAAAAATGTTTCTGTGACACCTACACCAGTTAGTGAGGAAGCTAATGATGATGATCATGAAACTTCAGAACAAGACACTACTGAACCTCGTAGATCAACCAGAGTAAGATCCGCGCCAGAGTGGTACGGTAATCCTGTTCTGGAAGTCATGCTACTAGATCATGATGATCCTACGAACTATGAAGAAGCGATGGTGAGCCCAGATTCCGCAAAGTGGCTTGAAGCCATGAAATCTGAGATATGATCCATGTATGAGAACAAAGTATGGACTTTGGTTGACTTGCCCGATGATCGGCTAGCCATAGAAAAATTGATCTTCAAGAGGAAGACGGACGCTGATAGTAGTGTTACTATCTACAAAGCTAGAATTGTCGCAAAAGGTTTTCGACAAGTTCAAGGTGTTGACTACGATGAGATTTTCTCACTCGTATCTATGCTTAAGTCTGTCCGAATCATGTTAGCAATTGCCGCATTTTATGAAATCTGGCAAATGGATAAACAAAACTGCATTCCTTAAAGGATTTGCTAAAGAAGAGTTGTATACGATGCAACTAGAAGGTTTTGTCGATCCTAAAGGTGTTAACTAAATATGCAAGCTCCAGCGATCTATCTGTGGACTGGTGCAAGCATCTCGGAGTTGGAATATACGCTTTGATGAGTTGATCAAAGCATATAGTTTTATACAGACTTGCGGTGAAGCCTGTATTTACGAGAAAGTGAGTGGGAGCACTACAGCGTTTCTAACAAGTATATGTGAATGACATATTGTTGATCGGAAATAATGTAGAATTATTCTGTAAAGCATAAAAGGAGTGTTTGAAAGGAGTTTTTCAAAGAAAGACTTCGGTAAAGCTGCTTACATATTGAGCTTCAAGATCTATAGAGATAGATCAAGACGCTTGATAAGTTTTTCAATAAGTACATACCTTGACAAGATTTTGAAGTAGTTCAAAATAGAACAGTCAAAGAAAAAGTTTCTTGCTTGTGTTACAAGGTGTGAAGTTGAGTACTGACTCAAAGCCCGACCACGGCAGAAGATAGAAAGAGAATGAAAGTCATTCCCTATGCCTCATTCATAGGTTCTATAAAGTATGCCATGCTATGTACCAGATCTATTGTATACCCTGCATTGATTTGGCAAGGGAGTACAATAGTGATCTAGGAGTAGATCACTGGACAGCGATCAGAATTATCCTTAGTGAAATAAGGATATGTTTCTCGATTATGGACGTGACAAAAAGGTTCGTCGTAAAGGGTTACGTCGATGCAAGTTTTTGACACTGATCCAGATGAATCTAAAAAATCTCAATCTGGATACATATTGAAAGCGGGAGCAATTAGCTAGAGTAGCTACGTGCAGAGCATTATAGACAAAGAATTTTGCAAGATACTTACGGATCTGAATGTGACAGACCCGTTGACTAAAATTATCTCACAAGAAAAACATGATCACACCTTAGTACTCTTTGGGTGTTAATCACATAGAGATGTGAACTAGATTACTGACTCTAGTAAACCCTTTGAGTGTTGGTCACATGAGATGTGAACTATGGGTGTTAATCACATGGTGATGTTAACTATTGCTGCTAAATCACATGGCGATGTGAACTAGATTATTGACTCTAGTGCAAGTGGGAGACTGAAGGAAATATGCCCTAGAGGCAATAATAAAGTTATTATTTATTTCCTTATATCATGATAAATGTTTATTATTCATGCTAGAATTGTATTAACCGGAAACATAATACATGTGTGAATACATAGACAAACAGAGTGTCACTAGTATGCCTCTACTTAACTAGCTCGTTAATCAAAGATGGTTATGTTTCCTAACCATGAACAAAGAGTTGTTATTTGATTAACGAGGTCACATCATTAGTTGAATGATCTGATTGACATGACCCATTTCATTAGCTTAACACCTGATCGTTTAGTATGTTGCTGTTGCTATTCTTCATGACTTATACATGTTCCTATGACTATGAGATTATGCAACTCCCGTTTACCAGAGGAACACTTTGGGTACTACCAAACGTCACAACGTAACTGGGTGATTATAAAGGAGTACTACAGGTGTCTCCAATGGTGGATGTTGGGTTGGCGTATTTCGAGATTAGGGTTTGTCACTCCGAGTGTCGGAGAGGTATCTCTGGGCCCTCTCGGTAATGCACATCACATAAGCCTTGCAAGCACTGCAACTAATATGTTAGTTGTGAGATGATGTATTACGGAACGAGAAAAGAGACTTGCCGGTAACGAGATTGAACTAGGTATTGGATACCGACGATCGAATCTCGGGCAAGTAACATACCGATGACAAAGGGAACAACGTATGTTGTTATGCGGTCTGACCGATAAAGATCTTCGTAGAATATGTAGGAGCCAATATGGGCATCCAGGTCCCGCTATTGGTTATTGACCAGAGACGTGTCTCGGTCATGTCTACATTGTTCTCGAACCGTAGGGTCCGCACGCTTAACGTTACGATGACAGTTATTATGAGTTTATGCATTTTGATGTATCGAAGGTTGTTCGGAGTCCCGGATGTGATCACGGACATGACGAGGAGTCTCGAAATGGTCGAGACGTAAAGATTGATATATTGGAAGCCTATGTTTGGACACCGGAAGTGTTCCGGGTGAAATCGGGATTTTACCGGAATACCGGGAGGGTTACCGGAACCCCCCGGGAGGCAAATGGGCCTATTGGGCCTTAGTGGAAAAGAGAAAAGGGGCAGCCCATAGCTGGCCGCGCACCCCCCCCCTTCCCCAAGTCCTATTAGGACTAGGAGAAGGGGCCGGCCCCCCTCTCTCTCCTTTACCCCTTGGGAGTCCTAGTTGGAATAGGATTGAGGGGGGGAGTCCTACTCCCGGTAGGAGTAGGACTCCTCCCGCGCCCTCTCCCCAGCCGGCCGAACCCCTCCCCCTGCTCCTTTATATACGGGGGCATGGGGCACCCCATAGACACACAAGTTGATCATTGTTGATCGTTCCTTAGCCGTGTGCGGTGCCCCCTGCCACCAAATTCCACCTCGATCATACCGTTGTAGTGCTTAGGCGAAGCCCTGCGTCGGTAGTACATCAAGTTCGTCACCACGCCGTCGTGCTGACGGAACTCTTCCTCGACGCTTTGCTGGATCAGAGCCCGAGGATCGTCATCGAGCTGAACGTGTGCTAAGAACTCGGAGGTGCCGGAGTAACGGTGCTTGGATCGGTTGGATCGGGAAGAAGACGTACGACTACTTCCTCTACGTTGTGTGATCGCTTCCGCAGTCGGTCTGCGTTGGTACGTGGACAAAACTCTCCCCCTCGTTGCTATGCATCACCATGATCTTGCGTGTGCGTAGGAAAATTTTCGAAATTACTACGTTCCCCAACACTGTGCATCTAGGCCGGATGGTAACAGGAGGCAGGGGACACGAAGTTTTACCCAGGTTCGGGCCCTCTCGATGGAGGTAAAACCCTACGTCCTGCTTGATTAATATTGATGATATGGGTAGTACAAGAGTTGATCTACCACGAGATCAGAGCGGCTAAACACTAGAAGCTAGCCTATGGTATGATTGTTGATGTGTATGTTGTCCTACAGACTAAAATCCCTCCTGTTTATATAGACATCGGATAGGGTTAGGGTTACATAGAGTCGGTTACAATGGTAAGAGATCTGAACATCCATATCGTCAAGCATGCCTTCCACACCAAGGAAAGTCCCTTCCGGACATGGGACGAAGTCTTCAATCTTGTATCTTCATAGTGCAGGAGTCCGGCCGAAGGTATAGTTCGGCTATCCGAACAGCCCCTAATCCAGGACTCCCTTAGTAGCCCACGAACAAGGCTTCAATGACGATGAGTCCGACGTGCAGATTGTCTTCGGCATTGCAAGGCGGGTTCTCCTCCAAATTCCGTGTACCTGTTTGAATAAAGTCCGGTTTCTTGTAGATGTTGCGCTCCTTGCCTTCTACGCCCAATAATGGTCATTTTCCACATGTCAAACGAATATGAAAAGTCTGAGTGTCTTTACGTTCACACCCCTAGCCGTGTAAATGAGTTGCCCTTATTAAGGGGACGAGGATTTAGATCCAATCCACACCTTCTCCCCTCCACGAGTGTTGATCAAAGCGCATCCGACAAAGGTCCATTCCACCATGGCCAGCCACCGCAACTCCTCCTCTCGCCCTTCTAGCCCTAAGCCTGGATATTGGAACAGATGTTCTACTCCGCATAGCGAGCTAGTGACGCTTCAGCCCAAAGGATTTCTCCCCCCGGCCTATATGGTCCTGGTCCGAGCCGGTCTTGCCGTCTACAACGGCGGAGAGCAAGCAGAGAATGCCCCTAATCCATCCAAAGGAGAGTGGGCACTAGTAAAGGTTTTTTTTTAATTTTCTTTTTGAAAATTTTGGAAAAAAATGAATTTTTTTCGATTTTTAATTTTTCTGAATTATTTGATGATTTAGTCTCTAATCACCTCTTTGAACTGCTCAAGTGTGGATCACTCATTCCAAATCATCTAACTTCCCGACCGGTCACCCATCCCTCTCACTACTCCAGCCCAAGCACGCTTAACTATCGGGTTCTATTCTCCTTTGTTTCCAAGTCTGCACTTGTTGTTTTCCTGACAATAATAAGATGTTAATCCTATTAACCCTCAGGAGTTTAGCTTGAGCATGAAGTCACACATTTCACCGTTTGAGTTTGAAACTATTATTCTAAAAAAACAGTAATTATTTAGTAACGCTAATATTTCTTGAATAAGTTTGACCATAGTTTGACCACAGTTTGACCATAGTTTGACCAGATTTGACCAAAATTCAAAAAATTGAAATAATTATTTAGTAATACTAATATTCTTGAATAATTATGTAGTAACATTAATACTTCTTGAATAAGTAGTTTGACCAGATTTAACCAATTTTTTTAAAAAAACTGAAATTTGACCATATCTTTTTTCCTTTTGGAATTTGAGGATTCTAAAAAATTCCAAACAGGCCGTAGGCGGCCTCCATCGGATGCGGATTTTCGTGCTGAATTTTTTGATATATAATACATTTTTTTCCGACATCGTATGCAAAAGTTATAGCCGTTTTACATTTTCCCTACACTTTTTGCAAAACATGTCCAAATTTAAGTTTTTAAATTTTCCTAACTAGTAGATGTAGTGATATAACTACCTCTCGAAGGATTTTATTTTTTTGAAGTTTTTATCATTTTCTTTTGATTTTTTCAAAACTGAAATGGCGACACGGGGGGGGGGGGGGGGGGTAGAGTTTGAAAATTGGCCTATAGTGCCGGTTTTTGTCACAAACCGGTACTACAGGTCAAACCCCTTTAGTACCGGTTCGTGCCACGAACCGGTACTAAAGGTGATCGTGGGACACCGGCCTGCCACCAGCCTGCCACCAACCCTTTAGTACCGGTTCATGCCACGAACCGGTACTAAAGGTTCAACACGAACCGGCATTAATGCAAATCCGTTTGAACCGGCACTAATGGTACCATTAGTACCGGGCCTATCTCAAACCGGCACTAACGTGCTTCTCGTTTAACCCTTTTTCTACTAGTGGGGTGTGCCTTGTTCCTTACTTAATAAGGGGGCTTGGATTTCCCATCCACCCGTTTCTCCGGGGGATGCTGGAGTTCTATGGCCTCCAGCTACATCATCTCATGCCTGCCTCAGTATTGCATATCGCGGGCTTTGTAGCCCTCTGCGAGCTATTCTTCGGTATTGAAGCTCATTTCGGAATGTGGAAGGAGCTATTTTGCCTCGTGCCCCGTTCCAAGAAAGGGTCAATGTATCAAGTGGGAGGAGCCGAAGTATGGCGCATCGCCGGGACCGGATATCTGTCCGGAACCCCAAAGAAGGCATCCGAAGACTGGCCCTCGGAATTGTTCTATATTGAAGACGTCCCACTGCCGGATCCTGTCCGGATCGGCCTCCTAGAGTTTGATAGTGCTCCTTTAAAGAAGCTCTTAAGCTGGCGTCCATGGAGCCCTCAAAGGGAAAGCAACAGGGACATCGTTTATCTCATGGGCCGAATAAGATTGTTGGCCCATTTCGGACTAACCATGCTCGGAGTTATTGCTGAATGCATCATGCGGGGGTGTAGCCGCTTCAGTACAAAAGCCACCCCATGTGGGATTTCAAGGGGGAGGACGACGCCACCCGCTACGGCCGTAAAGGGCCAGATTCAGTTGCCGCTCTGTTAAAGATCTTGTCCACTTTGTACAAGGGAGAAGAGGAGGAATTTCTACGCGTCAACCCACAGGGTGGATTCTCTATGCACAATCACCCAAGCTGGGTAAGTGGTCGCATTTACTTGCTCATCCGTTTAGTGTTCCCATTGTTAAATACTTAGTCTGATGACTTCAACGCAGGAACTGCGCCGGGCCGTTAAGGACATAAGCAGCCCGCCTCCACAACCCGAGGACTCAGGATGGTCTCTCGATGTGGCCTCTCAAGAGGATCCGGATATATCTGTGGAGTTGATTGATGGAGTGTTCCATCAATTGAGCGAGGACAACGCCTTGGTGGCCATTACGGCGGATTACCCAGGGCTAATCTGAACACCCCAGGTACCTGAGACCGAAGTCCCTGTACCCCAGACAGGGGTCCGTCCATGCGTGTTTAATTTCCTGATTGCAACCGAACTTTGCACGGGAGGTTTTTGAGGCAGAAGGCCGAACCTGCAGCGACAAACCAACCAGGGACTGCAGGGCCCCATGGGCAGAAAAGAGGTGCAGTCCGGACCGAGGCATCAGCGCGGAGGTATGGCGCGCCCCTTTATCCCAGTTGTTATACATTCGAGGCACACTTGACACTCGTGCCCTTTTTCAGGATGAAGACACCTCCACCAGCCAGGCTCCAAAGCCTTGTCCGGGGGCGGAAGTGAATGCAAGGCGTGTGCCAGACGTTCCTCCGACGGAAGATGCGGACGGGTTATCTGCCACCAACTCAGAGGTGGAAAGTGCCATGAACCACAGGCGTCGCCGGACAATTCTTCGTGACGATTAATTCTCCCAGGAGGCATTTTGATGCCTTCAATTCGGGAGATGCGCACCTCCGTGCCACTCAAAATGGTCTAGCCAGAGCCACGGAGCAATATGTAAAAGACATACGGGTAAGAAAATTTTGATAAATATATATGTAGCAGTAGCCCCCGAGACTGAAAACAGTTAGAATAAATGGTTTAAGGATCATTTGAAATGCAGGTTCTTACAGAAAAGAATTCCCTCCTCTCCCAGGAGCTGGAAGAGTGCAAAGCCCAACTGGAGGCCGCACTAGCCGCGGCAGAGGAGCCTAAGGAGACCCCCTTTGTTAATATTCATTTCGAAAGATAAGTCGGTGGCGAAGCACGGCTTGTGTGCGAATCTAACAAATAAAATTGCAGATGGCGCCGGATTGAATCCAGAAAGGCAACACCTCGAACGCCAATTAAGGCTGGTGAGAGGGTGCTGTTGAAGGTGATGGGGGAGAAGAACGTTATCCAAGATGCCAACACCCGGCTGGGCATGGAGCTAAAAGATGTTCGTGCCCAGCTGTCAGACTTCCTGAAGGAGAATCAGCGGCTTCGGCGCGGCATATCTAGTAAGTTCTTGAACAAACCTTTTAAAAGAAAGTTCGGCGGTGCCGTTGATTAACAGAGCAATATCCATAGGTATGTTAACATGCCATCCTGCAGAGGAGATGCCCGGTTCTACGGGTGACCTTTTTCCCGAGCTCTTGCAATTGCTCGATCAAGTTCGGCAGGCGATGTGAGGCGTCGCCTAGGTCCTGTGGCCATCCGTCTCCACACCCGAAGGTCTTGGAGAGCTCGCAGAGAAGCTGAGGGGAGCATGGAGGCGCTTCTAGTTGTGGAAGATATCAGCCTGCCGTCAAGGCGCTAGGGAGGCCTGGGCCATGGTGAAGACGCGGTATTCACAGGCCGACCCCAACCATATGGCCGAGGTTGGTCCTGTAGGGCCCGATGGGAAGGAGATCCCTGTGAGCTTAGTATACGGCAAAGTAGAGTTGGCCGCAAAGTATTCCCAGCAGGACTGTAAATTAGACAGCCTGTTAGATGGTATTGAAGAGGAGTACAATCAGTCAAAATGACTATGTAATTTAATTGACATTTATAATGCCTTCTAGCCGGATTGTAGATCGTTTGTCATGGCCGACCTTTTCGCTTCAGCCTCGGGACCTGACGGTCCGAAGTGTGTCCGAATTCCCATGCGGTTATATAGGAACAGGGGAATGCGTGGAGACCAGGCGTAGGGGTCATTATGGCATGAACAGACAAGTGCCCGACTAGTTATGTTATATTACATGGTTAGTAAGAAACATCTTCCAGGGAGAATAGTTCCGTCAGGGGTTCCTTTCCCTTGGAGGCATGCCCTAAAGTGCATGTCCATGCTGCTAAGAGAAACGCAGGAAAAACATCTGGGGGCACGTGGAAAAAATAAAAAAAAGATCGTCTTTTAGTTCACCGACCGAATATTCCCTTAAGAACGCTAGCTTTCGGCTTCACCCAGTCTGAGGTACACGTCTGGCTGACCCGGCAGTAACAATCATAGAGGTGCTCCCTTTACCGCCTAGCAGAACAATCGGGAACGTAGGGGTAAGCACAGGAGCCAAGCAACCTAGCTTGGCCAAAACTTAAGTCATATCGATGCATATAGTGGTGAATAAAAGGTACATGTGGAAGTTTGACACATGTGTTGGGCGTGAAGCCCCCAGGTTTGCTGAGCGCGGATAGCGCGTCAGTTTGTGAGCCTCTACAGGCTATAAGAGGGAAAGAGAGAGAAGGAGAGAAATGTAAGAGAGAAGGTATATATAAAAAATGGATAGAGTAAGGAGATGAACACAGGATCCGGCGCTAGGCATAGAATCTTCGGAGGCGGGCTGCGTTCCATGGGTTCGGCTCAAGTCGGTTATCCGATGCACTTCGCAGGCGGTACACACCACCAGTCAGGACTTGGTCGATGATGAAGGGACCTTCCCACTTGGTCTTAAGTTTGTCCTTTTTCTTGTCCGGCAGGCATAGAACTAATTCGCCAACATTGTAATTTTTGGCCCGTACTTCTCTGCTTTGGTATCTTCGACCACGCTGTTGATAAAATGCGGAACGGGATTTTGCCACGTCACGCTCCTCCTCTAATGCGTCCAAACTGTCCTGCCGATCGAGCTCGGCTTCTCTTTCTTCATACATGCGCACTCGAGGTGAGTCATGAATTATGTCGCAAGGCAAAAGTGCCTCCACGCCGTACACCATGAAGAATGGTGTATATCCGGTGGTGCGATTCGGTTCGGTCCGCAGCCCCCAGAGTACGGAGTCGAGCTCCTCTACCTAGTGTGTGTTAGATTCCTTGAGGGATCGTACTAATCTAGGTTTGATGCCGCTCATGATAAGACCGTTTGCATGTTCGACCTGGCCGTTAGTCTGTGGGTGATAGACAGAAGCGTAATCGAGCTTGATGCCCAAGTTTTTGCACCAGAGTTTACCTCGTCGGCCGTAAAGTTCGTGCCATTATCAGTGATGATGCTATGGGGGACGCCGTAACAGTGTACAACCCCGGATATGAAGTCTATCACAGGCCTGGATTCAGTCGTCTTAACAGGCTTGGCTTCTATCCATTTGGTGAACTTATCCACCATGATGAGTAGGTACTTGTGCTTGTGGGTTCCGCCTTTGAGGGGTCCAACCATATCAAGCCCCAGACCGCAAAGGGCCAAGTGATGGGGATAGTTTGGAGTGCGGTGGGTGGCATATGGCTTTGGTTTGCAAAGAGCTGGCAACTGGTGCATCACTGGACTAAGTCCTGAGCGTCTGCCCGGGCCATCGGCCAAAAAAAACCTGTACGGAAGGCCTTGCTTACCATTGATCGGGCTGCAGCGTGATGACCGCCGAGTCCGGCATGGATTTCAGCCAGGAGATTCCGCCCCTCCTCTTCGGAGATGCACCTTTGAAGGACTCCGGTAGTGCTTTTCTTATAAAGCTCCCTCTCGTGGACTCTGTAGGCTTTGGATCGCCGCACTATGCAGTGTGCCTCATTCTGGTCCTCTGGGAGTACCTGCCTAGTAAGGTAGGCGAGGAATGGTTCCGTCCATGGGGCAACGATGGTCATTATTATGTGGCCTGAAGGTGTTACTTCAATGGCAGAGCCACCGATTGTGTCAAAATGCTCGGAGTCGGGTGGTGCGGTTGGGTCCGGGCTGTTATTGTTCGGCTCCCCTTCCCATGCCATAGATGGCTTAATAAGCCTTTCCAAGAAGATGTTGGGGGGACTACATCGCGTTTTGCGCCGATGCGTGCCAGGACATCTGCCGCCTGATTATTTTCCCGGGCTATATGGTGAAATTCAAGCCCCTCGAACCAAGCTGACATTTTGAGGACGGCGTTGCGGTAAGCTACCATTTTCGGATCCTTGGCATCAAAGTCTCCATTTATTTGGGATATTGCGAGGTTCGAGTCCCCGCGTACCTCTAGGCGTTGGATGCCCATCGATACTGCCATCCAGAGACCATGTAGAAGCGCCTTATATTCGGCTACGTTGTTGGAGTCCGTGTACAGAATCTGTAGTACGTATTGAACTGTGTCTACTGTGGGGGATGTGAGAACAACACCAGCCCCCAGTCCGGCCCACATTTTCGAGCCGTTGAAATGCATCATCCAATTTGAATATGTGTCGTACTCTTTAGGGAGTTCAACCTCCGTCCATTCGGCGACGAAACGGCCAGAACTTGTGACTTGATGGCTCGTCGTGGCTTATAAGTTATGTCGAACGGGAGGAGCTCGATGGCCCATTTCGCAATCCGGCCCGTTGCGTCACGGTTGTTGATAATGTCGCTAAGTGGTACTTCCGAGGCTACTGTTATCCAACACTCTTGAAAGTAGTGTCGTAGCTTCCGGGATGCCATGAATACCGCATACGCAATCTTTTGATAATGTGGGTACCGTGATTTGCAGGGAGTGAGGACGGTGGACACATAATAGACATGCCTTTGAAGGGGGAATTTGTGTCCCTCCGCTTCTTGTTCGACGACGAGCACTGCGCTTACAACCTGATGTGTTGCTTCAATGTACAATAGCATTGGTTCGCCGGTGTTTGGCACGGCCAGGACTGGGTTTGTTGCCAGTATGGCTTTTATTTCGTCGAGTCCAGCCGTGGCTGCATCCGTGCATTTGAAGTGTTCGGTGCACCGAAGTAGGCGGTAAAGGGGAAGGGCCTTTTCTCCCAGGCGGGAGATAAAGCGGCTTAGAGCCGCCACACATCCGGTTTACTTTTGTATTTGTTTGAGGTCCTTTGGGATATCCAATTGCGATAGAGCTTGGATCTTGGCTAGATTTGCTTCAATTCCTCTATTGGATACAATGAAGCCCAGGAGCTTTCCGGCTGGGACGCCAAAAACGCATTTTTCCAGGTTGAGCTTGATGTCGTATGTTTGGAGATTATCAAATGTGAGCCTCAAGTCGTCTACTATAGATTCAACATGTCTTGTTTTGACGACCACATCATCTACGCATGCCTCGACTGTTTTACCGATCTGGCTTGCCAGACATGTCTGAATCATGCGCTGATATGTTGCGCAGGCATTTTTGAGCCCGAAGGGCATCGTGTTGAAGCAGAATGGCCCGTATGGTGTGATAAATGCCGTTGCGGCTTGGTATGATTCTCCCATCTTGATTTGATGGTAGCCAGAGTATGCGTCGAGGAAGCACAACGAATTGTGTCCTGCGGTGGCATCGATAATTTGATCGATGCGGGGGAGAGGGAAAGGATCCTTTGGGCAAGCCTTGTTGAGGTCTTTAAAATCGACACACAAGCGCTAGGATTTGTCCTTCTTTGGTACCATCACCAGGTTTGCTAGCCAGTCTGGATGTTTTATATCTCTGATGAATCCGACCTCCAATAGCTTTGCCAGCTCCTCTCCCATAGCATGTCTCTTAGGTTCGGAAAAACGCCAAGAGCCTGTTTGACAGGTTCGAATCCTGTTTGGATATTTAAGCTATGCTCGGCCAGCGTGCGTGGGATTCCTGGCATGTCCGAAGGATGCCAGGCGAAAATTTCCCAGTTCTCCTGTAGGAACTCTCGCAATGCGACGTCGACATCAGGGTTTAACTGTGCCCCGATGGAAGCTGTTTTGTTGGGGTCCGTTGGATGGACTTGGAATTTGACTATTTCGTCCGCTGGTTTAAAGGAGGTGGACTTGGACCTTTTGTCGTGTACCACCGTCGTCCCTATTCACGGTAGAGCGCAACGCAGTCAGTTCCTCCGCCGCTACGGCTTCAGATAGTGCCTCGAGGGCCAGTGCGGCTGTCATGTTTTCGGCGCGGAGTGCTACATCCGGATCACTAGCGAGAGTGATGATCCCGTTAGGCCGGGCATCTTGAGCTTCATGTACCTGTAATGGGGTATTGCTTGGAAGATTGTGAATGCTTCCCGCCCTAGCAAAGCGTGATAACCACTGCTGAACGGGGCCACGTGGAACGTGACTTCTTCGGACCTATAATTGTCCAGCGTGCCGAATACCACATCTAGTGTTATTTTTCCTGTACAGCGTGGTTCCCGACTGGGGATAATTCCTCTAAAGGTTGTGTTGCTTCGCGTGATGCGGTTCCAGTCTATATCCATTTTTTGGAGGGTTTCCTCAGAGATGAGGTTCAATCCGCTGCCGCCGTCCATGAGTACCTTGGTGAGACAAAAGCCGACCACTATTGGACTGAGGACCAATGCGGTTGGTGCTCGGGCTGTTCGGAATTTAGGTTCATCACTGGCGTTGAAGGTAATGGCCGTGTCACTCCATGGGTTTATTGTTGCTACTTGGTAGACTTCGGCAAGGCCGCAGACTGTCCTTTTTCGCATGTTATTTGATGCGAAGGTCCCGAAGACTGTTAATATCGTATTGGTGTCTCTGGGGTGGCTTTCTGTGGCTTCTGGGATTAGGAGGTTTTCGCCGATTTTAGCCACCTGCCGGAGTATCCAACATGCTCTAAGGCTGCCAGTTGGTGTGGCATCCTCTGTACTATGAATTTTACAGGGTCCATTAAGACATCCTTCCAGTACGGTTCCATGCCCTGTAGAGGGTTTTTGCCTTTTGGTGTTTGAGCCGGGTGTCTGGCGATGATGCACCCTTTTATTTCGGACTGGGCTTGCATTAAGGGCCGGATTGTCCCAAAATTTTGTTTCGGTTTTCCGGGCGCTTTCCATCGCACAATACTTTCGTACTATGGACGCTAAGTCAACGAAGCGTGTAATATCACGGCGACTTATGGCGTTGAGTATTCCCTTGTTCGTGCAATTATTGCAGAAGGATGAAATTGCGTCTTCCTCACGGCAGCCCCTTATCGTGTGCATAACTAGGAGGAATCTGGCCCAGTAATGATGTACCGTTTCTTTGGGCTCTTGCCTGATTTGGGATAGATCGCTAATGTTCGGGTGGGTGGGTGGTATTGAATCCGGAGCCTTACCCCTTCTGATGCTCAGAGGCCGAGGAATTTCCGAACTCGAAAGTTTGGATTCCTGGATGTCATCCAATGAATCTAGTCCGTCGCCTGATTCTCGGTTCAGGTCTTGAGTGATATCCTCCCCTCCGCGGACATCCGGCTTGGAGGGATCGGGAATCCGGACGTAGCGAGTCCTTAGGATAGATGAAGGGTCGCCGCACTGTCCCTCTACCACGGCAACGTGATGGGTGGCTTGGGGAGAGTTAATCTCTCTCAGATTGGTTTTAGGCCCAATCTAGTCGTAATCCGTAGCGACTCCCAGGGCGGCGAAGCGATCCAAGAGCTCGTTTATGGAGGAAAGCTCAATTGGATTTAACTGCTCGGCAAGTTCCGAGTTGAAATGAAGATTGTTTTTGATGGCTCGAGAGGTCATCGCCAGCGTAGAAGCCGAACAGGTGGTCATAAGAAAACCACCTAGCCGGAGGGTTTGGCCGACAGCCAAAGCTCCCTTGGCAATGGGCCGTCTTTAAAGACAGGGCGAGGCTTCCTTCCAGATGGCAACGACACAGAGGAACTCTCAATGAAAGCACCAATGTCGGTGTCAAAACCGGCGGATCTCGGGTAGGGGGTCCCGGACTGTGCGTCTAGGCCGGATGGTAACAGGAGGTAGGGGACACGAGGTTTTACCCAGGTTCGAGCCCTCTCGATGGAGGTAAAACCATATGTCCTGCTTGATTAATATTGATGATATGGGTAGTACAAGAGTTGATCTACCACGAGATCAGAGAGGCTAAACCCTAGAAGCTAGCCTATGGTATGATTGTTGATGTGTATGTTGTCCTACAGGTGCCTCTGATGGTACTTGTTGAGTTAGCATAGCTCGAGATTAGGATTTGTCACTCCGGTTGTCGGAGAGGTATGTCTGGGCCCTCTCGGTGATACACATCACTATAAGCCTTGCAAGCAATCTGAGTAATGAGTTATTTGCGGGATGATGCATTACGGAACGAGTAAAGAGACTTGTCGGTAACGATATTGAACTAGGTATTGAGATACCGACGATCGAATCTCGGGCAAGTAACATACCGATTTGATTGGCACTAGTAGAAAAAGGGTCAAACGTGAAGCACATTAGTGCCGGTTTGATTTTGGCCCGGTACTAATGATACCATTAGTGCCGGTTCGAACAGATTTGCATTAATGTCGGTTCGTGTTGAACCATTAGTGCCATGAACCGGTACTAAAGTGGTCTGACCTACAGTACCGGTTGGAGACTCAAACCGGGACTATAAGGCAATTTTCAAACTTAAAAAAATCATAACTAAATCATCCTAATTCAGAAAAATACATATAATATATCAAAATTTGCAGAACAAAAAGTTGATCCGTTGAAACAACTAGTTTTCCGTTTCGACAATTTTTTAAAATCACAAAATTCCAAAGGGAAATAGAGTTTTTGGGCGTTTTAGACGTTTTTAGACGTTTTTAGCGTTTAGTGCTAGGGTTTAGATTTCAGGGTTTAGGGTTATATTTTATGGTTTAAACCCTTAGTTTTTACTGTTTAGCATAGAGTTTCCGACGTTTTAAGTCCCGGGTTTAGGGTTTAGGACAATTTTTGAAATGAAAAAATTGTAAAAGGAAAAAAAGATATGCTCTAATTTATGTTTTTTTAAATTTTCGTTAAATCTTGTCAAACCGGTCAAACAACTGATTCAAGAAATATAAAGTGTTACTAAATAATTACGCAATAATTACGTTTTAAGTATCTTAGTTTTTTTAACTTTGGTCAAATCTGGTCAAACTGTGGTCAAACTATTGTCAAACTACTTATTCAAGAAATATTAGTGTTACTACATAATTATTCAAGAATATTAGTGTTACTAAATAATTATTTCAATTTTTTGAATTTTGGTCAAATATGGTCAAACTATGGTCAAACTGTGGTCAAACTATGGTCAAACTTATTCAAGAAATATTAGCGTTACTAAATAATTACTATATTTTTTAGAATAATAGTTTCAAACTCAAACGGTGAAATGTGCGACTTCATGCTCAAGCTAAACTCCTGAGGGTTAATAGGATTGACATCTTACTATTGTCAGGCAAACAACAAGTGCAGACTCGGAAACGAAGGAGAATAGAACCTGAAAGTTAAGCGTGCTCGGGCTGGAGTAGTGAGAGGGATGGGTGACCGGTCGGGAAGTTAGATGATTTGGAATGAGTGATCCACACTTGAGCAGTTAAGAGAGGTGATTAGAGACTAAATCATCAAATAATTTAGAAAAATCGAAAAAAAATCAAAAAAATTTTCCAAAATTTTCAAAAAAAATTCAAAAAAATAAACCTTTAGTACCGGTTGCTAACACGAACCGGTACTAAAGGTCCCCCATACCAGGGCGCGAGCTCACGCCACGTGGTGGCACTTTAGCGCCGGTTTGTGCCGAACCGGTACTAAAGGCCCTTACAAACCGGTTTTAAAGCTTTGTTTTCTACTAGTGTGGGGAGGGGGGCACCTGATAAACACACAAGTTGATCATTGATCTCTTAGCCGTGAGTGGTGCCCCCCCCCCCTCCAACATAATCCACCTCGGTCATATCATCGTAGTGCTTAGGCGAAACCCTGCGCTGGTAGCTTCATCATCACCATCATCACACCGTCGTGCTAAAGAAGCTCTCCCTCGACACTTTGCTGGATCGTGTGTTCGTGGGATGTCACTGAGCCGAACGTGTGAAGATTGTTGAGGTGCCGTACTTTTGGTACTAGGATCGGTCGATTGTGAAGACATACGACTACATCAAGCGCGTTGTCATAACACTTCTACTTACAGTCTACGAGGGTACGTAGACCACACTCTCCCCTCTCGTTGCTATGCGTCACCATGATCTTGCATGTGGGTAAGAATTTTTTTGAAATTACTACGTTCCCCAACAATGTGCATTACAGAGAGGGCTCGGAGATACCTCTCCGAAAATGGGAGTGACAAATCCTAATCTTTATCCATGCCAACTCAACAAACACCATTGGAGACACCTGTAGAGCATCTTTATAATCACCAATTATGTGGTGACATTTGATAGCACACTAAGTGTTCCTCCGGTATTCGGGTGTTGCATAAACTCATAGTCATAGGAACATGTATAAGTCATGAAGAAATAAATAGCAATAAACTAAATGATCATAGTGCTAAGCTAACGGATGGGTCCTTGTCCATCACATCATTCTCTAATGATGTGATCTCGTTCATCAAATAACAACACATGTCTATGTGATCTCGTTCATCAACGAGCTAGTCTGGTAGAGGTATACTAGGGACACTCAGTTTGTCTATGTATTCACACATGTACTAAGTTTCTGGTTAATACAATTCTAGCATTAATAATAAACATTTATCATGATATAAGGAAATATAAATAAAAACTTTATTATTGCCTCTAGGGCATATTTCCTTCAGTCCCCCACTTGCACTAGAGTCAATAATCTAGTTCACATCACCATGTGATTTAACACCAATAGTTCACATCTTTATGAGATTAGTTCACATCTCCATGTGACTAATACCCAAAGGGTTTACTAGAGTCAATAATGTCGTTCACATCCCTGCGAGATTAACACCCAAAGAGTGATCATGTTTTGCTTGTGAGAGAAGTTTAGTCAACGGGTCTGCCACATTCAGAGCCGTATGTATTTTGCAAATTTTCTATGTCTACAATGCTCTGCACGGAGCTACTCTAGCTAATCGCTCCCACTTTCAATATGTATCTAGATCGAGACTTAGAGTCATCCAGATCGGTGTCAAAGCTTGCATCGACGTAACACTTTACGACGAACTCTTTGTCACCTCCATAACCGAGAAACATTTCCATATTCGACTAAGGTTAATTTTGACCGTTGTTCAGTGATCCACTCCTAGATATCTATTGTGCCTTCTTGCCAAACTCATGGTGAGGTACACAATAGCTTTGGTAGACAGCATAGCATACTTTATAGAACCTATGACTGAGGCATTGGGAATGAATTTTCATTCTCTTTCTATTTTCTGCCGTGGTTGGATTTTGAGTCTTTACTCAACTACACACCTTGCAACACAGGCAAGAACTCCTTCTTTGACTGTTCCATTTTGAACTACATCAAAAACTTGTCAAGGTATGTACTCATTGAATTTTTTATCAAGCGTCTTGATCTATTTCTATAGATCTTGATGCTCAATATGTAAGCAGCTTCACCGAGGTCTTTCTTTGAACAACTCCTTTGAAACACTCCTTTATGCTTTCCGGAAAATTCTACTTTATTTCCGATCAACAATATGTCATTCACATATAGTTATCAGAAATGTTGTAGTGCTCCCACTCACTTTCTTGTAAATACAGGCTTCATCGCAAGTCTGTATAAAACTATATGCTCTGATCAACTCATCAATTTGTATATTTCAACTCCGAGATGCTTGCACCAGTCCATATATGGATCGCTGGAGCTTGCACACTTTGTTAGCACCTTTAGGATTGACAAAAACCTTCTTGTTGTGTCATATGCAACTCTTCTTTAAGAAATCCATGAAGGAATTCAGTTTTGACATCCATTTCCCAGATTTCTTAAATGTGGAAATTGCTAACATGATTCGGACAGACTTAAGCATCGCTACGGGTGAGAAGGTCTCATCGTAGTCAACTCCTTGAACTTGTCGAAAACCTTTTGCAACAAGTCGAGCGTTGTAGATAGTAACATCACCGTCAGCGCTAGTCTTCTTCTTGAAGATCCATTTATTCTCTATGGCTTGCCGATGATCGGGCAAGTCAACCAAATTCCACAATTCATTCTCATACATGGATCCCATCTCGGATTTCATGGCCTCAAGACATTTCGCCGAATCTGGGCTCATCATCGCTTCCTCATAATTCGTAGGTTCGTCATGGTCAAGTAACGTGATATCCAGAATGGGATTACCATACCACTCTGGTGTGGATCTTACTCTGGTTAACCTACGAGGTTCAGTAGTAAATTGATAAGAAGTTTCCATGATCATCATCATCATTAGCTTCCTCACTAATTGGTGTAGGAATCACTGGAACTGATTTCTGTGATGAACTACTTTCCAACAAGGGAGCAGGTGCAATTACCTCATCAAGTTCTACTTTCCTCCCACTCACTTCTTTCGAGAGAAACTCCTTCTCTAGAAAGGATCCATTCTTAGCAACAAAGATCTTGCCTTCGGATCTGTGATAGAAGGTGTTGGGGATATGACGATCAGATATGACCTGCCTAGGAGGGGCCGGGTCAACCACAATGGTGGTTCATCTAAGTGATGCCCAAGAGTATACAAGATGGCAGTTCACAGTTAGGCTTATAACACTAGTAGAAAAGGGGGCTTTCGTCCAGGCCGGGTAAGCCCATTAGTCCTGGTTCAGTCCAGAACCGGGACCAATGGTTGCATTTATCCCGGTTCATGCGGCTAAGGCATTAGTCCCGGTTCACCTCGGCCCTTTAGTCCCGGTTCATGCCACGAATCGGGACCAAAGTGTGTGATGCCCATTAGTACCGGTTGGTGGCACCAACCGGTACTAAAGGTTAGACCTTTAGTCCCGGTTTGTGCCACCAACCGAGACTAATGGGCTTTGAGGCATTAGTACCGGTTGATGGCACGAACCGGTACTAAAGGTCCCATTTTCAAACTCCCCCTCGGTGGACCGCCTTTTCAGTTTTAGAAAAAACAAAAGAAAATGATGGAAATGTCAAAAAATAAAATAAAATAAGTTTCCCATGTGATATGTGGTCTAGTTGTTGGGAAAATTTACAAATATGAATTTCGACTTTATTTACAAAATCTCTCTGGAATTTGTAAAATGGGCATAACTTTTGCATACGATCTTGGATTAAAAAGTTTTTTATATGAAAAATCATCTACTCGATAAGTTACATCCGAATTTAACAGGGGGAACATAAACATTTTCAAAATCCTCAAAAATCTAACAGAAAAAAGTTACGGGGCTTTTAACATCTAGATTGGAAAAAATCGAAATAATTATTCTAGAATATTAGTGTTACTAAATAATGGTCAAACTAATTATTCTAGAATATTAGTGCTACTAAATAATTATTTCAGTTATTTTGAATTTTGGTCAAATACGGTCAAACTATGGTCAAACTGTGGTCAAACAATGGTCAAACTAATTATTCAAGAAATATTAGTGTTACTAAATAATTATTGTTTTTTAAAACAATAGTTTCAAACTCAAACAGTGCAATGTGTCACTTCATGCTCAAGAAAAATTCATGAAGGTTAATAGGATTGACATCTTACTATTGTCAGGAAAACAACAAGTGCAGACTTGGAAACGAGTGGGAGGATGGGTGACTGTTCGGGAAGTTAGATGATTTGGAATGATGAGGGGTGATTAGAGGATAAATTGAGCAGTGATGAGGGGTGGTGATTACATACTAGAGGTTAAAATAATTCAGAAATTTGAAAATAAAAAAAATAAAAAAAATTCAAAAAAAATCATAAAAGTTCCTTTAGTCCCGGTTAGTGTTACCAACCGGTACTAAAGGTGGAGCTCCACGTGGCCGCGCCCTTTAGTCCTGGTTCATGTAAGAACCGGGACTAAAGGGGAGAGGCATTAGTACCGACCCTTTAGTCCCGGTTCGAAAACCGGGACTAAAGGGCCTTACCAACCGGGACAAAAGACCCCTTTTCTTCTAGTGTAAGAGGCCCAAGCACAGAGGCGGCTTAAGGCCCGTAAGTGTAAACCGCCATGTATGTCTAGACTTGTAATGTAAGGCATGTAAGATACGTCAACAAGCCGAACACGTTGTATGAGCCGGTTGGGACTCTTTAGGCCGCAGGGCGTCAACCCATGTATATAACGGGACGACCCCGTGGCGGTTTAGGGCAAGAAACATCAGATCGAGAGCCAGGCAAAGCGTGTTTTGCTCCCTGGTAAACGAAACCCTAGCAATACCACCTCAAACTGGAGTAGGCCTTTACCTTCACCGCAAGGGGCCGAACAAGTATAAACTCTTCGCGTCCTTTATCCTATTTACCCCCTTTAAGATAACCTCGTCGCAATGGCTCCACAACTAAGTCCTTCCATACGGGCATTTGTCGTGACACTTCCACGACAGTTGGTTCCCACCATGGGGCCAGCGCACGGTGGTTTTGAGTTATCTTAAAGAGCAGCTTCAAAGGGCTCAAGGGGTATGCTGTAGGACGGATGACCAGGATTCGTCGCGTCAAGCTCTACACCGACGATGCAGGCTGGGGCCCCGAGGTCGTCTCAATTGAGTACGGGTACCGGGTCCCCTTTGGCGGAATCCACGTCTTCATCGGCAAGATTGGCGAGCCAGGCCCTGAGCCGGACATCTGCACCGACGTCATCGAGACGGCTCAGCAGCCGCCCCGGCTCAGCTTGCCGTAAGGCATATCTTCGTTGGGGTCTCCCATGGGACTGAGTTGGAAGGCTCTATCTCTGGTGGTGTGACGAAAATCTGCTCTACAGGTGAGACCGATTCAATATATCAACTGCAAGATGGACGGCTTGTGGGCTGTTCTGATGGTGATAGTATTCCGGACCCCCATGAGCCGCCGAACAGGCACCTAGGCGGTTCTCAGCTCTGAAGGAAATATGCCCTAGAGGAAATAATAAAGTTATTATTTATTTCCTTATATCATGATAAATGTTTATTATTCATGCTAGAATTGTATTAACCAGAAACATAATACTTGTGTGAATACATAGACAAACAAAGTGTCACTAGTATGCCTCTACTTGACTAGCTCGTTAATCAAAGATGGATATGTTTCCTAACCATAGACATGAGTTGTCATTTGATTAACGGGATCACATCATTAGGAGAATGATGTGATTCACATGACCCATTCCATTAGCTTAGCGCCCGATCGTTTAGTATGTTGTTATTGCTTTCTTCATGACTTATACATGTTCCTATGACTATGAGATTATGCAACTCCCGTTTACCGGATGAACACTTTGTGTGCTACCAAACGTCACAATGTAACTGGTGATTATAAAGGTTCTCTATAGGTGTCTCCAAAGGTACATGTTGGGTTGGCATATTTCGAGATTATGAGATTTGTCACTCCGATTGTCGGAGAGGTATCTCTGGGCCCTCTCGGTAATGCACATCACTTAAGCCTTGCAAGCAATGCAACTAATAAGTTAATTGCAAGATGATGTATTACAGAACGAGTAAAGAGACTTGCCGGTACGAGATTGAACTAGGTATTGAGATACCGACGATCGAATCTCGGGCAAGTAACATACCGATGACAAAGGGAACAAAGGTATGTTGTTATGCGGTCTGACCGATAAAGGTCTTCGTAGAATATGTAGGAGCCAATATGAGCATCCAGGTTCCGCTACTGGTTATTGACCGGAGACGTGTCTCCGTCATGTCTACATTGTTCTCGAACCCGTAGGGTCCACACGCTTAACGTTACGATGACAGTTTCATTATGAGTTTATATATTTTGATGTACCGACGGTTGTTCGAGTCCCGATGATCATGGACTTGACGAGGACTATCGAAATGGTCGAGACATAAAGATCGATATTGGATGACTATATTTGGACACCGGAAAGTTTCCGGATGAGATTGGGACAATACCGGATCACCGGGAGGTTATCGGAACCCCCCGGGAGGTATATGGGCCTTATTGGTCCTTAGTGGAAAGGAGGGGAAAGGAGCAAGGGAGGGGGCGCCCCCCCAAGCCCAATCCGAATTCGGAGGGGGGCTGGCCCCCCCTTTCCTTCCTCCCTCCTTCCTATTCCTTCCCTCTCCTACTCCTAATAGAAAAAGGGGAGTCCTACTCTCTGTGGGAGTTGGACTCCCCCCTAGGGTGCGCCACCCTCCTTGGCCGGCCCCCTCCTCCACTCCTTTATATACGGGGGCAGCGGGGCACCCCATAGACACACGATTGATTATAGATCTCTTAGCCATGTGCGGTGCCGCCCTCCACCATAATCCTCGATAATATTGTAGGGGTGCTTAGGCGAAGCCCTGTGACGGTAGAACATCAAGATCGTCACCACGTCGTCGTGCTGACGGAACTCATCCCCGACACTTTGCCGGATCGGAGTCCGGGGATCGTTATCCGTGTCAAAACCGGCGAATCTCGGGTAGGGGGCCCCGGACTGTGCGTCTAGGCCGGATGGTAACAGGAGGCAGGGGACACGAAGTTTTACCCAGGTTCGGGCCCTCTCGATGGAGGTAAAACCCTACGTCCTGCTTGATTAATATTGATGATATGGGTAGTACAAGAGTTGATCTACCACGAGATCAGAGCGGCTAAACCCTAGAAGCTAGCCTATGGTATGATTGTTGATGTGTATGTTGTCCTACAGACTAAAACCCCTCCGGTTTATATAGACTCCGGATATGGTTAGGGTTACATAGAGTCGGTTACAATGGTAAGAGATCTGAACATCCATATCGCCAAGCTTGCCTTCCACGCCAAGGAAAGTCCCTTCCGGACATGGGACGAAGTCTTCAATCTTGTATCTTCATAGTCCAGGAGTCCGGCCGAAGGTATAGTTCGGCTATCCGAACACCCCCTAATCCAGGACTCCCTCAGTAGCCCCCGAACCAGGCTTCAATGACGATGAGTCCGACGCGCAGATTGTCTTCGGCATTGCAAGGCGGGTTCTCCTCCAAATTCCGTGTACCTGTTTGAATAAAGTCCGGTTTCTTATAGATGTTGCGCTCCTTGGCTTCTACGCCCAATAATGGTCGTTTTCCACATGTCAAACGAATATGAAAAGTCTAAGTGTTTTTACGTTCACACCCCTAGCCGTGTTAATGAGTTGCCCTTTTTAAGGGGACGAGGATTTAGATCCAATCCACACCTTCTCCCATCCATGAGTGTTCATCAGAGCGCATCCGACAAAGGTGCATTCCACCATGGCCAGCAGCCGCAACTCCTCCTCTCGGCCTTCTAGCCCTAAGCCTGGATATTGGGAGAGATGTTCTACTCTGCATAGCGAGCTAGTGACGCTTCAGACCAAAGGATTTCTCCCCCCGGCCTATATGGTCCCCGTCCGAGCCGGTCTTGCCGTCTACAACGGCGGAGAGCAAGGAGAGAATGCCCCTAATCCATCCAAAGGAGAGCGGGCACTAGTAGAAAACGGAGCTTTAAAACCAGTTTGTAAGGGCCTTTAGTGCTGGTTATGGAACCGGCACTAATGTGTGGGCACTAAAGCCCCCCCCCTTTAGTACCGCTTCGGCACGAACCGACGCTAAAGTGCCACCACGTAGCATGAGCTCATGCCCTGGTATGGGGGACCTTTAGTACCGGTTGGTGTTACCAACCGGTACTAAAGGTTTTTTTTTTAATTTTCTTTTTGAAAATTTTGGAAAAAAATTGATTTTTTTTTGATTTTTAATTTTTCTGAATTATTTGATGATTTAGTCTCTAATCACCTCTCTTAACTGCTCAAGTGTGGATCACTCATTCCAAATCATCTAACTTCCCGACCGGTCACCCATCCCTCTCACTACTCCAGCCCAAGCACGCTTAACTTTCGGGTTCTATTCTCCTTTGTTTCCAAGTCTGCACTTGTTGTTTTCCTGACAATAATAAGATGTTAATCCTATTAACCCTCAGGAGTTTAGCTTGAGCATGAAGTCACACATTTCACCGTTTGAGTTTGAAACTATTATTCTAAAAAAACAGTAATTATTTAGTAACGCTAATATTTCTTGAATAAGTTTGATCATAGTTTGACCACAGTTTGACCATAGTTTGACCAGATTTGACCAAAATTCAAAAAATTGAAATAATTATTTAGTAATACTAATATTCTTGAATAATGATGTAGTAACATTAATACTTCTCGAATAAGTAGTTTGACCAGATTTAACCATTTTTTTTAAAAAACTGAAATTTGACCATATCTTTATTTCCTTTTGGAATTTGAGGATTCTAAAAAATTCGAAACAGGCCGTAGGCGGTCTCCATCGGATGCGGATTTTCATGCTGAATTTTTTGATATATAATACATTTTTTCCGACATCGTATGCAAAAGTTATAGCCGTTTTACATTTTCCCTACACTTTTTGCAAAACATGTCCAAATTTAAGTTTTTAAATTTTCCTAACTAGTAGATGTAGTGATATAACTACCTCTCGAAGGATTTTATTTTTTTTGAAGTTTTTATCATTTACTTTTGATTTTTTCAAAACTGAAATGGCGACACGGGGGGGGGGGGGTAGAGTTTGAAAATTGGCCTATAGTGCCGGTTTGTGTCACAAACCGGTACTATAGGTCAGACCCCTTTAGTACCGGTTCGTGCCACGAACCGGTACTAAAGGTGATCGTGGGACACCGGCCTGCCACCGGCCTGCCACCAACCCTTTAGTACCGGTTCGTGCCACGAACCGGTACTAAAGGTTCAACACGAACCGGCATTAATGCAAATCCGTTCGAACCGGCACTAATGGTACCATTAGTACCGGGCCTAAATCAAACCAGCACTAATGTGCTTCTCGTTTGACCCTTTTTCTACTAGTGGGGTGTGCCTTGTTCCTTACTTAATAAGGGGGCTTGGATTTCCCATCCACCCATTTCTCCGGGGGTTGCTGGTGTTCTACGGCCTCCAGCTACATCATCTCACGCCTGCCTCAGTATTGCATATCGCGGGCTTTGTAGCCCTCTGCGAGCTGTTCTTGGGTATTGAAGCTCATTTCGGAATGTGGAAGGAGCTATTTTGCCTCGTGCCCCGTTCCAAGAAAGGGTCAATGTATCAAGTGGGAGGAGCCAAAGTATGGCGCATCGCCGGGACCGGATATTTGTCCGGAACCCCAAAGAAGGCATCCGAAGAATGGCCCTCGGAATGGTTCTATATAGAAGACGTCCCACTGCCGGATCCTGTCCGGATCGGCCTCCCAGAGTTTGATAGTGCTCCTTTAAAGAAGCTCCTAAGCTGGCGTCCATGGAGCCCTCAAAGGGAAAGCGATAGGGACATCGTTTATCTCATGGGCCGAATAAGATTGTTGGCCCATTTTGGACTAACCATGCTCGGAGTTATGGCCGAATGCATCATGTGGGGGTGCAGCCGCTTCAGTACAAAAGCCACCCCATGTGGGATTTCAAGGGGGAGGACGACACCACCCGCTACGGCCGTAAAGGGCCAGATTCAGTTGCCGCTCTATTAAAGATCTTGTCCACTTTGTACAAGGGAGAAGAGGAGGAATTTCTCCGCGTCAACCCACAGGGTGGATTCTCTATGCAGAATCCCCCAAGCTGGGTAAGTGGTCGCATTTACTTGCTCATCCGTTTAGTGTTCCCATTGTTAAATACTTAGTCTGATGACTTCAACGTAGGAACTGCGCCGGGCCATTAAGGACATAAGCAGCCCGCCTCCACAACCCGAGGACTCAGGATGGTCTCTCGACCAGGCCTCTCAAGAGGATCCGGACATATCTGTGGAGTTGATTGATGGAGTGTTCCATCAATTGAGCGAGAACAATGCCTTGGTGGCCATTACGGCTGACTACCCAGGGCTAATCCGAACACCCCAGGTACCTGAGACCGAAGTCCCTGTACCCCGGACAGTGGTCCGTCCACGCGTGTTTAATTTCCTGATTGCAAGCGAACTTTGCACGGGAGGTTTTTGAGGCAGAAGGCCGAACCTACAGCGACAAACCATCCAGGGACTGTAGGGCCCCATGGGCAGAAAAGAGGTGCAGTCCGGACCGAGGCATCAGCGCGAAGGTATGGCGCCCCCCTTTATCCCAGTTGTTATACATTCAACGCACACTTGACACTCGTGCCCTTTTTCATGACGAAGAGACCTCGTCGGACTATATCCGGAGAGGGTGCTAATCGCGCCTCCACCAGCCGGGCTCCAAAGCCTGGTCCGGGGGTAGAAGTGAGTGCAAGGCGTGTGCCAGACGTTCCTCCAACGGAAGATGCGGACGGGTTATCTGCCACCAACTCAGAGGTGGAAACTGCCATGAACCACAAGCGTCGCTGGACAATTCTTCGCGGCGCTTAATTCTCCCAAGAGGCATTAAATGCCTTCAATTCGGGAGATGCGCACCTCCGTGCCACTCAAAATGGTCTAGCCAGAGCCACGGAGCAATATGTAAAAGACATACGGGTAAGAAATTTTTGATAAATATATATGTAGCAGTAGCCCCCAAGACTGAAAACAGTTAGAATAAATGGTTTAAGGATCATTTGAAATGCAGGTTCTTATAGAAAAGAATTCCCTACAGACCCAGGAGCTGGAAGAGTGCAAAGTCCAACTGGAGGCTGCACTAGCCGCGGCAGGGGAGCCTAAGGAGACCCCCTCTGTTAATATTCATTTCGAAAGATAAGTCTGTGGCGAAGCACGGCTTGTGTGCGAATCTAACAAATAAAATTGCAGATGGCGCCGGATTGAATCCGGAAAGGCAACACCTCGAACGCCAACTAAAGGCTGGTGAGAGGGTGCTGTTGAAGGTGATGGGGGAGAAGAACGTTATTCAAGATGCCAACACCCGGCTGGGTGTGGAGCTAAAAGATGTGCGTGCCCAGCTGTCAGACTCCGTGAAGGAGAATCAGCGGCTTCGGCGCGGCATATTTAGTAAGTGATTGAACGAACCTTTTAAAAGAAAGTTTGGCGGTGCCGTTGATTAACAGAGCAATATCCATAGGTATGTTAACATGTCGTCCTGCAGAGGAGATGCCCGGTTCTACGGGTGACCTTCTTCCCGAGCTCTTGCAATTGCTCGATCAAGTTCGGCAGGCGATGTGGGGCGTCGCCTAGGTCCTGTGGCCATCCGTCTCCACACCCGAAGGTCTTGGAGAGCTCGCAGAGAAGCTGAGGGGAGCATGGCGGCGCTTCTAGTTGTAGAAGACATCAGCCTGCCGTCAAGGCGCTAGGGAGGCTTGGGCCATGGTGAAGACGCGGTATTCACAGGCCGACCCCAACCATATGGCCGAGGTTGGTCCTGTAGGGCCCGATGGGAAGGAGATCCCTGTGAGCTTAGTATACGGCCAAGTAGAGTTGGCCGCAAAGTATTCCTAGCAAGACTGTAAATTAGACAGCCTGTTAGATAGTATTGAAGAGGAGTACAATCAGTCAAAATGACTATGTAATTTAATTGACATTTATAATGCCTTCTAGCCGGATTGTAGATCGTTTGTCATGGCCGACCTTTTCGCTTCAGCCTCGGGACCTTACGGTCCGGAGTGTGTCCGAATTCCCATGCGGTTATATAGGAACAGGGGAATGCGTGGAGACCAGGCGTAGGGGTCATTATGGCATGAACAGACAAGTGCCCGACTAGTTATGTTATATTACATGGTTAGTAAGAAACATCTTCCAGGGAGAATAGTTCCGTTAGGGGTTCCTTTCCCTTGGAGGCATGCCCTAAAGTGCATGTCCATCACTACAGGAATCCAGTATTTTGCCGTCTGCCATGGCGGACGACAAAGGCACGGACGGCGGACGGCAAAGCTCTTTGCCGTCCGCCGCGGACGGCAAACTGCTCCGGCAAAGACAGGGTCGGCAAACAGGTCCTTTGCCGTATGCTTTCTGAAGCGGACGACAAAGAGCCCTTTGCCTACAGCAGCGGACGGCAAAGAGGAGGGACGGCAAAATACTGGACGTCCGCTAGCATTAGTCCGTTAAGCATCTTTGCCGTCAGCCGAGGTACAACAGATGGCAAAGAATGGGATTAAAATTAAAAATTAAAAATAACGCAGTACAGAAGCCACGCCGCCGTTCGTCATTCATGTCTGTCCGTTTCGTGTTTGTGTCCAGTTCATCTCCGTCCATTCATCATTAGTTTCATGTTTGTTGGTCGTGTCCACAACAGCAATCGGAGCCGAACGGAGGACACTGGCCACCCGCACCCGCCGTGTCCTGCTACCGCCGCCCGCCTGCGCATCGCTCGTAGCGGCCTCCAGCATCGGCTGCCCTGCCCGCACAGGCCCGCAGCGGTCGTGCCCTGCTCCCGCTGTCCGCCTCGCTGGTTCCTAGAGAGAGAGGATTCAGAGAGGGGGTAGAGCAGAGGAAGGGGAAGCCGGGGGCCTGCCAGTGCCGGCAGAGGGTTTGCTGGCCGGAGGACCAAGGCTGGTGACCAGCGAGTGGATCAGACCTTGTGGCGCGTTGCAGCGGGAGAAGAAGGGAGCGGAAGGAGGCAGAGCAGAGGACGGGGAGGCCGGAGGTCTGCCGGCGGTGGCGGAGGGTTCACCGGCTAGAGGACCCACGGATGGTGGCTCCGGCAAGAGGACCAACACGCGGGCGAGCTGGTTGCGCCGACGAGAGAGAGAGAATGGTGCGAGAGATAGAGACACAAAGAACGTGGGGTGGGTGGATAAGGGACGAGGGGGAGGGCCCTGAGCACGACGGCTTGTCTGTTCGTGCGATGCGTGTGAGCGATGCTGAGGGCCCCACGCATAATGGGCGCGTGCGATGCATGGTTGGGGTGGATGCCCCTGCCATGTCATCGATCCAGGGAAAAAAGGTTCCAACCAATAGGAAATCAGTAGAAGATTTGTGTTTGTTCATCCTATTTCTTTTGATAAAACAGACGTGCAAAAATTTAGTAAATTTTCTTAAAGTTTTTCCACGTCTTCTAGGACTTATAAACCAATCCCGTGCCAAATTTCATATTCTTTTGACCTTGTTTAGATTTTCAAAAAAATCAAAAGGTTGATACATATGTGTATTATGCCTTTACCCGCAAAAAAAGATAGACCACCTCTTTGCTGTCCGCCAGCAGATGGCAAAGAATCTTTGCCGTCTGCCAGCAGATAGCAAAGAATCTTTGCCGTCTGCCAGCAGAAGGCAAAGAAATTGACCTAGCCACGCCGTGCTCCGTGTGGCCCACCAGGCTCTTTGTCGTCTGCCTTTTCCTCTTTGCCGTCAGCTGGCAGACGGCAAAGAGCCAGCTGATGGCAAAGACTCTCTTTGCCATCAGCTTGTTCTTTGTCGTCTGCTTTATCAAAGCAGATGGCAAAGAGCCTCTTTGCCATCAGCTGGCAGATGGCAAAGAGCCTCTTTGCCATCAGCTGGCAGACGGCAAAATGCCAGATTGCAGTAGTGCATGCTGCGAAGAGAAACGCAGGAAAAACATCTGGGGGCACGTGGAAAAAATAAAAAAAAGATCGTCTTTTAGTTCACCGACCGAATATTCCCTTAAGAACGCTAGCTTTCGGCTTCACCCAGTCTGAGGTACACGTCCGGCTGACCCGGCAGTAACAATCACAGAGGTGCTCCCTTTACCGCCTAGCAGAACAATCGGGAAAGTAGGGGTAAGCACAGGAGCCAGGCAACCTAGCTTGGCCAAAACTTAAGTCATATCGATGCATATAGTGGTGAATAAAAGGTACACGCGGAAGTTTGACACATGTGTTGGGCGTGAAGCCCGTAGAAATAAGCTTCTGTTGAAAGAAGCCCCCAGGTTTGCTGAGCGCGGATAGTGCGTCAGTTTGTGAGCCTCTACAGGCTATAAGAGGGAAAGAGAGAGAAGGAGAGAAATGTAAGACAGAGGATATATATAAAAAATGGACAGAGTAAGGAGATGAACACAGGATCCGGCGCTAGGCATAGAATCTTCGGAGGCGGGCTGCGTTCCATGGGTTCGGCTCAAGTCGGTTATCCGATGCACTTCGCAGGCGGTACGCACCACTAGTCAGGACATGGTCGATGATGAAGGGACCTTCCCACTTGGGCTTAAGTTTGTCCTTTTTCTTGTCCGCCAAGCATAGAACTAATTTGCCAACGTTGTAATTTTTGGCCCGTACTTCTCTGCTTTGGTATCTTCGACCCCGCTGTTGATAAAATGCGGAACGGGATTTTGCCACGTCATGCTCCTCCTCTAATGCGTCCAAACTTTCCTGCCGATCGAGCTCAGCTTCTCTTTCTTCGTACATGCGCACTCGAGGTGAGTCATGAATTATGTCGCAAGGCAAAAGTTCCTCCACGCCGTACACCATCGAGAATGGTGTATATCCGGTGGTGCGATTCGGTGTGGTCCGCAGCCCCCAGAGTACGGAGTCGAGCTCCTCTACCCAGTGTGTGTTAGATTCCTTGAGGGATCATACTAATCTAGGTTTGATGCCGCTCATGATAAGACCGTTTGCATGTTCGACCTGGCCGTTAGTCTGTGGGTGATAGACAGAATCGTAATCGAGCTTGATGCCCAAGTTTTTGCACCAGAGTTTTACCTCGTCGGCCGTAAAGTTCGTGCCATTATCAGTGATGATGCTATGGGGGATGTCGTAACAGTGTACAACCCCGGATATGAAGTCTACAACAGGCCTGGATTCAGTCGTCTTAACAGGCTTGGCTACTATCCATTTGGTGAACTTATCCACCATGACGAGTAGGTACTTGTGCTTGTGGGTTTCGCCTTTGAGGGGTCCGACCATATCAAGCCCCAGACCGCAAAGGGCCAAGTGATGGGGATAGTTTGGAGGGCGGTGGGTGGCATATGGCTTCGGTTTGCAAAGAGCTGGCAACCCATGCATCACTGGACTAAGTACTGAGCGTCTTCCCGGGCCATCGGCCAAAAAAACTGTACAGAAGCCCTTGCTTACCAGAGATCGGGCTGCAGCGTAATGACCGCCGAGTCCGGCATGGATTTTAGCCAGGAGATTCCACCCCTACTCTTCGGAGATGCACCTTTGAAGGACTCCGGTAGTGCTTTTCTTAGAAAGATCCCCCTCGTGGACTCTGTAGGCTTTGGATCGCCGCACTATGCAGTGTGCCTCATTCTGGTCCTCGGGGAGTACCTGCCTAGTAAGGTAGGCGAGGAATGGTTCCGTCCATGGGGCAACGATGGCCATTATTACGTGGCCTGAAGGTGTTACTTCAATGGCAGAGCCACCGATTGTGTCAGAATGCTCGGAGTCGGGTGGTGCGGTTGTGTCCGGGCTGTTATTGTTCGGCTCCCCTTCCCATTCCACTGATGGCTTAATAAGCCTTTCCAAGAAGATGTTAGGGGGGACTACATCGCGTTTTGCACCGATGCGTGCCAGGACATCTGCCGCCTGATTATTTTCCCGGGCTATATGGTGAAATTCAAGCCCCTCGAACCAAGCTGACATTTTGAGGACGGCGTTGCGGTAAGCTACCATTTTTGGATCCTTGGCATCGAAGTCTCCATTTATTTGGGATATTGCGAGGTTCGAGTCCCTGCGCACCTCTAGGCGTTGGATGCCCATGGATACTGCCATCCAGAGACCATGTAGAAGGGCCTTATATTCGGCTGCATTGTTGGAGTCCGTGTACAGAATCTGTAGTACGTATTGAACTGTGCCTGCTGTGGGGGATGTGAGAACGACACCAGCCCCCAGTCCGGTCAACATTTTCGAGCCATCGAAATGCATGATCCAATTTGAATATGTGTCGTACTCTTTAGGGAGTTCGACCTCCGTCCATTCGGCGACGAAATCGGCCAGAACTTGTGACTTGATGGCTCGTCGTGGCTTATAAGTTATGTCGAACGGGAGGAGCTCGATGGCCCATTTCGCAATCCGGCCCGTTGCGTCACGGTTGTTGATAATGTCGTTAAGTGGTACTTCCGAGGCTACTGTTATCCAACACTCTTGAATGTAGTGTCGTAGCTTCCGGGATGCCATGAATACCGCGTACGCAATCTTTTGATAATGCGGGTACTGTGATTTGCAGGGAGTGAGGACGGTGGACACATAATAGACAGGCCTTTGAAGGGGGAATTTGTGTCCCTCCGCTTCTTGTTCGACGACGAGCACTGCGCTTACAACCTGATGTGTTGCTGCGATGTACAATAGCATTGGTTCGCCGGTGTTTGGCACGGCCAGGACTGGGTTTGTTGCCAGTATGGCTTTTATTTTGTCGAGTCCGGCCGTGGCTGCATCCGTCCATTTGAAGTGTTCGGTGCACCGAAGTAGGCGGTAAAGGGGAAGGGCCTTTTCTGCCAGGCAGGAGATAAAGCGGCTTAGAGCCGCCACACATCCGGTTAACTTTTGTATTTGTTTGAGGTCCTTTGGGATATCCAATTGCGATAGAGCTTGGATCTTGGCTGGATTTGCTTCAATTCCTCTATTGGATACAATGAAGCCCAGGAGCTTTCCGGCTGGGACGCCAAAAACGCATTTTTCCAGGTTGAGCTTGATGTCGTATGTTCGGAGATTATCAAATGTGAGCCTCAAGTCGTCTACTAGAGATTCAACATGTCTTGTTTTGACGACCACATCATCTATGCATGCCTCCACTGTGTTACCGATCTGGCTTGCCAGACATGTCTGAATCATGCGCTGATATGTTGCGCTGGCGTTTTTGAGCCCGAAGGGCATTGTGTTGAAGCAGAATGGCCCGTATGGTGTGATAAATGCTGTTGCGGCTTGGTATGATTCTCCCATCTTGATTTGATGGTAGCCAGAGTATGCGTCGAGGAAGCACAACGAATTGTGTCCTGCGGTGGCATCGATAATTTGATCGATGTGGGGGAGAGGGAAAGGATCCTTTGGGCAAGCCTTGTTGAGGTCTTTAAAATCGTCACACAGGCGCCAGGATTTGTCCTTCTTTGGTACCATCACCAGGTTTGCTAGCCAGTGCGGTCGTTTTATATCTCTGATGAATCCGGCCTCCAATAGCTTTGCTAGCTCCTCTCCCATAGCATGTCTCTTAGGTTCGGAAAAACGCCGAAGAGCCTGTTTGACAGGTTCGAATCCTGTTTGGATATTTAAGCTGTGCTCGGCCAGCCTGCGTGGGATTCCTGGCATGTCCGAAGGATGCCAGGCGAAAATGTCCTAGTTCTCCTGTAGGAACTCTCGCAATGCGACATCGACATCAGGGTTTAACTATGCCCCGATGGAAGCTGTTTTGTTGGGGTCCATTGGATGGACTTGGAATTTGACTATTTCGTCCGCTGGTTTAAAGGAGGTGGACTTGGACCTTTTGTCGAGTACCACGTCGTCCCTATTCATGGTAGAGTGCAGCGCAGTCAGTTCCTCCGCCGCTACGGCTTCGCTTAGTGCCTCGAGTGCCAGTGCGGCTGTCTTGTTTTCGGCGCGGAGTGCTACATCCGCATCACTAGCGAGAGTGATGATCCCGTTAGGCCCGGGCATCTTGAGCTTCATGTACCTGTAATGGTGTATTGCTTGGAAGATTGTGCATGCTTCCCGCCCTAGCAAAGCGTGATAACCACTTCTGAACGGGGCCACGTGGAACGTGACTTCTTCGGACCTATAATTGTCCAGCGTGCCGAACACCACATCTAGTGTTATTTTTCCTGTACAGTGCGCTTCCCGACTGGGGATAATTCCTCTAAAGGTTGTGTTGCTTCGCGTGATGCAGTTCCAGTCTATATCCATTTTTGGAGGATTTCCTCATAGATGAGGTTCAATCTGCTGCCGCCGTCCATGAGTAACTTGGTGAGACGAAAGCCGACCACTATTGGACTGAGGACCATTGCGGTTGGTGCTCGGGCTGTTCGGAATTTAGGTTCATCACTGGCGTTGAAGGTAATGGCCGTGTCACTCCATGGGTTTATTGTTGCTACTTGGTAGACTTCGGCAAGGCCGTGGAGTGTCCTTTTTCGCATGCTATTTGATGTGAAGGTCTCGAAGACTGTTAATATCGTATTGGTGTCTCTGGGTGGCTTTCTTTGGCTTCTAGGATTAGGAGGTTTTCGCCGATTTTAGCCACCTGCCGGAGTATTCAACATGCTCTAAGGGTCCATTAAGCCATCCTTCCAGTACGGTTCCATGCCCCGTAGAGGGTTTTTGCCATTTGGTGTTTGAGCCGGGTGTCTGGCGATGATGCACCCTTTTATTTCAGACTGGGCTTGCATTAAGGGCCGGATTGTCCCAAAATTTTGTTTCGGTTTTCCAGGCGCTTTCCATCGCACAGTACTTTCGTACTATGGACTCTAAGTCAACGAAGCGTGTAATATCACGGCGACTTATGGCGTTGAGTATTCCCTTGTTCGTGCAATTATTGCAGAAGGATGAAATTGCGTCTTCCTCACGGCAGCCCCTTATGTTGTGCATAACTAGGAGGAATCTGGCCCAGTAATGATGTACCGTTTCTTTGGGCTCTTGCCTGATTTGGGATAGATCGCTAATGTTCGGGTGGGTGGGTGGAATTGAATCCGGAGCCTTACCCCTTCTGATGCTCAGAGGCCGAGGAATTTCCGAACTCGAATGTTTGGATTACTGGATGTCATCCAATGAATCCAGTCCGTCGCCTAATTCTCGATTCAGGTCTTGAGTGATATCCTCCCCTCCGCGGACATCCGGCTTGGAGGGATCGGGAATCCGGACGTAGCGAGTCCTTAGGATAGATGAAGGGTCGCCGCACTGTTCCTCTACCACGACAACGTGATGGGTGGCTTGGGGAGAGTTAATCTCTCTCACATCGGTTTTAGGCCCAATCTGGTCGTAATCCGTAGCGACTCCCAGGGCGGCGAAGCTATCCAAGAGATCGTTTATGGAGGAAAGCTCAATTGGATTTAACTGCTCGGCAAGTTCCGAGTGGAAATGAAGATTGTTTTTGATGGCTCGAGAGGTCATCGTCAGCGTAGAAGCCGAACAGGTGGTCATAAGAAAACCACCTAGCCGGAGGGTTTGGCCGACAGCCAAAGCTCCCTTAGCAACGGGCCGTCTTGAAAGACGGGGTGAGGCATCCTTCCTGATGGCAACGACACAGAGGAACTCTCAATGAAAGCACCAATGTCGGTGTCAAAACCGGCGGATCTCGGGTAGGGGATCCAGGCCGGATGGTAACAGGAGGTAGGGGACACGAAGTTTTACCCAGGTTCGAGCCCTCTCGATGGAGGTAAAACGATATGTTCTGCTTGATTAGTATTGATGATATGGGTAGTACAAGAGTTGATCTACCACGAGATCAGAGAGGCTAAACCCTAGAAGCTAGCCTATGGTATGATTGTTGATGTGTATGTTGTCCTACGGACTAAAAACCCTCCGGTGTATATAGACACCGGATAGGGTTAGGGTTACATAGAGTCGGTTACAATGGTATGAGATCTGAACATCCATATCACCAAGCTTGCCTTCCACGCCAAGGAAAGTCCCTTCCGGACACGGGACAAAGTCCTCAATCTTGTATCTTCATAGTCTAGGAGTCCGGCCAAAGGTATAGTTTGGCTATCCGAACACCCCCTAATCTAGGACTCCCACAATTGTCATCGAGATGAACGTGTGCTAGAACTCGGAGGTGACGTAGTTTCGGTGCTTGATCGGTCGGGCCGTGAAGACGTATGACTAGATCAACCACATTGTGTTAACGCTTCCGGTTCCGGTCTACGAGGGTACGTAGACAACACTCTCCCCTCTCGTTGCTATGCATCACCATGATCTTGCATGTGCATAGGAATTTTTTTGAAATTACTACGTCCCCCAATAGTGGTATCAGAGCCAGGTTCTATGCGTGGATGTTATGCACGAGTAGAACACAAGTGAGTTGTGGGCGATATAAGTCATACTGCTTACCAGCATGTCGTACTTTGGTTCGACGGTATTGTTGGATGAAGCGGCCCGGACTAACATTACGCGTATGCTTACGCGAGATTGGTTTTGCACAAAGGTGGCTGGCGGGTGTCAGTTTCACCAACTTTAGTTAAACCGAGTGTGGCTATGCCCGGTCCTTGCGAAGGTTAAAACAACACCAACTTGACAAACTATCGTTGTGGTTTTGATGCGTAGGTAAGAATGGTTCCTCCTAAGCCCGTAGCAACCACGTAAAACTTGCAACAACAAAGTAGAGGACGTCTAACTTGTTTTTGCAGGGCATGTTGTGATGTGATATGGTCAAGACATGATGCTAAATTTTATTGTATGAGATGATCATGTTTTGTAACCGAGTTATCAGCAACTGGCAGGAGCCATATGGTTGTTGCTTTATTGTATGCAATGCAATTGCGCTGTAATGCTTTACTTTATCACTAAGCGGTAGCGATAGTCGTGGAAGCATAAGATTGGAGAGATGACAATGATGCTACGATGGAGATCAAGGTGCCGCGCTGGTGACGATGGCGATCATGACGATGCTTCGGAGATGGAGATCACAAGCACAAGATGATGATGGCCATATCATATCACTTATATTGATTGCATGTGATGTTTATCTTTTATGCATCTTATCTTGCTTTGATTGACGGTAGAATTATAAGATGATCTCTCACTAAATTTCAAGATAAAAGTGTTCTCCCTGAGTATGCACCGTTGCCAAAGTTCGTCGTGCCCAGACACCACGTGATGATCGGGTGTGATAAGCTCTACGTCCATCCACAACGGGTGCAATCCAGTTTTGCACACACAGAATACTCAGGTTAAACTTGACGAGCCTTGCATATGCAGATATGGCCTCGGAACACTGAGACCGAAAGGTCGAGCATGAATCATATAGTAGATATGATCAACATAGTGATGTTCACCATTGAAAACTACTCCATTTCACGTGATGATCGGTTATGGTTTAGTTGATTTGGATCACGTGATCACTTAGAAGAATAGAGGGATGTCTTTCTAAGTGGGAGTTCTTAAGTAATATTATTAATTGAACTTAAGTTTCTCATGAACTTAGTACCTGATAGTATCTTGCTTGTTTATGTTTGATTGTAGATAGATGGCCCATACTGTTGTTCCGTTGAACTTTAATGCGTTGCTGGAGATAAAGCAAATTTGAAAGATGATGGTAGCAATTATACGGACTGGGTCCGTAACTTGAGGATTATCCTCATTGCTGCACAGAAGAATTACGTCCTGGAAGCACCGCTGGGTGCCAGGCCTGCTGCTGGAGCAACACTAGATGTTATGAATGTTTGGCAGAGCAAAGCTGATGACTACTCGATAGTCCAGTGTGCCATGCTTTACGGCTTAGAATTGGGACTTCGACGACGTTTTGAATGTCATGGAGCATATGAGATGTTCCAGGAGTTGAAGTTAATATTTCAAGCAAATGCCCAGATTGAGAGATATGAAGTCTCCAATAAGTTCTATAGCTGCAAGATGGAGGAGAACAGTTCTGTCAGTGAGCATATACTCAAAATGTCTGGGTATAATAATCACTTAATTCAACCGGGAGTTAATCTTCCGGATGATGGCGTCATTGACAGAATTCTCCAATCACTTCCACCTAGCTACAAGAGCTTCGTGATGAACTATAATATGCAAGGGATGAATTAAACAATTCCCGAGCTCTTCGCAATGCTAAAAGCTGCGGAGGTAGAAATCAAGAAGGAGAATTAAGTGTTGATGGTCAACAAGACCACTAGTTTCAAGAAAAAGGGCAAGGGGAAGAAGAAGGGGAACTTCAAGAAGAACAACAAGCAAGTTGCTGCTCGGGAGAAGAAACCCAAGTCTGGACCTAAGCCTGAAACTGAGTGTTTCTACTGCAAGCAGACTGGTCACTGGAAGCGGAACTGCCCCAAGTATTTGGCGGATAAGAAGGATGGCAAGGTGAATAAAGGTATATGTGATATACATGTTATTGATGTGTACCTTACTAGAGCTCACAGTAGCACCTGGCTATTTGATACTAGTTCTGTTGCTAATATTTGCAACTCGAAACAGGGACTACGGATTAAGCGAACACTGGCGAAGGACAAGGTGACGATGCGTGTGGGAAATGGTTCCAAAGTCGATGTGATCGCGGTCAGCATGCTACCTCTACATCTACCATCGGGATTAGTATTAGACCTAAATAATTGTTATTTGGTGCCAACGTTGAGCATGAACATTATATCTGGATCTTTTTTGATGCGAGATGGTTATTCTATTTATATGAGTAATATCTTTTATGGTCATGCACCCTTGAAGAGTGGTATGTTTTTGATGAATCTCGATAGTAGTGATACACATATTCGTAATGTTGAAGACAAAAGATGCAGAGTTGATAATGATAGTGCAACTTATTTGTGGCACTGCCGTTTAGGTCATATCGGTGTAAAGCGCATGAAGAAACTCCATACTGATGGACTTTTGGAACCACTTGATTATGAATCACTTGGTACTTGTGAACCGTGCCTCATGGGCAAGATGACTAAAACGCTATTCTCCGGTACTATGGAGAGAGCAACAGATTTGTTAGAAATCATACATACAGACGTATGTGGTCCAATGAATGTTGAAGCTCGTAGCAGATATCGTTATTTGCTCACCTTCACAGATGATTTAAGCAGATATGGATATATCTACTTAATGAAACATAAGTCTGAAACATTTGAAAGGTTCAAAGAATTTCAGAGTGAAGTTGGAAATCATCGTAACAAGAAAATAAAGTTTCTACGATCTGATCGTGGAGGAGAATACTTGAGTTATGAGTTTGGTTTACATTTGAAACAATGCGGAATAGTCTCGCAACTCATGCTACCCGCAACACCACAGCATAATGGTGTGTCCGAACATCGTAATCGTACTTTACTTGATATGGTGCGATCTATGATGTCTCTTACAGATTTACCACTATCTTTTGGGGTTATGCTTTAGAGACGGCTGCATTCACGTTAAATAGGGCACCATGAAAATCCGTTGAGACGACACCTTATGAACTATGGTTTGGCAAGAAACCAAAGTTGTCGTTTCTAAAAGTTTGGGGCTGCGATGCTTATGTGAAAAAGCTTCAACCTGATAAGCTCGAACCCAAATCGGAGAAATGTGTCTTCATAGGATACCCGAAGGAGACTGTTGGGTACACCTTCTATCACAGATCCGAAGACAAGACATTTGTTGCTAAGAATGGATCCTTTCTAGAGAAAGAGTTTCTCTCGAGAGAAGTGAGTGGGAGGAAAGTAGAACTTGATGAGGTAACTATACCTGCTCCCTTATTGGAAAGTAGCACATCACAAAAACCGGATTCTGTGACACCTACACCAATTAGTGAGGAAGGTAATGATGATGATCATGAAACTTCAGAACAAGTTACTACTGAACCTCGTAGGTCAATCAGAGTAAGATCCGCACCAGAATGGTACGGTAATCCTGTTCTGGAAGTCATGCTACTAGATCATGATGAACCTACGAACTATGAAGAAGCGATGGTGAGCCCAGATTCCGCAAAATGGCTTGAAGCAATGAAATCTGAGATGGGATCCATGTATGAGAACAAAGTGTGGTCTTTGGTTGACTTGCCCAATGATCGGCAAGCAATTGAGAATAAATGGATCTTCAAGAAGAAGACTGACGCTGACAGTAATGTTACTGTCTACAAAGCTCGACTTGTCGCAAAAGGTTTTCGACAAGTTCAAGGGATTGTCTGTCAGGACCCCGATTCTAAGCCACATCGATCTAGCCGGTAACACCTCATATCACTTTGCGGCCTCATGCACGGTATCCCACGGGTGTCGCCTTACCATGGCCCGGGACCGTTTGCGCCTTTTGGCTCGCGTATATGACAATGTCGCTAGCATCCATATGACCGAGAACCCGGGCCGACATGGCTAGTCGTGAACCCAAAGCGGCACAGACCTATGGAGACAGGCATACATGAATCACATCGAACATGTCGGTCATCAACGAGTGATTCCGGGCTGTAGCACTGGGCTAACAGGACTCCGGGGGACCCCGGGCTGTAGCAGGCTAGACAGGACTCCGGAGATCACCGCGTGACATTTCCCCGAAGGGACAGACATAGGGACGAAGTGAAACACATGCCGGCCAGTCAAGTGTCCTGAACAGTAGTACTGGGCTAGCAGGACTCCGGTGAACCGGGCTGTAGCGGACTACTATGGCTCGAGGAGCACTAGACTATATTTCCCCATAAGAAAGCCTGCGAAGGACAAACAACTAGATTGTCGGATCCCACTCATACCAAGCATTTCAATCATACATACAATATGCTCGATATGAGTACATACAACATGGCATCACAACAAAACTCTACAACTCAGGTACTTTATTTAAAGGCTCCAGGGACCCATACATAACATATCCATACAAGTAGGGGTCACATGACCCGACACTCAAGTCATACAGTCATACAAGCACATACGGAAGCAACTAGTCTGAGTACAGACTCTAGAAAGAAAGAAGGCTTCTCGAAGCCTGTCTATCTACATAGGGCCCTCCATGGCCTGGATCACCACCTGGGTGGCTAGTCACTCGTCGACGTCAAGGTCTACGTAAAACCCATCGGAGGGGGCAGTGTTGTCGTCTGAAAACAATAATTAAGCAAACATGAGTACAAAGGTACTCAGCAAGTCTTACATCAGAACCTACTGTACATGCTCATTCTCAAGAAGGTGGTGGGGTTTATGCAGCAAGCCAGCTTTGACTCTTGGCTAAGCTATCCTACGGAATCTTTTAGCAAAATAGTTTTCGCACACGAGTCCACTACTCACCATCACAATACTCCACCGTGGATCCTCCCTCGTATCCTGCGAGGGGGCCATCCTCGGTACTCACACTTATCTTGAGTCTTTTAGTAGTATCCATTAACTTGTCTATGAACTGTATATGCAATCAAGTAGTCCTTTACCGCGGACGCGGCTATTCGAATAGTTTTATACCCTGCAGGGGTGTACTTCGTCACACATGTTTCCACCACTTAGCGTCTGCACACGAAATGTGCTCGGCAGACTTCAAGCGAAAACCGACGTGGGTGTAGACCACGACCTGACTAACCTCACAAGTCTCTAGTCCAGGGTCATCGCCTATTCAGGTTCCATCCGCAAGGAAATCCGGCCGGGGTGTCCTCAACGGCCCCGAACGATGTGAACAGGGTTCCCAAGACACCAAACGGGTGACTCGGTACACCGTGCCACGGTGTATCTACCGCAACATAGCCCACCCCTAGGGTCAGCGCTACGCACGGCCGCCAACACATATCCTACAAACACCAGAAACTAGTTGCAACTCCTGGACTGAGGCGAGAGGGGTCGGTAAGTCGAGCGGGGTCATATTTCAGGGCCCAATGTGTGGTAGTAGCTGAATCTTAATTCACGCATACATAACTCAGTTCTTAGGGACGGCTTCAATGAAACAACCCACCATGTACTCCTACATGGCCTCTCATCGATACCTTTACCAAAACATGTTCAACACATCCCACATATTACTGGCACAAGCATTTCACTCTAGCCCATCCCCCAGATGAACCAGACCTGACACAACTCTAAGCATAGCAGGCATAGCAAGGTAGGAATCACAAAACATGGCTCAATCAACTCCTACACATGCTAGTGGGTTTCATCTAGTTACTGTCGCAATGACAGGTCATGCAGAGGATAAGGGTTCAAGTACCGTAGCACACAGCAGTTTGAATCGTGTTGTCTTAATGCAGTAAACAAGAGCAGGAGCGAGAACATGGGTTGTATCGGAATGATCAATGGTTGCTTGCCTGATGGAGTGGTAACGGGATACTGCCCTTCAGTTGGATACTCGTGAATATCCTCGGAGGCAGAACCTACCACGAAGAACACAACCGAGCACAATCAACACATGACGATATGCAACAATATGATGCATGCTATAACATGGCAATATGGATGTGTCTTGAGCTTATGCAACTAGCTATGATTGAAATGGAGTTGGTTTGAGTACAAGATTCAAATTCCAACCCCATATATGATTATTTAAATGCCCTTAATTTGTTTTGTCCAAAACAGAGGACAAGCATTGTTCAAACATGCATGAAAATGGTACAGATGGATTCCTTGAATTTGTCTGATAATTTTTCATATATAATTTGTCTCATTTGGAGTTATGGTTGAATTTCTATGAATTTTTGAAGTTTAGGCAATTTTCTGGAATTTTCTATATAAAATTAAATCCAGAAAAGGAGTTATTGCATCAGCATGACATCACCCTGATGTCAGCAGGTCAACTGGCGCCTCCAGGTCAAACCTGACCAGTGGGGTCCACTGGTCAGTGACACAATCAACTAACTAAGTTAGTTAACCCTAACTAACTTGGTTAGCCGGGCGGGGCCCGCATGTCAGTGGCTTACATATTAGCTAATTTTTATTAACTCTAATTAACTAACAGTAATTAGGCAGGCGCCTGGGCCCACACGTCAGTGAGACAGGGGGGAGTCAACCCAGCCGACCCGGGGTCAAAACACGCCGGAGTTGACCCCGGCTCGTTGCCGGCAAGGCCAGAGACGGGGGAGGGGCTCGGAAATCCTCCTCCGGCGACCAAATGGCCAGCGGAGGGCATCTACGCAGAGCTGGGACTCGCCCGCATCCATCTGTGCACACGACAGCAGCCCTAGTGGCCTAAAACGACGGTGGCGGCAACTTGCGCGGCGGCCGGAGTTCGGGAGTTGAGCGGATCGGCGTTGTAGGGAACGGCAGGAGTCACGGGTGGTCGCGGTCGACTCCTGGGAACGTGCTGAGCACGATGGCGCGCTCGGTTGCGAGCTTGCACGGCTGTGGTCACGGTGGCGGCATGGCCGGCGGCGAAGAGCTCTCGGTTCCGACGGGCATCGGTGTTAGAGGAAGAAAACGAGCCAGGGGAGAGGGGGAAACGACACAGGAGCTCACAGCGGGTGCAGCGGTGGCCTCGGCAAGCTCGGGGAGGCACTGGAGCAAGCGAATCGACGGCGGCGATCGTCGGTGCCGAAACTTGAAGAAGAGCTTGAATTCGGCGATGCAGGGCTTCCGGCGGGGCGTGGTTCGGTGAGGAGGAAGACGGGGTCGAGGCGGAGCCTCTAAGCTGGTCAGGGAAGCGAGGGGGAGGCGGTGGCCGTGGTGGTTCTCGTCGGCGCTCTCGGGCTCATGGCGGTTGCGCGGGAGAGAGAGCAGAGGAGAGGATGAGCACGGGGAGGGGGAATGAGAGGGCCAGGGGGGTGCGTGGCATCCATAGCGACGTCGGGGAGGCGGCCAAAGCAGGAGGTGGCCGGCGGTGGCCGCGCGCGTGCTGGCACACCGCGGGCACACGCCCTTCGTCCTCCTGGCAGGAGCTAGGGGACGACTGGCAACGGCCTGGTGGGCTGGGCCGCTGGTGGCCTGGCGCTGGGCTAGGTAAGTGGCCCACTGGCCTACTCTCTCTCTCTTTTCTAATTTTATTCTGTTTTTTTTCTATTTTTGCTATTCTGTTTTGATTTAGTTTAAATACTAAATCATTTTATAAAATCCTGAAAATATTTATGGACTCTTACTGAAATATTTCAGTGGTCCAAAAATAGTTCCAACATTATTTGAGCATTTGAATTATTTAATAGTATTTAAATGCCCAAATTCAAATATTTGTGAATTAAGTCAATGCCCCTTTTGTTGACCTAAAATTATATGCACCATTTTTTTCCCAAGGGTTCTAACCCAAGGCAAAGAGGGTGGACATATTTGAAGGAAATTTCAGGTTCATTGAATTTATTTTTAGTAAACCCTAGTTGATTTCAGGGGGGGTGCTGGGGGTTCTGCTTTCCCCACTTCAATTTCTGAGGAATGTAAACATGATGCACACTCTAATGCATAATCTAGCTAGGGTGTGACAACTCACCCCCACTCAATAGAATCTCGTCCCGAGATTTAGGATCATCTGGGAAGAAGGCGGGGTACTCGAGTCGAAGACGATCCTCCCTTTCCCAAGTGGCTTCTTCCTCGGAATGGTGTGACCATTGAACCTTGAGAAACTTGATATTATGACGTCGAGTGGTACGCTCGGCTTGATCAAGGATACGAACGGGGTATTCCCGATAAGAAAGGTTATCTTGTAAATCAAGCGTTTCGTGGTCCACTCCACGGATAGGATCCGCGAAGCAATGCCTGAGTTGCGAAACGTGGAAGACATCGTGAACTCTGGAAAGATGCGGAGGTAGTTCCAATTGGTAGGCAACTTCTCCTCGTTTGGCAAGAATGCGAAAGGGTCCAATGTAACGAGGAGCCAATTTGCCTTTGATACCGAAGCGATGGGTTCCCTTTAACGGGGTAACCCGAAGGTAAGCTTTCTCGTCAATTTCAAATGTCATAGGCTTATGCTTACGATCGTATTGACTCTTTTGGCGAGATTGGGCTGTTTTCAATTTCTCACGAATAACGCGAACCTGCTCTTCTGCTTCCTGAATCATATCCGGGCCAAGAGTTGTCTTTCCCCGGTTTCTGACCAGTTAAGAGGCGTTCGAAATTTTCGTCCATAGAGAACTTCGAAGGGAGCCTTGCCCAAACTAGCTTGATAGCTATTGTTATAAGCAAACTCCGCGAATGGAAGGCATTTCTCCCAACTCATTCCGAACGAGATAACAGAAGCTCGGAGCATATCTTCCAGAATTTGATTTACTCGCTCTACTTGACCACTTGATTGAGGATGGAAGGCGGTGCTAAAGGAGAGATGAGTTCCCATAGCATTTTGGAAACTTTCCCAAAATCGAGAGGTGAAGAGACTTCCACGGTCTGAGTTAATTTCCAATGGGACACCATCAAGAGACACTATTCGGGAGATGTATAAGTCAGCTAGCTGGCTAGCGGTGATACTCTCACGAACATGTAGAAAATGGGCTACTTTGGAAAGACGGTCGATCACGACGAAGATGGCATTATTCCCCCTCTTGGTCCTGGGAAACCCAGTGATGAAATCCATACTGATTTTGTCCCATTTCCATTCAGGAATAGCCAAAGGTTGAAGGGTGCCAGCAGGCCGTTGATGCTCCGCTTTAACACGACGACAAACGTCGCAATTAGCAATGTATTGAGCGATTTCTCTCTTCATCCGAGTCCACCAAAACCTCTGGCGTAGGTCTTGATACATTTTGGTACTACCGGGATGAATGGTGAGGGGGGATTCGTGAGCTTCCTTAAGGATCATCTGGCGTAGATGTTGGTTCTTGGGAACCACCAGGCGGTTCTCAAAGAAGACAGCACCTTGCTCATCCATGGAAAAACATTTAGCTACTCCGTTAGCAATGTTTTCCTTAATCCGGGATATGCCCTTATCACGCTTTTGGGCAGCTATGATTTAATCCATAAGGGTAGGTTTTGCCACCAGAGTAGACAAGAATCCTTGAGGAACAATGTGAAGGTTAAGCTTGCGAAATTCCTCATGGAGAAGTGGTTGACTTTGTTGTAACATCAGGTTGTTACAGTAAGATTTACGACTTAGTGCATTGGCCATGACATTGGCCTTGCCAGGGGTGTAAGTTATCCCTAAGTCGTAATCCGAGATCAACTCGACCCAACGTCTTTGCCTGAGATTCAAATCTGGTTGGGTGAAAGTATATTTCAAGCTTTGGTGATCGGTGAAAATCTCGCAACGATTACCGAGAAGGTAATGTCGCCAGGTTTTGAGTGCATGGACTACAGCTGCAAGCTCTAGATCATGTGTGGGATAATTTTCCTCATGTGGGTGTAATTGCCGTGAAGCATAGGCAATTACTTGACGATCTTGCATGAGTATGCAACCTAGTCCTTGTCGCGAGGCGTCGCAATAGATGATAAAGTCCTTGGAGAAATCTGGTGGTACCAGTACGGGAGCAGATGTCAGGCGTCTTTTTAGTTCCTGAAAACTGAACTCGCACTATGGAGTCCACTCGAACTTTTTATCTTTCTTGAGGAGTTCAGTTAGGGGTTTAGCAACCTTGGAGAAATTCTCGACGAAGCGGCGGCAATAGCTCGCTAGGCCAAGGAAACTCCGAACTTGCTTGACCGTTTCAGGTGGAGTCCAATCAAGGACGGCTTGAACTCGCTCGGGATTGACAGCAATACCCTTACCAGAGATTACATGGCCTAGATAGGTCACTTCTGACAACCAAAATTCACACTTGGAGAATTTGGCATAAAGGCAGTGCTCTCGAAGTTTCATCAATACCAGCCTTAGATGTTCGGCATGTTCCTCTTCATTCTTGGAGTAGATGAGTATGTCATCAAGGTATACTACGACGAATTTGTCCAAGTACTCCATGAAAACCGAGTTCATTAACCGGGAGAAAGTGGCCGGGGCATTGGTTAAGCCGAAGGACATGACGGTGTACTCGTATTGGCCATAACGAGTAACAAAGGCCGTTTTGGGAATGTCCCCGTTTCTGATTTTGATTTGATGGTAGCCCAGTCTCAAATCCATCTTGGAGAAGACTGATTGACAGGTCGGTAATCCACAACCATTCGATCCGTTCCATCCTTCTTCTTGACGAAGAGGACGGGGCAAGCCCAAGGAGAGGAGCTAGGGCGGATGAACCCTTTGTTCAAGGACTCATCGAGTTGGTTCTTAAGCTCGGCTAGTTCTAAGGGTGCCATCTTGTAGGGTCTTCTAGCAATTGGAACGGTTCCTGGAACAAGGTCTATCACAAACTCGACATCCCGGTCAGGTGGAACACCTGGCAGTTCTTCCGGAAACACATCCGGGAAGTCTCAGACTACCGGAACGTCTTCAAGGTCTGGAAGAGGGTTGGCATTGAGAGAGTAAAGTTGGCGCTTGGCCACTCGAGTTAAGACATTAACTGTCTTGCCCGAGGGATGAGTAAGTTGAACGGTTCTAGTGGCACAATCGATCTTGGCATAATGAGCCGACATCCAGTCCATACCCAAGATGATGTTTATGTCGGAGGACTTGAGAGCTATTAAAGATGCAAGGAAAACAAGCCTATCGACAAGAATTTCGTTCCCATGGCTTACCCTAGAAGTTTGCCACTTGGAACCCGGAGTTTGAATTACCATGGAAGTGGGCATGTCACAGAATGTCGTGTTATGCAACCGAGCATAATTCTCGGATATGAATGAATGAGATGCTCCAGTATCGAAAAGAACAGATGCCGGATGGCAGTTAACAAGGAGCGTACCAAGGACGACGTTGGGATCCTCATGAGCCTCTTTGGCTGAAACATAGTTGACATGGCCACGTGCAGTAGTGGCCGGCTTGGCGTAGAAAGTCTTTCCCGCGGGCTTACCACGGCCAACGGACTTTCCAGCTTGATTGGGGTTGTTCTGGGGACACTCTCGACTATAGTGACCCGGTTCTCCACACTTGAAGCATGTTACCACAGTGGGGTGTGGAGCAACATTAGCAGCGGGGCCACCATAGGGCTTGGGCGGTGCAAATTGCTGGTTGGGGCGATGCGCCTCAAAGGATGGCCTCGGGGTGAATCTGGGTGGCAGTGCGGTGCTTGGAATCCACACCCGGCGCTTCTGAGCTCCAGAGCCGGATGAAGACCCAAAATCACGGGAGTGCTTGCGTGAAGCGTCATAATCAGTCTGGCCTGTCTCAGCGCTGATAGCTTTATTGACCAGCTTCTGGAAGGATGTGCACTCGTGCAGACGGAGATCGCGGCGAAGCTCAGGGCTAAGTCCCTTGCGGAACCTTGCCTGCTTCTTGGCGTCAGTAGAAACCTCTTCAGGAGCATAGCGCGCCAGGTTCCCAAATTCTCGGCTATATGCATCCACAGTCAGCCTTCCTTGGGTGAAGTTACAGAACTCCTCCCTCTTGCGATCCATGAGACCTTCCGGAATGTGATGCTCACGGAAAGCCTCGCTGAACTCAGCCCATGTAGTGATTTGGCCGACCGGGCGCATAGCTTCGTAGTTTTCCCACCAATGGCTAGCGGGGCCCTCGAGATGATAAGCAGCATAGGTGACCTTGTCGGCTTCAGCTACGTTGGCAGAACGTAGCTTGTGGGTGATGCTGCGAAGCCAATCATCCGCGTCGAGGGGCTCGACGGAATGGTTAAACTTTGGTGGGTACAGCTTGATAAAGTCGTTGATTGACACCAAGTCATTTCGTGGGTGGCGTGCAGTGTTCTGCTCAATCCGCTCCAGCAGGCGGTTGGTCTCACGCTTGTTCCTTTCCGCCTCCAGCATCACTTCGGCCAGGGAAGGCGGGTGAGGCAAATTTTCACCTCTAGCTGCATTGGCTTCCCCCTGCTCCGGGGCAGCAGGGTTGCCGCGGGTGTTGACCATCCTAGGAGGAAAACAAGACAACGGTTTAGACAAGGATGGCTCAAACTTAACAGGGAAGTGTAGAATGTAAAGGATAACGCGGAATGCAGAGATGCTCATTCGTATGCCATGGTAATATAAAACTGCCATATATACACCAACGGTCATACTCGTCATACATAGTTTAGTACAAGCCCATGCTACAGTACAACTATGAAGGTAGACGCTACATCTCATCGGAGGCATTCCGAGTCCCTATACATTATTTGTCTACACCTCCGGAATCGATTACACACCAAGTCGTATTCCACAAGTCACACAGGACAGTGGAGATACAACTACTACAATACTAGTGGTACTACTACTAACTCAGATAGCTCCGTAGTAGTCCTCATAGAAGTCACCTCCATAGCCTGGAAGTTCAACGTGATCATCCGGAAACAGACGGTCCTGAGGAGCCTGTGGACCATAGGGGCTAGGATAAGGTCTTGGACCAACAAACGGTGGCCTGCGGGGACCAAGGGGTGGGGTGATGCCTCCCACATCACGCCAATCCACCATGTCTGGCAGAGCTGTTCTCACAGGATACAGATCCCTGGTATCCATATATCCAGCTTGCACCGCGGGTGCAAACCGAGTCAATGTGGCCCAATGATCAGCACGGGTATTAAAGAGCTCCAGCCTCAAGGCCCGATTCTCTCGGTCCTTATCTTCGAGCATCTCAGCGGTGGTATGAGTTAATGAGTCCTCCTGAGTGGAGTCAGCATAGATAGCCTGAAGATACCCCTGCGCTCCCGGAAGTGAAGCTGGCATGTAACGGAAGTCAGTGTTCCGAAGCAGGCCAGTCCGGACTCGCAAGATGGTCATCATGGAATAGGCAGCATCCTGTACAGCCATCTCAATGGTAACTCCGAGTCCATAGGAACAGTGAAGGGGCTCGGTAGATCCAGGATAGGAAGGAGATATCCTGACGGTGCATAAATACTGGCTTTGATTAAAGTCGCGGAACTGCTCTTCAACAGTGTATTCGGGATACCAACGGTATCCTGTCTCGATCATGACCCAGACCAACATAGCAGTATGACCGGGCACGTCGAGGCACCTGGTCAGGCGAACCACTTGATTTTGAGACTGGTTGGCCATCTGAAAGCACAACCACAAGACAAAGACATCAGAATTCCTAGGGAAAATTGGGCAGCATAACGGCTGTAAATGCTCAGAAAAAGATTTGAGACATCCACAACAGTTCACAATACCGCTCAATAGCATCATATCAAGGTTCTGATTCAAATAGCCACGTACTAAAATAGTAGAAACTGGACTGAAACTCGTAGCAATAATCCTATGAGCTACTACGGATTAGTAACACGTGAACCTGATAGAAGAAGAGAGCCTAGTCCTTAACCCACGTTGAATGAGAAGAGAATGACTCAGATCAGAAGCATAGGGTAAAGGAGTAAAAGAACCTTACATTCCCTCCCACAATCAATTCCCTTACATATAACTAAAGCATTTCTAGACTCGACATCGACCAGTTTGGCTGAACGAACCTACAGGCAGTCCGGCTCTGATGCCAACGCTGTCAGGACCCCGATTCTAAGCCACATCGATCTAGCCGGTAACACCTCATATCACTTTGCGGCCTCACGCACGGTATCCCACGGGTGTCGCCTTACCATGGCCCGGGACCGTTTGCGCCTTTTGGCTCGCGTATATGACAATGTCGCTAGCATCCATATGACCGAGAACCCGGGCCGACATGGCTAGTCGTGAACCCAAAGCGGCACAGACCTATGGAGACAGGCATACATGAATCACATCAAACATGTCGGTCATCAACGAGTGATTCCGGGCTGTAGCACTGGGCTAACAGGACTCCGGGGGACCCCGGGCTGTAGCAGGCTAGACAGGACTCCGGAGATCACCGCGTGACATTTCCCCGAAGGGACAGACATAGGGACGAAGTGAAACACATGCCGGCCAGTCAAGTGTCCTGAACAGTAGTACTGGGCTAGCAGGACTCCGGTGAACCGGGCTGTAGCGGACTACTATGGCTCGAGGAGCACTAGACTACATTTCCCCATAAGAAAGGCTGCGAAGGACAAACAACTAGATTGTCGGATCCCACTCATACCAAGCATTTCAATCATACATACAATATGCTCGATATGAGTACATACAACATGGCATCACAACAAAACTCTACAACTCAGGTACTTTATTTAAAGGCTCCAGGGACCCATACATAACATATCCATACAGGTAGGGGTCACATGACCCGACACTCAAGTCATACAGTCATACAAGCACATACGGAAGCAACTAGTCTGAGTACAGACTCTAGAAAGAAAGAAGGCTTCTCGAAGCCTGTCTATCTACATAGGGCCCTCCATGGCCTGGATCACCACCTGGGTGGCTAGTCACTCGTCGACTTCTAGGTCTACGTAAAACCCATCGGAGGGGGCAGTGTTGTCGTCTGAAAACAATAATTAAGCAAACATGAGTACAAAGGTACTCAGCAAGTCTTACATCAGAACCTACTGTACATGCTCATTCTCAAGAAGGTGGTGGGGTTTATGCAGCAAGCCAGCTTTGACTCTTGGCTAAGCTATCCTACGGAATCTTTTAGCAAAATAGTTTTCGCACACGAGTCCACTACTCACCATCACAATTCTACACCGTGGATCCTCCCTCGTATCCTGCGAGGGGGCCATCCTCGGTACTCACACTTATCTTGAGTCTTTTAGTAGTATCCATTAACTTGTCTATGAACTGTATATGCAATCAAGTAGTCCTTTACCGCGGACACGGCTATTCGAATAGTTTTATACCCTGCAGGGGTGTACTTCGTCACACATGTTTCCACCACTTAGTGTCTGCACACGAAATGTGCTCGGCAGACTTCAAGCGAAAACCGACGTGGGTGTAGACCACGACCTGACTAAACTCACAAGTCTCTAGTCCAGGGTCATCGCCTATTCAGGTTCCATCCGCAAGGAAATCCGGCCGGGGTGTCCTCAACGGCCCCGAACGATGTGAACAGGGTTCCCGAGACACCAAACGGGTGACTCGGTACACCGTGCCACGGTGTATCTACCGCAACATAGCCCACCCCTAGGGTCAGCGCTACGCACGGCCGCCAACACATATCCTACAAACACCAGAAACTAGTTGCAACTCCAAGACTGAGGCGAGAGGGGTCGGTAAGTCGAGCGGGGTCATATTTCAGGGCCCAATGTGTGGTAGTAGCTGAATCTTAATTCACGCATACAGAACTCAGTTCTTAGGGACGGCTTCAATGAAACAACCCACCATGTACTCCTACATGGCCTCTCATCGATACCTTTACCAAAACATGTTCAACCATACCTGACACAACTCTAAGCATAGCAGGCATAGCAAGGTAGGAATCACAAAACATGGCTCAATCAACTCCTACACATGCTAGTGGGTTTCATCTAGTTACTCTGGCAATGACAGGTCATGTAGAGGATAAGGGTTCAACTACCGTAGCACACAGCAGTTTGAATCGTGTTGTCTTAATGCAGTAAAAAAGAGCAGGAGCGAGAACATGGGTTGTATCGGAATGATCAATGGTTGCTTGCCTGATGGAGTGGTAACGGGATACTGCCCTTCTGTTGGATACTCGTGAATATCCTCGGAGGCAGAACCTACCACGAAGAACACAACCGAGCACAATCAACACATGACGATATGCAACAATATGATGCATGCTATGACATGGCAATATGGATGTGTCTTGAGCTTATGCAACTAGCTATGATTTAAATGGAGTTGGTTTGAGTACAAGATTCAAATTCCAACCCCATATATGATTATTTAAATGACCTTAATTTGTTTTGTCCAAAACAGAGGACAAGCATTGTTCAAACATGCATGAAAATGGTACAGATGGATTCCTTGAATTTTTCTGATAATTTTTCATATATAATTTGTCTCATTTGGAGTTATGGTTGAATTTCTATGAATTTTTGAAGTTTAGGCAATTTTCTGGAATTTTCTATATAAAATTAAATCCAGAAAAGGAGTTATTGCGTCAGCATGACATCACCCTGATGTTAGCAGGTCAACTGGCGCCTCCAGGTCAAACCTGACCAGTGGGGTCCACTGGTCAGTGACACAATCAACTAACTAAGTTAGTTAACCCTAAATAACTTGGTTAGCCGGGCGGGGCCCGCATGTCAGTGGCTTACTAATTAGCTAATTTTTATTAACTCTAATTAACTAACAGTAATTAGGCAGGCGCCTGGGCCCACACGTCAGTGAGACAGGGGGGGAGTCAACCCAGCCGTCCCGGGGTCAAAACACGCCGGAGTTGACCCCGGCTCGTCGCCGGCAAGGCCAGAGACGGCGGAGGGGCTCGGAAATCCTCCTCCGGCGACCAAATGGCCAGCGGAGGGCATCTACGCGGAGTTGGGACTCGCCCGCATCCATCTGTGCACACGGCAGCAGCCCTAGTGGCCTAAAACGACGGCGGCGGCAACTTGCGCGGCGGCCGGAGTTCGGGAGTTGAGCGGATCGGCGTTGTAGGGAACCGCAGGAGTCGCGGGTGGTCGCGGTCGACTCCTGGGAACGTGCTGAGCACGATGGCGCGCTCGGTTGCGAGCTTGCACGGCTGTGGTCACGGTGGCGGCATGGCCGGCGGCGAAGAGCTCTCGGTTCCGACGGGCATCGGTGTTAGAGGAAGAAAACGAGCCAGGGGAGAGGGGGAAATGACACAGGAGCTCACAGCGGGTGCAGCGGTGGCCTCGGCAAGCTCGGGGAGGCACTGGAGCAAGCGAATCGACGGCGGCGATCGTCGGTGCCAAAGCTTGAAGAAGAGCTTGAATTCGGCGATGCAGGGCTTCCGGCGGGGCGTGGTTCGGTGAGGAGGAAGACGGGGTCGAGGCGGAGCCTCTAAGCTGGTCAGGGAAGCGAGGGGGAGGCGGTGGCCGTGGTGGTTCTCGTCGGCGCTCTCGGGCTCATGGCGGTTGCGCGGGAGAGAGAGCAGAGGAGAGGATGAGCACGGGGAGGGGGAATGAGAGGGCCAGGGGGGTGCGTGGCATCCATAGCGACGTCGGGGAGGCGGCCGAAGCAGGAGGTGGCCGGCGGTGGCCGCGCGCGTGCTGGCGCACCGCGGGCACACGCCCTTCGTCTTCCTAGCAGGAGCTAGGGGCCGCTGGTGGCCTGGCGCTGGGCCAGGTAAGTGGCCCACTGGCCTACTCTCTCTCTCTTTTCTAATTTTATTCTGTTTTTTTTTCTATTTTTGTTATTCTGTTTTGATTTAGTTTAAATACTAAATCATTTTATAAAATCCTGAAAATATTTATGGACTCTTACTGAAATATTTCAGTGGTCCAAAAATAGTTCCAACATTATTTGAGCATTTGAATTATTTAATAGTATTTCAATGCCCAAATTCAAATATTTGTGAATTAAGTCAATGCCCCTTTTGTTGACCTAAAATTATATGCACCATTTTTTTCCAAGGGTTCTAACCCAAGGCAAAGAGGGTGGACATATTTGAAGGGCATTTCAGGTTCATTGAATTTATTTTTAGTAAACCCTAGTTGATTTCAGGGGGGGTGCTGGGGGTTCTGCTTTCCCCACTTCAATTTCTGATGAATGTAAACATGATGCACACTCTAATGCATAATCTAGCTAGGGTGTGACATTGTCTACGATGAGACCTTCTCACCCGTAGCGATGCTTAAGTCTGTCCGAGTCATGTTAGCAATTGTCGCATTTTATGATTATGAAATTTGGTAGATGGATGTCAAAACTGCATTCCTGAATGGATTTCTGGAAGAAGAGTTGTATATGATGCAGCCGGAAGGTTTTGTCGATCCAAAGGGAGCTAACAAAGTGTGCAAGCTCCAGCGATCCATTTATAGACTGGTGCAAGCCTCTCGGAGTTGGAATAAACGCTTTGATAGTGTGATCAAAGCATTTGGTTTTAGATAGACTTTTGGAGAAGCCTGTATTTACAAGAAAGTGAGTGGGAGCTCTGTAGCATTTCTGATATTATATGTGGATGACATATTGCTAATCGGAAATGATATAGAATTTCTGGATAGCACAAAGGGATACTTGAATAAGGATTTTTCATTGAAAGACCTCGGTGAAGCTGCTTACATATTAGGCATTAAGATCTATAGAGATCAATCAAGACGCTTAATTGGACTTTCACAAAGCACATACCTTGACAAAGTTTTGAAGAAGTTCAAAATGGATCAAGGAAATAAAGGATTCTTGCCTGTGTTACAAGGTGTGAAGTTGAGTAAGACTCAATGCCCGACCACTTCAGAAGATAGACAGAAAATGAAAGATGTTCCCTATGCTTCAGCCATAGGCTCTATCGTGTATGAAATGCTGTGTACCAGACCTGATGTGTACCTTGCTAAAAGTCTAGCAGGTAGGTGCCAAAGTAATCCAGGAGTGGATCACTGGACATCTGTCAAGAACATCCTGAAATACCTGAAAAGGACTAAGGATATGTTTCTTGTATATGGATGTGACAAAGGGCTCATCATAAATGGTTACGTTGATGCAAGCTTTGACACTGATCCGGATGATTCTAAATCACAAACCGGATATGTATTTACATTAAATGGTGGAGCTGTCAGTCGGTGCAGTTCTAAACAAAGTGTCGTGGCGGGATCTACATGTGAAGCGGAGTACATAGCTGCTTCGGAAGTAGCAAACGAAGGAGTCTGGATGAAGGAGTTCATATCCGATCTAGGTGTCATACCTAGTGCATCGGGTCCAATGAAAATCTTTTGTGACAATACTGGTGCAATTGCCTTGGCAAAGGAATCCAGATTTCACAAGAGAACCAAGAACATCAGGAGACGCTTCAATTCCTTCCGGGATCTAGTCCAGGTGGGAGACATAGAGATTTGCAAGATATATACGGATCTGAATGTAGCAGACCCATTGACTAAGCCTCTTCCACGAGCAAAACATGATCAGCACCAAGGCTCCATGGGTGTTAGAATCATTACTGTGTAATCTAGATTATTGACTCTAGTGCAAGTGGGAGACTGAAGGAAATATGCCCTAGAGGCAATAATAAAGTTATTATTTATTTCCTTATATCATGATAAATGTTTATTATTCATGCTAGAATTGTATTAACCGGAAACATAATACTTGTGTGAATACATAGACAAACAAAGTGTCACTAGTATGCCTCCACTTGACTAGCTCGTTAATAAAAGATGGTTATGTTTCCTAACCATAGACATGAGTTGTCATTTGATTAACGGGATCACATCATTAGGAGAATGATGTGATTGACATGACCCATTCCATTAGCTTAGCACCCGATCATTTAGTATGTTGCTATTGCTTTCTTCATGACTTATACATGTTCCTATGACTATGAGATTATGCAACTCCCGTTTACCGGAGGAACACTTTGTGTGCTACCAAACGTCACAACGTAACTGGGTGATTATAAATGTGCTCTACAGATGTCTCCAAAGGTACATGTTGGGTTGGCGTATTTCGAGATTAGGATTTGTCACTCCGATTGTCGGAGAGGTATCTCTGGGCCCTCTCGGTAATGCACATCACTTAAGCCTTGCAAGCAATGCAAATAATAAGTTAATTGCAAGATGATGTATTATAGAACGAGTAAAGAGACTTGTCGATAATGAGATTGAACTAGGTATTGAGATACCGACGATCGAATCTCAGGCAAGTAACATACTGATGACAAATGGAACAAACGTATGTTGGTATGCGGTCTAACCGATAAAGATCTTCGTAGAATATGTAGGAGCCAATATGAGCATCCAGGTTCCGCTATTGGTTATTGACCGGAGATGTGTCTCGCTCATGTCTACATTGTTCTCGAACCAGTAGGCTCCGCATGCTTAACGTTACGATGATAGTTTCATTATGAGTCTATATATTTTGATGTACGGAAGGTTGTTCGGAGTCCCGGATGTGATCATGGACTTGATGAGGAGTCTCGAAATGGTCGAGACATAAAGATAGATATATTGGACGACTATATTTGGACACCGGAAAGGTTCCGGATGAGATTGGGACACCTCGGGAGGTATATGGGCCTTATTGGGCCTTAGTGGAAAGGAGCGGAAAGGAGCAAGGGAGGGGGCGCGCCCCCCAAGCCCAATCCGAATTGGGAGGGGTGCCGGCCCCCCCTTTCCTTCCTCCCTCCTTCCTCTTCCTTCCCTCTCCTACTCCTAATAGAAAAAAGGGGAGTCCTACTCCCTATGGGAGTTGGACTCCCGCCTAGGGTGTGCCACCCTCCTTGGCTGGCCCCCTCCTCCACTCCTTTATATACGGGGGCAGGGGGCACCCCATAAACACACAATTGATCATTGATCTCTTAGCCGTGTGCGGTGCCCCCCTCCACCATAATCCTCGATAATATTGTAGCGGTGCTTAGGCGAAGCCCTGCGACGGTAGAACATCAAGATCGTCACCACGCTGTCGTGCTGACGGAACTTATCCCCGACACTTTGTTGGATCGGAGTCCGGGGATCGTCATCGAGCTGAACGTGTGCTAGAACTCGGAGGTGCCGTAGTTTCGGTGCTTGATCGGTCAGGCCATGAAGACGTACGACTACATCAACCGCGTTGTGTTAACGCTTCTGCTTCCGGTCTACGAGGGTACGTAGAAAACACTCTCCCCTCTCATTGCTATGCATCACCATGATCTTCCGTGTGCATAGGAAATTTTTTGGAATTACTACATTCCCCAACAAGCTCAATAGCCGCCGCGACTATAACCTCTGGTGCGGCAGCAATGACAACTGCGGGTGCTGGCAAGTCAGCCCGCCCGATGGCTCAAGTTTTAGCAGATCTACTGGATGCTCTAGCGACTCTGATGGAGGTTGAGGTAACCCCAGACAACCAGGAGCAGCACAAAGTAGAGATAGCTAAGTTCCGTGATGAGATAGCGCAGGCGAAAGCTGACTTAGCAGCAGAAAACGCCAGGATGGCTGCACAGCAGGCCGTTTTGGAAGCCCAAGCACAGCGGATTCAAGCAGATTCATATAGGCTCATGGTAGATCAGAACGCTTCGCACGAGGCCTTGAGGAGAAAGCACCGGAGTCGTTTGCCCTTGGTTTACGAGTCGAGGGACCTCTTCAACACCCCTGGAGCAGGAGCTAGTAACCAGCCGGTGGTGAATCGGATGGTTGAACCGCCAGGCCAGCCGCATATGAATAGCACTCCACCTCAGCATGTGGTGACACTGCCGGGTCATTATTGCACCCCTCTGGACAACATGATTGCTGCATCTACACTATTGGCAGCTCTGCCCGTCGAGGGTGAAACTCCAGCGGCAGTTGAAACCTGAAGGGCCAGGGAACTGCTTCAAACAGCTTTGGTATAGCAACAGGCTTATTCTTATAGTCGTGATCGGATTCATGCGACCTATTGGGGATATTACTACTGGGCATAAACCGGCCAGGACAAGCCGGGTTAACTTCATCAGTAGTTGAGTGTGATAAAAGCCCATGAGGGCAGATGAGGGATAAAGGCCCATAATCAGTTTAAGGCCTATAGCTATAAACCGGCGTCAGTATGTAACTTGTGTTATAAGTTAGGAATATTGGAGACCGAACCGGACACATCTATGAGCCAGTATCAGGACTCTGTAAACCGACGGGCGTCACCCATGTATATAAGGGGACGACCCGGCGGCGGTTCAAGCGGGGACAACAACTCGAGACATAGGCAAAGCTTATTTGCTCCCTAGTCATTGAAACACCCGTCAATGCCATCACAACTAGACGTAGGCTTTTACCTTCATCGAAGGGGCCGAACTAGTATAAACTCTCTTGCGTCCTTGTGTCCGCTTTTACCCCTTCAAGCTAACCCGTAGCGATGGCTCCATGACTAAGTCCTTTCTCTAGGACATCTGCCATGACAAAACCAGGACAGTTGGCGCCCACCGTGGGGCTATCGCACGATGGTTTCCGGTTCTTGGAGGGCCGCTTTGAAGGACTCGAGGGCTACATTGTAGGCCGGATGACTAAGAGTCGTCGCGGCAAACTCTACATCGACGACGCAGGCTGGGGCCCCGAGGCCGGCTCAATTGAGTACGGGTACCGGGTCCCCTTTGGTAGCATTCACGTTTTTATTGGCAAGATCGGTGAACCGGGCCCTGAGCCGGACATCTGCACCGACCTCGTCGAGACGGCTCAGTGTACGCGATCCGCCCGGGTTAAACCGACCATGAAGCGTGCCTTCGTGGGAATGATCCATGGAGGGAGTTATGAGGATGGATCGGAGCTTTGCAGGGCGACTGCCGTTCGTTCTGGTGAGGAATCTTCGAACGGAGAAACCGAATCTCTTTATCAGCTACAAGATGGCCGGATTGAGAGCTGTTCCGATGGCGATAGTATTCCGGACCCCTCTGATCTGCCTAACCGGGTTGGAATATTCATGACCGGAACACAAGCAGTGGTTCACTCTTCGACAGCCGCGGCAACGATCTCCGGTTCAGCAGTGGCAACGGTTGCCGGGGCGGGAGGCCCTGTGCGCCCACCGGCTCAGGTTCTATCAGAACTATTTGATGTGTTGGTTGTCGTTATGGCAGAAGTTAATCCGCCATATCAGGACGCTCACAACACGGAGATTGCAAAGGTAAAGGAACAAATCACCCAGGCCAAAACGGATCTGGTGGTTGAGGACACCAGGATGGCTGCAGAGCGGGCCGCTTTAGACGCACAGGCCTACAGGCTTATGTTGGATCAGAGCGCGTCGCATGAAGTCATGAGGAGGAAGCACCGGTCCCGCTTACCTCCGGTTTTCGAGGCCAGACACCTTTTCAACACTCCAGGACCAAGAGCCAGTAATCCGCTGGAGGGGAACCGGGCAGAAGCCCCTGGGACGGGTGCACCGGTTCAGCCCCATCAGATGGACCTGCCTCATCAAAACACCATTATACCTCGGGATGTTTTAACACCTCTGGTTCACTACTCCAACCCAATGGACAATCTTGTTGCCGCTACTACATGACTGGAGGACATTCCAGTTGAAGGTGACTCGCCGCAAGCAGTAGAGACGCGACGGGTCAAGGAACTTCTGAGGACAGCTTTGGCCCAACAGGAGGCGTACTCGTATAGCCGCGACCGAATCCATTCGACCCCCCGTCCAAGCCAGAGCTATGGCAGAGATATGGATGAACCAACAATGTCGAGTAATGAACAACGTGGAGCACCCCGTTGTAACAACCTGACGGGTGGTGCTGATGACGCTCAGGAAGTGGTGGACCGGGACCGAGCGCGTAGGGAGGCCGAGTTAGCCGCACAGCATCAGGCTTGGCAGCTCACGCCGGTTCGTCCAACCATTTCGATCGAACCTGGTGTTACTTCTAGTTCTTTGGGGGTGCCTTGCCTCGTCCCCGCTTTACGCAACGTACGCTTGCCCAAGGATTTCAAAGGCCCATGCAAGGTACCAAATTATACGGCGGATCAACCACCAGAGACATGGGTAGAGAGCTATGAGATGGCCATGGAGATGCTTGATGTGGATGACACATCATGTGCGAAATACTTCACCATGATGCTTGAAGGAATGGCCCGTACCTGGTTAAAAAGCTTGCCCGCTAATTCTATCAGTTCATGGGCCCAATTACGAGCCCGGTTTATCAACAATTTCAAGGATACCTGTAAACAGCCTATGTCGATAGTGGACTTAGCTGCATGCGTCCAGGAGGAAGGAGAGTCAACGACTTATTGGGTGCGCCGGGTTTCACAAGTGTTGCACTCGTCAGACCACATCAACGCTGACACCGCAGTATTAACCCTAGAAGGCAACTGCCGGTTAGGGCCCCTAAAGTTGAAATTGGGATGGATGAAGCGTCATTGCACCGACATGGGGACCCTCATGGCCGCTTTGGTAAAATATGCTGATTCTGATAGTACCAAGGATCCCGAATCTGATGATGACAAGACAAGGAAGGCGAAGAAGAACAACAGCTCCAAAGGTTAGCAGCATCACTGGGTAGGCAATGGCGGAGGAGGCAAGCGTAAAGCGGATGGCAACATGGATTTTGTGGCTAATACCAACATACAGGACAATGGCCAGCGGCGCAAGGGTAGGCCGAAATATCGTAGTGGAGCGCCCAACCCCAACCCAAACCGCCTGAACTATCTGCTAAGCCAGCCCTGTCCAAGACATGGGACGAAGGAGGAGCCAGCAAACCACCTTTGGAAGGATTGCTTTATTATGCAGGAGTTCAAAAATTCTAATAATTTCCGGTATGATCACGGATCTGGCGGTGGCTCAGGGTCCGGGCCGGGTTACGGTGGAGGAAGTTCCGGTTCACAATTTAATGGTAATCCGGGCGGACATAATGGTCAAAACAGTCAAAACAACCAGGGTGGTTACAACCAACAGCAGCAATAGTCAGGTTACCAAAGCAACCCAAAGCAGTTGAGTAATGGGCAGTACCATGTCTTTACCACTAGCTTGGACAAGCGACACCGGAAGGTTCAGAGGCGGGCAGTCAACTCTGTTGAACCGGCCACACCCTATTATCTACGTTGGTCTGAACAGCCAATCATATGGAGCAGAGAGGATCACCCACTCTAGGTTGATAATGCGGTTGGCTCTGGTGGTGGCGCCTCATGTGGGAGGTTATAAGTTCACCAAGGTGCTCATGGATGGAGGGAGCAGCATTAACATCCTATACTATGAGACCTTCCGTCGTATGGGACTTACAGATAAGAATCTCAAACCGTCCAATACAGTATTCCACGGTGTAGTGCCTGCCAGATTAGCATATCCCGTTGGTAAGATATCTCTTGAAGTGGCCTTTGGGGATGATCATGATTCCAGGTCGGAGACATTAACGTTTGAAGTGTTGAAAATCCAAAGTCCATATCATGCCTTATTTGGGCGTCCGGCATACGCCAAGTTTATGCCTCGGCCCTGTTATGTGTATTTGCAGCTCAAGATGCCGGGTCACAAGGGGACAATAAAGGTTCACGAAAGCCGCAAAATCGCTTTGGAATGCGAGGAAGGAGATGCCGCTTATGCAGAGTCAGTTTGTGCCACCGAGGAGTTGAAGTACTATAAAGACAATGTTGATCCGGCTGACATGACTCCGTTGAAGAAGCCAACTACGGAGCATGTTCTGGCCCTAAAGTTCAAATCGGCAGCAGAAACTAAGCTTGTTGACTTCGTACCTGGCGATTCGTCCAAGCAGTTCAGCATTAGTGCCAACTTGGATCCAAAATAGGAAAGCGCGCTCATCGAGTTCATCCGTGAGAATCGGGACATTTTTGCATGGAAGCCCTCTGACATGCCAAGTGTACCGAGGCAACTCGCTGAGCACACACTTAATGTGGATCCTAAATACACACCGGTGAAACACTTCCTCCGCCGGTTTAACGAAGAAAGACGCAAGGCGATTGGAGAAGAGGTAGCCAGGCTCTTATCAGCTGGGTTTATTGTTGAAGTTTTTCACCCTGAGTGGCTTGCCAATCCGGTGCTAGTCCTTAAGAAAAACAGCACCTGGCGTATGTGTGTGGATTACACAGATCTTAATAAAGCTTTTCCAACAGATCCTTTTGCCCTCCCCTGTATTGATCAAATCATTGATGCTACGGCGGGTTGTGAGCGTTTAAGTTTTCTGGATGCATATTCTGGCTATCATCAGATCAAAATGGCAGTTAAGGACGAGGAGAAGACGGCATTCATAACTCCCTTTGGAGCCTTCTGCTATGTGTCTATGCCCTTTGGGCTCAAAAGTGCCCAGGCAACTTATCAATGGTGTGTACAAAATTTTCTTCACAAGCAGATTGGCCGTAATGTACATGCTTACGTGGATGATATCATGGTTAAATCCAGGGAGAAGGAGACTCTGGTTGATGATTTGAAGGAAACCTTTGATAACCTAAGGACGTACAAGATGATGCTTAATCCGGACAAGTCTGTCTTTGGTGTACCGGCGGGCAAGTTATTGGGTTTTCTGGTGCCCAACAGGGGAATTGAGGCTAATCCGGAGAAGATCACAGCCATCACCTCCCTGGCTAAACCGAAGTGTATCAATGATGTTCAACGCCTGGCAGGCCGGATTGCCGCGTTAAGCCGGTTTATCAGCCGCCTTGGTGAGAAGGCGATCCCTTTGTATCAGATGTTGAATAAGACGGATCAGTTCGTTTGGAGTTCTACTGCTGATGAAGCATTTGAGGACTTAAAGCGGCAATTGGCCAATCCGCCTGTGCTCGCTGCTCCCATTGACAAGGAGCCGTTACTGCTATATGTTGTTGCTAATGCTCATGCAGTCAACGTGGCTATTGTGGTGGAACGAAAGGAGGCAGGTAAGGAGCATCCAGTTCAACGTCCGGTTTATTATATCAGCGAGGTACTCATTGAGTCCAAGCAAAGGTATCCGCATTGGCAGAAGCTGGTGTACGGAGTTTTCATGGCAAGCCGGAAGCTTAAGAAATACTTCCAAGGGCACCCAATTACGGTGGTCAGTTATGCTCCTTCGGGAGATATCATTCAGAACCGGGAAGCAACTGGCCGGATTGCAAAGTGGGCTATAAAGCTGGGGCCGTACGGTTTGAAATATGTGCCTCGGACAGCGATTAAGTCTCAAGCACTTGTTGATTTCATCAATGATTGGACCGAAATGCAAGCACCTGAAGAAAAGCCGGATCATACATATTGGACCATCCATTTTGACGGATCCAGGCAGTGGGAAGGCTCAGGGGCTGGAGTCGTATTAACTTCCCCACGAGGTGATAAGTTTTGTTATGTTCTCCGATTAATGTTCCCTTGTACTAACAATGCAGCTGAGTATGAAGCCTTGCTCCATGGTCTTCGGATGGCTAAGGAGATGAATCTAAGTCGAGTTATGTGCTTTGGTGATTCGGACCTTGTGGCTTAGCAAGTGTCTGGCACTTGGGACTCCAAGGACCCACTCATGGCAGCATATCCTCGTGAGGTGGATATTGTTGCAGGTTATTTCAGAGGCTATCAGGTGGACCACGTGGACTGGCGGAAAAATGAAGCGTCGGACGCTTTAAGCCGGCTAGGCTCCCAGCGCAAACCGGTCCCACCCAATGTTTTTCTGGATGTGCTGCACAACCCATCGGTGCAGATCCCTAGAGAAGAGGATTTGGCCATTCCTGATCCGGAGGCTCAATTGGTGGTAGTTCTTCATGTTATTCTAGATTGGACGCTTCCTTATCTGGCGTACAAGAACCGGGGCGAGTTGCCAGAAGATGAGATTCTGGCCCGACAGATAATCCGGCGATCCAAGTCCATGGCTGTCATCAACGGTGAGTTGCATCATTGCAGTGTATCAGGAGCTTTTCAACGTTGCGTGTCTCCTGAAGAAGGCCGTGAAATTTTGCGGGAGATCCATGAAGGAGATTGTGGTCACCACGCCGGTTCAAAGTCTCTGGTGGCTAAAGCATTTCGCCATGGTTTCTATTGGTTAACTGCTCATGCTGATGCGAAGGATCTGGTCAGACGATGTGATGGTTGCCAAAGGTTTTCAAGACATGCTCATGTACTGGCTCAAGAATTGAGGATGATTCCAATTACTTGTCCATTTGCAACTTGGGGGCTAGATATGGTTGGGCCTTTCAAAAGGTTCAAAGATAAGAAGACCCACCTCCTGGTGGCGGTGAACAAGTTTACAAAGTGGGTGGAGGCAGAACCTGTTAGCAAGTGTGATGCGGCCACGGCGGTTCAGTTCATCAAAAAGGTGATTTTCCGGTTTGGCTTTCCGCATAGTATTATCACAAATAATGGTACCAATTTATCCAAAGGTGCTATGAAGGAGTTCTGCGAAAGAGAGCACATCCGGCTCGATGTTTCATCAGTGGCACATCCACAGTCCAATGGTCAAGCAGAAAGAGCTAATCAAGAGATCTTGAGAGGCAGCAAGCCCCGGCTCATGGTTCCTTTGCAGAGAACACCGGGTTGTTGGGTAGAAGAATTACCATCTGTGTTATGGAGCATCAATACAACAACCAACAGATCAACAGGATACACACCGTTCTTCATGGTTTATGGAGCGGAGGCGGTTCTCCCCAGCGATATCCGTCATGACTCACCTCGTGTCACGGCTTATGTTGAAGCAGACAACGAGACAGCACGACAAGATGCTTTGGACCGGTTGGATGAAGAGCGTAACATCGCAGCCACCCGGTTGGCGATTTACCAGCAGGATCTTCGTCGTTATCATAGTCACCGAGTCAGAACGAGAGTCTTCCAGGAAGGAGATTTGGTGCTTCGACTCATCCAAGATCAGACTGATATGCATAAGCTATCCCCACCTTGGGAGGGGCCTTTCATGGTCAGCAAGAATCTGCACAACGGGTCGTACTATCTGATCGATATTCGAGAGCATAAGGACTCACGTACATCAGAGGAGAAGACTAACAGGCCATGGAATATAGCTCATCTTCGACCTTACTATAACTGAGCCATTGGCTATACTTATGTACATACAATGTATATATTATGATTAAGTAAAATAAACCAGAACCTCAGCTAAAGCGGGGTATCTGTTCTTTTACATCATGTGAGGTTACATAGAGTTGCTCTAAAGTGGCCTCCGGTTTACCCCTTGGGTTCTCTTTGCTAAAGGCATTGTGTTATGTCACTTGGACGATTGGTCGTGTCCGAACCAATACCATGCCTCTTGATAGGCGAAAGCCACCAGATCACTTGGGGACTTGGTCATGTCTGAACCAGTCATGCCTCTTGATCAGCCTAAAGCCACAGAATCACTTGGGGGCTTGGTCGAACCCGAACCATGACCACGCCATTTGGTCGGCATAAAATGCCACAAGAATCACTTGGGGACCTAGCTAACTAGAACCATAGTTACACCTAACGGGAGCTTGGTCGTGTTTGGCCATGGTTACGCCATTTGATCAGCTTAAATAAATCTTTTTTTGGCAAATCTTTTTTTCGTTGCTTTTGCTTCATACTTTTCTTTGAAGGGTTTTTTTTTGCTTTTTATTGTGTTCTTTAAACCAACAAAGTTTTTTAACCAATCAATTGATGGAACACAGTTCACGTCAATCCAGAGACTATTTGTCTGGTTTGATCCTTGTTGTTAACATCCTCTTATGGAGTAACATGGTGTTCATTATAACCCGGCATGGTTTACATGGTAACCAGTGTCATATACATATACAGGAGTTGTTATTTCCTCCAATAGTGTGGAGTTGTTATCTCAAAACTTTTGATCATATACTTAAAATTTTGTTTTGGATGTTTTGACTTTATATATACAAACATCATATTCCGCCTGACGGTACAACCGCGGTGGCACTTAACGAATTTCTTATTTCAGAAAGTATTTTGGAAAGTTCATTACCACAGGAAGAACAAGTTATGCACGAAGGCATATGAACATCAAAGGTATCAGCTAGCCTATTACAAGGCAACATGGTGCCCACAATAACATAATTGTTTTGCACAAAGGAGAGACAGTTTTAAAACCGGCTTCCGGTTTAAGCTTGGCCACCAACCTGGCCTGATGGTTGTGGGTCATCCTGCGCCGCTTCAGCTTCCGTTTCTCTACCCAGTGGCTGAAAATCCACAGTTGTCCAGTCGATTCCCATCAGTGCTTGAAAAACAGCTTTGTCATGGATTAGCGAAGACGGGTCAATATCGGGAGCGTAAGTATGCTTACGAATTGGAGGGATCAAGTTTTCTGATTCATGGATTGGTGTAGCTATTCGCTTGTTCTGGCTGTCATATTGGGCTTGATAATGAGACAAATCTGCTTCCTCAGCCAGTTGACAAGCTAACGGACGTACCTCCCTGTTTATGGCTCGCGGATCCGCTTCACCAAATTCTGACCCGTCTTCCTTCAAACTGGGATAACCTTGAGCCGCTTCAATAGGATCAAAATCCGGCACCCAGGCTTTTGCCCGGCCTAAAGCATTGATTGCACCGGTTCGAGCAGCAGATTTCTTCAGCTCTTCAACCCGGGCAGGAAGCACTAACAGTTTCATCGAAGTATCTTGAATCAAAGTAGGTGTCGGTTTGTTATGAGACGCGGTACAGATGATCCGCTGGGCACCAGTGTACAATTGTTCAACCAAGGTATAGGCAACTTTCAATTTCTTCCGCACATCTGACCCCAAGTGACCAATGCGTGTCCCTGAAATACCATAAAAGGATAATAAACCGGCGACTCTATAAGAAGGCGGAACCAATTCAGAAGGCAAGCTGGCTTACCAAAGATAGCAGTGGTCATGGCATGAACATGCCTCTTTATGCTGGTCAGTTCATCCGTCACTGGTTTCAGTGCAGCCTCGGCATCCTCTGCTCGTTTGATCAAAGCGGACTTTTCAGTGGCCCAATCCGCCCGTTTCTTCTTGAAGTTCTCCTTAAGTAGTTCCATGGCGCTTAAGGCACTGGCCAATTCCTCTTTTTCCTTGGAGGTTTCAGCCTGTTGGGTTTTCAGGTTTTCTCGCAGATCGATGACTTGGCTTTCTTTCGCCTTCAGCTCCGCCTGCAGGCATACAGATATATGTTTCAACAAATTGGTAGAAGGATTCAAGTACCAACCACATAACAAGTTATGCGCTTAGCACTTGGGGGCTAATGCATATTCGATCTTCATCTTTCAATTGTTTACAAAGTCCCAAGCTCAATACAAGTATTCAACTTGGCACTTGGGGGCTAATGGCTATTTGATCATATGTATTCTGATGCGGCAGTTTCAATTACTTAAAGTACCGGTTTAACTACGCTAAGTTGAACCAGCCCTTGGGGACTACATCAGCAAATTTCAAGGTATCAAGATTCATATTATTAAGTCCCGATTTGAAAGGATATTTCAAATCGGCCCTTATGGGCTAGGAGAGTCAGCAAGAATGAAAGCATACAAGCAGGAATGAACATATGGAAGCTACCTCATATTTATCCTTCATCATGTTAACTAGACCGGCTTCATAGTCATGGCTGGTATACAGCCGGTTCAGATAGCCGGAATGGATATCTTGGGCATTCAGAGCAGCGTAAGCCGTCAGATCAGCATTCCACTTGCCTTTGCAAAAAGCAGCTAATTCTTCCTTGGCAGAATGTTTGGATAAAGCGACAGGATTGCTTGGCTCAGTATGGCCAGTGCCAGTAATGACAACTTCATCATCATTGGTACCGCTGGTTTGCACTGGAGCTGTTGGCTCGTCAGTAGGTTTTGCGGGACCGGTGGAGATTTCAACCCGGAGGGAACCTGTGGGCTGATGGATAGGACCTGAGGTATCAGTAGGTCTTTCCTCAGCAGTAAGATCATCATTTGGCTGCGGTGTATCATTGGGAATATCCTCAGGAATAGCCGCTTCAAGATTGGGTGTGGTGCCTGGTTCAAGAATGACATCTTCTTCGGTCGCTTGATCCAGGCGGGCCTTCTTGCTCGGCCTAGGTTTGGCCCCGAGAAGAATAACAAAATTAAATACAGCATATGTTCTAAGGCAAGATACTGCAAACATCACAACAAATATAGCTTACCCAAGCACGGTTTTGAACGGTGGGAGCTGAGTAGCCGATGACTCGCCAGAAGATGAGTGGGAAATAACCTGATAATCGGAGTCAGACGGATTAAGAGGTTGACGAAAGCAGCCCGCTTTAGGACAAGCACTGACAAGTGAATTAGAGACCTCGGAATGACGTTTCCGAACCGGACTGTTTGGTAAACCGGCGGAGGTAACTACCTGGCCGCTGTGCCGGGTGGTGCGGCGAGCTTCGTGTTGTTGAGTCTTCATAAGAAGTTTAGGATCCAAATAAGCAAGAGGATGAGAAAATTTAACTTTCCGGTTTGCCTGACGGATTTTTTGTGAAGGCAAAGTTTCTGAATCGGAATAGAGAATAATTACCTCTACAACATCCGCATGGCTAGCTTCGGCATCATCCTGACAAATATCATCATCAATAAGATGCATGAAAAATAAACCAAGTGAGTCAAGCTCTACCTCAAAGTCCCGATTATCCAGCTCGTCATCAGGGGCCGGATTAGAAGATGCAGTGGTTCTTTTCTGGTGGGCAGTCTTCTTCACAGCTTTAGTTTTTTGACAGGTTGCTCTTTCCGGTTTATCTGTTTTCTCTGGTTTCCCCTGCGGCAGCTTTTTGCTCCAAAACGGATCATCGCCCTGGTTATGCTGACACTGATATGAAAAACAATGACCAGACATATCAATAACAGATTCAGCAAAGAGAAAACTCAAAGTCTTACAGTTCGCGGTTTGTTGGTGGCACAGAAGGGAAGCAGGCCGGTTCTAGCGCAGATGTGCTCCGGTTCATTCAGTATCTTATGCACAGCCTCTGTGATTTCTTCACCGGAGAGCTAGAGTCTTGAATGTCGCAGTGGGTCATCCACACTATCAGTATATTCGCACATCAAACCGGAGCGCTGACTAAGGGGCAGTATGCTCCATGATATCCAACAGCGAGCAAGGTCAACCCCTGTTAAACCGTTGGCCATAAAGGCTCTGAGCTTTGACAGCTGAGGAGCATATTTGCTTCTCTCCTTGGCAGTCAATCGTTGAGGAAAAGGATGGGTATTGCTGAGCCGCTCCGGACGAAAGCCAGGCAAGGGATTCTCACCACCAGGGGAGGTATCTTTGCAGTAGAACCATGTCTGATTCCACTCGTTGGGGTGACTGTGCACCTTGGCGTGAGGGTATGTGACCTCTTTCCTTTTTTGAATCGCCATGCCACCCAACTCCGTATTAGAGCCATCAGTAAACTCAGTACGGTGGTTTAGATGGAAAAGATCTCTGAATAATTCCACTGTGGGATCCTCTTGAAAGAACACCTCATAGAGCACTTGGAAGTGGCACATATTGGTAACAGAGTTGGGGCCAGTGTCTTGCGGATGGAGTTGGAAATCAGCTAGAACATCCCGATAGAATTTAGAACCGGGCGGTTTAAAACCCCGGGCTATGTGGTCTATGAAAACAACAACCTCTCCTTCTCGAGGTATGGGGGGGCATTATTTGTCAGGAGCCCTCCAATGGACGGTGTCTTTACTGCCCAAGGCGCCAATCAGCACTAAATCGTCCAGTTGATCCTCTGCGACGCGAGAAGGGACCCAATTGCACTCATACACTTGCTTGGCCATGATGAAATCTACAAAGTACATTGATATATGCAATGTTAAACCGGCAGCAGATCTATCTAAACCGGAGTTTATGAAGCAACAGCATCCCGGCGGTTCAACAAGGGGACTAATTATATATGATAGATTGCTTTTTCAAAGGTGAACCGCCTATGTGGTAAAGAGGATACAGATCTAAGGCAAGAATGACTAAGGAAGGTAAAAACAGATTTCATAAGGTCACAGTGAAATTTTGGATCTACCATAAGACAGGAGAATAAAAGGATTTAGACCTAAAAGGTTGATCTCAAAGCAATTCACAAGGGACCAGATCAGTGTTTTATGCGCATAAAGGTTTGCTTCGGTAACAGAAGATAAGCCGTTACGGAGAATACATCAGGTTTGAAGTTTTATTCATGGGCTAAAGAAGAAACAAAGGAAGAACAGCGCTAGAGTCTCGATGAACTTCGACGAACGAGGAAACCCTAGAACAGATCTGCGGGGGAAAGGAAAGAAGATTTACCGGAGCTGAGGAAGAAGCGGAAGGTCGCCGCCATGCTCTGGTGTGCTCAGGTTGAAGCAACGGCCAAGGTTGATGCAGAGGTCGAAGGTGGCGGCGGAGCTCCGAAGCTGGGCGACGCAAGGAAGATGAAGCGGAAGGGGTCAGAGGGAAAGAGAAAGGAAATGACCCTTCGGTTCTATTTATAAAGAAAGGGATATGTCAGGCGAGAGAATCAAGGAGCCGCGATTTTGGAAACAAAGCTGCGGCCTTAATTGTCGCAGGCTTGTTAACAGGATAAGGTTCTTTATAACCAGTGACGTCACACCGGTCTACCGCGAGCAGAGAAGATGACATCACGGTGGTTCAACAAAATACAAGAAGATGTTGAAGATGAAGATTTTTGCTAAGGATTGACATGAACTTGTTGAAATCAATTTGGGGCCTAATGTTGGGGATATTACTACTGGGTGTAAACCGGCCAGGACAAGCCGGGATAACTTCATCAGTAGTTGAGTGTGATAAAAGCCCATGAGGGCAGATGAGGGCTAAAGGCCCATAACCAGTTTAAGGCCTATAGCTATAAACCAGCGTCGGTATGTAACTTGTGTTATAAGTTAGGAATAGTGGAGACCGAACCGGACGCATCTATGAGCCAGTATCGGGACTCTGTAAACCGACGGGCGTCACCCATGTATATAAGGGGACGACCCGGCGGTGGTTCAAGGGGGGACAACAACTCGAGACATAGGCAAAGCTTATTTGCTCCCTAGTCATCGAAACACCCGTCAATTCCATCACAACTAGACGTAGGCTTTTACCTTCATTGAAGGGGCCGAACTAGTATAAACTCTCTTGCCTCCTTGTGTCCACTTTAACCCCTTCAAGCTAACCCGTAGCGATGGCTCCACGACTAAGTCCTTTCTCTAGGACATTTGCCGTGACAAAACCACGACACGACCCCTCGCCCAAGCCGGAGCTACAACAGGCACATTGACTCGCCAGCGGTCTCAAGTACTAAACAACACCTTAACCAACCTCACAGCCATGACCCGGCGCGCAATGGAGTTAATGCACAGCATTTAGTGGACCAGGCAAGAACACGTCGGGAGGCTGAGCTGGCGGCTCAACTAGCGGCTCATTAGCACGTGCCGGTTTACCCGGCAGCTTCAATTGAAGCAGGTGTGACTTCCAAGGCTTTTGGTGTGACATGTCTAACGGCAGCTATACGAAACGAGCGTCTGCCCAAGGACTTCAAAGGCCCTCATAAGGTGCCTAGTTATACAGCTGATCAACCCCCTGAGGCGTTAATGAAGCTGCTTACGCCAAGTACTTCACCATGATGTTAGAAGGGATGGCTCGTACCTGGTTGAAGGGATTGCCGGCTAATTCCATCGGGTCATGGCGGAGCTGAAGGCCCGGTTTATTCAGAATTTCAAAGATACGTGCAAGCAGCATATGTCGATTGTGGATTTGCTTTCGTGTGTGCAGGCCGAGGGAGAGTCAGCAACCAGCTGGCTGCGCCATCATACATTCTTCAGATAATATCAAAGTTGGCTTAGCGGTTCTGATGTTGGTGAAAAATTGCCGGTTTATTCCACTCAAGCAGAAGCTTGGACAGTTCAAGCGTCATTGCAATGACATGGGGGAGTTAATGGCAGCTCTTGTAAAATATGCCGACTCTGATGGTACCAAGGACCCCGATTCTGAGGATGAAAGATCGGGAAAGGGAAGGAAGAGTAACGACATGAAGGGACAACAATATAATTCTACCAATTAGGGTAGCAACGGTAAGCGCAAAGCTGATGACTTTGTGGCTAACATCGACGCACACAATTATAACCAACGCTGTAAGGGACAAACGGCTCTAAGGACAGGATTCGACCTTGAGGCAATGTTAAATCAATTGTGTCCGAAACACGGAACGGATCAGAAGCCGGCTACTCGTTCGTGGAAAGATTGCAGCATAATGAGAAGCTTTAGGGAGTCCATCCAGCGCCACCGCAGCCCAAACGGCAGATCAGGGTCCGGTTCTCATGGTTCGGGTCATGGAGGCGGCGGTTCAAGTTCCGATTTTCAAGGTCACGGCAACCAGGGTGGTTACAATCAATAGAGTAATCCAGGGAGTCAACAGCAGCAGCAATCTGGTTATTAGACCAACCCGAAGTAGCTGAATAGTTGGCAGCATCATGTTTTCACCACTAGCTTATGTAAGCGAGACCAGAAGCTTCATAAGAGGGCCGTGAACGCGATTGAGCCGGCGGTGCAACATTATTTATGGTGGTCTGAGTAATCAGGGGAGTCAACTGCAGCAGCAATCTGGTTATCAGACCAACCCGAAGCAGCTGAATAGTGGGCAGTATCATGTTTTCACTGCTAGCTTATGTAAGCGAGACTAGAAGCTTCATAAGAGGGCCGTGAACGCGATTGTGCCGGTGGTGCAACGTTATTTACGGTGGTCTAACTAGCCTATTGTGTGGAGCCGTGAAGATCATCCGCCCTAGGTCGATAATCCGGGTCACCTGGCTTTGGTAGTGGCACCTTAGGTTGGGGGTTATAAGTTTACCAAGGTGCTCATGGATGGAGGTAGCAGCATTAACATACTTTATTATGAGACCTTGCTTCCCATGGGACTGACAGATATGAACCTAAGCCGTCAAACACTATCTTCCATGGTGTGGTGCCGGTAAAGTCAGCCTACCCAATGGGTAAGATATCTTTGGAAGTTGCCTTTGGAGATGAGCATGATTCCAGATCTGAAACCTTAGCATTCAAAGTGGTCAAGATCAAGAGCCCTTATCATGCTCTGTTTGGGCGGCCAACTTATGCTAAGTTCATGGCGAGGCCTTGCTATGTGTACTTATAGCTTAAGATGCCGGGTTATAAGGGCACCATCCCAGTGCATGGGAGTCACAAGGTGGCTTTGGAATGTGAGGAAGGAAATGCGACTTATGCTTAATCGGTTTGTGCAACGGAGGAGTTGAAATTTTACAAAGATAATGTTGACCCAGCAGACATGATGTCCTTGAAAAAAGCCAACCATGGAGCACGATCCTTTGTTAAAGTTTAAGTCGGCAGATGATACTAAGTTGGTTGATTTCGTCCCTGGTGACTCATCTAAGTAGTTCAGCATCAGCGCTAATCTAGATCCAAAATAGGAAAGCATGCACATCGAGTTCATCCGTGAGAACCAGGAAATCTTTGCATGGAAGCCTTCAGACATGTCGGGTGTACCGAGGGAACCCGCTGAGCACACTCTTAATATTGATTCAAAGTTTAAACTGGTCAAGAAATTTCTTCGCCAGTTTAATGAGGAGAGGCAGAAGGCCATTGGCGAGGAAGTTTCCCGGCTTTTGGCGGCCGGGTTTATCATTGAAGTTTTTCATCCTGAGTGGTTGGCTAATTCCGATGCTGGTACTCAAAAAGAACGACACTTGGCGAATGTGTGTGGATTACACGGACATAAACAAAGCTTGTCCGGCTAATCCATTTGCTCTCCCTCGTATTAATCAAATCATTGATGCTACGGTGGGTTGTGAGCGTTTGTGTTTTTTGGATGCTTATTCTGGTTATCATCAGATCAAGATGGCAGTTATGGACCAGGAGAAGCCAACCTTCATTACTCCATCTGGAGCCTTCTGCTATGTGTCTATGCCTTTTGGGCTCAAGAGTGCGGAGGCGACTTATCAGCGGTGTGTGCAAAATTTTCTTCACAATCAGATTGGGCGCAACGTTCATGCTTATGTAGATGACATTGTGGTGAAGTCAAGAAAGAAGGAGACCCTGAATGATGATTTGAAGGAGACATTTGACAATTTCCTAGTCTACAAGATGATGCTCAACTCGGCTAAGTGTGTCTTTGGTGTGCCAGCAGGCAAGCTCTTGGGTTTCCTGGTTTCTAACAGAGGCATTGAAGCTAACCCGGAGAAGATCAAAGCCATTACTTCATTGGCTAAGCCGGCATGTGTTAATGATGTTCAGCGTCTGGCGGGTCGTATTGCGGCTCTGAGCCAATTCATAAGCGAGCTGGGGGAGAAGGCTATTCCTCTTTATCAGATGATGAAGAAGACATATCACCTTGTTTGGAGTGATGCTGCTAATCAAGCGTTTGAGGATATGAAGAAAGAGCTGGCTGAGCCCTCGTGCTTGCTGCCCCTGTTGATAAAGAGCCTCGATTGTTATATGTGGCTGCTAATAGCCGGGCTGCCAGTGTACTCATCGTGGTGGAAAGAAAGGAGGCAGGCAAGGAGTACCCGGTCCAGCGGCCGGTTTATTACATCACTGAGGTGCTTATTGAGTCCAAACAGAGGTATCCGCACTGGCAGAAGCTTGTGTATGGGGTTTTCATGGCAAGACGAAAACTTAGGCAGTATTTTCAAGGTCATCCTGTCACTGTGATTAGTTCTGCTCCTTTAGGAGATATCATCCAAAACAGGGAAGCTACAGGCCGGGTTGCTAAGTGGGCCATTGAGCTGGGGCCTCATGATTTAAAATATGTGCCTCGTACAGCCATGAAATCCCATGCACTTGTGGATTTCATCAATGACTGGGCAGAGTTATAGGCACCGGAGGAAAAACCGGATAACACATATTGGACTATTCACTTTGATGGATCCAGATAATTGGAGGGCTCGGGGGTTGGAGTCGTCTTGACTTCCCCACGAGGTGACAAATTTTCTTATGTTCTCCGACTAATGTTCTCCTATACTAACAATGTAGCTGAGTATGAGGCTTTTCTCCATGGTCTTCGAATGGCTAAGGAGATGAACTTAAGCCGGGTAAGGTGCTTTGGCGATTTAGATCTGGTGGCTCAGCAGGTTTCTGGTACTTGGGATTCTAAAGATCCGCTCATGGCGGCTTACCGCCGAGAGTTTGATGCCATTGTGGGTCATTTCAAGGGTTATCAAGTTGATCATATTGATCGCAGGAAGAATGAGGCGGCTGATACTTTAAGACGGCTAGGGTCTTAGCGTAAGCCGGTGCCACCTAACACGTTCCTGGACATTTTGCTTAACCCTTCTGTCAAACCCCTACACAGGAGGACCTTGTTGTTCCTGACCTGGAAGCACAATTGGTGGCGGCTCTCCATGCTATTCCCGATTGGACGGTCCCGTATTTGGCTTACATGACCCGGGGTTAGTTGCCAGAGGATGAGGTCTTGGCCAAACAGATAACCTGGCGGTCTAAGTCAATGACGATTGTCAATGGGGAGTTGCACCGTCGCAGTATCACAGGGGCATTTCAACGTTGCGTCTCTCCTGAAGAAGGTTGCGAGATTCTATGAGAGGTCCACGAAGAAGATTGTGGTCATCATGCTGTCTCTAAATCTTCTGTAGCCAAGGCTTTCTGTCGTGGCTTCTATTGGTTGACGGCTCACACTGATGCTGAGGATTTAGTGAGTAGATGTGACGGCTGTCAGAAATTTTCATGACGAGCTCATGTGCCGGCTCAAGAATTGAGGATGATTCCAATTACTTGGCCATTTGCAACTTGGGGGCTTGATATTGTTGGGCCTTTTGAAAGGGCCAAGGATAAGAAGACCCGCCTCTTGGTGTCGGTGGATAAATTTACTAAGTGGGTCGAGTCAGAGTCGGTTAGTAAGGGTGATGCGGCAACGGCGGTTCAATTCATAAAGAAAGTGATCTTCCATTTTGGCTTTCCACACAGCATCATAAGAGATAATGGCACTAATCTTTCTGAAGGAGCTATCAAAGAATTTTGTCAATGGGAGCACATCTGACTTGATGTTTCCTTTGTGGCTCACCCTCAATCCAATGGGCAAGCAGAACGAGCAAATCAGGAGATTCTGCGAGGTATCAAGCCCCGGCTTATGGTTCCTTTTCAGAGAACGCCGGGTTGTTGGGTGGAGGAGTTACCGTCAGTGTTATGGAGCATCAACATGACCCCTCAACAGGCCTACGGGTTACAAACCTTTCTTCATGGTTTATGGGGCAGAAGTGGTTCTCCCTAGTGATATTTGTCACGACTCACCTTGGGTGGCGGCTTATGTTGAAGCTGACAATGAAAAGGCGCGTCAAGACACACATGACCTATTGGATGAAGAGCGTGATCTTGCGGCGGCTCGTTCGGTGATTTACCAACAAGATCTACGGTGTTATCACAGCTGTCAGGTCAAAACCAGAACCTTTCAAGAAGGTGACTTAGTGCTCCGGCTCATCCAAGATCAGATAGATATTCATAAGTTATCACCACCCTGGAAGGACCTTTTGTTGTCAGCAAAAATCTGCATAATGGGTCATACTACCTTATCGATGTTCGAGACAACAAGGACTCACGCACATCGGAGGAGGAGACCCGTCGGCCGTGGAACATGGCTCATCTTCGCCCCTACTATACTTGATGCTCCGGCTCTCATGATGTACATAGTTATCTGATGTATACATCATAAGTAGTATAATAAAGCCGGCATCCCTGACAATTCAGGACCTCTGTCGTTTCACTTTGGAAGGTGAGTCTTTATCACCATTTAAGAGGTTCAACGCCGACAACCTCAGGGATCAAACAGAGTTGGATGCACAACACAGCTCAAACGTAGGTCCCTGATGATCATTTGGGGGCTTCCTGCTCATCAAGCATAGCTCTCGGTACCCTCTTGATCGGTGCAATGCCAAAACCTACATGGTCATTTGGGGCTTCCTGCTCATCGAGCATAGCTATCGGTACCCTCTTGATCGGCGCAATGCCAAAACTCATAAGTTCACTTGGGGGCTTCCTGTTCAAACATAGGTATATAAACCAAAGAGAACATAGCTGTGGGTACTGTCTTGATCGGCTCAAACACCACACTTGTAAGTATGTCACTTGGGGGCTTCCTGCTTAAACATAGACGTATTCAACCAAAGAGAAAATAGCGTTACTACCCTCTTGACCAGGTTTGTTCAAACATAAGCGTATTCAAACAAAGAGAACAAACTCTAACCGAGTCATCCTACCTGTACAACAGCTGCTTCAACTCCATCAGGTCATCCTAATTGACCCGCCGAACTCTTAATGATCAATCTTTACGGTGTATTCGACAAAGATCTGAGCTCGATTAAGGTTCAAATGGTGGCTTGTCATGCGAGAGCACGGTTGGCAGACAGTCGATATGGATCCAGGCTTCATAAGATGCCTTCCTTGGAAGTTGGATAAATGGGCCCATGATACTGTTACTCTGGCCCCGTGTACTCCTGATAAGTCTTTGAGCAAGACCAAACTTATTCCAGGGTTCAAATGTCGATTGGGCACACTGTGAGTCATGATCATGGCAGCACGAACAATCCAGTGGCTGCGCTAGTTTCATTGGAGAAGACACTTTGGTTTGGCAGCCTACAAAAGCCTCGAATCTCCTTTGATTTCTTATTTGTGTTTGGCTTTTTCGTTGTTTTCTGGTTTTTGTACGTCGGGCCTAGCTGCCCTATTTTTGACTCATATTTGAAGCATACTTTGGGTTTATACAACCCGTCAGGAGGACGGACTCTAAATTGCCAGCGCGTGATGAATCCTTTGGTTGGAGGCATAACTCTAACACCTCTCAATTACATGAAGCCGATAAGCCGATAGTTTAAGTATATACTACAGGTATGTCATTTTACTTAGCAGTTGTCAGACCGGCTCTGGTTATGGGCTGTTCGTCCCCAGCGGCTTTAATTGGGTATCATGACCCGCCCGGCGATAAGCCGTTAGGGCCCTTGTGATTACTTTGTGTCCAGGATAATAATAACTCAAATCTGCATACATCAAAGGCTATCATACCCAGAATGGTTTTTTAAACTGGTGGATCAGCAGTATTACGCACAACAGAAACCTGCACGATGGCAGGGTAAAGACAAGTTTTAACTACCCTATTACATGGCTCCATGAATGAACAAAGATCAAGTGTTTTGCCAAAGATTAAGTCTCTAAATCTCCCGACGGTTCAATCTTCCTGACCTTGCTGATTGGAGGCCTCCGGATCATCCATTGCCGGTTCTTCTTCCTCCTCTGCCATCTAGAAGTTTGGTTTGGACTAGTCAAAGTCACGCAAGGCGGAGAATTCAGCTTCATCATCAATCAGATTGGACGGGTCAATTTCAGGAGCGAAAGTGTGCTTATGAATCGGCGGGATTGAGTCGATCACTTTGTACGGAGGCGTATGCATCTTCTTATTCTATGCGTCGTAAGCCGACTAATACTTAGAGAGGTTGGTTTCTTCGGCAACGACTGTTGCATGAGGACGGATTGCTTTAACACAAGCCGCGAAGTCCTGTTGATCAAAAGAACTATCGTCCTCCTTCAAACCTGGATATACACTGTGTTGGGGATATGATTACTGGAGGTAAACCGGCTAGGAGTGGTCGGGTTAGCTCCATGAAGATAGAAGCCCATGAAGACGTTAAGATGGTGGCGCTTTACGAAGGCCCAAGGCCCAAAGGCGGGTTATGGCATGTAGATGTAAACTGACTTTGTCATGTAACTTGTACTATAAGTTAGAGGAATAGAGATTGAGCCGGACACACCTATGATCCAGCTTCAGGACTCTGTAAACTGGCGGGCGTCAACCTATGAATATAAAGGGATGACTCGACCATGGTTTGAGGACAACAGACAAAAACTCGAGAGCCAGGCAAAGTGGATTCACTCCCTGGTCATCGAAACCCTAGCAATATCAATCACAGCTAGACATAGCCTTTCACCTTCATCGAAGGGGCCGAACTAGTATAAAATCCCTCGTGTCCCTTGTCCGGTTTAACCCCTTTAAACTAACCCGTTGCGATGGCTCCACGACTATGTTCTTTCACGAGGACATCTGCCGTGACAAACCCACGACAGTGGGCGCCCACCGTGGGGCTATCGCACAATGGTTTCGAGTTCTTGAAGGGCAGCTTTGATGTACTCAAGGGATACGCTGTGGGCCGGATGATGAAGAGTCGTCGCGGCAAGCTCTACATCGACGACACAGGATGGGGTCCCGAGGCCGGTTCAATCGAATACGGATATCGGGTCCCCTTTGGTGGGATTCACGTCTTCATCGGCAAGATCAGCGAACCGGGCCCTGAGCCGGACACCTGCACCGACATCGTCGAGACGGCTCAGTGTGCAAGCCCTTCCCTGGTTCAGCCTGTAGCAAGGCATGTTTTCGTAGGTGTCATCCATGCATCGGAATATGAGGATGGACCGGCATCTGATGGAGAAACCGTTGTGTGCTCTGACGACGAGTCTTCAACTAGAGAGACCGAATCGCTATATCAGTTGCAGGACGGGCGGATTAGCGGAGGTTCCGATGGCAACAGTATTCCGAACCCCCTCGATCTGCCAAACTGGGTCGCTATCTTCATGGCCGGTACACAATCAGCACCCCACTCATCAACCTCCGCGGCAATGCTCTTTGGTTCAGCAACAGCAATGCCGGCGGGAGCAGGGGGCTCTGCGCCGCCTTCGGCTCAAGTTCTGTCTGATTTGTTTGACACTTTGGCAACAATTATGGCCCCGGAGGTGGATGCAGCAGCCCAGGATGAGCACAATGCGGAGATCGCAAAGGTGAAAGATCAGATAACTAAGGCTAAAGTAGACCTAGCAGCAGAGAACGCTAGGATGGCTACAGAACGGGCTGAGTTGGAAGCTCAGGCCTGCCGGCTTAGGCTGGATCAGAATGCCTCAGAGGAAGTCATGAGAAGAAGATATCGGTCGCATCTCCTGCCGAGTTATGAGCCAAGAAATCTCTTCAACACGCCAGGAGCAGGAACTAGTAACCGGCCAGTATTAAACCGGACGGAGGCGCCGGTTCAGCCGAGAACGATGGACCCGCCTCGTCAAAGCAACATTGTGCCGCGGTATGTTCCCACGCCCCCGGAGCATTACTCCAACCTGTTGGACAACATTGTCACCGCCTCGTCACGATTGGCCGCCCTCCCAACCGACGGCGAGTCCCCAGTTGCGATTGAGGCATGACGGGCCAGATAACTCCTTCAAATAGCTTTAAACCAGCAGCAGGCTTATTCGCATAGTCGCGAGAGGATTCATCCCCCCCCCCCCCCCCCGCGCCCGAGCCGGAGCTACAGTAGGCACGTTGAGGATGAACCGGCCATGTCAAGCAGTGTACGTCGCCGTAACTCGCCACGAGGGCACAACCCGACAGGTGGAGGTGCTAATGCGCAGGATGTGGTGGAGCATGGTCGCACACGTCGAGAGGCTGAGTTAGCAGCTCTACATGGAGTTCGTCAACCTATACCGGTTCACCCTACCGCTTCAGTGGAGCGAGGTGTGGTCTTCAGTTCCATAGGGGTGCTATGCCTCACTCCCGCTTTACGTAACGTACGACTGCCCAAGGATTTCAAGGGACCTCATAAGGTGCCCAATTACACCGCCGATTTGCATCTAGAGGCATGCGTTGAAAGCTACGAGATGGCAATGGAGATGTTAGATGTGGATGAAGTAGTGTGTGCTAAATACTTCACCATGATGTTGCAGGGGACAACTCGTACTTTGTTAAAGAGCTTGCTAGCTAACTCTGTCGGATCATGGGCCGAATTAAAGCACCGATTTATCCAGAATTTTAAGGATACTTGTAAACAGCCTATGTCAATTGTGGACCTAGCCGCTTGTGTTCAAGATGATGGGGAGTCCCCAACCCATTGGGTGAAGTGGGTCTCAACTATTCTGCATTCGTCGGATCGCATCAATGCAGATACTGCAGTTTTAACGATGGAGCGCAATCGTCGGTTTATGCCGCTCAAACAGAAGTTTCGAAGGCTCAAACGTCACTACAATGATATGTCAATGCTTATGGCCGCTTTGGTTAAATATGGCGATTCAGATAATACCAAAGACCCTGACTCAGAGGAGGACAAACCGGGGAAAGGAAAGAAAAACGACAACACCAAGGGGCAGCAGCATAACCCGGCAGGTCATGGGAATAATCGTAAGCGCAAGGCCGACAATTGTTTGTACTTTGTGGCTAACACCAATGCTCAGGATAATGGTCAGCGTCGTAAGGGCAAGCAGCCCCAGAGGGGCGGAGGTTCAAGCCCCAATCTGGAGCGCCAGTTAAATCAACCTTGTTGAAAGCATGGACCAAAGGAGAAGCCAGCGTCACATCTTTGGAAGAATTGTTATATCATGCGAGAATTCAAGAACTCCAATATGTTGCAGTACGAACATGGCCCGCCCGGCGGTTCAGGAGGCGGTTTTCATGGGCCGGGTAATGGACGAGGCAACTCCGGTTCAGGTTTTCAGGGCAATCAAACCGGACACAGCAATCAAGGGAACCAGGGCAACCATGGAGGTTATAACCATCAGGGGAATTAGTAGCAGCAGTAGTCAGGTTATCAGAGCAATCCGAAATAGTTAAATAGTGGGCAGTATCATGTCTTCACCACTAGCTTGTGCAAGCGTGATCATAAGCTTCACAAGAGGACAGTGAACTCTGTTGAACCGGCTGTGCCTCGGTATTTGCGCTGGTCTGAGCAACCCATTTCATGGAGTAGAGAGGATCACCCACCCTGGGTTGACAATCCGGGTCATCTAGCCTTAGTGATGGCACCTCACGTTGGGGGGTACAAGTTCACCAAGGTGCTCATGGATGGGGGAAGCAGTATCAATATTCTCTACTATGATACCTTCCACCGTATGGGGTTGACAGATAAGAATCTTAAACCATCGAACACCGTTTTTCATGGTGTGGTGCCCGGTAAGTATGCATATCCAGTGGGCAAGATAGCTCTAGAGGTGGCCTTTGGAGATGATCATGATTCAATGTCAGGAACATTGACTTTTCAGGTGGTGAAAATCAAGAGTCCGTATCACGCCCTGTTTGGGCGACCGACATATGCCAAGTCCATGGCACGACCGTGTTATGTTTACCTGCAGCTTAAGATGCCAGGTCATAAGGGGACCATCACAGTACATGGGAGCAGGAAGTTTGCTTTGGAATGTGAGGAAGGTGATGCGACTTATGTAGAGTCGGTTCATGCCACGGAAGAGCTGAAGTTTTATAAGGACAAAATTGATCTCGCAGACATGACTTCTTTGAAAAAGCCAACTACGGAGCACGATCCGGTGTTGAAGTTTAAATCGGCCACAGACACTAAGATGGTTGATTTTGTTCCTGGCGATTCATCCAAGCAGTTCAGCATCAGCGCTAACCTGGATCCCAAATAGGAAAGCGCGCTCATCGAGTTCATCCGTGAGAACCGGGACATCTTTTCATGGAAGCCTTCTGACATGCCAGGTGTACCGAGGGAACTCGCTGAGCACACACTTAATATTGACCCTAAGTTTAAACCGGTCAGATAGTTTCTCCGCCACTTCAACTAAGAAAGGCGTAAGGCTATTGCGGAAGAGGTAGCTCAGTTGTTGGCCGCAGGGTTTATCTTGGAGGTCTTTCACCCGGAGTGGTTGGCTAATCCGGTGCTGGTTCTCAAGAAAAACGGCACTTGGCGTATGTGTGTGCACTACACAGACTTGAACAAGGCTTGCCCAGCAGATCCCTTTGCCCTCCCTCGTATTGATCAGATTATTGATGCCATGGCGGGTTGTGACCGCTTGTGTTTTTTGGATGCTTATTCCAGTTACCATCAGATCAAAATGGCAGTTAAAGACGAGGAGAAGACATCTTTTATAACTCCATTTGGAGCCTTCTGCTATGTTTCCATGCCCTTTGGGCTCAGGAGTGCCTAGGCGACTTATCAATGCTATGTTCAGAATTGTCTTCATAAAGTCCAGGAAAGAGGAAACATTGATAGATGACCTAAGAGAAACCTTTAACAACCTCCGGGTTTACAAGATGATGCTCAATCCGCACAAATGTGTCTTTGGTGTACCGGCAGGCAAACTCTTGGGCTTTCTAGTATCAAACAGGGGCATTGAGACTAATCCGGAAAAAATTTCAGCAATCACGTCTTTGGCTAAACCGGCGTGGATCAGTGATGTTCAACGTTTAGCTAGCCGGATTGTGGCCTTGAGTCGGTTTATCAGTAGTCTCGTGGAGAAGGCTATCCCCTTATACCAGATGTTAAAGAAAACAGATGACTTTGTCTGGAGCGATGCAGCTGATAACGCATTTGAGGATCTGAAGACGCAGTTAGCTGAACCGCCTATACTTGCAGCTCCGATCGATAAAGAGCCTTTACTATTGTATGTGGCTGCTAATGCCAGGGCTGTTAGTGTGGCTATTGTTGTGGAACGCAAGGAGGCTGGAAAGGAATATCCGGTTCAACGGCCGGTTTATTATATCAGTGGGGTGCTTATCGAATCAAAGCAGAGGTATCCACATTGGCAGAAGCTGGTGTATGGGGTGTTTATGGCAAGCCGGAAGCTCAAACATTCTTTTCAGGGTCATCCTATCACAGTTGTCAGTTCAGCCCCTCTAGGAGATATCATTCAAAACAGAGAAGCAGCTGGCCGGATTGCCAAGTGGGCTATTGAGCTTGGACCTCACGGGCTCAAGTATACACCAGATGAAAAGCCAGATAAAAGCCAGATAACACGTATTGGACTATTCACATTCATGGGTCTAGGCAATTGGAGGGCTCGGGGGCTGGAGTTATATTAACTTCCCCGCGAGGTGACAAGTTTTGTTATGTTCTGCGATTAATGTTCGCTTGTACTAACAATGTAGCTGATGCCCTACTCCAAGGGCTTCGGATGGCTAAGGAGATGAACTTAAGCCAGGTTAAGTGCTTCGGTGACTCGGACCTGGTGGCTCAACAGGTATCGGGCACCTAGGATTCTAAGGACCCACTCATGGCTGCGTATCGACGAGAGGTGGACATAGTGGTGTTGGGGAACATAGTAATTTCAAAAAAAAATCCTACGCACACGCAAGATCATGGTGGTGCATAGCAACGAGAGGGGAGAGTGTGATCTACGTACCCTTGTAGATCGACAACGGAAGCGTTTGGTTGATGTAGTCGTACGTCTCCACGGCCCTACCGATCAAGCACCGAAACTACGGCACCTCCGAGTTCTAGCACACGTTCAGCTCGATGACGATCCCCGGACTCCGATCTAGCAAAGTGTCGGGGAAGAGTTCCGTCAGCACGACGGCGTGGTGACGATCTTGATGTAATACTGTCGCAGGGCTTCGCCTAAGCACCGCTACAATATTATCGAGGACTATGGTGGCAGGGGGCGACGCACACGGCTAAGAATATGATCACGTGGATCAACTTGTGTGTCTATGGGGTGCCCCCTGCCCCCGTATATAAAGGAGTGGAAGAGGGGAGGGCCGGCCCTCTCTATGGCGCGCCCTAGGGGAGTCCTACTCCCACCGGGAGTAGGATTCCCCCTTTCCTAGTCCAACTAGGAGTCCTTCCATGTAGTAGGAGTAGGAAACAAGGAAGGGGCGCAGCCCCTCCCCCTAGTCCAATTCGGACTAGGCCTTGGGGGGGCGCATGGCCTTCCCTAGGCAGCCCCTCTCTCTTTCCCGTATGGCCCAATAAGGCCCAATACTTCTCCGGCGAATTCCCGTAACTCTCCGGTACTCCGAAAAATACTCGAATCACTCGGAACCTTTCCGATGTCCGAATATAGTCGTCCAATATATCGATTTGTACGTCTCGACCATTTCGAGACTCCTAGTCATGTCCCCGATCTCATCCGGGACTTCAAACTCCTTCGGTACATCAAAACTCATAAACTCATAATATAACTGTCATCGAAACCTTAAGCGCGTAGACCCTACGGGTTTGAGAACAATGTAGACATGACCGAGACACGTCTCCGGTCAATAACCAATAGCGGAACCTGGATGCTCATATTGGCTCCCACATATTCTACGAAGATCTTTTATCGGTCAGACCGCATAACAACATACGTTGTTCCCTTTGTCATCGGTATGTTACTTGCCCGAGATTCGATCGTCGGTATCCAATACCTAGTTCAATCTCGTTACCGGCAAGTCTCTTTACTCGTTCCGTAATATATCATCCCGCAACTAACTCATTAGTTGCAATGCTTGCAAGGCTTAAGTGATGTGCATTACCGAGAGGGACCAGAGATACCTCTCCGATAATCGGAGTGACAAATCCTAATCTCGAAATACGCCAACCCAACATGTACCTTTGGAGACACCTGTAGAGCTCCTTTATAATCACCCAATTACGTTGTGACGTTTGGTAGCACACAAAATGTTCCTCCGGCAAACGGGAGTTGCATAATCTCATAGTCATAGGAACATGTATAAGTCATGAAGAAAGCAATAGCAACATACTAAACGATCGGGTTCTAAGCTAATGGAATGGGTCATGTCAATCAGATCATTCATCTAATGATGTGATCCCGTTAATCAAATAACAACTCTTTTTCCATGGTTAGGAAACATAACCATCTTTGATTAACGAGCTAGTCAAGTAGAGGCATACTAGTGACACTCTGTTTGTCTATGTATTCACACATGTATTATGTTTACGGTTAATACAATTCTAGCATGAATAATAAACATTTATCATGAAATAAGGAAATAAATAATAACTTTATTATTGCCTCTAGGGCATATTTCCTTCAGTCTCCCACTTGCACTAGAGTCAATAATCCAGTTCACATCGCTATGTGATTAACACCAATAGTTCACATCTTTATGTGATTGGTTTACATCTCCATGTGACTAACACCCAAAGGGTTTGCTAGATTCAATAATCTAGTTCACATCGTTATGTGATTAACACCCAAAGAGTGATCATGTTTTGCTTGTGAGAGAAATTTAGTCAACGGGCCTGCCAAATTCAGATCCGTATGTATTTTGCAAAATTCTATATCTACAATGCTTTGCATGGAGCTACTCTAGCTAATTGCTCCCACTTTCAATATGTATCCAGATTGAGACTTAGAATCATCTGGATAAGTGTCAAAAACTTGCATCGACGTAACCCTTTACGACGAACCTTTTTGTCACGTCCATAATCCAGAAACATATCCTAATTTCACTAAGGATAATTCTGACCGCTGTCCAATGATCTACTCATAGATCACTATTGTACCCCCTTGCCAAATCAGTGCAGGGTATACAATAGATCCGGTATACAGTATGACATACTTTATAGAACCTATGGCCAAGGCATAGGCAATGACTTTCATTCTCTTTCTATCTTCTGTCGTGGTCGGGCTTTGAGTCTTACTCAACTTCACACCTTGTAATACAGGCAAGAACTCTTTCTTTGACTGCTCCATTTTGAACTACTTCAAAATCTTGTCAAGGTATGTACTCATTGAAAAAACTTATCAAGTGTCTTGATCTATCTCTATAGATCTTGGAGCTCAATATGCAAGCAGCTTCACCGAAGTCTTTCTTTGAAAAAGTCCTTTCAAACACTCCTTTATGCTTTACAGAATAATTCTACATTATTTCCGATCAACAATATGTCATTCACATATACTTATCAGAAATGCTGTAGTGCTCCCACTCACTTTCTTGTAAATACAGGCTTCACCGCAAGTCTGTATAAAACTATATGCTTTGATCAACTCATCAAAGTGTATGTTCCAACTCCGAGATGCTTGCACCAGTCCACAGATGGATCGCTAGAGCTTGCACATTTTGTTAGCACCTTTTGGATTGACAAAACCTTCTGGTTGCATCATATACAACTATTCTTTAATAAATCCATTAAGGAATGCAGTTTTGTTTATCCATTTGCCAGATTTCATAAAATGCGGCAATTACTAACATGATTCGGACAGACTCAAGCATAGATACGAGTGAGAAGCTCTCATCGTAGTCAACACCTTGAACTTGTCGAAAAGCTTTTGCGACAATTCTAGCTCTGTAGATAGTAACACTACTATCAGCGTCCGTCTTCCTCTTGAAGATCCATTTATTCTCAATTGCTTGCCGATCATCGGGCAAGTCACCACAGTCCAAACTTTGTTCTCATACATGGATCATATCTCAGATTTCATGGCCTCAAACCATTTCGCGGAATCTGGGCTCATCATCGCTTCCTCATAGTTCGTAGGTTCGTCATGGTCAAGTAACATGACCTCCTGAACAGGATTACCGTACCACTCTGGTGCGGATCTCACTCTGGTTTACCTACAAGATTCGGTAGTAACTTGATCTGAAGTTACATGATCATCATCATTAGCTTCCTCACTAATTGGTGTAGTAGTCACAAGAACAGATTTTTGTGATGAACTACTTTCCAATAAGGGAGAAGGTACAATTACCTTATCAAGTTTTCTCCTTTCCTCCCACTCACTTCTTTTGAGAGAAACTCCTTCTCTGGAAAGGATCCATTCTTAGCAACAAATGTCTTGCCTTCGGATCTATGATAGAAGGTGTACCCAATAGTTTCCTTTGGGTATCCTATGAAGACATATTTCTCCGATTTGGTTTTGAGCTTATCAGGATGAAACCTTTTCATATAAGCATCACAATCCCAAACTTTAAGAATGATAACTTTGGTTTCTTGCCAAACCACAGTTCAGATTGTGTCGTCTCAACGGACTTAGATGGTGCCCTTTTAAACGTGAATGCAGCTGTCTTTAATGCATAACCCCAAAATGATAGTGGTAAATCGGTAAGAAACATCATAGGTAGCACCATATCTAATAAAGTACGGTTATGACGTTCGGACACACCATTACATTGTGGTGTTCCAGGTGGCGTGAGTAGTGAAACTATTTCACATTGTTTTTAACTGAAGACCAAACTCGTAACTCAAATACTTGTCTCCGCGATCAGATCGTAGAAACTTTATTTTCTTGTCACGATGATTTTCCACTTCACTCTAAAATTCTTTGAACTTTTCAAATGTTTCAAACTTATGTTTCATTAAGTAGATATACCCATATCTGCTCAAATCATCTGTGAAGTTCAGAAAATAACGATACTTGCCATGAGCCTTAACACTCATCGGACCGCATACATCAGTATGTATTATTTCCAATAAGTCAGTTGCTTGCTCCGGAGATCGGAGTCTTAGTCATCTTTCCCATGAGGCATGGTTCGCAAGCATCAAGTGATTCATAATCAAGTGATTCCAAAATCCCATCAGCATGGAGTTTCTTCATGCGCTTTACACCAATATGACCTAAACGGCAGTGCCACAAATAAGTTGCACTATCATTATTAACTTTGCATCTTTTGGTTTCAATATTATGATTATGTGTATCACTATGATCGAGATCCAACGAACTATTTTCATTGGGTGTGTAACCATATAAGGTTTTATTCATGTAAACAGAACAACAATTTATTCTCTTACTTAAATGAATAACCGTATTACAATAAACATGATCAAATCATATTCATGCTCAACGCAAACACCAAATAACACTTATTCATGTTCAACACTAATCCCGAAAGTATAGGGAGTGTGCGATGATGATCATATCAATCTTGGAACCACTTCCAACACACATCGTCACTTCACCCTTAATTAGTCTTTATTCTGCAACTCCCGTTTCGAGTTACTAATCTTAGCAACTGAACTAGTATCAAATACTGAGGGGTTGCTATAAACACTAGTAAAGTACACACCAATAACATGTATATCAAATATACTTATGTTCACTTTGCCATCCTTCTTATCTGCCAATCACTTGGGATAGTTCTGCTTCTAGTGACCAGTCCCTTTGCAGTAGAAGCACTTAGTCTCAGGCTTAGGATTAGACTTGGGCTTCTTCACTAGAGTAGCAACTTGCTTGCCATTCTTTTTGAAGTTCCCCTTCCTCCCTCTGCCCTTTTCTTGAAACTAGTGGTCTTGTCTACCATCAACACTTGATGTTTTTCTCGATTTCTACCTTCATCAATTTCCGCATTACGAAGAGCTTGGGAATCGTTTCCGTTATCCCTTACATATCATAGTTCATCACGAAGTTCCACTAACTTGGTGATGGTGACTAGAGAATTCTGTCAATCACTATCTTATCTGGAAGATTAACTCCCACTTGATTCAAGCGATTGTAGTACTCAGACAATCTAGGCACATGCTCACTAGTTGAGCGATTCTCCTCCATCTTTTAGCTATAGAACTTGTTGGAGACTTCATATCTCTCAACTCGGGTATTTTCTTGAAATATTAACTTCAACTCCTGGAACATCTCATATGGTCCATGACGTTCAAAACGTCTTTTGAAGTCCCGATTCTAAGCCGTTAAGCATGGTGCACTAAACTATTAAGTAGTCATCACATTGAGCTAGCCAAACGTTTATACCGTATGCATCTGCTCCTGCAATAGGTCTGTCACCTAGCGGTGCATCAAGGACATAATTCTTCTATGCAGCAATGAGGATAAACCTCAGATCACGGATCCAATCGGCATCATTGCTACTAACATCTTTCAACACAATTTTCTCTAGGAACATACCAAAATAAACACAGGGAAGCAACAACACGAGCTATTGATCTACAACATAATTTGCAAAATACTACTAGGACTAAGTTCATGATAAATTAAAGTTCAATTAATCATATTACTTAAGAACTCCCACTTAGATAGACATCCCTCTAATCCTCTAAGTGATCACGTGATCCAAATCAACTAAACCATGTCCGATCATCACGTGAGATGGAGTAGTTTCATTGGTGAACATCACTATGTTGATCATATCTACTATATGACTCACGCTCGACCTTTCGGTCTCTATGTTCCAATGCCATATCTGCATATGCTTGGCTCGTCAAGTATAACCTGAGTACTTCGCGTGTGCAACTGTTTTGCACCCGTTGTATTTGAACGTAGAGCCTATCACACCCGATCATCACGTGGTGTCTCAGCACGAAGAACTTTCGCAACGGTGCATACTCAGGGAGAACACTTCTTGATAATTTTGGTGAGAGATCATCTTATAATGCTACCGTCAATCAAAGCAAGATAAGATGCATAAAAGATAAACATCACATGCAATCAATATAAGTGATATGATATGGCCATCATCATCTTGTGCCTGTGATCTCCATATCCGAAGCACCGTCGTGATCACCATCGTCACCGGCGCGACACCTTGATCTCCATCATAGCATCGTTGTCGTCTCGCCAATCTTATGCTTCCATGACTATTGCTACCGCTTAGTGATAAAGTAAAGCATTACAGCGCGATTGCATTGCATACAATAAAGCGACAACCATATGGCTCCTGCCAGTTGCCAATAACTCGGTTACAAAACATGATCATCTCATACAATAAAATTCAGCATCATGTCTTGACCATATCACATCACAACATGCCCTGCAAAAATAAGTTAGACGTCCTCTACTTTGTTGTTGCAAGTTTTACGTGGCTGCTACGGGCTTAAGCAAGAACCAATCTTACCTACGCATCAAAACCACAACGATAGTTTGTCAAGTTGGTGCTGTTTTAAACTTCGCATGGACCGGGCGTAGCCACACTTGGTTCAACTAAAGTTGGAGAAACTGTCACCCGCAAGCCACCTATGTGCAAAGCACGTCAGGAGAACCGGTCTCGCGTAAGCGTACGCGTAATGTTGGTCCGGGCCGCTTCGTCCAACAATACCGCCGAACCAAAGTATGACATGCTGGTAAGCAGTATGACTTATATCGCCCACAACTCACTTGTGTTCTACTCGTGCATATAACATCAACACATAAAACCTAGGCTCGGATGCCACTGTTGAGGAACGTAGTAATTTCAAAAAATTTCCCACGCACACGCAAGATCATGGTGATGCATAGCAACGAGAGGGGAGAGTGTGATCTACGTACCCTTGTAGATCAACAAAGGAAGCGTTTGGTTGATGTAGTCGTACGTCTCCACGGCCCTACCGATCAAGCACCGAAACTACGGCACCTCCGAGTTCTAGCACATGTTCAGCTCGATGATGATCCCCGGACTCCGATCCAGCAAAGTGTCGGGGAAGTGTTCCGTCAGCACGACGGCGTGGTGACGATCTTGATGTACTATTGTCGCAGGGCTTCGCCTAAGCACCGCTACAATATTATCGGGGACTATGGTGGCAAGGGGCGCCGCACACGGATAAGAATATGATCACGTGGATCAACTTGTGTGTCTATGGGGTGCCCCCTGCCCCGTATATAAAGGAGTGGAGGAGGGGAGGGCCGGCCCTCTCTATGGCGCGCTCTAGGGGAGTCCTACTCCCACCGGGAGTCGGATTCCCCCTTTCCTAGTCCAACTAGGAGTCCTTCCATGTAGTAGGAGTAGGAAACAAGGAAGGGGCGCAGCCCCTCCCCCTAGTCCAATTCGGACTAGGCCTTGGGGGGCGCATGGCCTTCCCTAGGCAGCCCCTCTCTCTTTCCCGTATGGCCCAATAAGGCCCAATACTTCTCCGGCGAATTCCCGTAACTCTCCGGTACTCCGAAAAATACTCGAATCACTCGGAACCTTTCCAATGTCCGAATATAGTCGTCCAATATATCGATTTTTACATCTCGGCCATTTCGAGACTCCTCGTCATGTCCCCGATCTCATCCGGGACCCTGAACTCCTTCGGTACATCAAAACTCATAAACTCATAATATAACTGTCATCGAAACCTTAAGCGTGCGGACCCTACGGGTTCGAGAACAATGTAGACATGACCGAGACACGTCTCCGGTCAATAACCAATAGCGGAACCTGGATCCTCATATTGGCTCCTACATATTCTACGAAGATCTTTTATCGGTCAGACTGCATAACAACATACGTTGTTCCCTTTGTCATCGATATGTTACTTGCCCGATATTCGACCTTCTCAACACATATACGAGTCGTTCTACCTCTATAGTTAGGCCTCTGCCTACCCCTCCCCCACCCCCTCCCCCCACACACACCGATACATCGAGCGCTCTAGTCATGTTTCCCTGCCACACACAAACTTGACATGTGCCCTCTAACATTCCTGTAGGCCAGTCGCCCTATATCTTTGACTTCACACACACACAATTTTGATGGCTCTCTTCATCGAGCTCGCACCCACCCACTTGATCCTCTCTTCGACTCTATCGATAGCTATGACCCCTCCTTCTCTTCTTGTGGATTGCCCGACCCTCTATGTATGATATGGATAGGCCTCCATTTCACACACATTGCATGCAAAATTTTGTTTGAGATGTCATCGACACATATTCCCACAAATAATTCACGAAATCAACCCCCACCCCACCCCCACCCCAAAACAAAAAACACTCACGAACGCGGTTTGTATCTCTCACACACACCCATGTAGGTGGGGGATGTGCACGAAGAGAAGAGGTGCATGCACGACGCATGTACTCCCGTCTCTTTCCCAACCACACCCGCGCGGGTACATGGTGGAGCTCATTTTTGTACAAAAAGGCAGCCAACGTGGTAATTTGGCAAGCATACTGGTTGTCCACATGGTGGAGGGAGGATCATCTACCACGGGTGAACAAACAAATTGCGACTTGACGTGTTATGTTAAAAAAAGAGGAAACCATGTGGGGCCTACCTTAGAGGCAAGGCTCTATACACTGGAGTACTTTTGATATGTCCCGTTAACTCGTAGAACGAGGAGAAGCTTGCTTAGTAAGTCGTCTCCCCCGTTCCAAAATATAAGTCTTTGTAGAGATTTCACCATGAACCACATGCAGATGTATATAGATGCATTTTAAGTGTAGATTCATTCATTTTGTTCTATATGTAGTGGAATCTCTACGAAGACTTATATACTAGTAATAGCTAGCCCCCACCACTAGGAGTTCTCTATCCTCTCCTTGAGCCACATCATCAAAATTGATGTAGCCGTTAGATGAAGTAAATCAGTCCATAATAGCCGTCTGATCTAGACGTTGAGAGGCTCCGCACTAAGCCACATGCAAGCATGCAGAAATACCGTGGCACATGCATGTGAGTGGGTTTTAAATCACATAAACATGTCTGCATGCAAGCATGCACCGGTAGCATGCATGTAAGTGAACTTTTAAGTCCCATTAAAATGTCAAAAAGAAAAATATAATCCAATTATGCAGTAGGAGTTGGCTGATCTTTTTTCCTTACGTGGGATGATCTAAATGATGATGGGAGTTTATTTAGTTTGGCTACCACATTTGTCATGCGGTTATAGAGTTTTTTTAGTTCTATGAAATAGATAATTTTGTGCAGAGAGATATACCTCTGTTCCGCGGCAACATGTGGGGACTCATCTAGTAATATTTAGGAACGGAGGGAGTACTATGTAAAGAGTTAGGTGTCGCACGGTGATAGTGTGAGGTGGGCCATGTAATCACTGAGCCTGCGTGTTTTCGCTGCTCTTGCACGCCTCCTTTGTAAGAATGGAGAAAATTGTAATCTAGTAGTAGTACCTCCTTTCGCTGAAAGCGTGGGACATCCAGCAGTCCTACCACCTTAGTAATAAAGACCAATGAGCCATCAAATCACATAGACCCAGCATTAAGTTGGACGGACGAAGAAACCTTCACTCTTGCGCCAGTGAGAGGTCGCGTCCGCTCTGCCCGGGCATGAATGTGGCACCGATTCTTTGGAGCGGCGCTGTCCGTTTCGGGCGGGAAGCGTGCGCGGGTGATGGAGGGGCTTTGGGTGGGCCAGGCTGGTCAGGAGCGGGCGTGGCAGCTGTCCGCATGTCCCTACCGGACACGTCTGGAAACAAGAGGATGCACCGACTCTCGCGGCAAAAATCGTACACTACACAACATCTCTCTGTAGGACTAGGTTCTCTCTAACACACACATGTTGTTAAACACACACACACACACACACACACCTTGGTCCCATTGCACCTTCTAACGTGACTTATTACACCTAGACGGAGGGAGTAGTAAGTATACGAGATATGGTGGCACACTGACTTAAGTCGAATATAAGTGCCCAAAATTTGTGTGCATGTTATAATTAGGATTCACTTAAAATAGTACGTGAGCGAACAGAGGGATCAATTGAACAGTGTTCCCGAGCAGTAGCGAGATGTGTGAGGTAAGAAACACCGCTGGCGCTTCTAATTTTTCTTATTAATTTGTTTGTTTCACCCTCTGACTGGTGGGACCCAACATACTACGTGGAGAGAGGTAAGGTGACTAAGGCTGCATTATTTCTGCACCATTGTGGATAGTCTTACCACCAAAGCCACATAACACGATTATGATTGAAATCCCAATGACTCCCACACACACACACACACACAAAAACATGGCATGCTTGTCACACGAATGCAGGAATGTATAAAAGGTTATTTCCCTCTCGTTGAAAATAACGGGAGGGTTGTGTAGCTGGTTAGCCTGTTCGCTCATCGAACTTGAGGTCTCGGGTTCGATACCAACACTTGAGCATAATTTGTGCCAGGAGGATTCTTTGACTGGTCAAAATGTTTTCTAGGGTTTGCACGCTTCACAGTCTCTCTCCAGTATATATATACGCACGCTGGAGCCTCAGCGCTTGCAGTTGCTCTCTTCACACTCTCTCGCCCTCTCCCGCTGGAGCCTCAACGCTTGTAGTTGCTCTCTTCACACTCTCTCGCCCTCTCCAGATCTAAACAAGACTTCGTTGGCCTCTCTCTCCCCTCACTTTTGCTCAAAGAGCCAGCAAGATCCGTCCGCTGGGAAGGGAAGGAGGCTTAACGCTGTCACCGTCGGCAAGAGACTACCGGCGCAACTGTTCACTTTCCACCCAGCGGCGGCGCGGGAGGGACTCCGAACCCTTCTTCTTCGTCGCCGTCCCGTCGCCCACCGAACCACGCCCCAAGAACCTTAAGGTATAATTTACTTACTCCACATGCATTTCTCTAGCTGCATGTATACCATGAATCTGGGACGTGGTTCAAAGAGGAAAGGAGTGGGGCAAAGTAGTGGGAAAAGTTGTATATAGCATGAATCTAGGACGTGGTTCAAAGAGGAAATGAAGGGGGAAAGTTGTATAGCATGAATCTAGGACCTGGTTCAAAGAGGAATGGAATGGGGGAAAGTAGTGGGGAAAGTTGTATCGCATAAATCTAGGACGTGGTTCAAAGAGGAAAGGAAGGGGCAAAAGTACTAGTTCAAAAAGGAAAGGAAGGGACAAGGCTGTAGAGTTTGAGCAGGACTAGATTTGCTGCGCTCACATAGGGAAAGGTGTCTAAAGATAACAAAACTAGGACCAACACAAATATGCTCCTTGGTTGTTTGTTCTTTGTTGCAACAGACTATGCATGACCACAGTACATCGATAGATGCACATGGTGTTGGTACATCCACTGTCCCGTGCAACTCATTAGCTGTTGTTAATCGAATGCCCTGTTTGGTTAAAAACTCCCTAGTCCCTACCTGCTTGGTTCCAGGGATTAAACATGGACTAGAGGTTATTAAATGACATGCTAAAAGATCATGTTACCCCTAGTAATGAACTAATAGAGACAAGGTGCGATGCGTGTCACGGGCAACTGTTGGAAAAAGTCCCAAAAAGACTTCCTCGGGGTCTTTTTTCTTTAGTCCCAAATGCCCACTTTTAGTCCCTAAAAGTCCCTCCTGTTTGGTTTAGATGGGACTGACACGGAGTTTTTTAGTCCCTACACCAAAATGTCCCTATAAAGAAACACCCTCTAATAATGCAACTAGAAAATTGATGCAATGCCATAGTTAAAAGCAAATTACATGTTTAATGAATTTTATTGTTAATATAATCTCTATGTTAATATTAATCAATGCCACCGTTTGAGAAATGCTACTGTCTTGCTTTCTTTCCCATTTAGATAAGGTAGATGCTTCTTTTTGTTGGCTTCTGTGTCATCCACCATTATTAACCACTAATTATTTCCTTTGCACCTCTGTGTAAACAGGGTTATCTACTTCACCTCGGTGCCATTGTGACCTTTTGTTACACTGCACAAAACACTTTTGTTTTAAGAGTGTTTTGTGCAGTTGAACCAAAATGTCACACCGACAACGTTGCTTGATTGCTTGATCTTAGTGGAACTGCACAAGAGGAGATCTTACTTCCTATCTGTTAAGGCGAATTTGGTTCAGATCTTCTTCTTGTGAGTTGTTTGAATTACGCATCATGAGAGGTCAGTACTAGCCTTCTTTCACATGATTCTGCACTGTGCTTTCATATGTTGTGCTACTTGTACAATAATGTTGCTTGATTTTAGTGAACTGCACAAATGGAGACAATACTTCCAATCTATATGTGCACCGTAATATCCCATTGAGGTAAGATAAGGATATTTCACAACTGATGGCCTATATTTTGCCACTTTCATCAGAAAATTAAGTTTAGTACTATACCTGTGCTCCCTAATTGACATGCCAAATCTTAGATTGAAGGAGAAGCTTGTCTGTTACTGAACCAAGTGATGAAGGGGAAGAACAAGCGGAAGAAAAACAAAAATCAACTCCCGGTGCTGTAATGAAGCACTGGAACTGTGATGACACAAGTAATGATATAGTTTTGCATCTTAATTTGTTGCTATGGCTGGAATGAGCAATTGTTTTGCCACTGATTTGATGCCACTCTTAATGTAATATGTAATTATCTCTACGTGTGCAAACAGGGATCTTCTTTGAAGATACCATATATTTTAGTGGAACTGCACAAGAAGATGTTGGAAAAATTAAACTAATCGAGGAGTATATAATAAGCATGGCCACCACCGTAGATAGCAACAGATGGTTCCGGAGAAGTGCTTCATCTGTATGCTCTACACAATAAGCCTCCTGACAAAGGTTGGTACTTGCCCACTGATTTCATCCATATGATTGAGCTTTGTCATCTCTATTGGTGTCGTGCTACTGTTTAGATATTGTCATGAAAAAGTGGTATTGTCCTTGAGAAGTGCTTCATCTGTGTTGTTTTAAATATTTCCTTTCCTTTTTTCGACCAAACAGGGATGCTAGCATTTAGTAGTCCTCTTGTCTTTGCACAACAGGATCATCTTCCTCTGAAGAAGAATATGGAGTACGTGAAGTGACTAGTTCCGATTATGCTAGGATGAAGCCCTATCTATCTTCTCATCAGAAGGAGCAGTTGAAGGATGGTTACATTACTCCCCACAAGACCAAACTAACTTCAGCTCAGAAGGACTGATAAATCTGCATTTTTTGCTGTGATGCGCGAGTATAATGTTGTTCTAGGATTCTTTCTGCCGACTTCCATTTTTCTAAAAGTGTGCTCTACATGGACCATGTATGTGCCTGTTGAAACTGTCAATTCATAGTACAGTTTGCTTTATACTAATCACTTTTTTGTATTTGTGCAAACAGGGGTGCTCAGCTTGATTTCAATGGGAACTGCACAAAATGTTCATCAATACATCGAATCATCCATTTCCACCAGAAGAAAGGAGGTGCCAATAAGTTCAAGGTGTTGCAACATATAAGGGCGAAATCATACAAGTTACGCACAAATTTGGTTGATTTTGGTGGAACTGCACAAAAAGAACAGATGGTTTATTTAGCACGAGGTGCCATGTCAGTGTCCGAACTGATGGCAAACCCTACTCATTCCACAATCATAGGCATTTGATATTTTGGAATGGGACAACCTTGTCAAATTTTGCTCATTGATTTTAGCAAGACATGCGTTTGATATTTTCGAATGGGACGCCCTTTGCTGTCAGCAGCGTTTATCAATTTTTTCTTTATTCTTTAGTTGTGAAGTAAATATTGCCTCTGGCATGTGAGTCGCTGAGATGCATAATCATCGATTGTTTTGAATGTTCTCTATGAATTGCCAGGCATGTGTGTTTGATTGCAATGTACAGAAACGCTAAAAAGCTGCTCAAACTCTTTGTACTCCTTCTGTTCCTTTTTACTTCGCACATTTTGAAAGTGCATACTTTTTTGTATAAGATTGGTCAAAGTAGAGATACTTTGACTGCAGACAAAACTTGTATGCAGACTAGAAAGGACCGGAGGGATTACGTCTAAAATTGCTGCAAACGAGGTGATCACCCTGGGAATAATGCTAGTACATATTGTTTTGCATGTTCATCCAATGCTAGTGATACAGGAATTCGAACTAATCAAAATAAATTCATTCATACACAGTCAGATTTCATATAAACATGCCGGATTTCATTACATTTCATACATTCTTCAACTAAAAAGGGGTGCGCTCGAGCTATAATTAATTAACCGAAGCTACCCACCTGTGTCCCGCTGAGCCGAACAGAAGCTTCAGTGACTTAACTGCAAGTGCAGTTGCGTAAGTGAAATGTGGCCTGTTGGGCCCACGTGTAAGTCAGCCAACTACACCAGCAGTTAAGTAGAAGCAGCGTTCTTCTCCAGCGCAGCTCTCCGAATCCATGTCGCCGCCAAGGAGCTAACCGGCCATCAATGGTCAACCCGCCTAGCTTGGCTTCAACCGGAGGGTAGCAGCGGTGGCCTTACTTGGACCCGAGCGGTGGCGACCTACCATGTTCTACTCTTTCTCGTTTTTTGTGTGGCGCGGCCTCATTGGCAGCGGGGCGGGGCCTCGGCGTAGCCGGCAATGTCCTCTGTCTCGTTGCCGCCGGGTGGTGCCTCAGCGGAGCAGTGGAAATCCTCCCCCAGGTTGCCGGCAGGGTGGGATCTCGACTGAGCCGGCGATGTCCTCCGCCTCGTTGTTGGCGGGGCGGGGCCTCGGCAGAGCCGGCGGTGTCCTCTGCCTCATTGTTGGCGCCACGGGGCCTCGGCGGAGTAGGGCCTCATCGACGCCAGCGGAGAGGGGACTCGTCGGAGCCGGCGGTGTCCTCTGCCTCATTGTTGGCGCCGCAGGGCCTCGGCGGAGTAGGGCCTCGTCGACGCCAGTGGAGCGGGGACTCGTCGGAGCCGGCATTGTCCTCAGCCTCGTCCTCGGTCTCGCCAAATAGCGCCTCGCCCGCTTCATCACCCTCTTTGCTAGCCTCTTTGTAGGCGGCCGCAGCCTCCGCCACATGCATGCGGTACCGCCAGCGGTCGAGGCGGCCCTTGCGGGCGGAGCGGTACGAGTCGAGCAGCGCCTCCTGCTTCGCCCGCTCCGTGGCGATCTGCTCCTCCGCCTACAGGTGCTCCTGGAGGAGATTGTGGTTGTAGGTGGCGTCCGCTTGCGCCTCCCGACGAGGATCGCGCCGAGGAGGGGGTTGGCACCGGATGGTCGACTACCATGTTCTCCATTGGGACGTCGTCGTCCTCCGGCTGCCTGCCGGCCAGCCGGTCAGCAGCAATGGCTGCCATCTCCTTATGGTCCATCGTCCGCCTGTCCCGAGGAGTGCTGGAGCGCGAGGAAGCCATGGTGGACAGTAGTGGTGTGGACAGAAGAAAGGGAACGGATGCGGATGACTGCAGCTATGGCCGGCGTAGCAGTTTATATAGCAATGGTGGGCGGGCGGAGGGATGGACGTGTGGCGCCGGAGTAGCCGCCTCGGCAACCGCGTATCATTAATGTCGGCGGCAGATGGACGGATGGACGACACTTGTGTCATTTGAAGGCGGAGCAACCGCCTGCACCAGGAAGCGGGGCATGCGGCGCTGACTGTTTCGGGCGGAAAGCGCGCACGGGCGAGGAGATGACTTTACTTGGAGAGGATGACAATGGGGACCCACCAGGTCCATAGCCTCACGTACGCAAGTGCCTCCTTATTATATGGCGCTGGCTGTTCCCTGACATCACGGTCCCACACCATTGTCAACCTATGTAGTACTCCCTCCTTTCCGGTTTATAGGGCTTATCTCAAAATTTTAGTTTTCCATTTTATAAGGCTCAATTTGGTTGTTCCCCATCACATGTTCAGACTTCTAGGTGCATTAAATCATTGCATGCAAGTATTAAGAGAAAACTGACCAATGCATGCACTTTATGCATGCATGCATTGCAATTAATGCATTCGTAAACATAATTTTTTGAGGAAAACAAGAGCATTAATTGGGTGCTTTTGCAAACTACAAAAAATATTCCACTACTCATCATCTACCTTGGTTGGTGAGATTTTTGAATTCAGCCTTATAAACCGGAAAGGAGGGAGTAGTCAATAAACGAGAGAATTGCACAAGAAGCGGCCGACGGCTGGGACAAAGCAACTCGACCAGTATTTGTGTTTTTGAGGTGTGAGCACTGAAGAGTTTTTCGATGTTTAGCCCAGATATTAATTTTTCTCCTCCGAACAACAAAGAAAACGTCGCTGCAGGTATTAACTGGGCGGGCTGTGGCCCGTCTAGCCCAGGCAAGATATCCAGCCCAGATATTAAAATTTTTCAAGCTGAAAATGGCTAGCCTAGCTATACGTTTTTTTAGGAATACGCAGGCAAGGTCAAGTTGTTATTCTCCGCCCCGCTGGGCTGCAAATCTTTCCTAGGAGGGATGCATTAGGCTTAACAAGAAAATGGGCTTTAAGAAATAATAAATGGGATGTAATTATAAAAACTGAGTAGTAACTATAAAAAAATGCACCAAACACGTCATTACTTTATAAAATATTATTTTTGGATATTAAAAATTTTAATTTCATTAATTGTTGCGAGCGCAATGTTTCATTGGATTTTTACGTAATATAAATTTATATTGAAATTGTATTTAATCTGACTAGAAATTTCGGGATAAAAATATTTCAGATCCCATCAAAATGTGGGAAATTTTATTGAATTCTGTTTTGAACGGTTGGTTGAAATGGGCTGTACTTTTAACAAACTGTAAATGGGCTGTAGTAAATTCCATTAGAATTAAAAAATGGGCTACACATTCTTACAAATCTCAAATGGGCTATAGGTTCTCTGCCACACACTTCTGGCCTTACAAAGTTGACGTGCCCCCTAAAAAAACAGAGTCGTCGCGTATGGAAGGCTTTGTCAACTTATAGTCAACACACGGTTCTAGCAGCAGTGGCCGCTGGATGTCCATCCAACGGATGCCGTGCTTCTTCTTCAATCTCGGATATTCTAGCTTCACCCGCCCAAAAAATGAGTCCCCCCTGACATCTGGGGCGCACCGTTTCGGAAGCTAGCATGTGGGCCTACTAAGTTGACGTACCAAGGGCTTTGTCAACTTAGTCAATATAAACGATTCTAGATGCAATGACCGGACGATGTCCATCCAACGACCGTCGTGCTTCTTCAACCTTTGGTCTTCTTGCTCCAGCCGCCCGAAGTAGTGCCAGTCGTGCCGCCTGCTCCTGCCTCCCGTGGCCGACATTGCTGCCGCGGAGGCCTCACCGCCCCCTACTACTCCCACCGCTGGCCAGGCCATCCCTCCACTCACCTACATCCCCTGTTATTCTGGGGCGACGGCAGCGCAGCCGAACCAGTGAACCCTCGTGCTCCTCTCCGTGTGGGCATCCATTGTCACGTCTTCGCACGCATGGAAGTGCGTCCAAAAAAAATTATTCGCCCCCCTGACTGCTGGGACCCACCTGGTCGAAGCGTATGTAGTGTTGTCATTCTGGTCGCGAACGTGTACGTACATGCTAGCTAATGTAGAGGCGCGCACGTGTCGGAGTAGAGGCGCGCATGTGTCATTTCATGTACAAGTACGTACGATGGCCAGTGTGCAAGAAAGAAAATACGGCCATGTATGTGTACATATGGGCAGGGTCTCGAACGCCTACTCGCGCATACATACGGCCAGGGCTCGTCTACATGGCTGGGTCAGAACGGAGAAACAGCGTCGTCGTCGTGTTCATGGGGAGGCAACGGAATGCGTCGTGTTCATGGGGAGGCAACGAAATGCGTCATGTTCATTGGGAGGCAACGGAATGCGTCGTGTTCATCGGGAGGCAACAGAACACGGGGGAGCCAACCGGCTGGGTCGGAACGGAATTCGTGGTCATGTTCATCGGGATGGCTTGGACGGAACAGGCGATGGAAATGAGGCCTGGCATACCGCAGAACGGAGGAAACGGACCTCGTCCGGTCGAAACGGGGGTCGTGTTGATCGGGAGGGGTGTGGCGTACCACAAAACGGAGGAAACGGACCACCTACGCTCGAAACGGGGGCCCTGTTGATCAGGAGGGGTCTGGTGTACCGCAAAACGGAAGAAACGGACCTCCTACGGTCGAAATGAGGGTCCTGTTCATCGGGAGGGGTGTGGCATACTGCAAAACTGACGAAGCGGACTTGTGTTGGAGCGCTACGGCCGAAACAGGGGTCCTGTTCATCAGGAGGGGTGTGGCGTACCGCAAAATGGGACTCCACGGGATACTGTTTATCTCCACCGTCGACCTCCTCCAGCCTCCACAGGCTCCTGTTCATCCACCCTCCACCGCGCGCTACTCCACCAGCTACTGTTCAACCACCCCTCCACCGTCTACTGTTCATCTAGCCCTCCACACCACGGGGTCCTATTCAACCACCCCTCCACGGGCACCCCTCCACCGTCTACTGTTCATCCAGCCCTCCACACCAAAGGGTCCTGTTCAACCACCCCTCCACGGGCACCCCTCCACAGTCTACTACTCATCCATCCCTCCACGGGCAGAGCCGGCGGTGTCCTCTGCCTCATTGTTGGCGCCACGGGGCCTCGGCGGAGTAGGGCCTCATCGACGCCAGCGGAGAGGGGACTCGTCGGAGCCGGCGGTGTCCTCTGCCTCATTGTTGGCGCCGCAGGGCCTTGGCGGAGTAGGGCCTCGTCGACGCCAGTGGAGCGGGGACTCGTCGGAGCCGGCATTGTCCTCAGCCTCGTCCTCGGTCTCGCCAAATAGCGCCTCGCCCGCTTCATCACCCTCTTTGCTAGCCTCTTTGTAGGCGGCCGCAGCCTCCGCCACATGCATGCGGTACCGCCAGCGGTCGAGGCGGCCCTTGCGGGCGGAGCGGTACGAGTCGAGCAGCGCCTCCTGCTTCGCCCGCTCCGTGGCGATCTACTCCTCCGCCTACAGGTGCTCCTGGAGGAGATTGTGGTTGTAGGTGGCGTCCGCTTGCGCCTCTCGACGAGGATCGCGCCGAGGAGGGGGTTGGCACCGGATGGTCGACTACCATGTTCTCCATTGGGACGCCGTCGTCCTCCGGCTGCCTGCCGGCCAGCCGGTCAGCAGCAATGGCTGCCATCTCCTTATGGTCCATCGTCCGCCTGTCCCGAGGAGTGCTGGAGCGCGAGGAAGCCATGGTGGGCAGTAGTGGTGTGGACAGAAGAAAGGGAACGGATGCGGATGACTGCAGCTATGGCCGGCGTAGCAGTTTATATAGCAATGGTGGGCGGGCGGAGGGATGGACGTGTGGCGCCGGAGTAGCCGCCTCGGCAACCGCGTATCATTAATGTCGGCGGCAGATGGACGGATGGACGACACTTGTGTCATTTGAAGGCGGAGCAACCGCCTGCACCAGGAAGCGGGGCATGCGGCGCTGACTGTTTCGGGCGGAAAGCGCGCACGGGCGAGGAGATGACTTTACTTGGAGAGGATGACAATGGGGACCCACCAGGTCCATAGCCTCACGTACGCAAGTGCCTCCTTATTATATGGCGCTGGCTGTTCCCTGACATCACGGTCCCACACCATTGTCAACCTATGTAGTACTCCCTCCTTTCAGGTTTATAGGGCTTATCTCAAAATTTTAGTTTTCCATTTTATAAGGCTCAATTTGGTTGTTCCCCATCACATGTTCAGACTTCTAGGTGCATTAAATCATTGCATGCAAGTATTAAGAGAAAACTGACCAATGCATGCACTTTATGCATGCATGCATTGCAATTAATGCATTCGTAAACATAATTTTTTGAGGAAAACAAGAGCATTAATTGGGTGCTTTTGCAAACTACAAAAAATATTCCACTACTCATCATCTACCTTGGTTGGTGAGATTTTTGAATTCAGCCTTATAAACCGGAAAGGAGGGAGTAGTCAATAAACGAGAGAATTGCACAAGAAGCGGCCGACGGCTGGGACAAAGCAACTCGACCAGTATTTGTGTTTTTGAGGTGTGAGCACTGAAGAGTTTTTCGATGTTTAGCCCAGATATTAATTTTTCTCCTCCGAACAACAAAGAAAACGTCGCTGCAGGTATTAACTGGGCGGGCTGTGGCCCGTCTAGCCCAGGCAAGATATCCAGCCCAGATATTAAAATTTTTCAAGCTGAAAATGGCTAGCCTAGCTATACGTTTTTTTAGGAATACGCAGGCAAGGTCAAGTTGTTATTCTCCGCCCCACTGGGCTGCAAATCTTTCCTAGGAGGGATGCATTAGGCTTAACAAGAAAATGGGCTTTAAGAAATAATAAATGGGATGTAATTATAAAAACTGAGTAGTAACTATAAAAAAATGCACCAAACACGTCATTACTTTATAAAATATTATTTTTGGATATTAAAAATTTTAATTTCATTAATTGTTGCGAGCGCAATGTTTCATTGGATTTTTACGTAATATAAATTTATATTGAAATTGTATTTAATCTGACTAGAAATTTCGGGATAAAAATATTTCAGATCCCATCAAAATGTGGGAAATTTTATTGAATTCTGTTTTGAACGGTTGGTTGAAATGGGCTGTACTTTTAACAAACTGTAAATGGGCTGTAGTAAATTCCATTAGAATTAAAAAATGGGCTACACATTCTTACAAATCTCAAATGGGCTATAGGTTCTCTGCCACACACTTCTGGCCTTACTAAGTTGACGTGCCCCCTAAAAAAACAGAGTCGTCGCGTATGGAAGGCTTTGTCAACTTATAGTCAACACACGGTTCTAGCAGCAGTGGCCGCTGGATGTCCATCCAACGGATGCCGTGCTTCTTCTTCAATCTCGGATATTCTAGCTTCACCCGCCCAAAAAATGAGTCCCCCCTGACATCTGGGGCGCACCGTTTCGGAAGCTAACATGTGGGCCTACTAAGTTGACGTACCAAGGGCTTTGTCAACTTAGTCAATATAAACGATTCTAGATGCAATGACCGGACGATGTCCATCCAACGACCGTCGTGCTTCTTCAACCTTTGGTCTTCTTGCTCCAGCCGCCCGAAGTAGTGCCAGTCGTGCCGCCTGCTCCTGCCTCCCGTGGCCGACATTGCTGCCGCGGAGGCCTCACCGCCCCCTACTACTCCCACCGCTGGCCAGGCCATCCCTCCACTCACCCACACCCCCTGTTATTCTGGGGCGACGGCAGCGCAGCCGAACCAGTGAACCCTCGTGCTCCTCTCCGTGTGGGCATCCATTGTCACGTCTTCGCACGCATGGAAGTGCGTCCAAAAAAAATTATTCGCCCCCCTGACTGCTGGGACCCACCTGGTCGAAGCGTATGTAGTGTTGTCATTCTGGTCGCGAACGTGTACGTACATGCTAGCTAATGTAGAGGCGCGCACGTGTCGGAGTAGAGGCGCGCATGTGTCATTTCATGTACACGTACGTACGATGGCCAGTGTGCAAGAAAGAAAATACGGCCATGTATGTGTACATATGGGCAGGGTCTCGAACGCCTACTCGCGCATACATACGGCCAGGGCTCGTCTACATGGCTGGGTCAGAACGGAGAAACAGCATCGTCGTCGTGTTCATGGGGAGGCAACGGAATGCGTCGTGTTCATGGGGAGGCAACGAAATGCGTCATGTTCATTGGGAGGCAACGGAATGCGTCGTGTTCATCGGGAGGCAACAGAACACGGGGGAGCCAACCGGCTGGGTCGGAACGGAATTCGTGGTCATGTTCATCGGGATGGCTTGGACGGAACAGGCGATGGAAATGAGGCCTAGCATACCGCAGAACGGAGGAAACGGACCTCGTCCGGTCGAAACGGGGGTCGTGTTGATCGGGAGGGGTGTGGCGTACCACAAAACCGAGGAAACGGACCACCTACGCTCGAAACGGGGGGCCTGTTGATCAGGAGGGGTCTGGTGTACCGCAAAACGGAAGAAACGGACCTCCTACGGTCGAAATGAGGGTCCTGTTCATCGGGAGGGGTGTGGCGTACTGCAAAACTGACGAAGCGGACTTGTGTTGGAGCGCTACGGCCAAAACAGGGGTCCTGTTCATCGGGAGGGGTGTGGCGTACCGCAAAATGGGACTCCACGGGATACTGTTTATCTCCACCGTCGACCTCCTCCAGCCTCCACAGGCTCCTGTTCATCCACCCTCCACCGCGCGCTACTCCACCAGCTACTGTTCAACCACCCCTCCACCGTCTACTGTTCATCTAGCCCTCCACACCACGGGGTCCTATTCAACCACCCCTCCACGGGCACCCCTCCACCGTCTACTGTTCATCCAGCCCTCCACACCAAAGGGTCATGTTCAACCACCCCTCCACGGGCACCCCTCCACAGTCTACTACTCATCCATCCCTCCACCACACCACGGGGTCCTGTTCATCTAGAGGCAACGCCACCGCTCACTGTTCGTCCAACCCCCCCCCCCCCCCGAACGCTCACTATTCATCCAATCGATAGGCTTCAGTTAGTAGCAGTAGCGAAGGAATCGCTCGATCGGGTTCAGTTAATAGCCATCGATCGATCGCTCAGGTTCAGTAACGCGTATCCTACAGTGAAATCACACGAGTTCAGTTAGAGCCCAACGCCTCGCTCGGCTTCAGTTAGGGCCAACGCCTCGCACACACGTGTGCACGTGTACGAGAGAAACGCGCATCGCTCGGCCCCCGACCTCCCACCGTAACTGGGAACTCACCAAAATTTTCCTCGCCCTCGCTTCTACCATGGTTTTTTCCGTCATGGACGGCCCAAAGAATGTCATGCAGCTGCGTCTCTGGCCCGCCTAGGACGAATAGCCCATTTTCTGTCATGATTATTTGTCATAGAAGTAGGAGCCCACCACATCTATGATGATACTGGGTTTTGTCACAATTATCGTCATAGAAGTGTCATATGTATGACAGAAAAAAATTGTTCGGCCCAAAATGTCACGGATGTGTATTTTTTTGTAGTGAGATGAGGCCCGATTGCGTGAGCAAGTGATGGTGCGGTCGTGTCGTTGTTCACGGAGTTGCTCGCGACGAAACTGGGCAACGGGAAATCATGTACCGTCTTGTCTGGATTTTTGCTACCTCTTGAGCACCGCGTTGGTTTTCCCTTGAAGAGGAAAGGGTGATGCAATAAAATAAAATAGATTGGAAACTTGTATGATGGAAAATAGACCCGGGGGCCATAGGTTTCACTAGTGGCTTCTCTTAGCATACGTATTACGGTGGGTGAACAAATTACTGTCGAGCAATTGATAGAAAAGCGAATAATTTTGAGAATATATAGGCATGATTATGTATATAGGCATCACGTCCGTGACAAGTAGACGGACTCCTGCCTCCATCTACTACTATTACTCCATGATACGTCGATTTTGCATCATGCTTTTATATCGATATTTATTGCATTATGGGCTGTTATTACAGATTATGTCACAATACTTATGCTTATTCTCTCTTATTTTACAAGGTTTACATAAAGAGGAAGAATGCCGGCAGCTGGGATTCTGGGCTGGAAAAGAAGCAAATATTATAGACCTATTCTTCACAGCTCCAAAAGTCCTAAAACTTCACGGAAGACGTTTTCAGAATATATAAAAATACTCAGCGGAAGAAATTCACCAGGGGGGCCACACCCTGCCCACGAGGGTGGGGGCGCGCCCTACCCCCCTGGGCGCGCCTCTTACCCCGTGGGCCCCCTGGTGGCCCTCCGGTGGCCATCTTTTGCCATATGAAGTCTTTTGATGAAAAAAAAAATCATAAGCCATCTTCTCGGACGAAACTCCGCCACCACGAGGTAGAACCTTGGCGGAACCAATCTAGGGCTCTGGCGGAGCTGTTCTGCCGGGGAAACTTCTCTCCGAGAGGGGGAAATCATTGCCATCATCATCACCAATGCTCCTCTCATCGGGAGAGGGAAATCTCCATCAACATCTTCACCAGCACCATGTCCTCTCAAAACCCTAGTTCATCTCTTGTATCCAATTCTTGTCTCCAAGTCCGGGATTCAGTACTAGAAAAAGGGCTATAGATGGGATTGACACTAATGGCGCACCAGACAAGCGGTGCGCCATTAGTATATACTAATGGCGCACCACCTTCTGGTACGCCATTAGAGTTGAAACTACTAGTGGCGCACCTGGCCCAGGGTGCGCCATTAGTATCAAAAAAAATTTTTAACTAGTGCGCCTGTCCAAACATACTAATGGCTCATCCAGACACACTGCGCCATTACTAGTTGTAAATAGTAATGGCGCACCTGTCGGAAAGTGCGGCACTAATGTTGTTTTTTTATTATATTTTTTATTCCTTTTTTTGCAAAACTACTAATGGCGCACTGTTCGACCGTGCGCCATTACTAGTTTAAACTAGTAATGGCGCACTTTGGGACAGTGCGCCATTAGTATGTTTTTTTGCAAAACTACTAATGGCGCACCACCAGAAGGTGCGCCATTAGTAACCTGGATTAGTAATGGCGCATTTGGAGTTGGTGCGCCATTAGTAAGTCGGCAGCAACAAGATATTTTGGACAGCCTCTCCAACCCACACTCACTTTCCCCAACTTCATTCTCTCCACCTCATCCTTGTCTCGGGTGCCTCCTCTTTTTCACCTCATTTCCACCATAGATTCATTCAATTTAAGTGGTTAAATTACCTTGTTTTGATAGGTAAGTAAGGAGGGAAGCTATATTTATGTTGTTCTCCCTACAACAATGTGCACATGCACTTTTTATGGCCTAGCTAGATCTATGTATGTTCGTGGTGTTGCATATGTTTGTGGTGTTGCATATGTGTTTGTGTTTGGAGGTGTACCGGTATTTGAAATGCGATAGTTGCCAATATTTTGCCGGAATGTTGATTCATTTCCGTTTCGGTGAGAATTTTGGCATTAAGCATTCTTTTTGGTCCTATTTTTAGGGAATGTCATGCCAAATTTTTTCTTGGTTCTAAAATATCGTTTTGCTCTACCCCGCAGGCGACCATGGTCCGCACGATGACCGAAGGCATCGTGAATAGGTTTTTGAGGTCCGCGAAGGCCGAAATGCTTCAAAAGAACGAGACGGAGATAAGATGTCCATGTCGAAGATGCAAGCTGAAGAGCCTTATTGCAGACCCGGAATCCGGGCAGGTGCGGGACCACCTGCTCTTGCGTGGTTTCATGGATGCGTATCAGTGGCAAGGTGATGAAGATGACTACGAAGTCGTCCATGGGGGCCGGGCAAGAAATGAGGAAGGACAGCAAGACAACCACCGCGGCTCGGGCGGGCGAGAAGACGAAGAATCCCCAGGAGATGATCACGACGGTGATGTTGTACATAGTCATCATATAGAAGATGCAGGACATGATGATGAGGAAGATGCCGGAGCAGACGACGGGCATAATCATGAAGATGATGATGCCGGCGGAGCAGACGACGCTGGACCATCGATGGGCTGGGTGCAGGACCCTCATATTCAAGAGCTGCTTCTCAACCAGACGGATAACGCAAGAGCTGCCGCCCGAGAGAAAGCCAAGATGGATCAACTTGAGTTAGACGCGGTTACTCCATTGTATGAAGGATGCATGCCCGATGATACCTGCCTGAAAGTAACGCTCATGGCTCTGGAGATGAAGGTAAAACACAAAATGACCGACGCATGCTTCGACGAGAACATGTCATTCTGGCAAGAGCTTCTTCCCAAGGGGAACAAGTGCCCGACCAGTTTGGAGGAGGCGAAGAAAATCGTGTGTCCTCTGGATTTACCGCATGTGAAATACCATGTGTGCATGAACAATTGCATCATTTATCGGGACAAGCACGCGGAGTCTACCATATGTCCGGTGTGCTGCGTCACTCGATACAAGAAGAGGAAGAAAGCTCCTCGAAAAGTGGTGTGGTACTTTCCGATCACTCCTCGTTTGCAGCGGTATTTCGCGGACCCTAAGGTAGCAAAGCTCCTGTGTTGGCACGCGGATAGGGAGGAGAAGAAGCGAGAAGATGACGCAAATGATCCGGAGATAGATAAAAAAGACAAGATGCTGAGTCACCCTAAGGATGCGAGCTAGTGGCAAGCGTTGAACTTCGAAGACCCAGAATTTGGGAATGATCCAAGGAACATCGTGCTGGGCGCAAGCACCGATGGAGTCAATCCGTTTGGCAGCCAGAGAAGCACACATAGCACCTGGCCTGTGTTTGTGTGGATGTACAACCTTCCCCCTTGGTTGTGCATGAAGAGGAAGTACATTCACATGAGTATGCTAATTGAAGGACCGAAACAACCAAGGTACGACATCAATCTGTATCTGGGGCTGCTGAAAGAGGAGCTTGACATGCTGTGGAAAACGCCAGCCAATACGTGGGACGCTGCAAAGAAAGAATATTTCCCTACGAGAGTCGCGCTGCTCACGACGGTGCACGACTACCTCGGTTACGGATATGTCGCGGGGCTTGTGGTCCACGGATTTTCTGGATGCGTCAGGTGCAGGGATGACACAACGTATCGCCAGCTAGATAGAGATCCTGGGTCTTCGAAAACCGTGTTCATGGGACATCGAAGGTGGCTTCGCGATGATGACATGTGGAGAAAACGCAAGGATCTGTTCGATGGTGAAACCGAACCCCGAGGACGCCCACGTATGAGGAGCGGTGAGCAAATAGACGAGCTGTTGAAAAATTGGAAAGACTGCCCACTGCCAGGAAAGAAGCAAAAGGCGCAGAGCCGGCAAAGAAGCGAAAGGCGCCAGAGCCGCTGCTAAAGGTATGGAAAACGAGGTCTGTTTTCTAGGACTTGCCGTACTGGAAGATCCACCGTGTGCCTCACAGCCTTGATGTCATGCATATCACGAAGAACGTGTGCGAGAGTCTGCTTGGTACCCTACTCAACATGCCAGAGAGGACCAAAGATGGGTCGAAAGCAAGGGCAGACTTCAAATCAATGGGCATCTGGCAGGAGCTTCACACTATATATGATGATCATGATGATGATGATGATGATGAGGCGAAGCAGGACACGGAAAGTCGTCGCAAAGGAAAAAAGGCCAAGAAGACCGGAAATGACTACCCTCCCGCGTGCTTCACTCTAAGTCAGGAGGAGATCGAGTAGTTTTTCACCTGCCTCATACGAGTAAAACTTCCTTACGATTACGCGGGGAAGATAAGCAGATACCTAGACCCAGCGAAGCTGAAGTTCAGCAGGATGAAGTCTCACGACTGTCACGTGCTGATGATGCAGATACTTCCAGTTGCAATCCGTGGGATCATGGACGCGCACGTCCGTGAAACCCTATTTGGCCTATGCAACTTTTTCGACGTCATCTCTCGGAAGTCTGTTGGCGTGAGGCAACTGAGAAGGCTACAGGAAGAGATCGTGGTGATACTATGCGAGCTTGAGATATACTTCCTGCCCGCATTCTTCGACGTTATGGTGCATCTGCTGGTCCATATCATGGACGATATCGTCCAACTCGGGCCGACGTTCCTGCACAGCATGATGCCGTTCGAAAGGATGAATGGTGTCATCAAAGGATACGTTCGCAACATGTCACGTCCAGAGGGAAGCATAGCCAGGGGCTTTCTGACCGAAGAGTGCATCTCCTACCGCACGAATATCTAGGCATCAAGAACCCCGTTGGTCTGCCCATCAACAGGCACCTCGGCAGGCTCGCTGGATGGGGTCACCGTGAGGGTCGCCGCGAAATGCATGTCGACTTCGAGGGTTGACTCGCCGACTTTGAAAGAGCAAACCTAGTCGCGCTACAACACATAGACATGGTCGATCCTTGGGTGGTAGAGCAGAAAACCTTTATTAAGAAGAGGTACAATGACCGAGGCCAACAGCGGACGGACGGAGATATACTCAAAGAGCACAACTCATGTTTCACGCATTGGTTCAAGCAGAAGCTTCTGTCGTACCCTTTACATGAGGATTCTTCCGTGGAAGAACAACTCATATTCGCTTTGTCACAGGGCACCGAGCACAACCTGATGACCTATGAGGCGTACGATATCAACGGCTACACATTCTACACCGAGGCCAAGGACATGAAGAGCAATGGTTATCAGAACTCCGGGGTAATGATGGAATCCTACACCGGTAACGACAAGGACAGATACTACGGAAGGATCGACGAGATCTGGGAGCTGAGCTACGCTGGAGAGAAGGTCCCGATGTTCCGTGTTAGATGGGCCAAGAGCGTCCTAAAAGAAGACCGGTATTTCACCACCATGGTTATACCCGAAGCCAAATCCAAGACCGCGGGCGCAAACGTCACCGCGAAAAATGAGCCATGGGTACTGGCTTCCCAAGTGGACCAATGCTTCTTCATTACCGAGCCGTCAAAGCCCAGTCGTGTTGTCGTGAGGAGAGGCAAAAGGAAGATCATCGGAATGGATGGACTAGCCAATGAGCAAGACTTCGACAAGTATGGCGACCCGAGGATCGAACATGACGACGATGATGAAGTAGCAGCATCCACCACAAGAAGAAGCAGGACCACCCTACCTAAAGGACGTCCGTTCCACAGAAGAACTCCATTTGCGAAAAAGAAGGGCAAGAAGATTGTGAACAGATAGCTAGCTAAGATCGATTGTATTTAAATCGTAGCCTTCATTTCTCGATTGTATTTCATGGGCACTTTTTGAACTATCATGAATATTTTTAAATTTCATGGACACTCGATCTCGATCCCCCTCCATCTCGATCGCTATCCCACCTCGCCAGATCCGGTCCCCCTCGCTGCCGAGCACCCCCCGGTCCACCGGCCGCCGCCGCCGACCCCCCGCACCCTCGATTCCCCTACTCAACCGCCGCCGTCGACCCCCCGCACCCCTCCCATACTCATCCGCCGCCGCCGACCCCCCGCACCCCGCGCACCCTCCCCCGCTCCACCGGCAATACTGTTTGATGATATTTTTAAAAAAATTATTACTGTCTTATAAAAAAATATTACTGTTATGATTTAAACAATTTTGAACATATTTAAACACAAATAAGTATCAAACAGCATTTTAAATGCATAAAAATATATTTGTGGAGCCTGGGAATCGAACCCAGGACCTCCTGGTGTGAGAACTGGCTACTGACCAGTCGAGCTAGTAGAGGGGACTTGGTGTGGATCAGGTCAGGTGGAAGATAACCTGTTGGCTCCAGCAGAAATCAAAAAAAAATTACTAATGGCGCACCAGGGTGAGGTGCGCCATTAGTATGGATGTACTTATGGCGCACCGAGGGGTGGTGCACCATTAGTATTGTGCCGCCCCCATCCATATTTCCTCAACGTCCCCTCCCTATCCCCTCTCTCTCCATCGCCCTCGCCCTCGATCCCCTTCCCCTCTCCTCTCCCGACGCCCCTGCCCCGCCGCCCCGACGCCGCGACGCCGCCCTCTCCTCTCCCGACGCCGCCGCCATGCCGCCCCGTCATCCTCGTCTCCCCGCCGCCCCGTCGCCCCACCTCATTGGACGCCATCGCCCTGCCGCCCTCGTCGCCGGTGGCCCGGACGCCGCCCGGTCCACACCACCGTCGCCAGAGCACCACCACCACCCGGACCTCGTCGCCCCGTCCACACCACCGCCCCCGTGAGCTCCCCCTCCTCCTCTCCCCCTCTCCCCCTCTGTTCATTGTGAAGAAATGTGTGACAGTTTCACTAACTTAATTTCATTCTAAAGAAATTTGCACCTAGAATTTCTTTTTGTTACAATGCTGCTTGCGGAATGGAGTGATGGCATCAAATTGAAACATGGATAGAAATAAATTGGCAACGCCGTATGCAGAAATGTAAATTGTTGCTTCTGTTCTGCGTATTTATATTATGCTAGAATAACTGATTTGTATGTGTTCTGAAATATTATGCTAGAAATGTAAATATGTGTTCTGAAACACTTAGCTTGATCATAGTTAATTTACCGAATTTTTTAACAAAAAGGAGATCCAGCATGCATAGTGTCCTGCACTATATACTCATCTTTGTATGCCCAGGCACATTGATGCACCGGCCTTGTAAGAAGCATCAGGGAAATAGAGGTTGGTTGTGGCAATTGTCACATTAGCCTTGCGCTCTCCGACCAAATGTAAGATATGCAACAAATAACGGACAAATACCTAACAGTTTTTTGGAGCTAGCGAAGAGATTAAAATCTATGTGAGATATTCATAGCCATGAAGCCCAGTAGACTGTAGTTCACTAAACTTATAGCCCAAGACCCAATTTACATGCTATACCCTTCAGCAACATTGCTTGCTAGAACTACTGTCACATGTGCACTTGGCAGGTAACACTAACTAAACCTAGCATGCAAAAAGGATCACATGTTTTAGAGCAGTATCTTCTACTACAACCTGAGGGTTTTCTTAGCTAAATTAGGCTATGTTCGTTTTGTGTCAGCTACTTGCTGTCCATGTTAACTTCTTTTCATGGTACCCATAGATTTGACTTTCAGTGTTGGTGATTCTGCAGTTGCTGTAGACTACTATAGTGATGAGTGTCTAGCTTTTGTAATCTACACTTCTTGCATAAGGATTTGCATGTGCCTTTGTACCATGAGTAATTTGGGACTTGGGAATTGGTTCTTTCTTACTACAGTCTTGCTACTATAGTATGGCTCTGTTCTTGGTGGAGGTTTCATTACTTGTTTTGTGTGGCTTAGGTTATATTTTAGTGGAATTTGTGTGATATGTTTGGCTGGACTCTGCTCTTTTCACAGTTATAGTGTTGTCACTTTACAGCTTGCTTGCTTGCCATACCAGACCATCGGTGTTCCGCTGTTATGATAAACTGTTTAATTCTTTTTCCGCTGTTATAGTTTGTCCTCTAATTAGCAGAAACTACTCATTCTTACTCCCCGCAGGTGGCTGGCAGTATCATCCTTGATCTATATTTTTTGGATGGTTAGTCAAAGAGCATGTGATTAATAAATTAGAGGAAGTGCATGTGATTAATAAATTGTGGATACCACTTGCATCTTTTCTATGTACACATGAAAAAGCATGATGGTTTGCTTCAGTTTGTATGTGTCCAATTGTTTTTTTTAATTTGACTAAAACTATCTATCTTGGTGGCACTTGCATCTTAGACATGTACTACTAGTTATTTATAGATCAAATCTTTCAAAACAAGGACATTAGTTGGAGGTCACCTTTTTTTGGGTTAGTTTTTGTTTGGAGATTGCAATGGGAATTGTTGTATTTGGTGCATCTGTCAGTCAACTGCTGCTGACCATATGATACTGCTTGGAGATGCATATATTGTTTCACATCTTCACATGCCAATGTATTTTCCATGTTGTGATGGAGGCCTTTTTTGCCTTGTCCACCCGAGAGGCCCTTGAGTTTGCTGGAATGTCGATTAACTTCCGTTCCGGCAAATTCGGGTACTCCATATGTCCTATTTTCACCAAAGGTCATGCTGAAATTTTCCGTGAATTTTAGCATGACTTTGCTAAAAATAGGACATAAGGGGTACTTGTGACTAATGCATGGGCTGGGGTATCTTAGTAGTTAATTAAGTAGGATCAAGTGCCCCGGCGTACTTGTGACTAATGCATGGCTTTTAGGGTGCCTCGGTGTCGATAAAAACCGAAATGATGAAAGCTTAGGCTTTTAGGGTGCCTCAGCGTCGAAAAACCCTCAATGATAAAAGCTTAGCTTTTAGGATGCCTCGTTGTCGAAAAACCCTAAATGATGAGACCATGATCTTGTTCCTTGACAATAACCGACTTTTCGACCAAACTTCGTTCCTATTTAGAGAGAAACATGGCCAACAACGATGAGGCCGGGGGTTCGGGCGTCAAGGCATTTTGGGAGCTGTCCCAGGAGATGGAGGAACAACCTCACTTGTATGAGGACGCCGCCTTCCCCACCGATCCTGAGACCACTGATGGTACCGCCGAGGATGACCCCACTGATGCCACCACTGATGGTGCCACCGAGGATGCTACCACTGATGATGGTGGCGCACGCACAAATGGCAGCCAACCGAAGAGGCAACGGAAGGACCGGCGCCCGACCGTGCTCTGCACCCTCAAGGAGGAAGTTACTGAAGTGGACTCGGACGGGAATCCAACGGCGCCCGAACGAATAGTCAAGGGGTACTCGCTTCAGCTCGGGTGCATTCTCCGGAGCATCGTCTCGATCAACACCGAGAACCTGAGGCATCCTGACCGACGGAATTTGCGCAACCTCCTCTTCACGAAGCTGCACGAACGATACAAGTTCCCCGCTGATTTTGAAAACACAAGCCTCAAAGGGAATAAAGTGAACAATGCTGCCCTCACGAAGATGAGCAAGGCCCTGTCTACTTGGAAAAGTAATGTGAAGAGAATGATCGAGAAAGGTGAGAGTTATGAGAAGATCAAGGAGAAAAATCCTTCGATCACCGAAGATGACTACAACGACTTCAAGATCAATTGCTCGAGCACCGCAAACTCCGAATCAAGTAAGTGGGGGAAAGAAATGCGGGAGATGAACTTAGGGGAACACACACTTGGTCCCGGCAGTTACAGAGTGGCGGAGCCTATATGGGACAAGGAGGAGGCAGACCGTGCCGAGCAAGGCCTGCCGCCCCTCTTTGATAAATACGGTGAAAAGCAGACCAGGAACTTTGTCATGGCCCGGTACAAGAAGGACCCGAAAACAAAGGAGCTTACCACGGATCCGAAGACCAGGGCGCTTGAGCTTGTTCTTGTAAGGAATACACCCCTGCGTAATTAGCTCCATATGGTTGCATTCTAATTAATGAAGCCCAATTTCTTAATGGTTCACATTCCTTCCACAGGCGACTGAAAGCAGTCGCGCGGGGTCGACTAAGAGCAACCCTTGGGACACCACTCTAAATAGGGCGTTGAATGTAATGAAGAACAAGGATAATCTCAGTAAGCCGACGTCAGCTGGTCGTGTGGCCAGCAAAGGCTTGTCGACAAAATGTAAGTCATACTATAACACCGGTGGGCGAAAGGAGAAAAAGACCAGCTCGGAAAGCCAGGCGCGTGAGGTTCAAGAACTCAGGGCACAGGTGGCGCGGATTCCGGAGATTGTCCAAGAGCAAGTGGAACAACAACTCGGAAGGACGATCACCGCCATTGTGCCTACCTTGATCTAGGGGATTAGTGCGTGAATTGCGGGCGGCCAACAGGGGCCGCCCCCGATTCCTAGCTTCAAGGCCAGCAACTCGCAGAACGCGATGGCAGGGCCATTGGTGTCTCCCGCAGAGGCGGCATTGCTGTCTCCGACACCGGCACGGGAGCTTAATGCACCTGGGTGTACGCCGGCCGGCACCTCTGCAGCAAGCGGCCCCTCCGTCAACTGCACGCCCGCCGTTGGCGGTGCCACGACATTAGCCGAGCTCGACGCCATCATCACGGTAACTAATTAAGCCTCTCTCGGCCGAGGACTTCATCTCCTTGCCTTTGACTGGGCATCCCTGACGCCCTACATGTTTTCGTAGGGCGCCGCCGACGTTCTGTGCACTCTCCTACACTTTGTGAACAACGAGTTGGTCGATGTCGCCAAGGGAAAAATCGTTCAACCGGGCAACCCCTTGTTCCACGGTACCCAGATGCCACCCAACTTGTTTAGGGTTCAACTGGTTCGGGTGCTGCCAGGCTGCGACGAGTTGTTACCTCCGATTCGACCCGTCGGGGCCGACAATGATGACGTGATGACCCTCAGCGCCTGCCTGAGCTGGCCCCTGCTTTGGCCGAAGAGCCAGATTCGTTTGGGTGAGGGGGACACCACCCCAAAGACAACACCGCCAGTCGTGCCGGCGCCAAGTCGGCCCCATGGCAAGACCGCCGCAACAGTGCTCGACATCCCTATGCCACTGGATCCAAACATGCATATGGCACAGGATCAGAATGACGACGACGACGATACATTTGCCAACGTTGATCAGTACTTTGCCGATCATGGGTACGGTGGCGACTTCATGGGGCCTCCTTCTCAAGAACCCAACCCAACAAAAGACGTGCGCGATCTAGCTGTTACCGGAGAGAAGCCAAGTTGCAACAGGCGTCGTCTACCGTTCAGCTCTCAGGAGACGCCTCTAGCTGCCAACTTCAGCGAACCTCAGATAGGCGAGGTGCGAAATATTATCAGCCCCAACACACTCAAGAAGGCGGTCTACGAGCAGAACTCGGTCCCATTACAGGAGAAGAAGAAGGCACGCAAAAGAAAGACTAACAAGGGTGCGGGCCAGCCGGCATCGAGTACGATCCGTGCTCAGGACGGCCACCTTCACCTGAGGATTTAATGAGGAGGCTGCATGTGGCGGGTAGGCCGATGCTACCGAGAAATATGCTCAATGCTGCAACCGGTGCTATGCGGAGTCTGCATGACAGTGTTCTTTCTTTGGAGAAGCGGCATCTCAGAGAGAAGGATGTGGCATACCCGGTTTTCGCGGCCAAGGTGCCAGAGGGCAAGGGCTTTGTGGATAATTCCATCAGGGGTACGATCGTCTTGCTGTTTGATGACATCCACGCTTTGTTGAACCTTCATCCGCTGCACTACACCTTCGTTCGGCTATTTTCGCTGAGTATGGACATGCGGATCATTCGCGACAAGATCTAGGACATAGTGATAGTCGACCCCTTCTACATGCGTGCCAAGATCTTAGGCAGCGCTGGGGACCGGCAAGTCGCGAGTTCTTACCTCGAAGGCGTCATTCTAGCAAACCAAGATAAGGATAACTTCCTCGTGCCTTACTTTCCTGAGTAAGTCCTCCCCTCAACCGCCCCGTAACATATGAATTCTTAGATTTCGATCGTTTTTCTTTTAACATTCCATGTTTTCTGCAGTGACACACATTGGAAGCTCATCCTCCTAAGCCCCAAATATTCCATGGCCACGTATTTCAACCCGGACCGTCAGTCGAACGTAGACTACACAAATGTCAAGAAGGTTCTTGATGATGTTCTCCCCGGCTACGTCAAATCTGGAGGCACCTTCACCAGGCCTATTCGTAAGTACGGCAAGCACGTGTTCTCCCACAATACGACATTCTGCTGCGTCAAGTAGCCGCCTGGCGGTCAGAAGGGTGCCTACTACGCCATCCATCACACGCGGGCGATCGTACGGGACCATCATCAACTTCTTCTACCGAGTAAACTCAAAGATTGGGCCACGAGCGTGTCGGCAATCCAGGACGCGGACATCAGACAAGAATTCTTTCGCATCCAGTCAGAGTTTGCGGAAATCATCCATCAAGATGTCCTTCGTACCTCGGGGTAGTTCTACCTCAGAAATCAACCGTCCAAAAGTGACATCGACACAATCCTACAAATGCAGGCTGACAACGCCCGTTATTTCATGACTTCCACGATAGACGGTGGCTTCATCCACGCTCCGATCCCTTGAGTCGAGTCAAAAGCAGTGATGGTGTGTCTACTTCTGAAACATCGATTGGCTCATGTTGTAATTAAACTTTAATGAACTTGTAGTATGTCTCTTTGGTTTCGAGAGTCGTTCAACTTAGATGTAATCGATGCTATTAATGTCATGCTTTTCTCTTCCGATCGTTATGTTGCATAATTATATATTGCTTATGTATTGTCTAAGAAATGGTACAAGGGTAAGGTTCCCGGAGTCTACGACGACTGGGAGGAGTGTCGGAGACAGGTTCATCGATTCAGCGGTAACAGTTACAAAGGGTACACCACTAGGGCCGAGGCCGAATCTAGATATGCCCGCTATCTAGCGGGAGAGGGGAGGGAGCGTTGGAGGAACCGGATGAAGACGAGTTTCATCGTGATGATGCTCATCGTGATGACCGCGGCTCTCTTCTATGTGATGGTAGTTTAGATGATCGATATCGACTTGTAATGTGAAGACAAACTCGCGGTCTCGAGATTTGTAATATAATGTTCTCTCTTTGTTCGGTCTTTTCAATTCGGAGACTAATATGATGAGTTGTATTCGGAGACTAAAATGATTAATTGTATTCAGAAACTAATCTTCTATTGTATTCGATGAATCTGTTGTTGATGTGTGCTGTCTATATTTTGTCCAATTATACATTTTGTAGCCTGTGCAAAAAATAGAAAATAAAAAAATAAAAAAACCTAATATTCATACTAATGGCGCATCACATCATAGTGCGCCATTAGTATGCCAAAGGATACTAATGGCGCATCATTAAACAGTGCGCCATTAGTATGCCGAAGTTACTAATGGCGCATCCTGTTGTTGTGCGCCATTAGTATGCCAAAGCACCTGGGTATACATGGCCCCCTGGGAGGTATACTAATGGCGCACTGTTGTATATACTAATGGCGCATCTGAGGTGCGCCATTAGTATATCAGATACTAATGGCGCACCAGTGGTGCGCCATTAGTAAAATATACTAATGGCGTGGCACTAATGGCGCACCACTAATGCGCCATTAATGGCCAAATTAGGTGCGCCATTAGTAGGCCTTTTCCTAGTAGTGATTGGTGCTAGTAGGTTGCTAGTAGTGTTAATTACTCCTTGTAGTTGATGCTAGTTCGTTTAATTGGTGGAAGATCATATGTTCAGATCCTATATGCATATTAATACCCCTCTGATTATGAACATGTTTATGCTTTGTGAGTAGTTACTTTTGTTCCTGAGGACATGGGAGAAGTCTTGCTATTAGTAGTCATGTGAATTTGGTATTCGTTCGATATTTTGATGAGATGTATGTTGTCTCTCCTCTAGTGGTGTTATGTGAACGTCGACTACATGACACTTCACCATTATTTGGGCCTAGAGGAAGGCATTGGGAAGTAATAAGTAGATGATGGGTTGTTAGAGTGATAGAAGCTTAAACCCTAGTTTATGCGTTGTTTCGTAAGGGGCTGATTTGGATCCATATGTTTCATGCTATGGTTAGGTTTACCTTAATACTTTTGTTGTATTTGTGGATGCTTGCAATAGAGGTTAATCATAAGTGGGATGCTCGTCCAAGTAAGGATAGTACCCAAGCACCGGTCGCCCACATATGAGATTATCAAAGTACCGAACGCGAATCATATGAGCGCGATGAAAACTAGCTTGACGATATTCCCATGTGTCCTCGGGAGCGCTTTTCTCTATATAAGAGTTTGTTCAGGCTTGTCCTTTTCCACAAAAAGTATTGGGCCACCTTGCTGCACTTTATTTACTTTTGTTACTTGTTTCTCGTCACGAATTATCCTATCACAAAACTATCTGTTACCAATTATTTCAGTACTTGCAGAGAATACCTTGCTGGAATCCGCTTATCATTTCCTTCTGCTCCTCGTTGGATTCGACACTCTTATTTATCGAGAGGACTACGATAGATCCCCTATACTTGTGGGTCATCAAGACTCTTTTCTGGCGCCGTTGTTGGGGAGTGAAGCGCATTTGGTAGGTGGAGTTTGGTAAGGAAAAATTTATATAGTGTGCTGAAATTTACTATCACTTGTTACTATGGAAAGTAATCCTCTGAGGGGCTTGTTCGGGGTATCTTCACCCCGACCAGTAGAGCAAAGAGTTGCTCCTCAACCTACTGAACCTACTGAAAATGAAAATGTCCCCTTTGAAATTCCTTCAGGTATGATAGAAAAACTAGTAGCTAATCCCTTTTTAGGAGATGGAACAAAACATCCTGATGAGCATCTAATATATGTGGATGAAGTTTGTGGATTATTTAAGCTTGCAGGTGTAACTAGAGATGTTGTTAAGAAGAAGGTCTTCCCTTTATCTTTGAAGGGAAATGCATCGACATGGTATATGCTATGCGATGATATGGGGTCTTGGAATTACAAACGATTGAAATTCGAATTTCATCGGAAGTTTTATCCTATGCATCTTGTTCATCGTGATCGCAATTATATATATAATTTTTGGCCTCGCAAAGGAGAAAGCATCGCTCAAGCTTGCGGGAGGCTTAAATCAATGTTATATTCATGCCCCAATCATGAGCTCTCAAGAGAAATGATTATTCAAAATTTATATGCAAGGCTTTCTGATAACAATCGCACCATGCTCAAGCTTGTGTTGGCTCTTTTATGATGAAGACTATTGAATTCAAATGGGATTTATTGGAAAGAATTAAATGCAACTCTAAAGATTGGGACCTCGACAAAGGTAAGGAGTCAAGTATGACACCTAGTTTTGATTGTGTTAATTCTTTTATGGATACCGATGTTTTCCGTAAAGTTAGCACCAAATATGGACTTGACTCTGAGATAGTAGCTTCTTTCTATGAATCTTTTGCTACTTATGTTGATCTCCCCAAGGAGAAGTGGTTTAAATATCATCCTCCCATAGAAGTAAAAGTAGCTGCACCTATTAAAGTTGAAGAAAAGATTGTCACTTATAATGATCCTATTGTTCCTACTGCATATGTTGAGAAACCACCTTTTCTTGTTAGGATAAAGGATCATGCTAAAACTTCAACTATGGTTCGTAAAAGAAATATTAAAACATATACACCTCCTGAGCAAGTTAAAGTTGAACCTAATATTGCTATTGTTAAAGATCTCTTGTCTGATAATATTGATGGGCATGTTATTTATTTTTGTGATGAAACTGCTAGAATTGCTAAACCCTGTGCTAAAGGTAAACCTAGACCTGTGGTAGGCATGCCTGTTATTTCTGTTAAAATAGCAGATCATTGTTATCATGGCTTATGCGATATGGGTGCTAGTGCTAGCGCAATACCACATTCCATACAAAGAAATTATGCATGCTATTGCACCTGCTGAGATAGAAGATATTGATGTTACAATTAAACTTGCCAATAGAGATACTATTTCACCAGTGGGAATTGTTAAAGATGTTGAAGTCTTGTGTGGGAAAACTAAATATCCTGCAGATTTTCTTATTCTTGGTTCCCCATAAGATAGCTTTTGTCCCATTATATTTGGTAGACCCTTCTTAAACACTGTTAATGCCACCATAGATTGCAAAAGGGATGTTGTTACTATCGGTTTAGATGATATGACTCATGAATTTAATTTCTCTAAATTTAGTAGACAACACCATGAAGAAGAATTACCTAGTAAGGATGAAATTATTGGTCTTGCTTCTATTGCCGTACCTCCTAGTGATCCTTTAGAACAATATTTGCTAGACCATGAAAATGACATGTTTATGAATGAAAGAAGGGAAATAGATGAAGTATTCTTTAAATAGGAACCTATTCTAAAAAACAATTTTCCTGTTGAAATCCTAGGGGATCCTCCACCACCCAAGGGTGATCCCATGTTTGAGCTTAAACCGTTACCTGATTCTCTTAAATATGCTTATCTTGATGAGAAAAAGATATATCCTGTTATTATTAGTGCTAACCTTTCAGAGCATGAGGAAGAGAGATTATTGCAAACTTTGAAGAAGCACCGTGCTGCTATTGGGTATAGTATTGATGATCTTAAGGGCATTAGTCCCACTCTATATAAACATAAAATAAATTTGGAAGAAGATGCTAAACCAGTTCATGATCATCAACGATGGCTGAATCCTAAAATGAAAGAAGTAGTAAGAAAGGAAATACTAAAGCACCTTGAGGCAGGTATAATCTATCCCGTTGCTGATAGTCAGTGGGTAAGTCCTGTCCATTGTGTCCCTAAGAAGGGAGGTATTGCTGTCATTCCTAATGATAAAGATCAATTGATTCCTCAAAGAATTATTACAGGTTATAGGATGGTAATTGATTTCTGTAAATTAAATAAGGCAACTAAAAAGGACCATTACCGCTCACCTTTTATCGATCAAATGCAAGAAAGATTATCCAAACATACACATTTTTGCTTTCTAGATGGTTATTCTGGTTTCTCCCAAATACCTGTGTCAGCCAAAGATCAATCAAAGACTACTTTTACTTGCCCTTTTGGTACTTTTTCTTATAGACGTATTCCTTTTGGTCTATGTAATGCACCTGCTACCTTTAAAAGATGCATGATGGCTATATTCTCTGACTTTTGTGAAAAGATTTGTGAGGTTTTCATGGACGATTTCTCCATCTATGGATCTTCTTTTTATGATTGCTTGAGCAACCTTGATTGAGTTTTGCAGAGATGTGAAGAAACTAATCTTGTCTTGAATTGGGAAAAGTGCTACTTTATGGTTAATGAAGGTATTGTCTTGGGGCACAAAGTTTCTGAAAGAGGTATCGAAGTTGATAAAGCCAAGGTTGATGCTATTGAAAAGATGCCATGTCCCAAGGACATCAAAGGTATAAGAAGTTTCCTTGGTCATGCCGGATTTTATAGGAGGTTCATTAAGGACTTCTCAAAAATTTCTCGACCACTGACTAATTTATTACAAAAAGATATACCATTTGTTTCTGATGATGATTGTGCATAAGCATTTGAAATACTTAAGAAAGCATTAATCTCTGCACCTTTTGTTCAGCCACCTAATTGGAATTTACCTTTTGAAATTACGTGTGATGCTAGTGATTATGCTGTAGGTGCTGTTCGAGGACAACAAGTTGATAAGAAATTAAACGTTATTCAATATGCTAATAAAACCCTAGACAATGCTCAAAGAAATTATGCTACCACTAAAAAAGAATTCTTCGCAGTTGTATTTTCTTGTGATAAGTTCAGACCTTATATTGTTGATTCTAAAGTAACTATTCACACTGATCATGCTGCTATTAAATATCTTATGGAAAAGAAAAATGCTAAACCTAGACTTATTAGATGGGTTCTCTTGCTATAAGAATTTGATTTGCATATCGTTGATAGAAAGGGAGCTGAGAACCCCGTTGCAGACAACTTGTCTAGGTTAGAAAATGTGTGTGATGACCCACTTCCTATTGATGATAGCTTTCCTGATGAGCAATTAAATGTCATAAATGCTTCTCATACTGCTCCATGGTATGCTGATTATGCTAATTACATTGTTGCTAAGTCTATATCACCTAGTTTTACATACCAGCAAAAGAAAAAGTTCTTCTATGATTGGAGGCATTACTTTTGGGATGAACCACATATTTATAAAGAAGGAGTAGATGGTGTTATTAGACATTGTGTACTTGAGCATGAACAGGAACAGATCATACGCAAGTGTCACTCTGAAGCTTATGGAGGACACCATGCTGGAGATAGAACTGCACATAAGGTATTTAAATCTGGTTTTTATTGGCCTACTCTCTTCAAGGATGCCCGTAAGTTTGTCTTATCTTGTGATGATTGTCAAATAATTGGTAATATTAGTAGACTTCAAGAAATGCCTATGAACTATTCACTCATTATTGAACCATTTGATGTTTGGGGCTTTGACTATATGGGACCCTTTCCTTCCTCTAATGGATATACACATTTTTTAGTTGTTGTTGATTACGTTACTAAGTGGGTAGAAGTTGTTCCAACTAGTAGTGCTAATCATAACACTTCTATTAAAATGCTTAAAGAAGTTATTTTTCCAAGATTTGGAGTCCCTAGATATTTCATGACTGATGGTGGTTCACATTTTATTCATGGTGCTTTCCATAAAATGCTAGCCAAATATGATGTTAATCATAGAATTGCATCTCCTTATCACTACAGGAATCAGCTACTTTGCCGTCTGCCACGGCGGACGGCAAAGGCCTGAACGGTGGACGGCAAAGGCCTTTGCCGTCAGCCGCGGACGGCAAAAGGCTCCGGCAACGTAGGCTCCGGTAAACAGTTTCTTTGCCGTCTGCTACTGACGGCAAAGTCTTTGCCGTCTGCGGCGGACGGCAAAGAGAGCGCGGCAGACGGCAAAGAGAGCGGACAACAATAACTGCGCTGTCAGTCCGTTAAGTGGCTAACGGCAGGCCTTTGCCGTCCGCCGCTGACGGCAAACTTTGGAAGGCCTTTGCCGTCCGCCGTGTGATGTCAGCTAACATCACTACACGGCAGGCCTTTGCCGTCCGCCTCTGACGGCAAACTTTGGAAGGCCTTTGCCGTCTGCCACTGTAGGAAAACTGACCAAATTGGTCAGCCTCCCAGGAAGCACAGCTGCCTGCCACGTGGCCTCTTTGCCGTCCGCTGCTGATGGCAAAGAGCCCTTTGCCGTCGGTGGCTGACGGCAAAGAGCCTGTATATTGTCTCTTTTTTCTGTTTTTTCTTCATCCAACAATTTTCACAGCAAATATATCACATATTTAACAGCAAACATATCCAGCACACATATCACATATCCAACACATAATTCCATATACATATATATAACATAGCAAAGTTTCATCAACATATATAGCATGTTCCATCCATACACATTGTTCCATATACATATTACATAGCAAAGTTTCATCAACATAGCAAGTTCTATCATAGCAAGCTAGATACAATGCAAAGTTTTAACAAAGAAAAAGCAAGCACTCCACCCTAGCAAGCTAGCTTCCATGAAGTGAGTGAAATCTGCAAAATGGTAAATATGAAGTTAGAAATTGGTGAATAGAACAAGAAGAAGACTATAACAAGAAGTATATGTCATTTATGACCTAACTTAGGTGGAATGGATCATTTATGAGCTAACTTAGGTGGAATGGATCATTTATGAGCTAACTAAGTTGAAATGGGTTGTCTATGAGCTAACTTAGTTGGAATGTATCATTTATGAGCTAACATAGTTGAAATGGGTCGTTTATGAGCTAACTAAGGTGAAGGGCATCATTTTTGAGCTAACTAAGGTGAAATGGATCGTTTTTGAGCTAACTAAGGTGAAATGAATCGTTTTTGAGCTAACTAAGGTAAAATGGTTCGTTTTTGAGCTAACTTAGTTGAAATGGGTCATTTATGAGCTAACTAAGGTAAAATGCCACATTTTTGAACTAACTAAGGTGAAATGGATCGTTTTTGAGCTAACTAAGGTGAAATGGATCGTTTTTGAGCAAACTTAGGTGAAATGGATCATTTAAGAGCTAATTTAGGTGAAATGGATCGTTTTTGAGCTAACTAAGGTGAAATGGATCGTTTTTGAGCAAACTTAGGTGAAATGGATCATTTAAGAGCTAATTTAGGTGAAATGGATCGTTTTTTAGCAAACTTAGGTGAAATGGATCATTTAAGAGCTAATTTAGGTGAAATGGATCATTTTTAGCTAACTTAGGTGAAATGGATCGTTTAGGAGCTACTCTAGGTAAATTGGGTCATTTTAGAGCTAACTTGGGTAAACTGGATCATTTATAAGCTAACCTAGGTAAGATGGGTCATTTTGGAGCTAACTTAGGTAAAATGGATCGTCTATGAGCTAACTAAGCTAATTATGCAATTTTTGACATAAGTAAGCTATGTACAGATCGTTTTAGAGCTAACTTAGGTAAAATGGATGGTTTTGGCGGTCAGTAAGCTTATTAAGTCATTTTGGAGGAGAAGAAGCTAAGTCTAGGTCATTATGGTAAGCATTGGAGGAAATAAAGCTAAGTCTAGGTCTTTATGCATGTGTTAAGCAAAACACTAGATAAACTTACCAAGATCCAAGAGGTGTAGGAGCGGGGTGGCTCGTGTCGGTAGCTGGAGAAGGATCGTGCGATGCTTGTCTGGAGTTACGCTGCACCAAAGATCATTTCCAATGTCTTGTTAGCATGATGACACTCAAATGTTAAGACTAGCAAGTAATGTCCATTCAAATAAAACTCACCGTGGTCCCAGGAGCAATCACTGGCATCGGCGGAGCGGTCTGACCTGTCTTCTCACACACAGACTGCACATTTGGTTTTGATGACTCAGTCATACTAGTTAGTAATGAGACAAACACTACATGAATGTTTTGGCTAATCTGCAGAAGAAACTTACCACAAGGAGCTCGTACATGGCCCTTGCCTGCATGTCATTCCGTGCCCTCTCCTCCTCCATCATCTTTGTCGTCCTCTCCTCCAACTCCCGCTGCTTCTCCGCCGCCTCCGCCAGAAGTTTCTCCGTTCTATCTCTCTCACTCTGTATAGCAGCCTGCAACACCACTCACATGACCATTTGTAATCATTGATGGAAGCGCACACAATGTAATGGAGAAAGATAACTGAGTATGTATCACTAACCTTGATGGCGAGTTGCACTGGCCGTTCACGAGGCCTTATCTCAGGAGCGGAGCTCGACTGGCACGCCTTGATCTCCGGGAGAGTGCTAGGACAACGGATAAGTCCATCTCCAATGGCTATGGAGCCATGGGACCTCCCGCCACCAGATATCATCAACAGCTCTGGATCAATGGGACTCTGGCTCGGGTTAAAGTCCTCCCCTTTCCTCGCCTTCCCCTCATCTCTATATCTCACGAGCTTTTTGTGGGAGGAGATGTTGGTGAAGTTGTTTGCATCATCGAGGTCAGACTGAGAGAAAGCCTTGACTTTCTTGAAAGAGGCAGTGTGGGCCATGGCATACAGGTCGTACACCTCTGGCACCTTATCCGCCTTATTGTAGCATGCCTGAAAGAGAGAAACAATGAAAATTAGTAATTAAAGGGCTCAAGCTAGCATGATGAATGAATTGCATGAATCATGAAGCAAACCACATACCCAGTTGTGCCCGAACTGATATAAGTTGGAGCAGCCTTGATGGTGTGGCACACCTTCCATTTGGGCACGTTTGTCCTTGGCCTCCTTGTGGAGGGCTAGCCATCGTTGTGAGCACCACTCATCGACCAACACCTCCCAACAATCCATCCGATCCGCACGCCATCTCGGAGGCGCCTAAGTTAGCAAATAGAAACTTGAGCGCTACGGCTAAGAATTACTAAATGAAGGAACTTAAGTAGAGAAGGCCTTAAGAATTACCTTCATGTACTGCTCCTTACTCAGGAACTTATCGCGGCACGCCGGCTTGGTCTTCTTGATACCACGCAAGGCGTAGTAGTCTCGAACAGCCTGCACCCGAGCCTCGTGCCGTAAGTTCTGGAGTAGGCGCTTGCAGACGTTCTTGCTAACATGTGCCGCGTCCTCCTCGTATCCCTCCTCACACCTGTAGAATGTCTGCAATCAAATGAGACAATGTTGATTAGTACAATTAATAACTAGCTAGTTGAAGATTTTTAAATGTGTAAAGGAGAAATTACCCAGAACTTTCTGATCACCATGTCTGCCCTCGTGTCGCACACGACACCGTCGATAATCTCATTTGGTGGGGCCGAGGCAGCCTCGTAGTGCTCCCAGCTCAATCCAAGCTCTGGAAGCCGACCCTCACCAGGCAACGTGACAAACCCCGGGAAGTTTTGCCGGCAAAGAACTCCAAGGACGGAGTTGGGCCGGCGGATACTATGATGGTGGTCCCAACCCCTGCAGCATGACCAGGCCAACGCATTAGTTATTTGAAAAAACGTGAATGCACAAGGTACAAAAATATTAAATGCACTTACGTACCTCTCCCCATCAGGGAAAATCAACCACCTCTGCTCGCGGGTCACCGGCACGGACGGGAGCCGTGTAGCACCACGCTGGTAGACGGTGCCCCCCTCCTCCTCAAGATCAGTCGGCTCCCCGCCATCATCAGCATGGCCACTCGGCTCCTCGGGCTGATCCGGCCAGGTACCCCATCCGGACATGTGCTCCTCCGGGGTCACGTGGGTCGAACTCTCGTGGGCCGAAGACCCGTGGACCGGAGGCTCGTGGACCGGAGTCCGTGTAGCCTCCTCCTCGGACGAGTCCACCCTAGCAGTCACGTGCTCGGGTGAAACGGTTGGGGGTGGCGGCGAGGAAGGCACCGTAGCAGTCACCCTACCTCCTCTCCCACGACCACGTGCCCCACCTCCTCTCTTCCTACCTCGTCCCCTGCTGGGCACCGCGGTCGACGAAGAAGGGCCCGGCGGTGTGGCCATACTGTCCAGCAACGCTTGGCGGAGAGGTGCGTCTGGAATGGAAGACCTCAGACCACGCTCCCGACCAGCGCCCACCATCTTTCAACACCTGCCATGACAAACAGTAAACGAAATTAGTACAACATAAAAAAAGACCGACATGAATAATAATATGTGTATCACTTAAGTGTATCATCATCAAGTACAACATAAAAAAATGTAATACCTGACACTACTAATAATCTTGATCAGTATCATCAATAAATGCATAATCATCATCATCACTATAATCAATGACAGGCTCATAGGGTTCATTTGCATCAACATGTGCAAGGCCACCTTGACGTAATCAGTCAAGCATTGCCAAGTCATCCGCAGCAGTAACCTCTTCTTGTTCCGGCTCTTCTTGTTCCTCCTCTGGGTGATGTCGGATTCATTGTCGCTGTCTACTTCAATGTTTTGGGGTGAAGTATAGCGGTTCTTGAAACGCTTTTTGGAAAGACGTGTCTCTTGGAAGAATTCTCCTTCATATGTGTCTGGGTTAATGTGAGGTTCATAATCCTCTTCCTTTGGGGGAGAAAGTCTAGCACGTGGCGGCACTTCATAAACGACATCCCAACCTTTCAGATTTGGATTAGTTTGGCAGGCCCACGGTAGATAGAATACTTGGGTCGCCTGTTGAGCCATAATATAGACATCAGGAACATCTAAATGAGTGCTTTGGTTGATTTCAACTAGCCCTACATGTTCATGAGTCCTTCTAGTCTCCTTCGGCTGAAACCAATAACATTTGAAGACTACGACATTCGGTGGGTTTTCACCATAGAACAGAAGTTCATAAATTGCTTCAACTCTCCCATAATACTCGGTACCTCCTTCGCCGATAGCAGATACACAACAATTTGTTGACTTTCGGTCCGCCATAGATAGCTCTTTGCCATTGGTACGAAAGCGATACCCGTTGATGTCGTACTTGTCAAATGAACGGACCTTATAGTCAAAACCATTAGCGACTTGTCTCAATTCGGCGTCCATAGACTCTGAATTAGCCTACAGGTCTAATATGAAAGGATTGTTGCATTATGCACAAATTAGCGAATGAAATGAAATTGTCTAATAGAAATTACCGTTTGTTTGAACCAAGAGATGAAACCGGGATAGCCACCTCCTTGCTTTGCGAGAAGCTCATACTCTTCGACGGAATCCTTTTGGATCTCCGCTCCATACGAGAATATGGTGACGTATCGACTGTATGACATATCCAGGAATAAGAGTAGTTTAAAAGAAATAGAAGTTGCGAAACAATGTACCGAGAACTTACTCGATGTACGGCCGCACTTCTATCAGGTTGTTGAAGATATACAACGAAATGGTCCGCCATTCTTCGTTATCCAAAGATACTGGATGTGAATAGGCTGAGGTTGGATCCACCCTTTTTAGGCTCGTCAGCATTGTACCGAGGCTTCGGATTATGCAAATGACGATTTTTGGCTTCGTAGTGCGCTGTTACGAAGTTTGCCGCCTCCTCTATAATGAATGCCTCAGCCATCGATGCTTCAATTCTACGTTTATTTTTACATTTTTCTTGAAGCGTCTTCTGCATCCTCTCAGTTGGGTAGCACCAACGATTTTGCACGGGCCCCCCCAATCTTGCCTCGGTCGGGAGATGCAAAATCAAATGCTGCATTGGATTAAAGAAGCCCGGTGGAAAGATCTTCTCTAACTTGCAGATCAACTCCGGCGCCAACTCTTCCATTTCTTCTAGCACGCCAGGCGATAGTTCTTTCGCACAAAGAACACGGAAGAAATAGCTGAGTTCTGCCAGTACTAGCCATTCATCCTCAGGGATGAAGCCACGCAACATCACCGGCATTACCCGCTCAATCCATATGTGCCAATCATGACTCTTGAGACCAAATATCTTCAGTTTATCAAGATTTGCTCCCCTCTTTAGATTCGCTGCATACCCATCGGGGAACATCAACTGCTGTTGCACCCACAAGAGAATTGTCTCATAGCTGGCCTTCCAAGATTGAACCATGCCTTTGGCTTCATCCAGTTCTGCTTTCCTTTCGGTTCTTTCATGTTTTGTAACGGCCTATCACATAGCGCCTCCAGATCGACTCTAGCCTTAGTATTATCCTTTGACTTCCCATCTATGCCGAACAATTTACCAAAAAGTGCCTCGGCGATATTCTTCTCAGTGTGCATCACGTCGATGTTGTGTGGGCAAAGCAGGTCTTTGAAGTAAGGCAGATCCCATAAGCATGTTTTGTGAGTCCACGCGTGCTTAGTATTATACCCCTTGAAGTACCCTGGACGTTGTGGATCTGGCTCGAGAGCGTTTAACTGATCCAGCGTTGTGGATCACGTCGAGGACGTTTGCTAAAGGCGTCGTATGTCCTGAACCCATTATCCCAGGCTTCTTGCAATTCGTCCTTAAGCGGCTGCATGTACACATTCATATTTTTGCCCAGATAGTTGGGTCCTGGAATTATCAACATCAGGAAAATGTTCTTTCTTTGCATAATCTATCCAGGGGGGAGATTGAGTGGAAAGACAAATACGGGCCAACAACTATATTGGGCTGCCGTCATACCAAACACACTGAACCCATCCGTGCTGGTGCCGACTCGAGGATGCCTCCGATCTGCCGCTTTGTCAGCATGTAATTCATCAAACTTTTTCCACGCAACACCATCCGATGTGTGTACCATCATCAGATTCCCATCTGCGTCTAGTTCGGTTCTTTTGCCTGTTTTGTGCCATGTCATTTGTCTGGCCGTCTCTTCGACCATGAAAAGACGTTGATGTCTTGGTATGATTGGCATATACCAAAGAACACTAACGGGGATTTTGGTCTATGTCTTCTCACCCATACCGTTGTCTACCACAATATACCTGGAAGACTTGCAAATGGGACAATAGTTCAAGTCCGCATAGTCAAGCCTAAATAAGGCACATCCTTTCTCACAGGCATGTATCTTCTCATAGGGCATCTTCATTGCACGGAGGATTTTGTCCGACTGGTACAGGTTTGCAGGCATTACATGGCCTTTGGGTAGAAAGCATCCAAATACTGTCATAATTGCGTCATAGCATTCTCTGCCCAAGTTGAACTGAGCCTTCAGAGCCATTACTTGTGAGATGGCATCCAACTGACAAAGCTCAGTGTGCTCGTGGAGCGGACGTTTCGAAGACTCCAACATTTCATTGAAGGCCTTTGCAGATTCCTCCATCTCCTCGTCTGAATCCCGAGCATCATCATAGCCTTGCACCATGTTTTCCATCCCGGTACCATGCTCGTCGGTGCGACGACGATCCACCTCAGCTCGGTCACGTTGGGCAGAGTCACCATGAAATGTCCACACCGTATAATCGGGCGTAAAACCACTCTTCTGCAAGTGTTTGCCCATTTCAGCCTCTGTCTTCTTTTCCCAATTGCCGCACCGGAAACAGGGGCACCATGTTTTCTTTTGGCCATTTGCAAATGCGGCTTGCACAAACCCCTTAGTTTTTGTGAACCATTCAGCGCTCCATTTGTTCTGACTAGTGTGACCGTTATACATCCAAGCACGGTCACTCATCTTGACTTTCAGAGCTACTGGACACACAACAATTATATATGTAATTCACCATGTATATATTCATCAGTTGATCTACTTTGTCAATTTTATTACGTCCATGCAACCTACACTCGAATAGGTAATGATAGGTCCTAATCCCACCCGTGTATGTGTAGATTGGGTTTATTTTCCCATGCTATGCTCCGGATCCGACGCAAAATTTCGGCAGCACCTCCCCGCTGTTCTCCTGATACACGTCTCTGCAATAAATAGAGAGGATGTGTACCCGGAGAACAACAGCGGAGGCACTGACGAAATATATGCGTCGGATCCGGAGCAAAGCATATGGGAAAATGAACCCAATCTACACATACTCGGGCTGTCCATGGATAGCGTTGGACAATTCAAAAGAATCAAGGTTATAAATATGCAAATGCATGCATATTTATAACTATGATGCTTTCGAACGGGAGACACATATTGGTTACGCATACTAATGATTCAAGACACATATATAGCTAGCTATCAAGTTTCATCGGAATAGATCAAATAATTAATGGGGGAGGAGGACTTGTCATTTGTGCTCACCCACGAACGAAGGGGCAGAGCTCGTCAAACGCACGACGAGGTCGTCAAACACCAAACCTCGCAGCGATGAAACAACTGCACATTTAAAACTACACGATCAACACAATTATATATGATGTTTTTCATAACAAAATTGAAAAATATTTGACCTAACTAATAATTCACAAATATATGACCCCGTCGGCCTTTGGAAGGCCAAAGAACACCTTTTCGGGAGGTGTCGGGGGTCGGGGTGTCCTGTCGGTGTCGGGGTGCCGTGTCGGGGTCGGGGTGCTGTTTTGGGGTCGGGGTGTGGTGTCGGGGTCAGGGGGTCGGTTGTCGGGGTGTGGTGTCGGGGTCGGGGTGTGGTGTCGGGGTTGGGGGGTCTGGGGGTCGGGTGTCGGGGGGTCGGGTGTCGAGGTATCGGGGTGTCGTGTCGGGGTCGGGGTGTGGTGTCAGGGTGTCGGGGGTCGGGGATCGGGGTCGGGGTGTCGGGCCGGGGTGTCGGGGTGGCGTGTCGGGGTCGGGGTGTCGGAGGTCGGGGTCGGGGTGTCGGGGGTTGGGGGTCGGGGTGTCGGGCCGGGGTGTCGGGGTGGCGTGTCGGGATCGGGGTCGGGGTGTCGGGGGTCGGGGTCGGGTTGTCGGGCCGGGGTGTCGGGGGTCGGGGTCGGGGTGTCGGGGGTCAGGGTGTTTCCTTCTATCCTTGTTCTTCTTTCCTTCTCTTCTTCTTCTTTTTTCTTCTTCTTTCCTTTCTTCTTCTTCTTCTATCCTTCTTCTTCTTTCCTTTCTTCTTCTTCTTCTTCTTCTTCTTCTTCTTCTTCTTCTTCTTCTTCTTCTTTCCTTTCTTCTTCTTTCCTTTCTTCTTCTTCTTCTTCTTTTTCATCTTTTTTCTACTTCTTTTCTTTTCTTCTTTTTCATCTTTTTTCCACTTCTTCTTCTTTTCATCTACATATTCTTTTTTCTAACACTAACACTAAATTTTCTTCTTTTCTAACACTAAATCTAACACTAACACTAACACTAACAATTAAACAAGAATTAAACAGCAAAAAAAGAAAAACAGAAAAAAAACTCACCGGAGCAGGGGGCGATGCTAGCGCCGGGGTGGTGGGTGGGTGCGGGGGCGGCGGGGCTCCGGGGCAGTGGGATGGCCGGGCGGCGGGGGCGGGGGCGGCAGGGCGCAGGGGCGGCGACCTCCGGGGCGCAGGGACGGCTAGCGCCGAGGCGCAGGGGCGGCGACCTCCGGGGCGCAGGGGCGGCGTGCTCCGGGGCGCAGGGACGGCTAGCTCCGAGGCGCAGGGGCGGCGAGCTCCGGGGCGCGAGCCTGGCTCCGGCGCGGGCGACGGGACGCCGGGGCGGTGGCGGGTGATGGGGGCGACGGGGCGAGGGGAGGTGGGGCAAGGGGGCGGCGGGGCGAGGGGAGGTGGGGCAAGGGGGCGGCGGGGCGAGGGGAGGTGGGGCAAGGAGGCGGCGGTGGGTGGCGGGGGAGGCGGGGCAAGGGGGCAGTGGTGGGTGGCGGGGGAGGCGGCGGGTGGCGGTGGTCGTCGGGGAGGAGAGGGAACCGAGAGAGATGGGCCGGGCGGGGTGGGGCGCCGTTAGTAACCTAAACGGTTGCCGTCCGCTTACTTACGCTTTGCCGTCTGCTAGCAGACGGCAAAGAGGGGGGCGTTAAGTTTTTTTTTAACCAGCTCGTCAGTGGGTCCCCCCTCCCTCTTTGCCGTCTGCTAGCCGACGGCAAAGAATCTTTGCCGTCTGCTAGCAGACGGCAAAGAACTGGCTGATGGCAAAGAAGGTCTTTTCCATCAGCCAGTTCGTTGCCGTCTGCTTTTTGGTAGCTGATGGCAAAGAGCTTCTTTGCCGTCCGCTAGCGGACGGCAAAGAGCTGGCAGATGGCAAAGTAGCTGATTCCAGTAGTGTATCATCCTCAGTCTAGTGGTCAAGTAGAATTGAGTAATAGAGAGCTCAAATTAATTTTGCAAAAGACTTTTAATAGATCTAGAAAAAATTGGTCCAAGAAACTTGATGATGCATTATGGGCCTATAGAACTGCATATAAAAATCCTATGGGTATGTCTCTGTATAAAATGGTTTATGGAAAAGGATGTCACTTACCTCTCAAACTATAACACAAGGAAAATTGGGCTATTAAAGAAGTCAATTATGATTTCAAACTTGCTGGTGAGAAGAGGTTATTTGATATTAGCTCACATGATGAATGGAGAACCCAAGCCTATGAAAATGCCAAGTTGTTTAAAGAAAAAGTTAAAAGATGGCATGACAAAAGGATACAAAAGTGTGAGTTAAATGTAGGTGATTATGTATTTCTATACAACTCTCGTTTAAGATTTTTTGCAGGAAAACTGCTCTCTAAATGGGAAGGTCCTTACGTTATCGAGGAGGTCTATCATTCTGGTGCCATAAAAATCAACAACTTCGAAGGCACAAATCCGAAGGTGGTGAATGGTCAAAGAATCAAACATTATATCTCAGGTAATCCCATAAATGTTGAAACTAATATTATTGAAACCATAACCCCAAAGGAATACATAAGGGACACTTTCTGGAATGTTTCAGACTCCGAAAAGGAATAGGTATGTTGTACGGTAAGTAAACCAACTCCAAAACAGTTTTTAAGGCAATATTTCTCCGTTTTGGAATATTTTGAAAAATAGAAAAATAAGAAGCAGTCCGGGAAGGACACGAGGGCTCCACGAGGGTGGAGGGCATTCCCTACCCTACTGGGGGCGCCCCTACCTCATGGGCACCTCATGTGCTCTCCAGACTCCTTTTTCGTACACGTTGCGTATTTTGGTCAGTAAAAATTCACTATATAATCTCCCGGAGGTTTTGACTCCCATATCACGCAAAAATCCTCTGTTTTGTGTTTCAAGCTGTTGCTGCTGCAGATTAGAGCAAGATGTCTTCGCAAGAGTCAGTCGGGGAGAGCCGGGTGTCTCACCCGGCGTCGAGATCAATGACAAACAACAATGTTGACCTCTTTGGGCCAGCAACGGAGGAAGAGATGGAGGCCGAATTGAAGGGATAGATGCCACGGAAGAGGATCAAGAAGTCACTTCCCACTTCCGAGCTGGATTCACAATGGGAGAACTGCAGAGCTCAGCTATTCCAAACTCAATTATCCCTTCCAATGTTAGATTTCTTTCTTATGAGAATATGAAAAAGAGTGTCACTGGTTCTCCCGCAGCTATGCAGCACCCTTGGGTGCACGGAGCTTTGGCTATTACAGGAAAACTCTGAAGGGAAATAATGGACCTCAAGCAGCAAGTCAATAAGCTCGAGGAGGAGAATCGTATCCTGAGGGGCATCATCGCCAAGAACATCACATCACCACCCACGAAAAGAGAGACATAATCACCTGGGTATGGGCACTCCCCTTGGCAACTAGCATGCTTGGGGGAGTGCTCCGGTATCGTATCACCATCACTTTTGTCTTTACCGTTTTCTTAGTTCGATCCTTTTGGTAATACCTTGATCTAGTAGAATAAAAGTTCTTAGTATGATCTAGTCGTGAGTTTTGCTTTATAATTCTTCTATGTAATCGAGTTTGTGAGCTATGTAATAAAGATTAGTGTTGAGTCAAGGGCTTGATTATTTTTCCATGATCTTAAGTGAATAAAAGAAAACAGAAAGAAATAAAAAGAAACAAAGAAATCATATGAGTCTTATGGAAAGTAATGAGCTCACATAGATAATTATGATGAATAAAAGTTGTTGAGGGTTGAAAAACATAGTTTTGGTCATCGTTGCGACTAATAGGAAGTAATAAAGAAAGAGAGGTCTTCACATATAGATATACTATCTTGGACATCTTTTATGATTATGAGCACTCATTAAAATATGACATGCTAGAAGAGTTGACGTTGGACAAGGAAGACAACATAATGGGTTATGTTTTCTTACATCTGAGATAAATTATATTGTCATGGATCATCCAACATGGTTGAGCTTGCCATTCCCCCTCGTGCTAGCCAAATTCATCGCACCAAGTAGAGATACTATTTGTGCTTCCAAATACCCTTAAACCAGTTTTGCCATCAGAGTCCACCATACCTACCTATGGATCGAGTAAGATCCTCTAAGTAAGTTGTCATCGGTGCAAGCAATAAAATTGTTCTATAAATATGTATGAATTATTAGTGTGGGATAAAATAAACTTTATACGATCGTGTGATATGGAAGAAATAAAAGAGACAAACTGCATAATAAGTGGCAATATAAAGTGACGTTCTTTCGCATTAAGATTTTATGCATCCAGCCGTAAAAGCACATGACAACCTCTGATTCCCTCTATGAAGGGCTTATCTTTTACTTTTGTCTCTTACATTGCATAAGAGTCATGGTGATCTTCACCCTTCCTTTTTACATTTTATCCTTTGGCAAGCACAGTATGTTGGAAAGATCCTGGTATATATGGCTAATTGGATGTGAGTTTGCATGAACTATTACTGTTGACATTACCCTTGAGGTAAAACGTTGGGAGGCAAAACTATAAGCCCCTATCTTTCTCTGTGTTCGATAAAACTCCATACCCATAAGTATTGTGTGAGCATCAGCAATTGTGAAAGACTATATGATAGTTGAGTATGTGGACTTGCTGAAAAGCTCTTATATGTTGACTCTTTCCTATGTTATGATCAATTGCAATTGCTCAAATGACTGAGATTATAGTTTGTTAGTTTTCAGTGAAGTTTACGATTCATACTTGAAATTGTGATTGAATTATTACTCTAGTATAAGAAATCATATGACAAGAATTATGTAAGTTGCTGTTTTAAGAATGATCATGATGCCCTCATGTCCGTATTTCATTTGTTTATCGACACCTATATCTCTAAACATGTGGCCATATTTTTCGATTTTGGCTTTCGCTTGAGGACAAGCGAGGTCTAAGCTTGGGGGAGTTGACACGTCCATTTTGCATCTTACTTTTATATCGATATTTATTGCATTATGGGCTGTTATTACACATTATGTCACAACACTTATGCCTATACTCTCTTATTTTACAAGGTTTACATAAAGAGGGAGAATGCCGGCAGCTGGGATTCTGGGCTGGAAAAGGAGCAAATATTAGAGACCTATTCTGCACAGCTCCAAAAGTCCTGAAACTTCACGGAAGACGTTTTCAGAATATATAAAAAATACTCATTGCAAGAAATTCACCAGGGGGGGCACACCCTGCCCACGAGGGTGGGGGCGCGCCCCCTACCTCGTGGGCCCCCTGGTGGCCCTCCGGTGGCCATCTTCTGGTATATGAAGTGTTTCGATGGGAAAAAATCATAAGCCATCTTCTCGGATGAAACTCCGCCGCCACGAGGCGGAACCTTGGCGGAATCAATATAGGGATCTGGCGGAGCTGTTCTGCCGGGGAAACTTCCCTCCTGGAGGGGGAAATCATCGCCATCGTCATCACCAACGCTCCTCTCATCGGGAGAGGGCAATCTCCATCAACATCTTCATCAACACCATCTCCTCTCAAAACCTAGTTCATCTCTTGTATCCAATTCTTGTCTCCAAGTCCGGGATTGGTGCTAGTAGGTTGCTAGTAGTGTTAATTACTCCTTGTAGTTGATGCTAGTTCGTTTCATTGGTGGAAGATCATATGTTCAGATCCTATATGCATATTAATACCCCTCTGATTATGAACATGTTTATGCTTTGTGAGTAGTTACTTTTGTTCCTGAGGACATGGGAGAAGTCTTGCTATTAGTAGTCATGTGAATTTGGTATTCGTTCGATATTTTGATGAGATGTATGTTGTCTCTCCTCTAGTGGTGCTATGTGAACGTCGACTACATGATACTTCACCATTATTTGGGCCTAGAGGAAGGCATTGGGAAGTAATAAGTAGATGATGGGTTGCTAGAGTGACAGAAGCTTAAACCCTAGTTTATGTGTTGCTTAGGTTTACCATGCTATGGTTAGGTTTACCTTAATACTTTTGTTGTAGTTGCGGACGCTTGCAATAGAGGTTAATCATAAGTGGGATGCTCATCCAAGTAAGGACAGTACCCAAGCACCGGTCGACCCACATATCAGATTATCAAAGTACCGAACGCGAATCATATGAGCGCGATGAAAACTAGCTTGACGATATACCCATGTGTCCTCGGGAGCGCTTTTATCTATATAAGAGCTTGTTCAGGCTTGTCCTTTGCTACAAAAAGGATTGGTCCACCTTGCTGCACTTTATTTACTTTTGTTACTTGTTGCTCGTCACAAATTATCCTATCACAAAGCTATCTCTTACCACTTATTTTAGTACTTGCAGAGAATACCTTGCTGGAAACCGCGTATCATTTCCTTCTGCTCCTCGTTGGGTTCGACACTTTTACTTATCGAAAGGACTACGATAGATCCCCTATACCTGTGGGTCATCACTCCACACATCGACCACTATCCAGCATCCATCTAGAGTATTAAGTTCATAAGAACAGAGTAACGCCTTAAGCAAGAGGACATGATGTAGAGAGATAAACTCATGAAATATGATGTAAACCCCATCTTCGTATCCTCGATGGCAACAATACAATACATGTCGTTTCCCTTTCTGTCACTGGGATCGAGCACCGCAAGACTGAACCCAAAGCTAAGCACTTCTCCCATTGCAAGAAAGATCAATCTAGTAGGCCAAACCAAACTGATAATTCAAAGAGACTTGCAAAGATAAACCAATCATACATAAAAGAATTCAGAGAACATTCAAATATTGTTCATAGATAGACTTGATCATAAAGCCACAATTCATCGGATCTCGACAAACACACCGCAAAAGAAGATTACATCGAATAGATCTCCAAGAGAATCAAGGAGAACTTTGTATTGAGATCCAAAGAGAGAGAAGAAGCCATCTAGCTACTAGCTATGGACCCGAAGGTCTGAGTTAAACTAATCACACATCATCGGAGGGGCCATGGAGTTGATTTATTTTAGAATTTTTGGGGTTCCAGAAGTGGTCGAAACCTACGGATTACTACAGACTGTTCTGTTTTTGACAGATTCTGTTTTTCGTGTGTTGTTTGCTTATTTTGATGAATCTATGGCTAGTAATAGAGCTTATGAACCATAGAAAATTTGTAATGAAGTAGGTTTAACACCAATATAAGTAAAGAATGAGTTCATTACAGTACCTTGAAGTGGTGGTTTGTTTTCTTTTACTAACGGAGCTCACGAAGATTTTGTTTTAAGTTTTGTGTTGTGAAGTTTTCAAGGTTTGGGTAAATATTTGATGGATTATGGAACAAGGAGTGGCAAGAGCCTAATATTGGCATTCCCAAGGCACCCGAAGGTAAAATCAAGGGAAACCAAAAAGTGTATGAAAGTGACAACATAGGAGACTCTGTATCATGATGATTTTGGTGCTACTTTGAAGCACAAGTGTGGTAAAAGGATAGTAACATTGTCCCTTCTCTCTTTCTCTCATTTTTTTGGGCCTTTTCTCTCTCTTTTTTATGGCCTCTTTTTTTTATTTAGTCCGGAGTCTCATCCCGACTGGTGGGGGAATCATAGTCTTCATCATCCTTTCCTCACATGGGACAATGTTTTAATAATGATGATCATCACACTTTTATTTACTTACAACTCAATACTTAGAACAAAATATGACTCTATGTGAATGCTTCCGGCGGTGTACCCGGATATGCAATGAATCAAGAGTGACATGTATGAAAAAAATTATGAACGGTGGCTTTGCCACAAATACGATGTCAACTACATGACCATGCATGGAAATATGATAATGATGAAGCGTGTCATAATAAGGAACGGTGGAAAGTTGCATGACAATATATCCCGGAATGACTATGGAAATGCCATAATAGGTAGGTATGGTGGCTGTTTTGAGGAAGGTATATGGTGGGTTTATGGTACCGACGAAAGTTGCGCAGTACTAGAGAGACTAGCAATGGTGGAAGGGTTAGAGAGCGTATAATCCATGGACTCAACATTAGTCATAAAGAACTCACATACTTATTGCAAATATCTATTAGTTATCGAAACAAAGTACTACGTGCATGCTCCTAGGGGGATATATTGGTAGGAAAAGACCATCGCTCGTCCTTGACCGCCACTCATAAGGAAGGCAGTCATTAAATAAATCATGCTCCGACTTCGTCACATAACGGTTCACCACATGCTACGGGAATCACAAACTTCAACACAAGTATTTCTAAAATTCACAACTACTCAACCAGCATGACTCTAATATCACCATCTCCATATCTCAAAACAATTATCAAGTATCAAACTTCTCATAGTATTCAATGCACATATATGAAAGTTTTTATTATTCCTAAAAGAAAATTGACATGTTGTTCCAAAGGACTCTCAAAATGATATAAGTGTAACATCCCAAATTTTCAATTTGGAATGTTATACACATAGATCATCATGCATATCATATTTTCTTGCATTTTGCCGATCCTAGAAATTTCACGCAACTCAAGGACCTTCAAAGAGAGTTGGAGATTTCGTCATTTTCATATTTGAGTTTTCCCAAATTTTGAAAGAGAGGATCATTGGTTTTGCCAGAGTTTCATTTGCCTTTTATTTGGATAGGGAAAAATGCGCGTTTTCAAAATTTGCATTTTAGGCCCGGAGAGAAGTTCATTTTGTTTGACTCATTTTTAGGAGTCGGGGAAAATTTACTTTATTAGATTTGGAGTTCATTTAGATCTCGTTCTATTTTTTTTCCAAGTGCGGAACCATTTAGAAAAAATGTTCCAGCGACTTGGGCCAAAGGCCCAAGCCACCGAGCCGGCCAGGCCAGAGGCCAGCGCTAGCCGCGCGCGCGCCCAGGCGCCAGGCGCCAGGCGCAGGGAGCCGCCGCCGCCGCCGCCGTTGGGAGTCCTTGTTGGACTCCACTTGTTCTTTTTTTAGATCTCTTTCCATCGGTAGTTAAATAAATTTATTCCTTTGCAGTAGGGAAAAATTGGCTTTACGCAAAACAGTAACCATAGAGCTTTCCAACAGCCAAATATGCATATAATATAGCTGTTTCATTCCATCATTCTCTATGTGTTACTTTGCCAGCATATTCCATGTGCTGACCCGTTTCGGGCTGCAACGTTAATGTTGCAGACTTTTCAGACGACGATTAAGGTGCTTTTAGGTCGTGGTTCTATACTCAGTGATGCCGTTGGAGTTGATGGACCCATTTATCTTCCAAGTCTTCCGCTGTTATCGATTTTAGATGGCCTTAAGCCATATTATTGTAATAAGTTCTCTTTTGAGACATCGTTGTAATAAGTGTGGGATTGCCACTCTGCTATAAATCCTTCGAAGTACTGTGTGGTGTCAGCATTACTGATCCAGGGATGACACCGGAGCACAGAGGTCAGACTGTTTGAGGTCTGGTCGCTACAATAAGTGAAGCATGAGAGATCAATTATTTCTATAAAATGAAACCACCACCGTGCTCTAAAAGATATAAGTGAATCCCTAGAGCAAAAACTATATAGCTCAAAAGCTATAACTGAAGCACATAGAGAATTCTAATAAATTCCAATTCATGTGTGTCTCTCCCAAAAGGTGTACAGCAAGGATGATTGTGGTAAACTAAAAAGCAAAGACTCAAATCATACAAGATGCTCCAAGCAAAACATATATCATGTGGCGAATAAAAATATAGCTCCAAGTAAAGTTACCGATAGACGAAGACGAAAGAGGGGATGCCTCCCGGGGCATCCCCAAGCTTAGGCTTTTTGGTTTCCCTTGATTTTACCTTCGGGTGCCTTGGGAATGCCAATATTAGGCTCTTTCCACTCCTTGTTCCATAATCCATCAAATATTTACCCAAACCTTGAAAACTTCACAACACAAAACTTAAAACAAAATCTTCGTGAGCTCCGTTAGTAAAAGAAAACAAACCACCACTTCAAGGTACTGTAATGAACTCATTCTTTACTTATATTTGTGTGAAACCTACTTCATTACAAATTTTCTATGGTTCATAAGCTCTATTACTAGCCATAGATTCATCAAAATAAGCAAACAACACACGAAAACAGAATCTGTCAAAAACAGAACAGTCTGTAGTAATCTGTAGGTTTCGACCACTTCTGGAACCCCAAAAATTCTAAAATAAATCAGCTGAAAAATGAATTAAGTAAATATCACTCTCCAGTAAAAAATGGCAGCAATTTTCGTGAGCACTAAAGTTTCTGTTTTTTACAGCAAGATCAAGAAGACTTTCCCCAAGTCTTCCCAACGGTTCTACTTGGCACAAACATTAATTAAACACAAAAAACACAACCAAAACAAAGGTTAGATAAATTATTTATTACTAAACAGGAGGAAAACGCAATGAATAAAAATAAAATTGGCTTGCCTCCCAACAAGCGCTATCGTTTAACGCCCCTAGTTAGGCATAAAAGCGAGGATAGATCTAGGTATTGCCATCTTTGGTACGCAATCCATAGGTGGCTCTCATAATAGATTCATATGGTAATTGAATTTTCTTTCCAGGGAAGTGTTCTTCCATGCCTTTCCTTAACGGAAATTGGAATTTAATATTCCCTTCCTTCATATCAATAATTGCACCAATCGTTCTAAGGAAAGGTCTACCAAGAATAATAGGACATGAAGGATTGCAATCTATATCAAGAACAATGAAATCTATGGGCACATAATTCCTATTTGCAACAATAATAACATCATTAATCTTTCCCATAGGTTTCTTAATATTGGAATCCGCAAGGTGCAATTTTAAAGCACAATCATCAAATTCACGGAAACCTAGCAAATCACACAAAGTTTTTGGGATCGTGGAAACACTAGAACCCAAATCACACAAAGCATAGCACTCATGATCTTTAATTTTAATTTATATTGTAGGTTCCCACTCATCATAAAGTTTTCTACGGATAGAAACTTCCAACTCAAGTTTTTCTTCATAAGATTGCATCAAAGCATCAATGATATATTTAGTAAAAGCTTTATTTTGACTATAAGTATGAGGAGAATTTAGCATGGATTGCAACAAGGAAATCCAATCTATCAAAGAGCAATTATCATAATTAAATTCCTTGAAATCCAAGATAGAGGGTTCATTGCTATCTAAAGTTTTGACCTCTTCAATCCCACTTTTACCAATTTTTGCATCAAGATCTAAAAACTCTAAATTTTTGGGACGCCTTCTAACTAAAGTTGACTCATCTCTAGTCCCATAATTATAAAGATCCATATTGAAAAACAAAGATTAAATAGGGGAAACATAAATTATTTTTAGACCTTCATCTTTATTATCATGAAAACTAGAAGAACACGCCTTCACAAAGCAATCTTTCTTAGCACACATCCTAGCGGATCTTTCATTGCACTCATCAATGGAAATTCTCATGGCTTTGAGAGACTCATTGATATCATGCTTAGGAGGAATAGATCTCAGTTTTAAAGAATCAACATCAAGAGAAATTCTATCCATGTTCCTAGCCAACTCATCAATCTTAAGCAATTTTTCTTCAATCAAAGCATTGAAACTCTTTTGCTAACTAATAAATTCTTTAATACTAGATTCAAAATCAGAGGGCATCTTATTATAATTTCCATAAGAATTGTTGTAGGAATTACCATAATTATTATAGGAATTACGAAGAAACGGCCTAGAATTAAAATTACCTCTATACGCGTTATTATCAAAATTGTTCCTACCAACAAAATTCACATCCATAGATTAATTATTATTCTCAATAAAAGTAGACAAAGGAATATCATTAGTATCAGTAGGATCACTCTTATTAGCAAACAATTTCATAAGTTCATCCATATTTCCACTCAAAACATTAATCTCTTCAATTGCATGCACCTTTTTACTAGCAGATCTTTCCTTGTGCCGTTGAGAATAAATAACCATAATATTATCTAGGAGTTTGGTAGCTTCTCCTAAAGTGATTTCCATAAAAGTGCCTCCCGCGGATGAATCTAAAATATTTCTAGAAGCAAAATTCAATCCGACATAAATTTTTTGTATAATCATCCATAAATTCAAACCATGTGTAGGCCAATTACGTATCATTAATTTCATCCTCTCCCAAGATTGTGCAACATGTTCATGATCAAGTTACTTGAAATTCATAATATCCTTTCTAAGAGGGATGATCTTAGCGGCAGGAAAATACTTAGAGATAAAAGCATCTTTGCACTTATTCCATGAATCGATACTATTTTTAGGCAAAGACGAAATCCAAGCTTTAGCACGATCTCTAAGCGAAAATGGAAATAGCTTAAGCTTAACAATATCATTATCCACATATTTCTTCTTTTGCATATCACATAAATCAACAAAGTTGTTTAGATGGGTAGCGGCATCTTCACTAGGAAGGCCAGAAAACGGATCTTTCATGACAAGATTCAGCAAAGCAGTATTAATTTCACAAGATTCAGCATCGGTAAGAGGAGCAATCGGAGTGCTAATAAAATCATTATTGTTGGTATTGGCAAAGTCACACAATTTAGTATTATCTTGAGCTATCGTGACAAGCAAGCAATCCAACACACAAGCAAACAAGCAAAGGAAAAGCGAACGGAAAGAGAAGGCAAAAGGAAAAGAGGGCGAATAAAACGGCAAAGGTGAAGTGGGGGAGAGAAAAACGGGAGGCAAATGGCGAATAATGTAATGCAAAGGATAAGAGTTGTGATGGGTACTTGGTATGTCTTGACTTGGCGTAGATCTCCCTAGCAACGGCGCCATAAATCCTTCTTGCTACCTCTTGAGCACTGCGTTGGTTTTCCCTTGAAGAGGAAAGGGTGATGCAGTAAAGCAGCGTAAGTATTTCCCTTAGTTTTTGAGAACCAAGGTATCAATCTAGTAGGAGACCACGTGCGAGTCACATCGTACCTACACAAACAAATAAGAACCTCGCAACCAACGTGATAAAGGGGTTGTAAATCCCTTCACGGCCACTTGCAAGAGTGAGATCTGATAGAGATAATAATAATAAGATAAATATTTTTGGTATTTTTATGATATAGATTGAAAGTAAAGATTGCAAAATAAAATAAAATAGATTGGAAACTTGTATGATGAAAAATAGACCCGGGGGCCATAGGTTTCAATAGTGGCTTCTCTCAAGATAGCATAAGTATTACGGTGGTGAACAAATTATTGTCGAGCAATTCATAGAAAAGAGAATAATTATGCGAATATCTAGGCATAATCATGTATATAGGCATCACGTCCGTGACAAGTAGACCGACTCCTGCCTGCATCTACTACTATTACTCCACACATCGACCATTATCCAGCATGCACCTAGAGTATTAAGTTCATAAGAATAGAGTAACACCTTAAGCAAGATGACATGATGTAGAGGGATAAACTCATGCAGTATGATGTAAACCCCATATTTTTATCCTCGATGGCAACAATACAATACATGTCATTTCCCTTTCTGTCACTAGGATCGAGCACCGCAAGATTGAACCCAAAGCTAAGCACTTCTCCCATTGCAAGAAAGATCAATCTAGTAGGCCAAACGAAACTGATAATTCGAAGAGACTTGCAAAGATAAACCAATCATACATAAAAGAATTCAGAGAAGATTCAAATATTGTTCATAGATAGACTTGATCATTAACCCACAATTCATCGGATCTCGACAAACACACCGCAAAAGAAGATTACATCAAATAGATCTCCAAGAGAATCGAGGAGAACTTTTTGAGATCCAAAGAGAGAGAATAAGACATCTAGCTACTAGCTATGGACCCGAAGGTCTGAGGTAAACTACTCACACATCATCGGAGATGCCATGGAGTTGATGTAGAGGCCCTCCGTGATCAATTCCCCCTCCGGTGGAGCTCCGGAAAAGGCACCAAGATGGGATCTCTTGGGTACAGAAGGTTGCGGCGGTGGAAATAGGGTTTCGTGGTGCTCCTGGATGTTTGCGGGGTATGTGAACATATATAGGAGGAAGAAGTAGGTCGGTGGAGCAACAAGGGGCCCACGAGGGTGGAGGGCGCACCCAGGCCTCCTTAATTGTTTCTTGATGTCGACTCCAAGTCCCCTGGATCACATTTGTTTATAAAATCACGTTCCCGATGGTTTCACTCCGTTTGTACTCCGTTTGATATTCCTTTTCTACGAAACACTGAAATAGGCAAAAAAACAGCAATTTGGGCTGGGCCTCCGGTTAATAGGTTAGTCCCAAAAATAATATAAAAGTGTAAAATAAAGCTCATTAACATCCAAAACAGATTATATAGTAGCATGAAACAATCAAAAATTATAGATACGTCGGAGACGTGTCAATTTTTCTTTGTCCAGTTGATGATACCCAGAACCAAGTTAGTAACTAAATCATTTCTGCAGGCAGTTACAGTTGCCTTGACTGCCTGCTATAGCAACTCATTTTTCTCCTCGGCTGTTTTTTCGCATCCTTGGCTAGTTTTTTCTTGACCGTAAGCTTCACCTTCTCGTTGAAGTCCGCCTGACTAAACTTCTTTTTCTGCTTCTTGGCCTCCGGGCCCTCATTGTAAAATACCTTCCACGTGGCGCCGTCTCTGGCGCCGTGCACACGACCATATTGCGGCCACTGGCCCAAAGGGAGTCCCTTGAGTTTGTTCAAGGCCCGGTTGATAGGGGTGTCCCACTTGGTCCTCATCGGAGAAGCAGGGCTTTCGGTTTAGGAATGTGTAGTCGACTAGATCTCGAGCTAAATGTAAGGTGGTAAAAGAATAATTACCAGTAGTCTGATCAATCTCCTCGTGGTCTGGTTCGTGTAAAAAACCTTCTTTTCCTTGTCCCACTTGTAGCGGGCCCTGATGAAGTCACGCTCCAAGGAGTTGGTGAACTTCGCGAAGGGGTCTGGGATACCCGCGGCTTCATGTTCCACGTCCTTCTTATGCCATATGGGCCTTTTACCGAGGTAGCCATGGCTTCCGAGGCAATGCTTCCCCGTGTTCCTTTGCTGAAGGCTCTTGAATTTCGCAGCCTTAGACTGGGCGGCCTCGGTAGCGCAAGTGTCCTTGAACTTTTCAAACTCCTCTTCCGTAAGTGTCGGATGTTCCTCCAGAATCTTGGACAGGGGTTCCTCAGCCTCAATAGCTCATTTCACCCTCCTTTTCCAGAAGGCCAAATCATTGTTGAACATGCCCATGGCGTGATTTTTAATATTTTTCATCTTCGGATCATACCACGGTTTTTCTACGTTATCATCCCGGTCGGGGAACTTGAATCTCTTGTGCAACTTCGTCAGGAGAAATTGCGTCAAATATTCTTTACTCCTTAAGTCATCGTCGTTGATGCCCACGCATTCCCGTAGGATGCATCCTACTTGGTTACCATAGCAATTGCGAGGTTCTTCCCGCTCTATTTGCTCAAATTTGCCAGGTGCCATCTTTGTGATCACAAGTCGTCCAATCCCTAGTTTTTTAGGTTTTTGTATCCTCTGATTCTTCTGCTTCTTCTTTTCGGTGGCGGCATTGGCGCTGGAACCTTCCCCGCCAGTATCTTCCCCACTGGTACCTTCCCCACCGGTATCGGCGCCGCCATCGGTGTCGGCACCGTCGGTGTCGATGTCGGCGTCAGCACCATCGTCAAGGCCGACCTGCAAACCTTGACTCTGCTTAGCAGACAAAAATTCAAGATACTCTTCTTCACCCTCATAATCCATCTCATTTGCATCTTGGTCAGAAGGCCCGGTTTCTTCGTTGTTCGACATGTTTCCTATGATTAAGTCTCCTCGTTTAATTCTAAAACTATGGGAAAAATGAGAAATGACATAAAAAAGATCTATGTTTGTTGGAATGTCGTTTCCCAGCAACTCCCGGCACTCGATATGCTTACTATCTAGCACAAGTCATGCCAAAATTCATAGAAAATTTCGGCATGACCTTTGCTAAAAAAAGGACATATCGAGTGCCTGAAATTCACCGGAACAGAAATGAATCAACATTCCGGCGTAACATAGGACACTCGGATCATTTACCCTACACATAATCATCATGTCCAAATGACATGTCGAAATTCCAAATATGACATGTCCAAAACATCACATGTCCACATATCACATGTCCACTTCAAATTTGCATATAAAAGGAAGAAAAATATAGAACTTGAAGAAAAAAACCTAGCTAAATTCACAACGAAATATATAACCTAATTAACCATCTGCCCTAACTAAAACCTAAGTAAATTAACCAAAGAACCCTAGCTACCAGAGAGAGGAGGAGCGGTGGGGGTTTATAGAGGGTGCAGGCCCAACGACGGCCGAGGTTGGGAGGGTCGGGGTCGGGGTCGGTGCCGGGGTCGGAGTCGGGGTCGAGCGCCGGGGCCGAAGCCGGGGTTGGGGTCGGGGCCGGGGCCGTGGGCGAGCGCCGGGGTCGGGGTCGGGGCCGTGGGCGAGCGCCGGGGTCGGGGGCGAGCGCAGGGGCGCGGCGAGGGCAGGGCTCCGGCGGCACGACGGGGGAAGAGAGAGTGTCGGGATTTGGGGGAAAAGAGGCGGCATGAAGAGAGGAGTGGGGATTTTGGGGGTTAAGTGGGCATAGCAGTAGCGCGTTTAAACAAAACGCGCTATAGCTACTCCAGGTAGCTATAGTGGTTTTATGAGGAAACCGCTAGTGCTATCTTGACTAGCTCTAGCTCTTTTCTTAGAAAAGCGCCGCTCCTATAACCAGTACCTATATAGCAGTTTTCCAGTTTGTTTCCTTCCATTTTCTTTTCCTTTATTTTCTCTCCCTTTTCTTTTCTTTTTGTCGAGAGCAGTCAACGAAGGGAAGGCGATATATATTGCATCATTTGACAGTTAAGTATTTATACAAAATAGGAACATATATATTACATCATTGGACCCATGCATAATAATGGCTAAGTGTGTATACAAAATAGGAACATATATTACATCATTTGAACGATAACATATGGTTCCTCAACATTGACATTTATTACATCTCTTGCGAGCCTCCCATCGTTCTTGTTAATGGGCAAACCAACACCAACACTAGGCGGTTGGTCTGCGCCATATAGAAAATTCTCGCAGAAAGAGATGCACTCTTGTGTCCGATAGCCCTGGACGATGCTTCCATCCAGACGGGACATGTTACGAACGAATCCTTTGATGATCCCATTCATACTCTCAAACGGCATCATGTTGTGCAGGAATGACGGCCCCTGGTCTATTGTGTCTTCCATAATATTGCCACACAGATGCACCATCTTGTAAAAGAACGCTGGGGGGAAGTACATCTCAAGCTCATTGAGTATCACAACGATTTATTCCTGTAGCCTTCTGAGCTACTTCACACTGATCGACTTTCGATAGATGATGTTGAAAAAGTTGCAGAGACCAATAAACATGTCACAGACGTGCTTTTCCATTATCCCTCTAAGAGCAACAGGTAGTATCTGCGTCATCATCACATGACAGTCATGGCACTTCATCCCGCTGAACCTTTTCTTGTCCGTGTCTAGATATCTGCTTATCTTGCCATAGTAACCGGAACGAACTTTGACTCCGGTAAGGCACTTAAAGAGTTGATCGATCTTAGTCTGACTTAAGGTGAAGCAAGAAGGGGGCAATTGTCCTCTTCCTTTACTTTCTTGCCCTTCTTCTCCCGCGCCTCTGTCTCCGTCTCTGTCTCGTCTGACTTTTTACGGGGAGGCATGTGCAGATCTTCCCTGATATTCAAATCTTGCATGTATTTTCTTGCCTTTGGCCCATCCTTGGTCTTATCCGGCATGTTCATCAGTGTCGCGAGCAAGTTCTCAAGGACATTCTTACATATGTGCATTTGATCAAGGCAATGAGGTGTATCTAGTTTGTGCTAGTACTCCAAGTCCCAGAACACAGACCTCGTCTTCCATACCTTTAGCAGCGTCTCCGACGCCTTTTTCATTGTCTTTCCCGGCGTGGGGCACTGCTTCCAGTTTTTCAATAGCTCATCGATTTTGGTGCCACTCCGCTTACGCTGGGGTCCTCGATGCTCAGCGTGATCATTGAATAGATCTCCACGGGTCATCCAGTTCAATCCATCTTCGATGCCCCATGTACACGATTTTCCCAAACCCGCCATCTTTCCTTGACGTTAGCTGCTGAGATGTTGTATCATCCATGCACTGCGTGCATCCACAATATCCATGGCACACCTGGCCTGCGACATATCTGTAACCGAGATAGTCATGCACCATCGTGATCAGCGCGGCTCTCATGTAGAAATACTCACCTTTGCTGGCGTCCCATGTCTTGGCCGATGTTTTCCATATATAACGTGTCTAACTCCACTTGAAGTAGCCCCAGATATAGATTAATTTTATTTCCTGGTTGTTTCGGCCCTTGAATCGGCATGCTCATGTGAATGTACTTCGACTTCATGCACAACCAGGGAGGGAGGTTGTACATCCATACAAACACGGGCCATGTCCTATGGTTGTTGTTCTAGTTGCCAAACGGATTCATGTCGTCGGTACACACGCCGAGCATGATGTTCCTTGCATCACATTCGAAATACCGATAGAAGCCGTTCAATGCTCTCCACTGGCTTCCATCCTTGACGTGTCTCAGCTTCGGATCATCTCCATCGTCGGGCTTCTTCCTCTCCGCGTGCCAGCGCATTAACTTTGCTTCCTTGGGATCTACGAAATACCGTTGGAGACGGGGAGTTCTCGGTAAGTACCGTACAACTTTCTAGGGACATTTCTTTCCGGCCTTCTTGTATCGAGAAGCATTGCACAACGGACAGCTTGTTTTTTCCGCGTGCTCCTTCCGATAAATTATGCAATCGTTGATGCATTCATGGTATCTAACATGCGGCAGATCAAGAGGGCACACGATCTTATAGGCATCATCCACACTAGTAGGACATAGATTCCCCGCGGGAAGAACATCCTTTAGGTACTTGAGATGCTCATCAAAGCTAGTGTCGGTCCATTTGTTTTCAGGCTTCATTTCCAGGAGTTGAAGCATGAAACTCAAGTGGGTCACCTCAGGATTGCAACCATCATACAATGGAGTGTTCAAGTCTACCACTAGTTGCTGCAGCTTAGCCTCCTCTCTAGAAGCGGCTCTCTCAGTACTCGTCTCCTTGCGAAGCAGTGCTTGAACATTAGGGTCCATCACGATTGAACTTAGTACTGATGAACTCTGTTGCGTGGAGTCCATGTTCTCTCCGCCGCCATGTCTGGCCCCTTCTCCTCCGCCATGTCCGGCCTGTTCTCGGCCGCCATATTCGGCCTCTTCCCCGCCGCCATTATCGATCATCTCTTCGTCTTGCCCCGTGTCATCATTGCCTGTCCCGTCGGCGTCCTCAACATCATCATCCTCATCTTCAATTATCCACCAAATATAGCCATCCATGAAACCAGTCATGAGCAGGTGCACTTTGACATGACCATTGTCATAGGGGTCAAGCCAAACTATTCATTTGCATTTTCGACACGGACATAAAACCTCTGTCAGGTTATTTTCTTTCATGTCCTCCATTGCCGACCACAACCACCTGTCCACCATCGTTCCACTGACCATCATGAATGTCTGCACGGTAATAATAAACAAATTGATTATAAAAATGTGTGCATGCATCAAAGTCATACAAAAATTCGGCATGACCTTCCCTAAAAATGGGACATATAGATCTAGAGTTTGCCCAGAATTCGCCGAAACGGAAATAAATCGACATTTCGGCAAAAGATAGGCAACTCAAAAGCACAATTCCGCGTCAACCCATGCCACGCACACAATTTTCATCATATCGGCTAATTATCATATCACACACATACACATATTTCCATTCTTGCAAAAGCATGAAATTTTAATCACCTATGTCGAGATCGAGCACACGGTGGAGATGATGATGTAGGGAGATCAAAAGTGGACAAAGCTCTTCTTGACAAAGATAGATCTAGTTAGGGGGCAAATAGGTCACTTAACTAAATGCTACATCTACTTAGCTAGCTAATTTGGGAGGAGACAACTTCAACTAGTGGAGGGTGAAGGAAAAAGAGAAAGGAGATGCATTAATGGAGGTGGTGTGTAGTTAGCTAGGAGTAATGAAGAGAGAGAAAGGTAGGTAGAAGAGGGAGAGTAATGAGGGGAGATGTATTGAGGAAGAAGCGAAGTGAGAGAGAGAGGATGTGCGAGGTAGGGGAAAGGGAAGAGAGGAGATGGGGGAGGGGAGGAGGGGGAGGGGGGAAAGGTGGTATTGTACTGCGTCTTAGCAGTAGGGCGGGCGGCAAAACGCGCTACTGATAAGTGCGTAGCGGCAGCACGCTTTCCTCACACGCGCTACTGCTAAGTGGGGCCAACTATGTGGCCAATTTTAAAATTAGCAGCAGCGACCGGGGTAAAAAGCGTGCTACTACTATTGCATTAGCAGTAGCATGTGTCGTGACACCGCGCTGCTACTAAACTTAGGTTGGTGGGTACTGTCGGTCGATTTTTGTAGCAGCGCGGTTCCGCCAGCACGCGCTACTGCTAACAGTGTATCAATAGCGGTTGTTTTGGACGCACGCTACTGCTAATTAGCAGTAGCGCCTCTTTTTGTACCGCACTGCTGCTAAAATTCTATGTATATGCTTTTCCAAAGTAGTGGATCGACGGCCCTTGATCGCCGCTAGCGTTAGATGGACGGTCCTTGTTCAGCGCTAGAGTTAGCGGGGTTTGGAGCAGTCAAAGATAGGTTTGACCAGATTTCAAATGAGCATAATAAATTAAATAAAAATCAGAAAAATGAAAAAACTGTGCAGATAGTCTTCTTATGTCATATACTAAAGATTTAAGTTGATAAACAAAGTTTACATACGTTTAAACGAAAAGTTCATGTGTCTTATGTGATATCTCATGTATCTCAAACTCTCTTGTATAAAGTGAAGAGAAGTGTTTTGGGGAAATGAACATGAAAATTTCAAACAACTCAGCACAGCTTCATTTTGGAGTGACTAAGAAGGCTCCAGGCTTAGTTTTTCATTTTTGATGTTTTAGACTTGTTTAAATCTTGGTCAAAGTTAAGTTAGACCAGGATTAAAATGAGAATTTTTTAAAAAAAATCAAAAAATGGAAAAAAAACAGTGCACATATAGTCTGTATATATAGAATATATGTGTAGGAAAGTTATTTGGCTGATTTAGACAAGGTCGAAAAAAATCTTGCTTAGAAATGAGGCCGTTTACCCTACCTTTCGGACCCCTCTTTTTAGCACATTTTTCATGAAACTTTCAAAAACCTCACCACAACTTCATTTTGGAGTGACTAAGAAGGATCCGGGCTTAGTTTTTCATTTTGATGTTTTAGACTTGTTTAAATCTTGGTGAAAGTTAGGTTTCACCAAAATTCAAATGAGCAAAACAAAATTCAAAAAAATCAACAAAAAGGAATTCCAACATCCATATAGCATGTCAAATTTGAAGTTCTAACATAGGTCCAACATCATTCAAACATAGTTCTAACATAGGTCCAACATCATTCAATAGAAATACAATATTATTCATAATTATTCATAAATAGCGTTGGGGCTATCACTTTTCTCCTCGTGCACCTTGTGCTCATTGCTTTTTTATCTTCTCCTCTTGGTTGTTGGTACCTTGCGCGTCTTCTTCAAACCTACCACAGAGCTGTGCAAAATATAAAGGGTAATGAGATCATGTCAAGTGATAAATGTACAGTAGTATTTGCAAGATTTACATACCTGGCAGAACACACAACAACAGAAGGTTGGTCACCATTTGGAACCTCACTTGGATCACCATGATCACCATTTGGAGCATCACTTGGATCACCATTTGTAGCCTCACTTGAATCATCATTTGGAGGATATTTTGGATCATCGTCAAAATCATGCGGCTGTTGACCATCATCATTTGGAACCTCGTCAAAATCCTCATCTGATGCAACCGACTGTTGACCATAATTTTCATCATCTATTGAGGCAACCGGCTGTTGACCAACATTTTCATCGAAGCCTTCATCAAAACTCTCTCCGAACGCTGGATCTATTGTGTTATGACAATACTTAACGAAATGACTAGACCCATGCTACCTCTTGAGCACTTGCGTTGGTTTTCCCTTGAAGAGGAAAGGGTGATGCAACAGAGTAGCGTAAGTATTTCCCTCAGTTTTTGAGAACCAAGGTATCAATCCAGTAGGAGGCTACGCGCGAGTCCCTCATACTTACACAAAACAAATAAATCCTCGCAACCAACGCGATAAGGGGTTGTCAATCCCTACATGGTCACTTACGAGAGTGAGATCTGATAGATATGATAAGATAATATTTTTGGTATTTTTATGATAAAGATGCAAAGTAAAATAAAAGCAATGAAAATAACTAAGTATTGGAACATTAATATGATGAAGATAGACCCAGGGGCCATAGGTTTCACTAGTGGCTTCTCTCAAGAGCATAAGTATTTTATGATGGGTGAACGAATTATTGTTGAGAAATTGACATAATTGAGCATAGTTATGAGAATATCTAGGTATGATCATGTATATAGGCATCATGTCCAAGACAAGTAGACCGACTCCTGCCTGCATCTACTACTATTACTCCACACATCGACCGCTATCCAGCATGCATCTAGAGTATTAAGTTCAAGAGAACAGAGTAACGCTTTAAGCAAGATGACATGATGTAGAGGGATAAATTCATGCAACATGATAAAAAAACCATCTTGTTATCCTCGATGGCAACAATACAAATTTTCCTTGCTGCCCCTACTATCACTGGGAAAGGACACCGCAAGATTGAACCCAAAGCTAAGCACTTCTTCCATTGCAAGAAAGATCAATCTAGTAGGCCAAACCAAGCTGATAATTCGAAGAGACTTGCAAAGATAACCAATCTTACATAAAATAATTTAGAGAAGATTCAAATATTGTTCATAGATAAACTTGATCACAAACCCACAATTCATCGGTCTCAACAAACACACTACAAAAGAAAATTACATCAAATAGATCTCCACAAGAGAGGGGGAGAACTTTGTATTGAGATCCAAAAAGAGAGAAGAATCCATGTAGCTAATAACTATGGACCCGAAGGTCTGAGGCAAACTACATCAAATAGTAGTAGTAGTAGTAGTAGTAGTAGTAGTAGTAGTAGTAGTAGTAGTAGTAGTAGTAGTAGTAGTAGTAGTAGTACTAGTAGTAGTGGTAGTGGTAGTGGTAGTGGTAGTGGTAGTGGTAGTGGTAATGGCAGTGGTGGTGGTAGTGGTAGTGGTAATGATAGTGGTAGTGGTAGTGGTAGTGTGGTAGTCGTAGTGGTAGTGGTAGTGGTAGTAGTAGTGGTAATGGTAGTGGTAGTGGTAGTGGTAGTGTGGTAGTGGTAATGGTAGTGTGGTAGTCGTAGTGGTAGTAGTAGTAGTAGTAGTAGTAGTAGTAGTAGTAGTAGTAGTGGTGGTGGTGGTGGTAGTAGTAGTAGTAATACTACTAGTAGTAGTAGTACTAGTATTCCTAGTAGTAGTCGTAGTGGTATTGGTAGTGATAGTGGTAGTAGTAGTGGTAGTAGTAGTAGTAGTGGTAGTGGTAGTCGGAGTAGTAGTAGTGGTAGTAGTAGTAGTAGTGGTAGTGGTAGTGGTAGTGGTAGTAGTGGTAGTGGTAGTAGTGGTAGTGGTAGTAGTGGTAGTAGTGGTAGTGGTGGTAGTGGTGGTAGTGGTGGTAGTAGTGGTAGCGGTAGTGGTACTGGTAGTGGTAATAGTAGTGGTAGTAGTACTACTAGTCGTAATAGTAGTATTAGTAGTAGTAGTAGTAGTAGTATTAGTAGTAGTAGTAGTAGTAGTAGTAGTAGTAGTAGTAGTAGTACTAGTAGTAGTAGTAGTAGTAGTAGTAGTAGTAGTAGTAGTAGTAGTAGTACTAGTAGTGGTAGTGGTGGTAGTAGTGGTAGTGGTGGTAGTAGTGGTAGTGGTAGTAGTGGTAGTCGTAGTACTAGTGGTAGTAGTTGTGGTCGTAGTAGTAGTGGTAGTACTGGTAGTACTGGTAGTAGTGGTACTAGTGGTAGTGGTCGTAGTAGTGGTCGTAGTAGTGGTAGTAGTGGTAGTGGTAGTGATGATAGTAATACTGGTAGTAGTAGTGGTCGTAGTAGTAGTGGTAGTAGTAGTGGTAGTAGTAGTGGTAGTGATAGTGGTAGTGGTGGTAGTGGTAGTAGTATTGGTCGTAGTGATAGTAGTGGTAGTGGTATTGGTACTAGTGGTAGTGGTAGTGGTAGTAGTGGTAGTGGTAGTGGTAGTGATAGTGCTAGTAGTGGTAGTGGTAGTGGTAGTGATAGTAGTGTTAGTGGTAGTGGTAGTAGTGGTAGTGGTAGTGGTACTGGTAGTGGTAGTAGTAGTGGTGAAAATTCTCCTCAGCCTTCATGAGAATCAGAGAATGAAGACTCAGGCTTCCCCATGGCCCGCTCCACTGTCAAAGCAGTTATCTTGTTTACTACTACCACTACCACTACCATTTCCACTACCACTACCACTACCACCACTACCATTATCACTATCACTACCACTACCACTACTACTACTGGTCCCACTGGTCGACTGCGCCCACTGGTCGATGATCTCCTCCAGGACGCCGTTGATGGTGCTACGAATGCTCGGGAGGTTCTCCTCATACCGGTGAGGAAGCAGCAAGGCGAGATCAGTGCGGTGTTCCGTGGCAAGGAATTCATCTTCGAGACCGATCTTCGGGTGAGTGGCAGCTGCATCAAGTACCTCGGCTTGTTGATTAAGGAGACGTTTAGGCCGTACCCACAACCTCCCATCCTGGTCCTTCGAGACAGTACTGACTATTGAGGCATACAAGATAGAAGGGTGATCATAAACTCCTGGGCCACCGTGTGTGACCCCTAGTACTGGGAAAACGCAAAGGAGTTCAGGTCGGGAGTAAGTAGCATAAAACTACTACTTTACAGACTAGGGTTTTAAAAAACTACTGGTTTTTAATTTTTCTCAGATAACTACCGAGTGGGTGGTCGGCTGTTTCAAAAAACCCAAAATCTTTGTTGTTACAAAATTAAACAAGTTTATGACAGGTCAGGCCCGCACCTAAACGATCCGTCTATTTGACCGTTTGTTTGACCGTTCGGCAAACTTTTCGAAAATACCATCAGGCCCCTGCAAACTTTTAAAAAACGCAATTGGGTCCCTGTAAACTTTTAAAAAAAGCAATCGGGTCCCTCCCATGGCCGTGCACCAGCAGCCGCCGTGAGGGTCGCCGACCAGCCGCCGTGGAGCTCCCTTCCGTCGCGGGTGGCGCGTGGTGCTCCCTTCCGTCGCGACCAGCAGCCATGGCGCCGCCGTGGAGCTTCCTTCCGCACGGGCGCCAGGGGGCAGCACCGCTCAACGGCGATGGCCGTTGCGGCTGGGCGCAGAAGGCGGGCTTGCGGGCGTGGGAAGTGCAGGCCAGGAAGCTCGCGAGGCAGGAGCTCAAGCTCGAGCTTGATCCTAGTCATGGCGGCCGGCCTCGGGAGCTCGGACCCGAGCGTTGACCATAACAACGGACAAGATTCGAACCGGGAAAGGAGGGCGCGTGGCTGGAGCGCCGGAGCAACCCCATGAGTGCGGCACCACACTCCACGGTCTCTCCCCTACCCGGCATCAGCGCCGCCATCGACGCCATGGACGCGGAGCACGGTGGCCTCACGGGCAGCTCGTGCAGGAGCACCCCGACCTCACTTCTGCCCCCCGCTAGCGACTGATTCCTGCCTAGCTCGCCTTCTTCCTTGGCTCCGATGGCTCGAGCGTGGCGGTTGACCGGCGGCGGCGTTCATGGCGGCTCGGGCGTGGCGGCCTTGTGAGACATGCCGCCATCGCTGCAGGCCGAGGCTGGCGTCAAGTTGGGGGAAAAGAGGCCACGGTGAGGAGAAGAGGTTCCAGGGAGAGGGGGCAGTAGTGGAGGCGAAGGAGCGGCCGGCCGACGCCCACGAGGTGGAAGGAGGGGCGACCGGCCGGCACTCCATCGATCTCCTGGGGAAGAAGATAGGCAGGAGGAGTGAAGAGAATGAGGAAAAGAGTTGACATGTGGACTCTACATGTTAGTTAACGGTCAAATAGATGGTCAAACAATCAGTGTTCTTACGTGCGGGTCCCAATTGTCATAATCACGATCAACTGTAAAGCACTAGATGTTTTGGGTTTTTAGAAACAGCCGGCCACTCACTTGGTTGTTATCTGAGAAAAATTAAAAACCGATAGTTTTTTGGAATCCTAACGTGTAAATTGTAGTTTTATGCTATTTACTCTGGGGCAAGGTTTTGGATTCCGAATCGACCATTTTTCTCGAGGGGGGGCGGTAAACTCGGTTACCACGGTAACCACGAAATTCCGGAAAAATTTCGAACGAAATTTAAAATCTAAATTTGAATTCGAAAATTTTAAGAGAAGAATACATAAGACTTGAGCACATAAAGCAATCAACACTAGTGCTAGCGCAGTGGCTTAGAGGTCTGCTCCGATGCGCTGCATATGCAGGTCGCGAGTTCTAAAAACTAAGAGGAAAAAGTGCAGCTGGCAGTCCTCGAAGACAAGACCGGCAGTTGCTGGTTGAAGATCCTTACCACTGCAACGCGGGTATGCTTGTGTTCTATCAAGAGATATACCTTATTTAACACGCCGATAGAAGTTTAAATTCAAATAATTCAAAAAGTTCGAAATTTTATGCTTGGTATACATGATTCTCGTGGGGGAGCGGGAAACGCGGTAACCGAATTTACCGCCCGGTACCCAAAACCATGCTCTCGGGTCGGAGAAGTTCAAGGCAGCTCGTATGGACTTCTAGGGCGTCTGCTTCGGGTACATGCTGTTCGCAGCCTGCAAGATCAATGAGTACGTGATGGCAGGCAAAACGAGAGTGATCATAAACTGCTGGGCCATCATAAACTCCTACTCCGAGTACATGCCATCCTTGGTCTGCGGCGTGTACCCGAAGAATACACCATGGAAGTCCATGCAAGCTCTCTAGAACTTCTCTGGACTGAACTCCTCGGTGTCTTCCCGGACTGGGTGTCCCACATGATTACCCAGGAGTTTATGATCACCCTTGTCTTGGCTGACATCACGTACCTGTTGATCCTGCAGGTCCCGAATGGCGTGTACCCGAAGCAGACCCATGGAAGTTCATGCGAGCTCCCTCAAGCTTTCCGAGCTGAACTCCTCGACGTCTTCCCAGTACTAGGGGTCCCTCATGGAGGCGTAGGAGTTTATGACCACCATCGTCTTGACTGGCATCACGTACTCGTTGATCTCGCAGGCCTCGGTGCTCTCTCGAGGAACCAAGATGGTAGCTGCTGGGTACAACTTGAATGTCTCCTTGAACACCAAGCCGACTAGCCGAGGTACTTGATGCAGCTGCTGCTCGTCAGGAGATCGATCTCGGTGATTAATTCCTTGCCACGGAACGCCACCCTGATCTTGCCTTGCAGCTTCCTCATCACCTTTGGGTTCATCATGAGCTGAGCTCTGACGTGACCCAAACCATGGAGATGTCTCTGTCCCACCTCCATATATATTCTGTATAGACAAGTGTACGAGGCATGTTTATATGTTTCTAAATAATTTTAGATGAATGTTGAGGCCTGAAAATCTTTTGAAAGTTTGTGTTACTACTAAAATTGTAGTGCAATAGTAGTAGTACTATACTAACCAAGATAACTGCTTTGACCGTGGAGCGGGTGATGGGGAAGCCAAAGTCCTGAAGCCGAGGAGAACTTCCACCAGGTTCTCTGACGCGGTTGACCTGCCAGTCTTGAGGATTTACTCCACGTGGTCGATGATCTGCTACAGGATGCCGTCGACGGTGTCACGAACGCTCTGGAGGTTCCTCCTTATGCTAGTGAGGAAGACAGAGTCCCCGCGAAACCAGGGAAGAGCTCAGGGATCGAGAACGTGGTGCTGTAGACGAACCTGTGCTTGATGGCCGGCACGAAGTTTTCGGCTTTGCTGCTCTTCATGCCGAACGCCCGGCCGCCCCGGTGTCGTCGACGAGGCTCCGCACCTCGTCCTCCCGGATGTCAGTGTAGGAGCGGACGCGGTCGTTCCTCAGGAACTCCTAGACCCACAACTTTCGGAGCTTTCGGAAGTACGCCAAGGATAGGGCAGAATAGGAGGTCCGTGGAGCCACGATGTCGCCAGCCATGAGCTTTGGCCTTTGGCCCAGTGGGCAAGATGGCGTCGTGGGTCTTGAGCACCTCGCGGCCAGCCTCCTTTGACGGAACCACCACCACAGCACGTGCCCGGCGCGGAGGTACACGAGACCAATGCACGCTGGCCAGCTCGCCCATCGTGCGGCAGCGCGTTAATTCACCAGCCGGTGCGCGCTCCTGATCACACCGGCAGGTTCGGCGGCCCCGGTTCACGGCTTCAGGAGCTGGACAACCGTGATGGCCAACACTGACACGAGAGCAAAGCAGAGCACATGTATACAAGATCGTTGTCCATGGTGAAAAGCATGATGTCTTGGCTGTGCTCTTCGGGTTCCTGATGTGCGAGCCTTATTATAGCCCGCCCCGACCGAATGCACGAACAATATTACGTGTGCATCTCATGGGATGTAAGTAACTCAACCACCTTGCGTGATTGAATTGCTTATATTACGTATACACCTAGGGCCCGGTTGTCCTGCCATGACAAAATGGCATCGGGTGAACAGCACCAAACGAAAGATGCCTACAGCTGTCCCACCTTTTTCTAGCAGATACATACAACATGTGATACTGGAGTTTACTTGAGACTTTGTTGTTCGCATGTGCAGATGATGGGGACTTGTTCCGCTTGTCGTAACTCGTGGGTATCGGCATACTAGGACCCAACGAAGATGCCCTGGCGAGGAATGCTACATCCACACGAAGTTACGAATGATTTACATGATGCAACTGATTTGGCCAGTTTTGATTGAAATAAGGGACGGAGGGGGTCACCCCCTTGAAAATCGGGGGGAGGAGAGAATTAGAGGGGAAGGATACGTAGCATCACGTAATAGGTTATGTAGATGTAGAATTATCGATGCCCTGGCTGTTCCTTAATTTCTTCTCCAAACAGAAGGCTCAAAATTCCAGGCATCAAATTAATCTATCTATCTATCTATCTATCTATCTATCTATCTATCTATCTTCTATACCTCTATCTATCTATCTATCTATCTATATCTATATCTATCTTATCTATCTATCTATCTATCTATCTATATCTATACTAATTACAGACTCCCTAGAAATTACCACGTTAATTAGATTTTACGAACTGTTAATCTGGTGTGGCCGTATTTTTACGGTGTAGATGGACTCTCAGAGAAAAAAATAAACAGAAAAAAAGCTCATTATATATCTTCTCATGACCTTCGTCTCTCAAGCTCTCACGTCTCAGCTTATCTCTCCAATGAGAAAATAAAATCATGTATCTCTCTCCCGTGACCCAACTCACAATCTCTCACGTATCTGTACCAAACTCATAATTCACGTTAAAAAGTATGCCTCACGTATTTTCTCCTGTTTCTCTTGAATGCATATCTCTGAAATAAAATTAATTTTAAAAATAGTTACCAGCGAAAATAACTCGCATGGGAAAGAAAGGCAATTACGTTAAAAAGGCAATCACTGTAAAAAGGATTCCTGCTGGAATCCTCTCCCTTTCCTTCTTATTAATTCTTTGTTTACGATTTTTTCCTATTATGTGTTAACCTGCACTCTTGGATGCGTATATCTAAAATAGAAACAATTTAAAAAATAGTTACCAGCGAAAATTAGCGAAAATAACTCGCATGGGAAAGGTAAGGCAATCACGTTAAAAAGGCAATCACCTTAAAAAAGATTCCTGGCGCTTTCCTTCTTATTAATTATTCTATTATGATTTTTTTCCTATTATGTGTCAACCTGCACTCTTGGATGCGTATATGTGAAATAGAAACAATTTAAAAAAATAGTTACCAGCGAAAATCACTCGCACGGCAAAGAAAGGCAATCACGTTAAAATGGATTCCTGGCGGAATCCTCACCCTTTCTTTCTTTATTAATTATTCCTTTAAGATTTTGTTCCTATTATGTGTCAAGCTGGACTCATGGAAGGGTATCCACCTATTTTGTCAGCATGGTGGAGAAGATCAAATTGTAGAATAATTCTACACCCTGGCCGATGCCGCAAGATGCATATTCGGGAGGCGATCTCCTATGTAAAAACATAGCCGAATTGGTATTAAGATTGTATTCAAACGCAACTCCATAGACCAAAACACAATGGAGCTTATATCAAGGTCGGTTGAGTTGTTCCCATATGTCCCTTGGTGCACCACCGAGATCCGTGCTGCGACTGAACACTAGCTGCCAATCTCCGTCCTAGCCGCAATAGGCTTTGCTGCCACCGGAGGCCCGATCATTCATGACTTACGTCTTGGAGGAAACAGGCTTCGCTGCCCCCGGATTCTTGATAGCCCCGTCCAGGTGGAGAGCCTCTAAAGGAATCGACACCCTTTCTTCACACGAGACATGACATCGGGATCAGCCCTGCCACTGAACACGGGCTAAGCAGGAATTGCCATTTTGTCCGTGTGTGCGGCATACTGGCATGTACTGTAGGTGTGTATGGCTCTCTCCTCTAATTTCTAATTTCTACTCAGATGAGTTTTGCTAGGTGACTGGAGCGTGCACGCTAGGTGCTCTGGTCATGATGTGATGGAGTTGCTTCCATCTCCTCCATGGCTTTCAAACACCCATCTCCTGCATCTGACTGCAGCTATCAGTTGTATTCGTTAGGTTGATAAGAGATCATATAGTCAAAAGTAGATAGTCGATGTAAGATGCTTGCGGATGTGTTCCTATTTGACTGCACACCTTGTGTGTATGTGTTGTTTTCCCATTTATGTGTCATAATAAATAACATAAAAGAGTGGACAAAAAAAGAAGGATTGACCATCCCAGAGAGAATTTACTAACCCTTATTTCTTATCATATATGTGGATTGTAAGTAAACATCGTTTTCCATCTACATATTTAATTGTGCAATCTACGTCGTATCACTTTGATATTTATAGTTAATCTACTCAAATTTGAAAACTACCAATATTTATGTGAGAAATATCATGGCGCTTAGAATCTCATAGTGGATTTTGATTCACTTAGATTTATTTTCTGGTATTTGCTGTTTTGGATTTGGATTCCAACTTCTAAGGCAAGCTAATTAATATAAAAAAAATTTGATGCAAAGGGTCACAGGTTGTACAGACTTGCAGTCCTAATTCAAGGAGTGTGTGTTTGAACCATTTTGCTCATAATGTTGTAAGATGGAACATTAAAGAGCTGCCCACAACAAAATATGGATTATCAACGAGAGGATAGCAAGTATACTTTTTTTCAAAGGGTCACCGTTGTTCGCCTTCATATATGCCGGTAGTATTAGTATACTTTTTCTTAATCCAATTTTCTAACTATAATATATAAGTTGTTGCACCTTGAGGTTTCCCATATATATTCAATTTTTGTTCTTCTCAGCCTTTTCAGTTGGATGAACCTAGGCAATCTTTCCATCCACATATTTACGATGAACATGATCAATGATGACACCCTGTATCCTACATGTCCATTTCCATGCATTTAGATTAAAAAATTGATTTTCGGATTTGGAGGATGAGGGAAGATAATATATTATTTGTGTTGATGCAAAGGACGACAAGTCCTGCAGGCTTGCTATCCTATTAGACTTCACGATTGCATGCCCGTTTCGTTTTTTACATCCGAAGATGGATTATCCAAGAGTTGCCCAAAAAGGATGGATTATACAGGAGAGGATGTCCTCACAGTTATTCGCCTTTATATATCTGGGTCATAAGTGAACTATTTATCCGATCTAATTTTATAATTGTACGATGTGAGATGTTGCCTTTTGAGAGCTCCTATAGATATCTCGCCAGTGTTATTGATTGAGATTTCTATCCACTCTTGCAGGAATTTCTTGATGTAAAAAACATGACATGTAGTACTCTTTGGCACGGCTACTCATATCAAGATAATTGATTATGCTGGAACTGCTTCTTAACAAGTTATAAGGATAAGTGGGGGAGCACGACAGGTTTGGTGGAGATTCACCTAATCTCAAAAGAGGACATGTAACACGAGTTAGTATAATGTTGATCTTAATGCCATCAAGAATTGTGTCAACATATAGGAATGTTAATACCGTTATAGCACAAAACCATTGTTTAGATTAAAATAAAATAAGAAAGTGTGCATGAAATTTTCTTGCAAACTTAAGTTAGTTGGTTAAGATTAGCAAGTAAAATTAGTTGTGTGAATATGTCTCAATATCCATTGATATATATAAATTTATTAGTTTTCCATTACCGACATTGGCAATTCTAAAGTGTTTTTTTGTTTAGCTGATATACAAATAGATCAGACAGTTCATATCAAAGCTTGCTTGCTGCATAATATACTGTAGAATAACCATTGGTTTTTTTACATACTACTTTGGTAGTATTTTTGACATAGAAATAAAATCATTTTTGGTATATGTGTCTTATGCCATTGGGTTTTAATAATTCAGTTCGTTTAGAAACAATGTATATACTAGCCCGTGCGAATGCACGGGTTGGCGGCTAGTAGAGCCATAACCAGCCACGAGATTTACAACATTCTGCTTCACACTACATGAAAAACATTTGTTGCTTTCAGCTCAGCTGTAAGGCGAATGCAATTTATCGGCCATCACCTCGTCCAGTCAGTTACGTGCCGTGCATCTGGAGGTGGTGCTGCTACGGGGCATCAATGCGCGACTGTACTCTGGCGTGGTTGCGCGTCGGTGGGTCGGCCGCGGAGGGCGACACCGGGTGGTGGCGGACGCTTCTGGTTCCAGCTCTTCACCGGATCTGGGCTATGGCAGGCACGCGAGGCGCGCCGCCGGCTGCAGGGTGAAAGATCGTGGATGTCGTATAGAGGGGGGGGGGGGGGTGAATAGGCGTTCTAAAATAATTATGGTCTAGCCTTGAACAAATGCGGAATAAATCTAGCGGTTAATTTGTCAAGCATAAAGCCTAAAACAATTAGGCTCACCTATGTGCACCAACAACTTATGCTAAGCAAGATAAGCAACTATGTGATAGCAAGATATATGACAAGAAATAATATGGCTATCACAAAATAAAGTGCATAAGTAAGGGGGCTCGGGTAAGAGATAACCGAGGCACGCCGAGACGACGATGTATCCCGAAGTTCACACCCTTGCGGATGCTAATCTCCGTTTGGAGCGGTGTGGAGGCACAATGCTTCCCAAGAAGCCACTAGGGCCACCGTAAACTCCTCACGCCCTCGCACAATGCAAGATGCCGTGATTCCACTAAGGGACACTTGAGGGCGGTTACCGAACCCATACAAATGGCAACCTTTGGGGGCGGTTACCAAACCCATACACTTTGGCAACCCTTGGGGGCGGTCACCGGAACCCGTCAAATTGCTCGGGGCGATCTCCACAACCTAATTGGAGACCCCGACGCTTGCCCGGAGCTTTACACCACAATGATTGAGCTCCGAACACCACAAAGGTTGGGGTTAACTCCCCAATGACACCACGAAACTTCACCACAATGGAATATGGCTCTGAGGTGACCTCAACCGTCTAGGGAACCCAACGACCCAAGAGGAACAAGCTCAAGGGTACCAAGCACCCACGAGTAATAAACTTCTCAACTTCTAACTTCCACGTATCACCGTGGAGAACTCAAACTGATGCACCAAATGCAATGGCAAGGGCACACGGAGTGCCCAAGTCCTTCTCTCCCAAATCCCACCAAAGCAACTAATGCTAGGGTGAAAATGAGAGGAAGAACAAGAAGGAGAACACCAAGAACTCCAAGATCTAGATCCAAGGGGTTCCCCTCACATAGAGAAGAAAGTGATTGGTGGAAATGTGGATCTAGATCTCCTCTTTCTTTTACCTAAAAAACTAGCAAGAATCCATGGAGGGATTGAGAGTTAGCAAGCTCGAAGAAGGTCAACAATGGGGGAAGAACACGAGCTCAAGAGATAAAGTTCATCAAGGAAGAAGACCCCCTTTTAAAGGTGGGGAAAAAACCAACCGTTATGCTCACAGCCCGAACAGAGCGGTACTACCGCTCCAAGAAGCGGTTCTACCGCTATGGCGGAAGTACCCCTTTGAAAAACAACAGCGAGGAGGCAAAAGGGCAGTAGAACCACTGGAGCGGTACTACCGCTCGTCCTCACGGTACGTCCGGTCGACCTCACGGTAATACCGCAAATGGTAGCGGTACTACTGCTTGCGAGCGATGCAAAAAAAAAATACTTCCGTGCCTACTTCCGCTGGGCAAAACACGAGATTTTGGTCCGGAGCGGTACTACCGCTTAGGAGCCGTGGTAGTACTGCTCTGGAGCGGTACTAACGCTCAGGAGCCGCGGTAGTACTTAAGAGTGGGCTCAACCAAAAGAGAGTTAAGCATCAATAAAGTCTTCAAAGAATGAGGCACACGGTGCAAGGCCTATCATTCCCACACACAACTAGCAAATGGGTTCACAAGCTTACTAATAAGCATATAGAGAACCTATGCTTGTGACAACCCGCGGTGAAGATAGAAGATGAAAGGCACATCAAGACGAGTGATGCCAATTAAGATGGCAAAAACCTCGTAAAGATAAGCATGAGGAAAATAATCTTCACCACACAAGAGCACATCAAGATGCAATGATAGAAGACACGCACTCAAGGCATAAGCTTTCACGGAGCCACCAAAGAAATAACATAGGAAAGACAAGGTGGATGTGAAAGGAAGGATATCATCTAGATATGCAATTTCTCTCAAGTGTATAAGATTCTAGGTAGGCGAAATCATGATATATATATATATCTACAAAGAAGGATGTACACCCAAAATAGTTACAACACAAAGGAACAAGATATCCAAAAGGAAGTCATACATATACCAATAAGATATTTGCTTGAGAGCATATCACATGGCTAGATATGGTCTTATTGTATATAAATGAATTCCAACGACACGAACATCAAAGACATCACAACAAGCAACAAGACATCATTGTTGGGATGCTTTGAGAAAGGAAACAAGTATCACAAGAAAGAATGGATAACATGCCATGATACAACCTACACAAGGTTGATGCAAGAAATGTGTGCATGAAGTATATGAAGATACTTGTAACCGAGATAACATTGGAAGGATGTAGTAGATACCAATTGAAGGTACAAAGTAGTTCATTGATCATCCTAGCTTGACTCCAGTAAGCACATGGTGACAACACCTTCCTTGTGAGTGAGCCGAGCATCCAATGCATCTCCACTTGTTCCTAGAACAACAACACAAACAAAATGATACCCAAACTCATTGGGACCAAAGAATTAGAGAACCAACAACACATAGGACAAACTCCACATAAATATGTGCATATAGATATGAAAATGAATTTCATGCACATCTCATCCAATTTGAGACTTGGTAGAGTTCGCCCTATATATTTGGTCAAAGAAAGAAAATATGCCAAAGAAACTACATTAAGTAAATATGCATGCTCAAGACTTTCAAGAACCGAGACCAAAAGACAAAGAAATACCAAGCGAAGAAAAGCTACCAAATGAATAAATCATCACTTGGTGGATATCCATAAAAGATACATCAAGGAATGAGATATCCATTGATACACTCAAAAAGGAAGATGTCAAACTCCCAAAAGAGAGAATGGTTCCAAACAAACCAAGCCCTCTACAAAGTTTCATGATGGCACAAAGCACCAAAAAGAAATAGCTTGTCTTCCACAAACACACACTTGATGAGGATCACAAGATGAGTGTTTTATAGAGAATAGGATAGCTCCCCCAAGACTAGTGGATTATAGAGAATTTGCATTTGAATACAAAATGCACGAGGTGGGATCACCACTTTCACTATATCTAGAAAACACTAGACAAGGTCAACAAATTAACAAGATCCAAAAGTGGTATGGAATACAATGGGAGTTGACACAATCCTAGGCTAGAGATAAAGCAAATAAAAGCAAAGGCCAATGTAAAGATGATCAATAATTTCTACCACACATAAGTGAGTACCAATTGTCAAAAGACAAGAAGTATTTGGAAATAATTCCCGGTGGTAGATAACAAGGATATCCGACATCATCTTCACACCAAACAAAAAGCAAATTGCAACTTGTAGAGCTAACATGCCACCTAGGAACAAGATAATTTACAATATCAATTCTAGGTGACAATATCTCAAATATACACATTTTCTAGGATAGTAATATACACATAGCATATTACTCCCCCATAATGTGATACCAATTAAGGTTAAACAAGAGGCAAATAAAAGGATCCAACAAGATATAATTAATCGACTATATAGAATTTGAATTTCTCTTGAGAAGACATGCCACTATGTGACTAGATAATCTTGAAATATCAATACTAGATGGTATTACTCATGTACACACATTTATAGGATTGTGAGGTGCACAAAGCACATCACTCCCCCCTAATGGGATATTCCATTAATCTCTCACAAGGGCCAACTAAGAAATAAACAAGATGCAAAAAGGCTCAACACACAACACACACGTACATGATGTGCAAACCAACATACACATACTTGATTTCTCAAGATAAGCAAATTGGAAGCACAACATATACAAGCACATGCAAGGTACAAAACCACAACATGCTAAGGGGCAAGTAACTTTCAAGTAAACAATTTAAGCACGGGTTACCGCAAGGAGGAACATTGGATATAAGATAGAAACGTGATAACCTGAATGACTAGGCTTGAGACAATAAGAATGATGAAGTCCCCTTAATTCTTCATAATGTAGCCAAGTCTCCAATGACCTCCAAGAACATCTATTGATCAAGCATGAGCTATTTGGTCCCCAACCAAGTAGGGTCCTAAGAGGTTAGTCACAATAGGCTTGGCTACCCAAATGGTTCTTTTCTTGACACTACTTTGAGCACCAACAAATTTGGCAAACACATTGCCAACATTATCCTTACCAAGAGAATAGATATCATCAATAATAATTGGGTTGGATAAGTTACCACTAGTGCATGAAAAGGCGAGGTGACCTTTCTCGCGACATAGGTAGCAACGTCTACTCTTCACTTTCTTCTCACTTGAGAAGCATAAGCTTGAGTCTTCTTGGGAAGAGGCTTTTCTTCAACTTAAGGTTGAGCATGAGAATGAACTTGTGGCCGCTTCCCTTGTTGCTTGTCACTAATGGGCTTCTTCTTCTTCAATGGGCAAGATCTAACATGATGCCCTTCAATTTTGCACTTGAAGCAAATAATCTTGGCCGAATTCTTGACTTGTTCTTGGCCCTTCTTCTTGATCATCTTGGACTTCTTCTTCTTATTGGAGTTGAATCCAAGTCCACCTTTGTCATTGGGGGATTTTTGCACACTCAAGATATTGTTGAGTGTGGATTTCCCTTCATGACTCTTTTCCATGTCTTTCTTCAAAGAAGTGACTTGGGCCTTGAGCTCTTTGATTTCCTCTACATGGTTAGTCTCGACACAAGTACTAGAGGAATTATAAGCTTCATCGTTAGAGCAACAAGGCAAGGAAAGCAATTCATCACAAGATGTACCAATGTTATGCATGGATGAACCGCGAGGACTAGCACAAGGAAATATAGCATTTTGAATAAAAGTAGTGCTAGTATCCACATGAGGATCACTAGATGTTACCTTAGCAAGCATGGCCTCATGAGCTAACTTTAGCACATTATGGGATACTAGAAGATCATCATGAGAGCTTGTGAGCTTTACATGATTTTCTTCCAACATCCCATAATTGCTAGATAGCAACTCAAGTTGAGCCCTTAGCTCAACATTCTCCTTCAAAATGGATGCTTCACAAGAGATAGAGTTAGTAGCACAAGCATCATAATTAACATAAAGAGGAGAGGACACCTTGGCAAGCTCTTTTGAATATGAAGCTTTAAGTTGAGCATGAGACTCGGTAAGTTTGATGAGCTCACTCTTAATGACCCTTGAGCCATTTTCGAGGTGCTCAAAGTCCTCAAGGAGTTTAGCATGTGCAACTTCAAGCTCCTAATTATTAATTTATAAATCATTGGCCAGCTCAAGAGCTCTATCACGAGATTCCCTCACTCTAGATAATTCTAGAGCAAAAGTCTCCTCAAGAGATTCCTTGGTGGTTTGTTCAAGTTCGAGAGCTTGGGAGAGGTCCGCGATCTCATTAGCGTAATCAAGCTCATGACCTTCCATTTTATCAATGGTGACCTCATGCTCCTCAAGATGAGATTCCAACTCTTCAATATATTTCTTGCCCTCGATGACAATGGACATGATTTCCATGAAGTTGGAACGATCAATTTTATTTTTATTAAGAGCTTTAAAAACCATTTCCCCCTTAATTTTTAAGGAGGCAACATTATCATTCTATTCATCATTATCCTCATCATCATTAGCATCAACATCATCATCAAGAGACATATTGGGTTTCAAAGTAGGAGATACCTTTGAAGCCTTAGCCATAAGGCAAAAAGCAATAGATGATGATGTAGGATCCCTTGAAGCACCATTTAGAACCACATCTTGTTCCATGGAGTGTTGTGTTTCATCTACATTGTTAGCACCACAACTCGAGGAAATACAAGCATTTTTATCATGGCAACAAGATATAGCAAGCATATCATCATGAGATTTAGTCAAACAATTTCTACAAGATATGCACGGACTATCAACACAAGCATGTGAAACATGTATGGTGCTCGAAGTGTTAAAGTCCAAAGAAGAAGCATTGCAATAAGATAGTGATGAAGGATCATCCACAATAAGCATACTATCATCATTGCAATGACCAACACTACTCACCATATCATTACCTTGTGGCAAACCACGTGTAGGTGAAGTAGAAGAAGTTGAGAAGACTATACGGCCGGATGTGGAGGGAGAACAATCATCCCCACAAAACTTGGACACGCCATATTTATCTTGAAGCTTTGTGCACAACTCATGAGCATCCAGGAACGGCATGAGTTAAAATATAACTACATTGCTCAAAGCATCGAAAAGCACATTAGAAGCTTGAGCATTGAGATAAGAGTTTTTCTCATCCTCTAAAGATAATCTTTGGGGATCCTTTGGAGGATAAAAACCCATATCTACAATTCGCTCTAAATTTGGGTCCATGACCCTAAAGAGATTAAGCATGCGAGTTACCCAAACATCGAAATTTGTGCCATCAAAACTAAGAGTGTCAGAGAATCCTAATCCTCTACTAGACATCCTTACTCTCTAGGTGATAAAGCCTAACAAAGAGAGACGAGGCTCTGATACCAATTGAAAGGTCGTGGATGTCTCCTAGGGGGGGGGGGGGTGAATAGGCGTTTTAAAATAATTACGGATTAGGCTTGAACAAATGCGGAATAAACCTAGCGGTTAATTTGTCAAGCACAAAACCTAAAACAACTAGGCTCACCTATGTGCACCAACAACTTATGCTAAGCAAGATAAGCAACTATGTGATAGCAAGATATATGACAAGAAACAATACGGCTATCACAAAGTAAAGTGCATAAGTAAAGGGGCTCGGGTAAGAGATAACCGAGGCACGCGGAGATGACGATGTATCCCGAAGTTCACACCCTTGCGGATGCTAATCTCCGTTTGGAGCGGTGTGGAGGCACAATGCTCCCCTATAAGCCACTAGGGCAACCGTAATCTCCTCACGCCCTCGCACAATGCAAGTTGCCATGATTCCACTAAGGGACCCTTGAGGGCGGTCACCGAACCCGTACAAATGGCAACCCTTGGGCGCGGTTACCAAACCCGTACACTTTGGCAACCCTTGGGGGTGGTCACAGGAACCTGTCAAATTGCTCCGGGCAATCTCCACAACCTAAGTGGAGACCCCGATGCTTTCCTGGAGCTTTACACCACAATAATTGAGCTCCGAACACCACAAAGGTTGGGGTTAACTCCCCAACGACACCACGAAACAACCACAATGGAATATGGCTTCGAGGTGACCTCAACCATCTAGGGCGCCCAAGTACTCAAGAGGAACAAGCTCAAGGGTACCAAGCACCCAAGAGTAATAAGCTTCTCAACTTGTGACTTCCACGTATCACCGTAGAGAACTCAAACCGATGCACCAAATGCAATGGCAAGGGCACACGGAGTGCCCAAGTCCTTCTCTCCCAAATCCCACCAAAGCAACTAATGCTAGGGAGGAAAATGAGAGGAAGAACTAGAAGGGGAACACCAATAACTCCAAGATCTAGATCCAAGGGGTTCCCCTCAGATATAGGAGAAAGTGATTGGTGGAAATGTGGATCTAGATCACCTCTTTATTTTCCCTCAAAAACTAGCAAGAACACACGGAGGGATTGAGAGTTAGCAAGCTCGAAGAAGGTCAACAATGGGGGAAGAACACGAGTGTTGACACCTGATTTTGGCAAGATACAGATTGCAATGAAGATGGTCTGGAGTGAATGAGTTTTCAGCATAAAAATATTCACGTCACCGAGTGGAACCACTTTGATGTTTCGGTTATATTCATTCGACTTTATCATACGGACCGAAACTATACTCCGAGTGGCATAGTTCAATGTTCCGAGTGGTTTTTGGCCAATGACGTCTTCAAGATGACCTCGGATGAAGGAGAACGCTTAAGGAATTGTCTTCGTCTCGTCGAGGCAATCGATTGTGATATATAAATCATCTCAAGCCGAGTTCATATGCAAAAGTTAGAGGCAATATACTGCAGACTGAACCTCAACGGAAATATGGCACGAGGTGCCAGACACTTGTCTGATAGGTTGCGCGAGTAATTAGGCCATCAATACGGCCTTATATCGAAAACCTTCAACGTGTAAAAGTTTCATCTCGTCGAGCCGATCGATTTTCATATATAATTCGTCTCAATCCGAGATCATATGAGGCCTGGAGAGACAAATCAAGATCGGGCTATGTTTTCAGCCGGAAATCCGAGTGAAAAGTTTACCATCCGAGAGAAAGTTTACGGTCGAGTGAATGTTTACAGTCGAGTGAAAGTTTGCTGACTGGATGAACGTATTATTATACAAGTGGAAATATAGTCATCCGAGTGAAAATATGATCATCCGAGTGAAATTGTCGTCCAGGTGAAAATATTCCGAGTGAAAAGATTACCATCGGGACGAAAACTTACCGATTGAATAAGATAGTGTCTTCCGAGTGGAAATAGTCATCCGAGTGGAAATATAGTCATCCGAGTGGAAATATACTCATCCGAGTGAAAGATTGTCTTCCGAGTGAAAAAGTCCAATCGGACGATCCGAGTGAAAGTATCTAATATCCGAGTGGATGAGCTCAAGTCCAAGTGAAATTGAACATGTGCTCGAAAGTTTATCAAAATGACCTTGGATGAAGAAGTGTCAATACAGAAGCTGTGCATATCCTCAAGACGGTAAATTTTGATTTTGGAGTCATCATCATCAGAGATAATATATAGCCTACAAATTCACTACGAGACTCGGATAATCCAGTGTACTGCAAAACCGAGTCCGACTGGAAGATAAAGATGACCTCGAAAAGTATTCAAGATGGCCTTATTTGAAAAAATGATAAACATGAGAGTTGTTCGTATCGTCGAGGCGCACAAGTTTGATATTTGGGCCGTCTCGATCGGAGATCATATGCAAGCCCGGCGACCCGCGCAAGAAGGAAGACAGAGTTTGGGCCAGATTCAGACTGAATTCGAGTTGGAATAGAATTAGGACACTAGGGCGTGAATTGATGTAATTTTTCTTGTAAGGAAAGCCTAGATGAATCCTTTACTTGTACGGGAAGTCCAGCCGCCTCTTATATATGTTGGGGGTGATGGCCGATTTAACAACACACAATCGAACAAATCAATATACTACTTTTTCATCTACGTTTTATCTCTCCACTGTTTTTCTATCTCGTTCTTCGCTGTTCTTCGTGTTTGAGAGCTACGAATCCCGAGGCTCTAGGGGCGAGCGAATCGACCTAGGGCAGCCCATAGCCGCCACACTCCCTGACAGGGTCCCTCCCGGGGGTGTGGGGTTTTCGGGTCTGCAAAAGCGCCCGTCGACTGTCTTGCGTATCGCGCTGTTGGTCATGTCTCCTTCGACGTGAGCTGCGGTGCATCACCCCCGACGTCGAGGGTACATGTGACGTGTTCTTGTGTCAACACACTTTTTGGCGACTCCGCTGGGGACCGAAGATCAATCATCATCATCCACCATGTCCGGTCTTCCCAAGCCATCTGAGGTAGACGCCGATAACATCATTAAGCCCAATCTTGATGAGATATCGGCCGATCATCGCCAAGTCTATGAGGAGTACAAGAAGGCGCGTGAGGAGAAGGACCTGCAGGAGTTCCTTGCAAAATTCAAGAAAGATCGCCAAGGCAACATCACTCCGATTGAAGAAATCAAGTTCCCTCCTCTTCAAGCCGAGCAGGTTAAACCCTCTGTGAGTACTACTTTTTCTCCTGAGTAGTGGGCTGAGATTAAGAGTCGTATTGCTGATGGTAACAATCTAGTCTATCAAACTTTCATAGAAAATACTAATGCTCAGAAGAATATATCTCAATCGGCTAGTGGTAATGACGGTGTAGCTGTTAGTGTGCAAAACCCTAATCTGGCTTTACCTATTTCATCGGTGCCTCCCGTGCCTATGGCTTATTATCCTACCCAAACAAATCAGATTGTGGCTGCACCCATTAATCCTATTATGAGCATGCCAGGTTCGGTGACAACGCCGAACCAAACCCTACCTACAGCTACAACCACTCGACCACTACCAAATTATGGGTCGACATACATGCCACAATTCCTACCTACAGCTAGTAACCTTACTCCTCCTATGCCACTGCCACAAGCTTCATCGTCCACTATGGATGATGGTCTAGCTAATTTTAGAGAGGAGATGGCTAAGATGCTTCGAGAGAATTTTGGAGTTGAGTTACCTCGGAATCGGATTTACCAAAAGCCGTACCACGAGTACTTTGATGCCATCCAGTGCCCTCCAGGGTATAAAATTCTAGATTTTTCTAAATTCAATGGAGAAGGCACAAAAACCACATGGGAGCATGTTAGTCAATATTTAGCACAATTGGGTGAGGCAGGCTCATTGAATGAATTGAAAGTGCGTTTATTTCCTATATCATTAACTGGTACCACATTTTCATGGTTTTCTTCTTTACCCCATGGTTCCATTCGGGTTTGGTCACAGCTAGAGCAGAAATTTCATGATCACTTTTATAGCGGCTACAATGAACTCAAGTTATCACATCTAACATTGGTTAAACAGAAGCATGATGAATCGGTCTCCGATTATGTCAAGAGATTCAGAGAAACAAAAAACCGGTGTTTTAGTTTGGTGATAACCGAGAGAGACTTGGCAGACCTAGTGCTGAGTGGTTTGAGAACTCCCATTAGAGAAAAGCTAGAAGGTTATGAGTTCTTAAATATCAACCAAGTCTTACAAAGGGCTTTGGCTCAGGAAAGCCGAAGCAAAGATCTCAAAGAAGTGCATAGATACAAAGCCGATCGTCCAAAGATTAATATGGTGGAATATGATAGTGATCACTCGGACGATGAGGGTGATGTTTTTGCTACTGAATTTGTTTGGCCATCTATGGCCAAACCCTTTACTTGCAATGATCTGAAACCGATTCATAAGAATCATGATGAAGAGATGAAGTTTACTTTTAACATTGCTAAGTGTGATAGAATATTTGATGCTTTGCTGCAGGCTAAGATTGTTAGAATATCTCATACTTTACCGCCGTTTGAAGAGCTAAAATGGCGTGCTTATTGCAAGTATCATAATTCTTTTTCTCATGCTACTAATGATTGCAATGTTTTTTGACGACAGATACAATCGGCCATTAATGATGGACGATTGAACTTTTCTGAGATGCAAGTTGATAAACAGCCTTTTCCAATGAATACCATGGATTTGGAGGGGAAGAAGCTACTCATTCGGCCGGAGGTAGCCGGATCTGCTAATAAAGCTAATGTCATTGTTGGTGAGCCCAGGAAAGACAAGGAGGACAACAAGGTCTTGGGGAGACAGGTTGTGCTTGGTAAGCAACCCGATGGCAAGGAAGTAATCAAAATCACCATCAAGAATCCTACAGTCGGGGGGAAACCGCAAGTGCAAGAAAATATGCGAGTTAAATTTGTCAAACCCAAGAGTCCAGAAGTTGGCAAGTGGAAGAGGAATGAAGATAAAGTGCAATGCAAGCAGATCAAGCCAACTTTTGATATGTTGCTATCCAAATATGCTAATCAGTCGGCTGGTCCCAGCTCTGACAGGCCATCATACCTGAAGCGACCAAGGTCACCATCAGCTGATATCTTCAGTCAGTATATAAAATCGAGTGGACCAAGGGTGTCGTTTCCAGAGGAGCATACGCAATCTGTTTGGGATCGACTTGACTATTCATATAGAGGCCGACTGAACATCGGTAACTATCGGTCGGCTGGTCAAAACATGCGACCAGATGGAAATTATCTGAGTGTAAGAATGCACCCATGTGGAAGCTATCCGAGTGAAAAAATGTGGCCGAGTTGATTCCATCCGAGTGATATCCATCCGAGTGGTTTCCATCAGAGTAAAAAGGTGCGCCCGAGTGGAAATTTCATGCATCTGGAAAGTCGAAAAGAATGGCGTGTTAAATCACCAAGTGTTGCAGCAGTTGAGTCGGGAAAAGGCAAGAAGAAAATGGATGTCGACTCACTTATCTTGGGCACCGAAACATTCGCCATACAGCAGCCGATTGTGCATAGCAATCCGACTGAGCCGGTACTTGCTATCGCGCCAAGGCACTCGGCTAATGACCATGAAGCAAGCACCAGCCGAGTAAAAACGAGAGATCCTAAATACACTCAGCCAAAGTGGTGTCCTCCAGGGCTAACAAAGACACAAAAGAGGAAAATACAGAGGTTAAGGAGACGAGAGATGGCAGAACAGGAGGCCGAGAAACAAAGGGATAAGTTGTTCAATGACACTCGACCCATGGTTCCACCAAAAAAATTTGGAGGCCTAAACAAATACAAGATACGGCAGCTTCTACATCTATCATAGCAATACCTACATCACCAAAGGAGGATGATGCAACAAATATGACATCGTCTGCGACACTTCCTACTTATCCTTCACTCGGACAAATTTCAGAATCGGTGGATGCACTCGAGGAGGAGGCTGATATGTTGGACTATGAGTCTATGCCGGTTCATGAAGGTATGGATATCAATATGGTGTACTACTTACCTGCTGAGTTTCGTGCTGTAGATGAAGAAGGGGAGGTGGCACAGCTGGATTTTGGCCCTAAAAACGCAATATTCGAGAAGCCAAAAGAACCAGTAACGCATCTTAAACCATTATATCTCAGAGGTCATATCAATGGGTCGCCGCTCACTCGGAAGCTTGTTGATGGTGGTGCTGTGGTAAATCTTATGCCCTATTCGGTTTTCAAGAGATTGGGTTTGCCTGATGAAGAATTGATCAAGACCAATATGGTGCTCAATGGATTTGAAGGCTAAGAGAAAACTGAAGCCAAAGGTGTGATGTATGTGGAACTTACAGTCGGAAGCAAAACTTTGGCTACTGCATTCTTTGTCGCTGAGGTGCAAGGTAACTACAATGTCATACTAGGCCGCGATTGGGTTAATGCAAACCAGTGCGTGCCATCCACTATGCACCAGTTTTTGATTCAGTGTGTTGACGATGAAGTGGAAGTTATTCACGCGGATAACTCAGCCTGTGTTGCTTTGGCCGATGCATCGGTGGATTGGCAACATCCCAATGCTACTTGCTTGACGGGACGTGACTTATCAGAATTTGATTTTCTCAGCGCAACCAAGAATGGTTTTGTGCCCGTCTCTTTAAAGCCGAGTGAATGCAATCGGCTCCAAGGTATGATATGTTTAAATGGATCTTAATTCCGAGTGGTTACAAAAACGACTTGTAAAGTATCGGTCCAATGAGAACGATATGTATGAGTCTATAGAGGAGTTGGATCACATGGATAAACTCGGACAAGGTTTTACATCAGCCGATCCGTTAGAAGAGGTAGATATTGGAGATGGTTCAGTCACTCGACCAACATTTATAAACAAAAATTTGAAAGCCGATTGTAAGGTTAAGTTAATCGAGCTATTGAAAGAATATGTTTGTTGCTTTGCATGGGATTATTATGAGATGCCAGGATTAAGCCGAAAGCTAGTGGAACATCGGTTGCCTATAAATGTCAGTTTTAGACCTTTTAAACAGTCGGCCAGAAAATTTAATCCTAAAACATATGACCGGATCAAGGAAGAGATCGGTCGACTGCTTGATGCTAATTTCATTCGACCTTGCAGGTATGCCAAGTGGATTTCTAACATTGTCCCAGTGGAGAAGAAAGGGTCCGGTAAGTTGAGGGTGTGCATTGACTTCAGAGATTTGAATAGGGCTACACCCAAAGATGAGTATCCTATGCCAATAGCCGATATGCTTATTAATGATGCTTCTGGACATAAGGTTATTAGCTTTCTAGATGGTAATGCCGAATACAACCAAATTTTTATGGCTGAAGAGGACATGTACAAGACAGCTTTTCGATGCGCTGGTTTCCTTGGTTTATTCGAGTGGACAATGATGACATTCGGATTAAAAAATGCTGGAGCCACATATCAAAGGGCTATGAATTTGATTTTTCATGATTTACTCGGTGTCATACTTGAAGTTTGTATTGATGATATTGTTGTCAAATCAGATGCTTTTGAATCTCACTTGGCCGATTTGCGTTTAGCTTTTGAAAGAATGAAAAAGTATGGACTGAAAATGAATCCTTTGAAGTGTCCTTTCGGCGTGTCAGCTAGCAAGTTTTTGGGTTTCATTATTCATGAAGATGGTATAGAGATTGATCCCAAAAAGATAGAGGCTATACAGAAAGTGGAGGCTCCAACATGCAAGAGAGATATGCAAAAGTTCCTTGGCAAGGTCAATTATTTGATAAGGTTCATAGCTAATCTATCAGGGAAAGTTGATGCATTTACTCCTATCCTTTTGTTAAAGAATGGTGCTGATTTCACTTGGGGGACAAAACAGCAAGAAGCATTTGATATGATCAAGAATTATTTGTGCACTCCTCCGGTGATGAGAGCACCCAAGCATAGGGAACCCTTCAGACTTTACATTGCAGCAGAAGAAGGAGTTATTGGTGATGTTCTAACTCAAGAGACTGAAGGAAAAGAGCATGCCATCACTTATTTGAGCCGCCGCTTATTGGACGCAGAGACAAGGTATACATTTATTGAGAAATTATTTCTATGCTTATATTATGCTTGCACAAAACTGAGACATTATTTAGTGCCGAGTGTTTGTGTAGTAGCTTGTCAAACCGATGTCATTAAATACATGTTGCATAGGCCAATTCTTAGTGCTAGAATTGGCAAGTGGGCTTATGCTTTGATTGAATATGATTTGGCTTATGAATCTCTAAAATCCATGAAAGGGCAAATTGTTGCTAATTTCATTGTTGAACATCGGGTTAATAACATGCATGATGTTGGTATGAACCTTGTTTCATTAGTACCATGGAGATTATACTTTGATGGTTCAGTTTGTAGCAATGGCCAAGGTGTTGGTATTGTTTATATATCTCCTCATGGTGCTGTTTTTGAAGCCTCATGCCGCTTAGAATATTTTTGCACAAACAATCAAGCCAAATATGAAGCATTGTTATTCGGCCTGGAGATGTTACTTGCCGTAGGTGCTACACATATTGAGGCTTATGGTGATAGTTACTAGTGGTGCAGCAAATATCCAAAGTCTTTCAGTGTTTGGACGAATCACTTAATGTTTATCTTGATAGATGTCTAGATATAATTTCTACTTTGGATTGCTTTAGCATTGCTCATATATCTAGACATGACAATTGGAAAGCAAATGAATTGGCACAACAAGCATCCGGATATCATGTTGATCATGGCATGTTTCATATCTCTCAAAGACCGATGTCTTGTCTTGCCAATATGGGAGAGGCCGAACCTGAACTCACTGATTCGGCCATCAACAAAAAGTCTAGTGCAGGTGACAATCCCGACTGGAGGAAGCCCATTGTTGATTACTTGTGCAATCCGAGTGAAAGGGTGGACAGGGCTGTTCGGCGTATGGCTTTCAAGTATACAATGAGAGATGATGGTCTTTATCACTGAACCGTCGATGATGTTCTTCTAAAGTGTTTGGACGAGGACCAAGCAAGAGTTGCTATGGGAGAAGTACATGAAGGTATTTGTGGCACTCACCAGTCGGCTCCCAAGATGAAATGGTTATTGCGACGTGCTGGGTTTTATTGGCCGACTATGATTAATGATTGCTTCAGATATTATAAGGGGTGTGAAGCTTGTCAAAAGTTTGGTGATATTCAATTGGCTTCTGCTGCTATGTTACATCCTATTATCAAACCTTGGCCTTTCAGAGGTTGGGGTTTAGATTTCATTGGACAAATCCATCCGTCTTCCTCAAAAGGGCATCGGTTCATATTGGTGGCAATTGATTATTTCACTAAATGGTCTGAAGCAGTACCTCGCAAGAACATGACGCATACGGAGGTAATTCAATTCATAACCGAGCACATTATTCATAGATTCGGTATTCCTCAAACGTTAACTACAGATCAAGGTTCATCTTTCATGTCACACCAAGTTAGAGAGTTTGCCGAATCTTATAACATAAAGTTGCTCAATTCCTCTCCATATTATGCCCAAGCTAATGGACAAGCTGAGTCTAGCACTAAAATTTTAATCAAGCTCATCAAGAAGAAGATTGAGGAAATCCAAGGAGATGGCATGACTTGTTGTCTGAGGCATTATGGGCACATAGAATCTCAAGGCATGGTGCTACGAAAGTGACTCCATATGAGCTACTATATGGTCAGGAGGCTGTTTTACCGGTGGAAGTAAATTTCAATGCTTTGAGACTAGCCAAACAAAATGATTTATCGGCAATAGACTCCTATAACTTGATGATGGACAACATTGATGAGGTTGTTGATAAACGTTTGGCTGCTTTGAATGCCATAGAGAGAGATAAGTTGAGGGTGGCAAGGGCTTACAATAATAAAGTCAAGTTGAAGAATTTTCAAGTTGGTGATCTCGTTTGGAAAATGATTCTGCCGATTGGTTCAAGAGATAGAAAATTCGGGAAGTGGTCTCCATGTTGGGAAGGTCCTTTTTGAATTACAAGAGTTGTTCCTGGAAATTCATATTTGGTGGAATCAATACAAGGGGCATTTTTACCTCGAGCTCTCAATGGCAAATATTTGAAGAAGTACCACCCGAGTGTGTGGCAGGAAGCCTAAGTGGGCAATGGCTGATATACGATTATCGCCCTTAGCACAAACATGGCCGATACATAATTATCGCCCTGAGAAAAATAAATGGCCAATGGAGTGTTGATATCGACCTTAGAACAAACACTGTGCATATTATTTTTCGGCGTGCAAGCTTTGCCAAAAAACAGGGGGGCATGTGTGGACACCTGATTTTGGCAAGATACAGATTGCAATGAAGATGGTCTCGAGTGAATGAGTTTGCAGCATAAAAATATTCACGTCACCGAGTGGAACGACTTTGATGTTTCGGTTATATTCATTCGACTTTATCTTACGGACCGAAACTATACTCCGAGTGGCATAGTTCAATGTTCCGAGTGGTTTTTGGCCAATCACATCTTCAAGATGACCTTGGATGAAGGAGCACTCTTAAGGAATTGTCTTCGTCTCATCGGAGCTATCGATTTTGATATATAAATCATCTCAATCCGAGTTCATATGCAAAAGTTAGAGGCAATATACTACAGACTGAACCTCAACAGAAATATGGCGCGAGGTGCCACACACTTGTCTGATAGGTTGCGCGAGTAATTCGGCCATCAATACGGCCTTGAATCGAAAAACCTTCAACATGGAAAAGTTTCGTCTCGTCGAGCCGATTGATTTTCATATATAATTCGTCTCAATCCGAGATCATATGAGGCCTGGAGAGACAAATCAAGATCGGGCTATGTTTTCAGTCGGAAATCCGAGTGAAAAGTTTACCATCCGAGTGAAAGTTTACGGTCGAGTGAAAGTTTATGGTCGAGTGAAAGTTTGCTGACCAGATGAACTTATTATTATCCAAGTGGAAATATAGTCATCCGAGTGAAAATATGACCAGCCGAGTGAAATTGTCGTCCAGGTGAAAATATTCCGAGTGAAAAGATTACCATGGGGACAATAACTTGCCGATTGAATAAGATAGTGCCTTCCGAGTGGAAATATAGTCATCCGAGTGAATAAGATAGTGCCTTCCGAGTGGAAATATAGTCATCCGAGTGGAAATATAGTCATCCGAGTGAAAGATTGTCTTCCGAGTGAAAAAGTCCAATCGGACGATCCGAGTGAAAGTATCTAATATCCGAGTGGATGAGCTCAAGTTCGAGTGAAATTGAACATGTGCTCGAAAGTTTATCAAAATGACCTTGGATGAAGAAGTGTTCAATACAGAAGTTGTGCGTATCATCAAGACGGTAAATTTTGATTTTGGAGTCATCATCATCAGAGATTATATATAGCCTACAAATTCAGTACGAGACTCGGATAATCCAGTCTACTGCAAAACCGAGTCCGACGGGAATATAAAGATGACCTCGAAAAGTATTCAAGATGGCCTTATTTGAAAATGATCAACATGAGGGCTGTCTCGATCGGAGATAATATGCAAGCCCAGCGGCCCACGCAAGAAGGACGACAGAGTTTGGGTCAGATTCAGACTGAATCCGAGTTGGAATAGAATTAGGACTCTAGGACGTGAATTGATGTAATATTTCTTGGAAGGAAAGCCTAGATGAATCCTTTACTTGTACGGGAAGTCCAGCCGCCTCTTATATATGTTGGGGGTGACGGCCGATTGAACAACACACAATCGAACAAATCAATATACTACTTTTTCATCTATGTTTTATCTCTCCACCGTTTTTCTATCTTGTTCTTCGCTGTTCTTCATGTTTGAGAGCTGCGAATCCCGAGGCTCTAGGGGCGAGCGAATCGACCTAGGGCAGCCCATAGCCGCCGCACTCCCTGACGGGGTCCCTCCTGGGGGTGTGGGGTTTTTGGGTTTGCAAAAGCGCCCGTCGACTGTCTTGCGTATCGTGCTGTCGGTCGGGTCTCCTTCAACGTGAGCTGCGGTGCATCACCCCCGGCATCGAGGGTACACGTGACGTGTTCGTGTGTCAACAACGAGCTCAAGAGATAAAGTTCATCAGGGAAGAAGACCCCCTTTTAAAGGTGGGGAAGAAACCAACCGTTATGCTCACAGCCCGCACATAGCGGTACTACCGCTCCAGGGAGCGGTACTACCGCTAGGGCGGAAGTACCCCTTTGAAAAACAACAGCGAGGAGGCAAAAGGCCAGTAGAACTGCTGGAGCGGTACTACCGCTCGTCCTCACGGTACTACCACTTGACCTCACGGTACTACCGCAAATGGTAGCGGTACTACTGCTTCCGAGCGGTGCAAAAAAAATACTTCCGTGCCTACTTCCGCTGAGCAAAACACGAGATTTTGGTCCGAAGCAGTACTACCGCTTAGGAGCCATGGTAGTACTGCTCTGGAGTGGTACTACCGCTCAGGAGCCGCGGTAGTACTGCTTTGGAGCAGTAGTATAAAGTTACATCCGCTCTAGCCACGGTAGTACCGCTGCAGCCTTTACCAAAACAGCCACAACTTCTGCAAACGGACTCCGAATTCAACGAAACCAAGTTTGTTGAAAAGCTAGCGACAAGGGATAACACAATCTTGATAGAAATACCAATAAGAAGCAAATGAGGAAATTACCAAAAGAAAATGGTGAGAACCCTTCCTCGGAAAAGACCGGTAAAACCTCCAACACCGAAAACATCATAGAAGATGCATGCGAACTCCGTTTTCGATGAACTCAAGCTTGTCATCAAGATGACCATAAGCACTAAGAATCACAAAGAGAACCAAAAAAGAACCAAGAAAGATGATGCAAGGATGCAATGGCTTGAGCTCTCTACGAATTACATGATCAAGCTACTCATCGAGAGCTCCCCTTGATAGTACGACAATCGATCCTATGACCCGGTCTCCCAACTACTCTCATGAGACCGGTAAAATAGAAAACCTATCAAGGGAAAACCTTTGCCTTGCACATGGTCCACTTCAGCTATATGATGATGATCTTGACTCCCTCAAGTTGGACCACCTTTCTTGATTGTATTGGCTTGATGAAGACTAGTTGATTGCTCCCCCATACTCCACTATGGGTGAGCCGCTCTTCCGCACATATTCACAAGTCCATTGTCACCATAATGGAAGGCAAGCTTCAAGCATTTGATCTCTTCATGATGCTTCACTTGAATTTGCACACCGCAACCTAACCCGACAAAGAACTCTCACGAAGACCATGGGTTAGTACACAAAGCATAATGGACAATGCTTACCATACCATGGGATCACCTGATCCCTCTGTACATCTTGTACGCTTTATGTGTTGATAAACATGATTCAATCTTCACTTAGTCTTGATCAACCTTGATTCGTTCCAACTCTCTTCATTTGGATGATGTCTTGAAGGTAAACATGAATGATCAAACAATCTTCTTCTTCAAGACATGCTTGCAATAGGCTCAACTATCAAATGACCAATCTTCGGATAATTCCTTGAATAGCACCTTGGTCGACACAAACTCTAATTGAAACCAACACATGTACTCCAAGAAAAGCCTATGGACAAAACCTTCAAATATAACTCAAGGCAACCATTAGTCCATAGAGATTGTCATCAATTACCAAAACCAAACATGGGGGCACCGCATGTTCTTTCACAGGGGTCCTGCTGGCCGGCGACCCGGCATTCTCTCGTCGCAACATGTGTCTCAGGCGAGGGTCCGTCCGGCGGTGGGCTAGGTCGTGGCTTGCCCCGATTTGGTTTTGCCGGATCTTGGCCCTAGCATTCTTCTTCCACCAAGTCATATTTCGGCCGAATGTTGACCTTTTAGATCTGGCAGCTGATGAGTTCCGGTCTTCCCTATCAAAGATCTATATGGATTGGCATATGTTGCCACTGGATATCTAGAACGGAAAAGCTGCGGTCGCGCACACTCTTATTATCAGCCAAACACGGCCTTAGGAGCGCATGGTGCGAAGGTTCGCTCTCTTATCAGTCTCATGGGACACATCTAAATCAAGATTCCCATGGTACTGATAGAGGTGGGGAAAGTCATGGCGGCTGCGAATGAAGGTCTTGAAGTTTCGGTGGAAGGGTATATTGAATGTGATGAAGTTTGTGTGCCAGATGTATGGTGACTTGTTTCAGCGGCCTCGGCAAACAGAGGCGATAGCTATGGAGGATTGCATTTTTGGTTGTGCTCTTCGAGTACCGAGTCTTGATTCCCACGGTGAAAACTATGGCTTTTATTGGTTGTACCTGGTAATGACCTTGTTGAAGGCATTGTTTTTGGTTGAATTCAGACTTTCTCTGGGCTGAAAGCCGAAGATCTTTGATTTTCTCCTTAGAGGCGTTGCTTGTGGAGAACTTCTTTTGTATTGTGAGTGTTGTCTTTCTGGTGGTTACACTAGTGCGGAACCGGACTTTAGCACTGGTTCATTAGGCCCTTTAGTGCCGGTTCTGTAACCGACACTACTAGGGAAAACCTTACCAGTAGCGTTGGTTTTTGAGCTACCAGTAGCGCGGGCGCCAGTGCTACTACTACGACGCTACAGCTATTTTGTAGCAGTACCGCTTGTTTAGGCCAGCGCTACTGGTAAGTTCAGATACTAGTAGCGCGGCACTGGAAAGCGCTACTTGTAAATGAGCGCTGCTAGTAATATTTTGGCCCGCGCCACTGCTAAAATTTATATTATTTTTTCATATTTTGGCGCTGTACAAGTTTAAACTGATATATCTTTTATACAATAACAACTCATCATGAATTAGTCTGTTTAAATAGCATATTCATTACCACTTGTCATCACCACCAAACAATGTTCGTCAATGATACATCATATAACCAGTTGGTCACTAGTCATAATCATAACTCCTCCTCATCATCATCATCAACTCTATCACATTGTAGCACATAATAACACATTCTAGCTAGGACCTAGTCCTCTCATAGGACCTACTAGCTCTAACCTCTCTTAGGTAAAATATCATAAAACAAGATAGGCATTGACTCTCCACTAAGGAAAATGGACTCTCCATAATAAAGAACGGAGATCATCCTATCTCCAAGACTTGGCCTACGCACAATGTTGCTTCCAATTAGCTCTTTATGATGGTCGAAACATTTTTTGAAATCATTTATTATCATGGCTTCCTTGCTTTTAGAAATCCGATATGGACAGGAGTGATGTGGAAACTGCGGCTGACCTGGCCATGGTGGCCGTAAGCTTATAACATCAACGCGACCTCTAGGTAACATTTTTTTTGACTAGTCCTCTCGGTAACATTAGATGAGGTACACAATCCATTGGGATTTTCTATTCAAAAACATAATAATAACCAATGTTGGGGATATCTCTTATCGGGAACTTATCGGTCGACCCATGATAAGGGGTAAATCGGCAAGTTTATCGGCATATCGGCCGATTTATTGCCATATCGGCTGATTTATCAGCCGATTTATCTTATCGGCCAGACAACGATAAGCGATAAATCGGCCGATTTATCGGAATATCGGAAGATATATTGAACAGTGGTAATAACTTTGTAGTTAGCAATGTAGTTTAGTTTTAGAAGAATTTATGCAAAAGATGCACGAATGTCGTAATAGTAGAAAATCGTACCATGCTATCTCCATTGATGTTACCGTAGTTCAACATGTGGACTAGTGGCACGTATTGACCATAATGTGGAGGAGTTTGATAATAGCTATTCTAATTCTCAAGATCAGTAAAAAATGCGATAACACCATCTTTCTCCTTATAAGTTAAATGTGCTTCATCATTGTAGTAGTAGGTTCTGTCTACCATCTTTCGTACATTTTTTGAAGAATGAAAATAAGCTGTCAATGGAAATAAGCTGTCAACTATTTTGAAATAAACAATATAAATTACTTAATAAATATGTTTGTAAACTCACACAGTGGTAGAACTGGAAGCGTATCAACAAAGACCCAAATGGTCATATTCTTTTTGTCGACGTCAATATCAACAAGATCAAAGGTGAGAAGCATACCCTCATGAAAATCATACGCCTTGCAAAGTGCTTCCCAATTCAGGCAACCAAAATTGGATGAGTTCACATAATTGTTTAGATTTATAGCGAAATCATAACCATGATGGTTCCTTAGTTGAATTCTCTTTGTCTCAATGCTTTCATGATCTTCAAAACCCATCTTGTCCAAGACATAGGGTCTTGCATGGCATGGGACAAGCTAGTCGAATTGTAAAAGACGAAAATTACATGTTGAAGAACGGAGAAGTCGTGCAAAAAATAAAAAAACACTTGTCGTCGTTGCGTACCATTTCAACATCAAAGGTCTCTTAGAGCTTGATGCTGAAGCGCCGACCCTCGACCAGGTGAGGCCTATCGCACAGACAGCGCTCATCTTCGCAGAACTCACACATAGAGAATTCCCTTTCGTCATTAGACATTTCCTAATAGGTAATTAATAATCCATCATCGAATACATATATAGTAGTTTGTTGCAAAGATCATCATATAACAACTAAAACACAAAAAATTTGTAGTTTGTAGCAAAGATCATCATCGAACCTAGTTTGTAGCAAAGATATAATCCATCATTGAATACATATATAGTAGTTCGTAGCATAGACCGCGCTCATCTTTTGCATTCAATAAGCAAATAACTAATAGGTAATTAATAATCCATCATCGAATACATATATAGTAGTTTGTAGCAAAGATCATCATATAATATCACTAATACATCTCGAATAATAGCTCCTCTAGGTTCAGTGGGCCGCGGTGGACACCCAAAGAGAAGGAACCATCACAGGATCATAGCTCCGGTGAGATCCTTGAAGAATCTGCCAGGTATTGGAGAACCTGCCGTCCATAGGTTTCACTAGTGGCTTCTCTTAGTATACGTATTACGGTGGGTGAACAAATTACTGTCGAGCAATTGATAGAAAAGCGAATAATTATGAGAATATCTAGGCATGATTATGTATATAGGCATCATGTCCGTGACAAGTAGACGGACTCCTGCCTGCATCTACTACTATTACTCCATGATACGTCGATTTTGCATCATGCTTTTATATCAATATTTATTGCATTATGGGCTGCTATTACATATTATGTCACAATACTTATGCTTATTGTCTCTTATTTTACACGGTTAACATAAAGAGGGAGAATGTCGGCAGCTGGGATTCTGAGCTTGAAAAGAAGCAAATATTATAGACCTATTTTGCACAGCTCCAAAAGTCCTGAAACTTCACGGAAGACGTTTTCAGAATATATAAAAAATACTCAGCAGAAGAAATTCACCAGGGGGGTCACACCCTGCCCACGAGGGTGGGGGCGCGCCCTACCCCCCTGGGCACGCCCCTTACCTCGTGGGCCCCCTGGTGGCCCTCCGGTGGCCATCTTTTGCTATATGAAGTCTTTCGAAGGGAAAAAAATCATGAGCCATCTTCTCGGACGAAACTCCGCCGCCACGAGGTGCAACCTTGGCGGAACCAATCTAGGACTCTGGCGGAGCTGTTCTGCCGGGGAAACTTCCCTCCCGGAGGGGGAAATCATCGCCATCGTCATCACCAACGCTCCTCTCATCGGGAGAGGGCAATCTCCATCAACATCTTTATCAGCACCATCTCCTCTCAAAACCCTAGTTCATCTCTTGTATCCAATTCTTGTCTCCATGTCCGGGATTGATGCTGGTAGGTGGCTAGTAGTGTTAATTACTCCTTGTAGTTGATGCTAGTTGGTTTAATTGGTGGTAGATCATATGTTCAGATCCTATATGTATATTAATACCCCTCTGATTGTGAACATGTTTATGCTTTGTGAGTAGTTACTTTTGTTCCTGAGGACATGGGAGAAGTCTTGCTATTAGTAGTAATGTGAATTTGGTATTCGTTCGATATTTTCATGAGATGTATGTTGTCTCTCCTCTAGTGGTGTTATGTGAACTTCGACTACATGACACTTCACCATTATTTGGGCCTAGAGGAAGGCATTGGGAAGTAATAAGTAGATGATGGGTTGCTAGAGTGATAGAAGCTTAAGCCCTAGTTTATGAGTTGCTTCGTAAGGGGCTGATTTGGATCCATATGTTTCATGCTATGGTTAGGTTTACCTTAATACTTTTGTTGTATTTGTGGATGCTTGCAATAGAGGTTAATCATAAGTGGGATGCTCGTCCAAGTAGGACAGTACCCAAGCACTGGTCGACCCACATATCAGATTATCAACGTACCAAATGCGAATCATATGAGCGCGATGAAAACTAGCTTGACGATATTCCCATGTGTCCTCGGGAGCGCTTTTCTCTATATAAGAGTTTGTTCAGGCTTTTCTTTTGCTACAAAAAGTATTGGGCCACCTTGCTGCACTTTATTTACTTTTGTTACTTGTTGCTCGTCACGAATTATCCTATCACAAAACTATGTATTACCAATTATTTCAGTACTTGTAGAGAATACCTTGATGGAAACCGCTTATCATTTCCTTCTGCTCCTCATTGGGTTCGACACTGTTACATATCAAAAGGACTATGATAGATCCCCTATACTTGTGGGTCATCAAGACTCTTTTCTAGCGCCGTTGCTGGGGAGTGAAGCGCATTTGGTAGGTGGAGTTTGGTAAGGAAAAATTTATATAGTGTGCTGAAATTTACTGTCACTTGTTACTATGGAAAGTAATCCTGTGAGGGGCTTGTTCGGGGTATCTTCACCCCGACCAGTAGAGCAAAGAGTTGCTCCTCAACCTACTGAACCTACTAAAAATGAAAATGTCCCCTTTGAAATTCCTTCGGGTATGATAGAAACACTGCTAGCTAATCCCTTTTTAGGAGATGGAACAAAACATCCTGATGAGCATCTAATATATGTGGATGAAGTTTGTGGATTATTTAAGCTTGCAGGTGTACCCGGAGATGTTGTTAAGAAGAAGGTCTTCTCTTTATCTTTGAAGGGAGATGCGTCGACATGGTATAGGCTATGTGATGATATGGGGTCTTGGAATTACAAACAATTGAAATTGGAATTTCATCAGAAGTTTCATCGTGATCGCAATTATATATATAATTTTTGGCCTCGCAAAGGAGAAAGCATCGCTTAAGCTTGGGGGAGGCTTAAATCAATGTTATATTCATGCCCCAATCATGAGCTCTCAAGAGAAATGATTATTCAAAATTTATATGCTCGGCTTTCTGATAACAATCGCACCATGCTCGATACTTCTTGTGATGGCTCTTTTATGATGAAGACTATTGAATTCAAATGGGATATATTGGAAAGAATTAAACGCAACTCTGAAGATTGGGACCTCGACAAAGGTAAGGAGTCAGGTATGACACCTAATTTTGATTGTGTTAAATCTTTTATGCATACCGATGTTTTCCATAAATTTAGCTCTAAATATGGACTTGACTCTGAGATAGTAGCTTCTTTCTGTGAATCTTTTGCTACTTATGTTGATCTCCCCAAGGAGAAGCGGTTTAAATATCATCCTCCCATAGAAGTAAAAGTACCTGCACCTATTAAAGTTGAAGAAAAGATTGTCACTTATAATGATCCTATTGTTCCTACTTCATATGTTGAGAAACCACCTTTTCTTGTTAGGATAAAGGATCATGCTAAAGCTTCAACTGTGGTTCGTAAAAGAAATATTAAAACATATACACCTCGTGAGCAAGTTAAAGTTGAACCTAATATTGCTATTGTTAAAGATCTCTTGTCTGATAATATTAATGGGCATGTTATTTATTTTTGTGATGAAACTGCTAGAATTGCTAAACCCCGTGCTAAAGATAAACCTAGACCTGTGGTAGGCATGCCTGTTATTTCTGTTAAAATAGGAAATCATTGTTATCATGGCTTATGTGATATGGGTGCTAGTGCTAGCGCAATACCCCATTCCTTATACAAAGAAATTATGCATGATATTGCACCTGCTGAGATAGAAGATATTGATGTCACAATTAAACTTGCCAATACAGATACTATTTCACCAATGGGAATTGTTAGAGATGTTGAAGTCTTGTGTGGGAAAACTAAATATCCTGCTGATTTTCTTGTTCTTGGTTCCCCACAAGATAGCTTTTGTCCCATTATATTTGGTAGACCCTTCTTAAACACTGTTAATGCCACCATAGATTGCAAAAGGGATGTTGTTACTATCGGTTTAGATGATATGACTCATGAATATAATTTCTCTAAATTTAGTAGACAACACCGTGAAGAAGAATTACCTAGTAAGGATGAAATTATTGGTCTTGCTTCTATTTCCGTACGTCCTAGTGATCCTTTAGAACAATATTTGCTAGACCATGAAAATGACATGTTTATGAATGAAAGAAGGGAAATAGATGAAGTATTCTTTAAACAGGAACCTATTCTGAAAAAAAATTCCTGTTGAAATCCTAGGGGATCCTCCTCCACACAAGGGTGATCCCGTGTTTGAGCTTAAACCATTACCTGATACTCTTAAATATGCTTATCTTGATGAGAAAAAGATATATCCTGTTATTATTAGTGCTAACTTTTCAGAGCATGAGGAATTGAGATTATTGAAAACTTTGAAGAAGCACCATGCTGCTATTGGGTATACTATTGACGATCTTAAGGGCATTAGTCCCACTCTATGTCAACATAAAATAAATTTGGAAGAAGATGTTAAACCAGTTCGTGATCATCAACGACGGATGAATCCTAAAATGAAAGAAGTAGTAAGAAAGGAAATACTAAAGCTCCTTGAGGCAGGTATAATCTATCACGTTGCTGATAGTCAGTGGGTAAGTCTTGTCCATTGTGTCCCTAAAAAGGGAGGTATTACTATCATTCCTAATGATAAAGATCAATTGATTCCTCAAAGAATTATTACAGGTTATAGGATGGTAATTGATTTCTGTAAATTAAATAAGGCAACTAAAAAGGATCATTACCCAAACATACACATTTTTGCTTTCTAGATGGTTATTCTGGTTTCTCCCGAATACCTGTGTCAGCCAAAGATCAATCAAAGACTACTTTTACTTGCCCTTTTGGTACTTTTTCTTATAGACGTATGCCTTTTGGTCTATGTAATGCACCTGCTACCTTTCAAAGATGCACGATGGCTATATTCTCTGACTTTTGTGAAAAGATTTGTGAGGTTTTCATGGACGATTTCTCCGTCTATGGATCTTCTTTTTATGATTGCTTGAGCAACCTTGATTGAGTTTTGCAGAGATGTGAAGAAACTAATCTTGTCTTGAATTGGGAAAAGTGCCACTTTATGGCTAATGAAGGTATTGTCTTGGGGCACAAAGTTTCTGAAAGAGGTATTGAAGTTGAAAAAGCCAAGGTTGATGCTATTGAAAAGATGCCATGTCCCAAGGACATCAAAGGTATAAGAAGTTTCCTTGGTCATGCCAGATTTTATAGGAGGTTCATTAAGTACTTCTCAAAAATTTCTAGGCCTCTGACTAATTTATTACAAAAAGATATACCATTTGTTGCTGATGATGATTGTGCGGAAGCATTTGAAATACTTAAGAAAGCATTAATCTCTGCACCTTTTGTTCAACCACCTGATTGGAATTTACCCTTTGAAATTATGTGTGATGCTAGTGATTATGCTGTAGGTGCTGTTCTAGGACAAAGAGTTGATAAGAAAGTAAACGTTATTCAATATGCTAATAAAACCCTAGACAATGCTCAAAGAAATTATGCTACCACTAAAAAGAATTCTTAGCAGTTGTATTTGCTTGTGATAAGTTCAGACCTTATATTGTTGATTCTAAAGTAACTATTCACACTGATCATGGTGCTATTAAATATCTTATGGAAAAGAAAAATGCTAAACCTAGACTTATTAGATGGGTTCTCTTGCTACAAGAATTTGATTTGCATATTGTTGATAGAAAGGGAGCTGAGAACCCCATTGCAGACAACTTGTCTAGGTTAGAAAATGTGCGTGATGACCCACTTCCTATTGATGATAGCTTTCCTGATGAGCAATTAAATGTCATAAATGCTTGTCATATTGCTCCATGGTATGCTGATTATGCTAATTACATTGTTGCTAAGTTTATACCACCTAGTTTCACATACCAGCAAAAGAAAAAGTTCTTCTATGATTTGAGGCATTACTTTTGGGATGAACCACATATTTATAAAGAAGGAGTAGATGGTGTTATTAGACATTGTGTACTTGAGCATGAACAGGAACAGATCCTACGCAAGTGTCACTCCGAAGCTTATGGAGGACACCATGCTGGAGATATAACTGCACATAAGGTATTAAAATCTGGTTTTTATTGGCCTACTCTCTTCAAGGATGCCCGTAAGTTTGTCTTATCTTGTGATCAATATCAAATAATTGGTAATATTAGTAGACGTGAAGAAATGCCTACGAACTATTCACTTGTTATTGAACCATTTGATGTTTGGGGCTTTGACTATATGGGACCCTTTCCTTCCTCTAATGGATATACACATAATTTAGTTGCTGTTGATTACGTTACTAAGTGGGTAGAAGCTATTCCAACTAGTAGTGCTGATCATAACACTTCTATTAAAATGCTTAAAGAAGTTATTTTCCAAGATTTGGAGTCCCTAGATATTTAATGACTGATGGTGGTTCACATTTTATTCATGGTGCTTTCCGTAAAATGCTAGCTAAATATGATGTTAATCATAGAATTGCATCTCCTTATCATCCTCAGTCCAGTGGTCAAGTAGATTTGGGTAATAGAGAGCTCAAATTAATTTTGCAAAAGACTTTTAATAGATCTGGAAAAAATTGGTCCAAGAAACTTGAGGATGCATTATGGGCCAATAGAACTGCATGTAAAAATCCTATGGGTATGTCTCTATATAAAATGGTTTATGGAAAAGCATGTCACTTACCTCTCAAACTAGAACACAAGGCAAATTGGGCTATTAAAGAACTCAATTATGATTTCAAACTTGCCGGTGAGAAGAGGTTATTTGATATTATCTCACTTGATGAATGGAGAACCCAAGCCTATGGAAATGCCAAGTTGTTTAAAGAAAAAGTTAAAAGATGGCATGACAAAAGGATACAAAAGCGTGAGTTTAATGTAGGTGACTATGTATTGCTATACAACTCTCTAAATGGGAGGTCCTTACGTTATCGAGGAGGTCTATCATTCCGGTGCCATAAAAATCAACAACTTCGAAGGCACAAATCCGAAGGTGGTGAACGGTCAAAAATCAAACATTATATCTCAGGTAATCCGATAAATGTTGAAACTAATATTATTGAAACCGTAACCCCGGAGGAATACATAAGGGACACTTTCCCGAACGTTTCAGACTCCAAAAAGGAATAGGTATGTGGTACGGTAAGTAAACCGACTCCAAAACAGTTTTTAAGGCAATATTTCTCCGTTTTGGAATATTTAGAAAAATAGAAAAATAAGAAGCAGTCCGGGAAGGACACGAGGGTGGAGGGCGTGCCCCCCTACCTCGTGGGCACCTCGTGTGCTCTCCAGACTCCGTTTTCATACACGTTGCATTTTTTGGTCAGTAAAAATTCACTATATAATCTCCCAGAGGTGTTCACTCCCATATCACGCAAAAATCCTCTGTTTTGTGTTTCGAGCTGTTGCTGCTGCAGATTAGAGCAAGATGTCTTCGTAGGAGTCAGTCCGGGAGAGCCAGGTGTCTCACCCGGCACCGAGATCAATGACAAACAACAATGTTGACCTCTTTGGGCCAGCAACAGAGGAAGAGATGGAGGCCGAATTGAAGAGGACAGATGCCATGGAAGAGGATCAAGAAGTCACTTCCCGCTTCCGAGCTGGATTCACAATGGGAGAACTGCAGAGCATGGCTATTCCAAACTCGGTTATCCCTTCCAATGTTAGATTTCTTTCTTATGAGAATATGAAAAAGAGTGTCACTAGTTCTCCCACAGCTATGCAGCACCCTTGGGTGCAGGGAGCTTTGGCTGTTACAGGAAAACTCCGAAAGGAAATGATGGACCTCAAGCAGCAAGTCAATAAGCTCGAGGAGGAAAATCGTATCCTGAGGGACATCATCACCAAGAACATCACATCACCACCCATGAAAAGAGAGACATAATCACCTGGGTATGGGCAAGCTTGGGGGAGTGCCCCGGTATCATATCACCATCACTTTTATCTTTACCGTTTTTCTTAGTTCGATCCTTTTGGTAATATCTTGATCTAATAGAATAAAAGTTCTTAGTATGATCTAGTCGTGAGTTTTGCTTTATAATTCTTCTATGTAATCGAGTCTGTGAGATATATAATAAAGATTAGTGTTGAGTCAAGGGCTTGATTATTTTTCCATGATCTTAAGTGAATAAAAGAAAACAGAAAAAAATAAAAAGAAACAAAGAGATCAGATGAGTCTTATGGAAAGTAATGAGCTCACGTAGAAAATTATGATGAATAAAAGTTCTTGAGGGTTGACAAACATAGTTTTGGTCATTGTTGCAATTAATATGAAGTAATAAAGAAATAGAGGTCTTCAGATATAGACATACTATCTTGGAGATCTTTTATGATTATGAGCACTCATTAAAATATGACATGCTAAAAGAGTTGATGTTGGACAAGGAGGACAACAAAATCGGTTATGTTTTCTTACATCTGAGATAAATTATATTGTCATGGATCATCCAACATGGTTGTAACGCCCTCGATGCGGCTATATCTCCCACGTGTCGAAGCATGACTTAGAGGCATAACCGCATTGAAAGCAATGTCGCAAGTGAGGTAATCTTCACACAACCCATGTAATACATAAGGGACAGAGACACATAGTTGGCTTACAATCACCACTTCACACACATACATGAATAAAGCATTACATCATCCAGATACAATCAAGGTCCGACTACGGAACCAAAATAGAAGAAGAACCCCAAATGCGACAAGATCCCCGATCGACCCCAACTGGGCTCCACTACTGATGAACTAGAACGAAACAACATAAAGGGCACGATCTTCATCGAGCTCCTCCTTGAGCTTGGTTGCGTCCTCTGCTCGGTAACATCGGCACCTGCAAACTGGTTTTGGAAGTATCTGTGAGCTAGGGGGACTCAGCAATCTCGCACCCTCGCGATCAAGACTATTTAAGCTTATGTGTAAGGTAAAAAGGTATGAGGTGGAGCTGCAGCAAGCGACTAGCATATATGGTGGCTAACATACGCAAATGAGAGATCTAAAAACTCCGAATTTTTGGGACGCCTTCTAACTAAAGTTGACTCATCTCTAGTCCCATAATTATAAAGATTCATATTGAAAAACAAAGATTCAATAGGGGACACATAAATTACTTTTATATCTTCATCTTTATTATCATGAAAACTAGAAGAACACGCCTTCACAAAGCAATCTTTCTTAGCATGCATCCTAGCGGTTCTTTCATTGCACTCATCAATGGAAATTCTCATGGCTTTGAGAGACTCATTGATATCATGCTTAGGAGGAATCACTGGTAGAAAAAGGGCCTATAGTCCCGGTTCGTAAGGGCCTTTAGTCCCGGTTCCTGAACCGGGACTAAAGTGTCGGTACTAATACCTCCCACCTTTGGTCCCGGTTCAATCCAGAACCGGGACTAAAGCCCACCCACGTGGGCAGTGTGCAGAGCCCAGTCAGGAGACCCTTTGGTCCCGGTTGGTGGCACCAACCGGGACCAATAGGCATCCACGCGTCAGCATTTCTGTGGCTAGCGTTTTTGTTTTTTTTTAAAGGGGGGGGGGGGTGGGGGTTTTGGGGGGTTAATTTAGGTGTTTCATATATTGTGTTAGCTAGCTATAATTAATATAGAGAAGTGTCCTCTCTTATGTCCGTGCTTGGTCGACGCTACGTACTATACATACGTATAGAGAGGACTAGACACGCTGGCTAGCTAGTAAAGCAAACGAAGGAAACAGAAGATCGTCATGAACATATATGCATACAGAGAGAAGTGATATCGACCACCTCTCCTTCTCCGAGAGATTGGTCGAACAACAAGTTCTCGTATATCTATCTGACAGTACCGGCTACATATATACAATAATTATCTCTTACAAATATAATCATACGGACTCAGGTTTAACATAGAATTCTCCGTCTTCAGGGATCACGTGGTCAAGAAAGAATGCCGCCAATTCCTCTTGAATTGCTCGCATGCGAGCTGGTGCTAGGAGTTCATCCCGCTTCCGAAACATCTAATTTGAAGAAGGGGGTCAATACATATATACATATGAATGAATGAAACTCAACACAAATGATGGTAATAAAATAAAATTGTGAATATTGTTATTTACGTACTTCATATTGTTCGTTAGAGTACCCGCCCCGCTCACACGTCGTGTGGCGGATGGACTTGCAGATGTAGTATCCATAGAAATCATTCCCTTGTTCCTGCCACAACCACTTTACAAGAAATAGAGGTCAATCAAACTGATAAGAAAGAATGCTAAATGGTATTGATGAAACTAGCGCTTGAATCACTAGGAGATGCGCGGAACATGCTACTATAGTACTTACTTTCGGGTGTCTAAATTCCAGCTCCTTCGGCAGTCCCGGAACTTTTTTGGTGAATTTTCTCCAAACCCTGCCGGACAAAGAAAACAATTACTTGATATCAAGAAATGAAAAAAGTTGCTGATATGGTGGATAATGATCGATTTAACTTACTTCTTGAGGATTTCAGTCATGTCTGCATAGTCCTGGGGATCTTTTCGTTTTGAGTGTAAGACGGTTACTAGTCCCTGCTCAAGCTTAATCTCTAGGAGAATATAGTGGAAACTGCACACGCATGCATAACTCATGAATTACATTACTATAACCTTGAGTAATATATAAGGGAAACCGAATACGCACAAGACAGTAACACTCACTTGAAGTTGTAAGGAAAGAGTATTATATCTTTGTTTTGATTTATTACGAACGATTGTAGCAAGTTGGCCTCGGTAGCTGCGACATGAAGTTTAACCTGAATTGCATCTATGAGATATGTGTTAATGAACCCAATATCACCGACTTGTCTTTTCTTCAATTCGACGATCTTCAATCTGCATAATATAGTGAGGATGATTATAAATACATGCAATGAAAGAGCTAAGCTATATAGAGAAACTTAATGACAGAAGTAGTACTACTTACAGACAGTAGCAGGCGACCGTTGTTTTATCGAGGGCCAATTGATTGAAAAACTGATAGAACTCCTCAAATGGAACAGGAAACAGATCAATTCCAACGAGGTCATGCTCCTTTTTAACTCTCACATACAAAGTACTCCTCCCCCCAGAGTCTCTGCAGATTTTCAAGTACCAATCATGCAATCTTCGCATCATCGTTGATAGAGATCTTTCATCTTTGACGAGAGGCTTCCCGTACTCGTATCTTTGCATCTGCATGTCCATGGGTTCATAATGTACTTCGTCGGGCAGGTAATCTGCAAGATTATTATAACCGGGCACCATCCTCGGATCATTAGCGACGTTGTGGCTAGGCACCTTGAGCGGGGGGCATGATTGCTTTGCTTGTTTGCCGAGCTGGGCAATTTGTTTCCCAGCTTGTCGTTTTTTCAGCCTTTCATCACTGACAGTAGTTCCCGACCGCTCCGCTTCGGCAAATTCCTTTCCAATAATGCGGTCATAGTTTCCTTTCGGCGGATCAGACTTTGGTGGTTTTGTCAGGGCAGCCAGAGTGCGCTTCACTTTCACCCCATCTACCTTCTCCTCCGGAGGTGGATGTTTCTTTGCTTTCACCCCTTCAAAGAATTTCCTCACTTCTTCTCACGCGATCTCGGCGTTCTCCTCGTGGGTCCTGGAGTCTTCAGAGAAGGACCGAATCTGTATGTCCGCCCGCCTCTGGTTGTACTGCTAGACGCCGACCGAGCAGACGAAGCGGTTGTATTCTTTACTTGCTTAAGAGGCGGAGGAGAAGGACTACGACCCGCCGGAGCAGCTGGAGCGGCGGCAGGTCTCTTCTGCCCTTGCTGACGAGGCGGAGAAGGAGGAGGTTGGTTGCTCGGGCGCGTCGGCGCAGGCGGAGACGGAGGCGGAGTGCCACCATGCGCCGGAGAAGGAGCCGGCCGAGGGCCCTGATCGTCACTCGCCGGAGGAGGAGGCGGTGGAGGAGGCGGAGTGCCCTGACTCGCCGGAGGAGGAGGAGGAGGCGGAGGCGTCCAGTTCGGAAGGTTGATGAGGTCCTTCCGCCATAGGCATGGAGTCTTCAGAGCAGACCCCAGCTGAGTCTCCCCTTCACCGGTAGGGTGGTCAAGCTGGAGGTCCTCAAATCCCTCCGTTATCTCATCCACCATCACCCTAGCATATCCTTCTGGAATCGGCATGCAGTGAAAAGTTGCGCCGGGTTCAGTAGGATAAACAGAGCCAACAGCCGCCTTGACCTTCAAATTCATCCATTGCGTCATAAGGTGGCAATTTTGAGACTCCGTTATAGCATCCACAGGATAGCTGGCAGGAGCCATCAAGGCATGCTGCAGCTGAAGCTGCTCCATGGAAGCCACGCTGCTTCTGCGCTGAGATGGCGGGGTAGCTTCGGGGGAGGCTTCGGCAGTACGTTTGCTGCGATTTGTCTCTCGTTCCTCTATCGCTTGTACCCTTGCGTGCAGCGCCTGCAGTTCGGTCTGCTGCACTTTTTTCCTCCTCTCATGGGATTTGTAACTGCCTGCGTCCGGAAACCCAACCTTCCACGGAACGGAGCCTGGCGTGCCTCGTGTCCGTCCAGGGTGCTCAGGATTCCCGAGGGGCATTGTGAGCTCGTCGTGCTCTCTGTCTGGAAAGAACGTCCCTTCCTGCGCTGCATCGATATAGTGCTTAAGCTTACTGACTGGTATGTCCATTTGTTCGTTCGTCCAAATGCATTCCCCTATTTCAGGGTCCAAGGTTCCGCCAGCCCCGAAGAACCAAGTCCGGCAACGGTCTGGCCAGTTATTTGTCTCTGGTCTGATCCCTTTATGAACCAGATCATTCTCAACCTTGGACCACTTAGGCCGGGCTACGAGGTAGCCACCTGACCTCGTGCGATGGTGAAGCTTCTTCTTCGCGGCATTCTGCTTGTTTGTCGCCGACATCTTCTTACTCTTTTCCGATGTCTTGTAGGCCACAAATGCGGGCCAGTGATCTCTGATCTTCTCATATCTGCCCTTGAATTCTGGTGTCCCTTTTTTATCGACAAACCTATTCAGCTCTTTCTTCCACCTCCTGAATAGATCTGCCATCCTCTTCAGAGCAAAAGACTTGATTAATTTCTCTTTAATTGGGTTCTCTGGATTATCCTCTAGCGGTAGGGTGAAATTTGACTTCAGCTCAGTCCAAAGATCATTTTTCTGCATATCATTGACATAAGACACCTCAGGGTCTTCTGTAGCCGGCTTAAACCATTGCTGGATGCTTATCGGGATCTTGTCCCTAACCAGAACCCCGCACTGAGCAACAAATGCCCTCTTTGTCCGGAGGGGTTCAATAGGTTGGCCATCGGGCGCGATTGCTGTGATCTCAAGCTTTTCATCCGAGCTCAACTTTTTCTTCGGGCCTCGTCTCTTTACCGAAGTTGTGCTCGATCCGGAGGGCTAGAAAAAAGAACAAAGACTTAATTAATATGTGTACATACCAAAACAATGAATGCATCAATCAGCTAGTCAGCATAGGCTTAACTAATATATATACCTGGCCGGACTCGGTTCGGTCACCGGAGCCGTCATCACGGTCTCCTTCTTGCACCGGCATTGGGTCACCGGCGCCGTCCTCATGTTCTTCTTCTTGCACCGGCATTAGGTCACCGTAGCCAGCTTGTTCACCCTCTCCTTCCGGACCATCGATGATATCGTTGAGATAGTACGAGACGGCATCACTTCCTTGTGCGATTATCTCCCTCAACAACGCTTCTTTTGTTGCTTCGTCTAGGGCGGTGTCCATAGTTTCTACAAATATTTACAACATGGAAATTATTATTCAAACATGACAGATGGATATATTAGTGCCAAACATAGAACTAGCTACCTAATCATAGTAAGCTATAGGGAGGGGGTATATATCGACAACGACGACACTACATCTATATATGTCCCTCGATGACCCTCGTTCCCGATAAAAAAAGAGGAAGAAGAAGAAAAAAAGAGGAGAAGAAAGAATAGAGGAGAAGAACTCCTCTATTCTTTCTTCTCCTCTTTTTTCTTCTTCTTCCTCTTCTTTTTTTATCCTCTTCTTCCTCTCATGTTCGAGAGGATCGCCTTGGGGTCGGGAGGTTGCCTAGTGTCAAAGGATTCAACAAAACCATGTCTTCATCATTAGGCGAAAGTAACATGTGCATGATGGTAGGAAGCTCTTCAAAGTTGTTCTGGAACGGAGTCCCAGATAGGATAATTCGCTTTTTGGTACAAAGTTTAGCAAGAGCCTTCCGAATATCGCTATTTTGAAGGCCTTTGCTGAATTCGTACCAAAAGGCGGATTATTCTATCCGGGACTCCATTCCAGAACAACTTTGCAGAACTTCGTACCAACCTGCCCTGGTTACTTCCGGCTAATGATGAAGGCATGGATTTCTTCAATACTTTGACACTAGGAAACCTCTCTCGACCCCTCGGCGATTCTTGACCCCTCGAACCCTCAACGACCCTGAAACCCTCGACCCTTGACCCCTTAACGACCCTCGACCCTCTACCCTAGTTCTCGACCCTCGAACAATAGAGGAGAAGAAGAAAGGAATAGCTAGAGGAGAAGATCGAAGAAAAAAAAGAAGAAACAAAAGAGGAGAAGAAGAAAGGAATAGTGGAGAAGAAGAGAAAATATAATATATTCTATTTTCTATTCTTCTCCACTATTCCTTTCTTCTTCTCCTCTTCTTTTTCTTCTGTTTTCTTCTTCTTATTTATTTCTCCTCTTCTTTTCGGTAGAGGAAACCCTAAATAGCTAGCAAGTATCGTGGGTGTGAGATACATGTGGCCTTCGGTGTCGGACACTACATCCACGTCCCACAAGTGACGTGGGCGTCGAAACCCACGCCACTTGTGGGATGTGGATTTAGTGTCCAACACCGACGGTACATGTATCTCACACCGACGATACTTTCTATTTAGGGTTTCTCCTCTACCACTCGGCGGCCCTCTCGACGACCCTCGTTCCCGATAAAATAAAGAGGAAGAAGAAGAAGAAAAAAAAAGAGAAGAAAGAATAGAGGAGAAGAACCCTCGAACCCTCGAACCCTAGACGACCCTCTTCTTCCTCTCATGTTCGAGAGGATCGCCGAGGGGTCGGGAGGTTGCCTAGTGTCAAAGGAAACCCTAAATAGCTAGCAAGTATCGTGGGTGTGAGATACATGTGGCCTTCGGTGTCGGACACTACATCCACGTCCCACAAGTGACGTGGGCGTCGAAGCCCGCGCCACTTGTGGGATGTGGATGTAATGTCCGACACCGACGGTACATGTATCTCACACCGACGATACTTTCTATTTAGGGATTCTCCTCTACCACTCGGCGGCCCTCTCGACGACCCTCGTTCCCGATAAAATAAAGAGGAAGAAGAAGAAGAAAAAAGAAGAGAAGAAAGAATAGAGGAGAAGTCTCCTCTATTCTTTCCTCGCCTCTCTCATGAATGTCCGGCGTTCTCGACCCCCCCCCCCTCCCCACATGTCGAAGAAAAAAAAGAAGAAAAAAAAGAGCAGAAGAAGAAAGGAATAGAGGAGAAAAGAGAAAAATAGAATATATTCTATTTTTCTCTTTTCTCCTCTATTCCTTTCTTCTTCTCCTCTTTTTTTTCTTCTTTTTTCTTCTTCTTATTAATTTCTCCTCGTCTTCCTCTCCCCTCTCGGCGACCCTAGACCCCCTCTCGACCCTCGACCCCTAGGCGACCGTCGACCCCTCTTTTTTTTTCTTCCTCTTCTATTTTATCCTCTTCTTCCTCTACCGCTCGGCGACCCTCGACGACCCTCGTTCCCGATAAAAAAAGAGGAAGAAGAAGAAAAAAAGAGGAGAAGAAAGAATAGAGGAGAAGTCTCCTCTATTCTTTCTTCTCCTCTTTTTTCTTTTCTTATTCCTCTTCTTTTTTATCCTCTTCTTCCTCTCATTATATTTTCTACGAATGTTCTATATACATACATCCATCGATATCATTCCAAACATACATATACATCTACATTATATATGAACAAAAAAAATATCAAAATTCATCATACATACATCTACAGTATATATGAACAGTATATATGAACAAAAAAATATCAAAATTCATTATACATACATCTATAGTATATATGAACAGTATATATGAACAAAAAATATCAAAATTCATCATACATACATACATCTACAGTATATATATATGAACAAATATCAAAATTCATCATACATACATACATACATCTGCAAATTCAGGAGCAGGGAAGGAAGGAAGGGGGTAGGAGGCGGTAGCTACCTCTCCCGGAGGGGTCGGGGAGGAGACGCGGGCGGCCGGCGTCGGGGGCGACGGCGACGAGGACGGGCTCGGGGTCGGCGAGGGCGAGGGCGAGGGCGGGGCGCGCTCGGCGGCGGCGGACGGGCTCGGGGGCACAGTGGGTGCTCGAGGGCGGTGGACGGGCGGCCGACGACGACGGCGGGGTAGGGCGCGCTTGGGGCGGGGCAGGGACAACAGCGTCGAGGGCAAGGGGCAGAGGGTGCTCGGCGGCGCAGGGGGTGCTCAGGGGCGGTGGACGGGCGGCCGCAGACGACGGCGAGGCAGGGCGCGCTCGGGGGGCGGGGCAGGGGCAACGGCGGCGACGGCGAGGCGAGCAGAGGGGCAGCCTGGCGGCGGCGTCGGGGCAGGTTGAAGAATTGATCCAAAATTTTCACAAGTGTAGGCTTATATAGCCAGAGCAATGGTCCCTGTTCGTGGCACGACCCGTGACTAATGCTCCCTTTAGTCCCGGTTGGTGCCACGAACCGGGACCAAAGGCCAATTTTTGGCAGCCCAAAGGGGGGAAGCGGCGGCCTTTGGTCCTGGTTGGTGGCACCAACCGGGACTAAAGGGGGGCATTGGTCACGGTTGGTGCCACGAACCGTGACCAATGCCACCTTTAGTCCCGGTTGGTGCCACCAACCGGGACCAATGCCCTTGTGCGCCCCGCGTCCAAAAGTTTAGTCCCACATCGCTAGTTGAGAGCGCCCGAGACCAGTTTATAAGGTCTGCTCCCTCCTCCCTCTCGAACTCCTCTGAACTGAAGGCCTATGGGCCTAACTTGACACTGCTTTGCCTGTGGGCCTATTGGGCCTTCTGCGGGCCTGAATCCTGGCCCATGTAGGGTTTCTAGTCGTATTCAGGCCGTGGAGGCCCAGTAGGTGGCATTTTTTTGTTTTTTCTTTTTTATTTCTACATTTTTTTGGTTTTTTATTTTTTGCTTTTAGGTCACAAAAATTATAAACTTTCTATTAGTGCCATTAGTTTTAAATTTTAAATAGTTTAAATTTGAATTTTTAAAAATTTGTGTGAATCATTAGTTTATGAATTTTTTTCTTCTTTGCTATTTATTTTTTATTTATACTTACAATTAAATACTTATAGTCTGCTTTTAGGTCACACAAATTATATTCTTTTTGCTATTGAAGAATATTATAGTTTTATTTTAGTTGATCATAACATAATATTTTAATTGATTGTTTTTATTTTCATAAAAGTTTTGTAGTTCATTCTGTTTGCTATTAATTCATTCTTTGAGCTAAATGACTCTGAAATTGGAAAGCATTTCAAAATGAACTCTGAAAAGGTTGAAAGTTGGCATGGTATCATCATTTCACCCACATAGCATGTTCCAAAAAGTAGAGAGGGTTATGACAAAAACTTGATGCACTTCATGTACAAAATGGACAATCACTTTCGAAGTATCAAAGTTTCAAACCATAAGACATGAAAGCATTTCAAATGAACTCTGAAAAAGTTGAAAGTTGGGATGCATGGTATCATAATTTCATCCACATAGCATTTTCTTATTGCGGGAGAAAGTCTTCACTTTTTCTTCGCTTGTGTCATTTGCTTATTGCGCCGTAACCATGGATAATCTTCATTGTTTATCAGGATGCTTGGGTCAGCCTTGACATTGAAGGGAGGAATTTCATGAAACTTTTCATAATCTTCAGACATGTCTGTCTTGCTGTCCACTCCCAGGATGTCCCTTTTTCCTGCAAGAACTATGTGGCGCTTTGGCTCATCGTATGATGTATTCGCTTCCTTATCTTTTCTTTTTCTCGGTTTAGTAGACATGTCCTTCACATAGATAACCTGTGCCACATCATTGGCGAGGACGAACGGTTCGTCAGTGTACCCAAGATTTTTCAGATCCACTGTTGTCATTCCGTACTGTGGGTCTACTTGTACCCCGCCGCCAAACAGAATGACCCATTTGCACTTAAACAAAGGGGCCTTAAAATCAGGTCCGTAGTCAAGTTCCCATATGTCCACTATGTAACCATAATATGTGTCCTTTCCGCTCTCGGTTGCTGCATCAAAGCGGACACCGCTGTTTTGGTTGGTGCTCTTTTGATCTTGGGTGATCGTGTAAAATGTATTCCCATTTATGTCGTATCCTTTGTAAGTCAATACAGTCAAAGATGGTCCCCTGGACAACAAGTACAACTCATCACAAACAGTGTTGTCACCTCTGAGACGTGTTTCCAACCAACTGCTGAAAGTCCTGATGTGTTCACATGTAATCCAGTCGTCGCATTGCTCCGGGTGTTTGGAGCGCAGACTGTTCTTGTGTTCATCGACATACGGGGTCACCAAGGTAGAGTTCTGTAGAACTGTGTAGTGTGCTTGAGACCAAGAATATCCGTCCCTGCATATTATTGAGTCTCTTCCAAGAGTGCCTTTTCCAGTCAGTCTCCCCTCATACCGTGATTTAGGGAGACCTATCTTGTTAAGGCCAGGAATGAAGTCAACACAAAACCCGATAACATCCTCTTTTTGATGGCCCATGGAGATGCTTCCTTCTGGCCTAGCGCGGTTACGGACATATTTGTTTAGGACTCCCATGAACCTCTCAAAGGGGAACATATTGTGTAGAAATACGGGCCCAGGATGACAATCTCGTCGACTAGATGAACTAGGACGTGCGTCATGATATTGAAGAAGGATGGTGGGAACACCAACTCGAAACTGACAAGACATTGCGCCACATCACTCCTTAGCCTTGGTACCATTTCTGGATCGATCACCTTCTGAGAGATTGCATTGAGGAATGCACATAGCTTCACAATGGCTAATCAGACGTTTTCCGGTAAAAGCCCCCTCAATGCAACCGGAAGCAGTTGCGTCATAATCACGTGGCAGTCATGAGACTTTAAGTTCTGAAACTTTTTCTCTGGCATATTTATTATTCCCTTTATATTCGATGAGAAGCTAGTCGTGACCTTCATACTAAGCAGGCATTCAAAGAAGATTTCTTTCTCTTCTTTCGTAAGAGCGTAGCTGGCAGGACCTTTATACTGCTTCGGAGGCATGTCGTCTTTTTCGTGCAAACGTTGCAGGTCCTCCCGTGCCTCCGGTGTATCTTTTGTCTTCCCATACACGCCCAAGAAGCCTAGCAGGTTCACGCAAAGGTTCTTCGTCACGTGCATCACGTCGATTGAGGAGCGGACCTCTAGGTCTTTCTAGTAGGGTAGGTCCCAAAATATAGATTTCTTCTTCCACATGGGTGCGTGTCCCTCAGCGTCATTTGGAACAGCTAGTCCACCGGGACCCTTTCCAAAGATGACGTAGGGTAAATCATTGACCATAGCAAGCACGTGATCACCGGTGCGCATGGCGGGCTTCTTCCGGTGATCTGCCTCGCCTTTGAAATGCTTGCCTTTCTTTCGACATTGATGGTTGGTCGGAAGAAATCGACGATGGCCCAGGTACACATTCTTCCTGCATTTGTCCAGGTATATACTTTCAGTGTCATCTAAACAGTGCGTGCATGCGTGGTATCCTTTGTTTGTCTGTCCTGAAAGGTTACTGAGAGCGGGCCAATCGTTGATGGTCACGAACAACAACGCCTTAAGGTTAAATTCCTCCTGTCTGTGCTCATCCCACGTACGTACACCGTCTCCATTCCGCAGCTGTAAAAGTTCTTCAACTAATGGCCTTAGGTACACATCAATTTCGTTGCCGGGTTGCTTAGGGCCTTGGATGAGAACTGGCATCATAATGAACTTCCGCTTCATGCACATCCAAGGAGGAAGGTTATACATACATAGAGTCACGGGCCAGGTGCTGTGATTACTGCTCTGCTCCCCGAAAGGATTAATGCCATCCGCGCTTAAAGCAAACCATACATTCCTTGGGTCCTTTGCAAACCCATCCCAGTACTTTCTCTCGATTTTTCTCCACTGCGACTCGTCAGCGGGTGCTCTCAACTTCCCACCTTTCTTTCGGTTCTCACTGTGCCATCGCATCAACTTGGCATGCTCTTCATTTCTGAACAGACGTTTCAACCGTGGTATTATAGGAGCATACCACATCACCTTTGCAGGGACCCTCTTCCTGAGGGGCTCGCCGTCAACATCACCGGGGTCATCTCGTCTGATCTTATACCGCAACGCACCGCATACCGGGCATGCGTTCAGATCCTTGTATGCACCGCGGTAGAGGATGCAGTCATTAGGGCATGCATGTATCTTCTCCACCTCCAATCCTAGAGGGCATACGACCTTCTTTGTTGCGTATGTACTGTCGGGCAATTCGTTATCCTTTGGAAGCTTCTTCTTCAATATTTTCAGTAGCATCTCAAATCCTTTGTCAGCCACAGCATTCTCTGCCTTCCACTGCAGCAATTCCAGTATGGTACCGAGCTTTGTGTTGCCATCTTCGCAATTGGGGTATAACCCTTTTTTGTGATCCTCTAACATGCGATCGAACTTCAGCTTCTCCTTTTGACTAATGCATTGCATCCTTGCATCGACAATGACCCGGCGGAGATCATCATCATCGGGCACATCGTCTCGTTCCTCTTGATCTTCAGCAGCTTCACCCGTGGCAGCATCATTGGGCACATCGTCTGGTTCCTCTTGATCTTCACCAGCTCCCCCCGTTGCAGCATCACCGTATTCAGGGGGCACATAGTTGTCATCGTACTCTTCTTCTTCGCCGTCTTCCATCATAACCCCTATTTCTCCGTGCCTCGTCCAAACATTATAGTGTGGCATGAAACCCTTGTAAAGCAGGTGGGAGTGAAGGATTTTCCGGTTAGAGTAAGACCTCGTATTCCCACATTCAGTGCATGGACAACACATAAAACCATTCTGCTTGTTTGCCTCAGCCGCATCGAGAAACTCATGCACGCCCTTAATGTACTCGCGGGTGTGTCTGTCACCATACATCCATTGCCGGTTCATCCGCATGCATTATATATAATTAAGTGTCCAAATTAATAGAAGTTCATCATCACATTAAAACCAAAGTACATACATAGTTCTCATCTAACAACATATAGCTCTCCAGAGCATCTAATTAATTAAACCATACATTGAAACTATGTAAAACATTTCAATGCGAAAACAAATGCGATCATAATCGCAACCAAGGTAACAATTGATCCAACGGCATAATGATACCAAGCCTCGGTATGAATGGCATATTTTCTAATCTTTCTAATCTTCAAGCGCATTGCATCCATCTTGATCTTGTGATCATCGACGACATCCGCAACATGCAACTCCAATATCATCTTCTCCTCCTCAATTTTTTTTATTTTTTCCTTCAACAAATTGTTTTCTTCTTCAACTAAATTTAACCTCTCGACAATAGGGTCGATTGGCATTTCCGATTCACATACATCCTAGATAAATAAAATCTATGTCACGTTGGTCGGCATAATTTTCATAAACAATAAATGAACCAATAGTTATAAAAATAATATACATACCACATCCGAATCATAGACAGGACGAGGGCTGACGGGGGTGGATACCAAAACCATCGCACTATATAATATGCAATAATAAATGTAAGAAAATGATACAAGTATCTATCTAAACATACAAGTAAGAATATTTTTCCTTTCAGAAAGAAGATAAGAACAAGAGGCTCACCACGGTGGTGTCGGTGATGAGATCGGCGCGGGTGTTCGACGGCGGTGAAGACGGGGACGGGGCGTGACGGACCGCTAAATCTAGACAAATCTCGAGGAAAATGGAGCTTGGAGGTCGAGCTTCGAGAGGAGAAAGCTTAAGTAGTGTGGCTCGATCATTCCATCGAACACCTCATGTGCATAGGAGGTGAGCTAGAGCACCACAAAGGCCTCTCCCCCCTCGGCCAGAAAAAATAAAGCACTGTGCTCTGCTCTTGCGCGAGGGGGTATATATAGGCAATTCATTGGTCCCGGTTTGTGGCATGAACCGGGACTAAAGGGGAGCCTTTGGTCCCGGTTCCTGCCACCAACCGGGACCAATGGTGGTGGGCCAGGAGGGAGGCCCTTTGGTCCCGGTTCATCCCACCAACCGGGACCAAAAGGTCCATACAAACCGGGACCAATGGCCCACGTGGCCCGGCCGGCCCCCTGGGCTCACGAACCGGGACCAATGCCCACATTGGTCCCGGTTCAAGACTGAACCGGGACTAATGGGCTAAGGCGGCCTGGACCATAGCCCCTTTTTCTACTAGTGAATAGATCTAAGTTTTAAAGAATCAACATCAAGAGAAATTCTATCCACATTCCTAGCCAACTCATCAATCTTAAGCAATTTTTCTTCAATCAAATCACTGAAACTCTTTTGCGAACTAATAAATTCCTTAATACTAGATTCAAAATCAGACGACATCTTATTATAATTTCCATAAGAATTGTTCTAGGAATTACCATAATTATTAGAGGAATTACTAGGAAACAGGCTAGAATTAAAATTACCTCTATACGCGTTATTACCAAAATTGTTCCTACCAACAAAATTCACATCCATAGATTAATTATTATTCTCAATCAAAGTAGACAAAGGAATATCATTAGGATCAGTAGGATCACTCTTATTAGCAAACAATTTCATAAGTTCATCCATATTTCCACTCAAAACATTAATCTCTTCAATTGCATGCACCTTTTTACTAGTAGATCTTTCCGTGTGCCATTGAGAATAAATAACCATAATATTATCTAGGAGTTTGGTAGCTTCTCCTAAAGTGATTTCCATAAAAGTGCCTCCCACAGATGAATCTAAAATATTTCTTGAAGAAAAATTCAGTCCGGCATAAATTTTTTGTATAATCATCCATAAATTCAAACCATGTGTAGGCCAATAACGTATCATTAATTTCATCATCTCCCAAGATTGTGCAACATGTTAATGATCAAGTTGCTTGAAATTCATAATATCCTTTCTAAGAGAGATGATCTTAGCGGCAGGAAAATACTTAGAGATAAAAGCATCTTTGCACTTATTCCATGAATCGATACTATTTTTAGGCAAAGACGAAAACCAAGCTTTAGCATGATCTCTAAGCAAAAATGGAAATAGCTTATGTTTAACAATATCATTATCCAAATCTTTCTTCTTTTGCATATCACATAAATCAACAAAGTTGTTTAGATGGGTAGCGGCATCTTCACTAGGAACGCCAGAAAACGGATCTTTGATGACAAGATTCAGCAAAGTAGTATTAATTTCACAAGATTCAGCATCGGTAAGAGGAGCAATCCGAGTGCAAATAAAATCATTATTGTTGGTATTGGCAAAGTAACACAATTTAGTATTATCTTGAGCCATCGTGACAAGCAAGCAATCCAACACACAAGCAAACAAGCAAACGAAAAGCGAACGGAAAGAGAGGGCGAAAGGAAAAGAGGGCGAATAAAACGGCAAGGGTGAAGTGGGGGAGAGAAAAATGAGAGGCAAATGGCGAATAATGTAATGCGAAGGATAAGTGTTCTGATGGGTACTTCGTATGTCTTGACTTGGTGTAGATCTCCCCGGCAATGGTGCCAGAAATCCTTCTTGCTACCTCTTGAGCACTGCGTTGGTTTTCCCTTGAAGAGGAAAGGGTGATGCAGTAAAGCAGCGTAAGTATTTCCCTTAGTTTTTGAGAACCAAGGTATCAATCCAGTAGGAGACCATGTGGGAGTCACCTCGTACCTACACAAACAAATAAGAACCTCGCAACCAACGCGATAAAGGGGTTGTCAATCCCTTTACGGCCACTTGCAAGAGTGAGATCTGATAGAGATGATAACAATAAGATAAATATTTTTGGTATTTTTATGATATAGATTGAAAGTAAAGATTGCAAAATAAACTAAAATAGATTGGAAACTTGTATGATGAAAAATAGACCCGGGGGCCATAGGTTTCAATAGTGGCTTCTCTCAAGGAAGCATAAGTATTACGGTGGGTGCACAAATTATTATCGAGCAATTCATAGAAAAGAGAATAATTATGAGAATATCTAGGCATGATCATGTATATAGGCATCACGTCCATGACAAGTAGACCGACCCCTGCCTGCATCTACTACTATTACTCCACACATCGACCATTATCCAACATGCACCTAGAGTATTAAGTTCATAAGAATAGAGTAACACCATAAGCAAGATGACATGATGTAGAGGGACAAACTCATGCAATATGATGTAAACCCCATCTTTTTATCCTCGATGGCAACAATACAATACGTGTCATTTCCCTTTCTGTCACTAGGATCGAGCACCGCAAGATTGAACCCAAAGCTAAGCACTTCTCGCATTGCAAGAAAGATCAATCTAGTAGGCCAAAGCAAACTGATAATTCCAAGAGACTTGCAAAGATAAACCAGTCATACATAAAAGAATTTAGAGAAGATTCAAATATTGTTCATAGATAGACTTGATCATTAACCCGCAATTCATCGGATCTCGACAAACACACCGCAAAATAAGGTTACATCGAATAGAACTCCAAGAGAATCGAGGAGAAGTTTTTGAGATCCAAAGAGAGAGAAGAAGCCATCTAGCTACTAGCTATGGACCCGAAGGTCTGAGGTAAACTACTCACACATCATCGGAGGTGCCATGGAGTTGATGTAGAGCCCCTCCGTGATCAATGCCCCCTCCGGCGGAGCTCCGGAAAAGGCACCAAGATGGGATCTCTTGGGTACATAAGGTTGCGGCGGTGGAAATAGGGTTTCGTGGTGCTCCTGGATGTTTGCGGGGTATGTGAACATATATAGGAGGAAGAAGTAGCTCGGTGGAGCAACGAGGGGCCCACAAGGGTGGAGGGCGCACCCAGGCCTCCTTCATTGTTTCTTCACGTCCACTCCAAGTCCCCTGGATCACGTTTGTTGAGAAAATCATGTTCCCGAAGGTTTCATTCTGTTTGTACTCTGTTTGATATTCCTTTTCTACGAAACACTGAAATAGGAAAAACAGCAATTTGGGCTGGGCCTCCGGTTAATAGGTTAGTCCCAAAAATAATATAAAAGTGTAAAATAAAGCCCGTTAACATCCAAAATAGATTATATAGTAGCATGGAACAATCTAAAATTATAGCCTTGACTACCTGCTGTAGCAACTAATTTTTCTCCTCGGCTGTTTTTTCGCGTCCTCAGCTGGTTTTTTCTTGACCGTAAGCTTCACCTTCTCGTTGAAGTCCGCCTGACTAAACTTCTTTTTCTGCTTCTTGGCCTGCGGGCCCTCATTGTAAAATACCTTCCACGTGGCGCCCTCTACGGCGCCGTGCACACGACCATATTGCGGCCACTGGCCCAAAGGGAGTCCCTTGAGTTCATTCCAGGCCCGTCTGAGAGGGGTGTCCCAAATGGGCCTCATCGGAGAAGTAGGGCTTTCGGTTGCAAGCTCGTGTTGCTTCTCCTGCGGAAGGAATGTGAACCGTTTAGGAATGTGTAGTCGACTGGATGTCAAGCTAAATGTAAGGTGGTAAAAGAATAATTACCAGTAGTCTAATCAATCTCCTCATGATCTGGTCCATGTAAAAAACCTTCTTTTCCTTGTCCCACTTGTAGCGGTCCCTGATGAAGTCACGCTCCAAGGAGTTGGTGAACTTCGCGAAGGGGTCTGGGATACCCGCAGCTTCACCTTCCACGTCCTTCTTATGCCATATGGGCCTTTTATCGAGGTAGCTATGGCTTCCGAGGCGATGCTTCCCCGTGTTCCTTTGCTGATGGCTCTTGAATTTCGCAGCCTTAGACTGGGCGGCCTCGGTAGCGCAAGTGTCCTTGAACTTTTCAAACTCCTCTTCCGTAAGTGTCGGATGTTCCTCTAGAATCTTGGACAGGGGTTCCTCGGCCTCAATAGCTCGTTTCACCCTCCTTTTTCAGAAGGCCAAATCATTGTTGAACATGCCCATGGCGTGATTGTTAATATTTTTCATCTTCGGATCATCCCACGGTTTTTCTATGTTATCATTAGGGCTGGACCAAAAGCTTGTAACTCGCGAGCTTAATGAGCGCTTGATAGTTCGGCTCGTTAAGCTCGTAGCTCACTTCTTAATGAACAGAGCCAATCAGTGATTTTAGCTCGTTAAGCTTAACGAGCTTAACGAGCGAGCTAACGAGTTTCACGAGTAGCTTGTTAAGCTCGTTAGTAACAACACAACAAATATTTTCATCTCACGTGACAAACTTTTGTAGCACCTTAGCCCATCTATTCAATCTAATCGACATATGAGGCAACAAACTACTACATTTCTTTTTATAGTCACCATATTTCATCTTGAAAACCACACCTACACATTCATCATGTATATCATAACACATATAATCTGTTAATGAGTGCTCGCGAGCGCTCACGAGCTTAACGAGCTTCAAACGAGCCGAGCCGAGCAGGGTTTTCTTCTCGTTAATCTTAACGAGCTTAACAAGCCAAGCCTTAATGAGCACGAGCTTAACGAGTACGAGCTTAATGAGCCGAGCTGCTCATTAGTCCACCCCTAGTTATCATCCTGGTCGGGGAACTTGAATCTCTTGTGCAACTTCGTCAGAAGAAATTGCGTCAAATGTTCTTTACTCCTTAAGTCATCGTCGTTGATGCCCACGCATTCCCGTAGGATGCATCCTACTTGGTTCCCATAGCACTTATGAGGTTCTTCCCGCTCCAATGGCTCAAACTTGCCAGGTGCCATCTTTGTGATCACCAGTCGTCCAATCCCTAGTTTGTTAGGTTTTTGTATCCTCTGATTCTTCTGCTTCTTCTTTTCGGTAGCGGCATTGCCGCCGGTACCTTCCCCGCCGGTATCTTCCCCGCCAGTACCTTCCCTACCGGTCTCGGCACTGCCATTGGTGCCAGTACCGTCGGTGTCGATGTCGGCGTCAGCACCAACGTCGAGGCCAACCTGCAAACCTTGACTCTGCTTAGGAGACAAAAAGACGAGGTACTCTTGTTCACCCTCATAATCCATCTCATCTGCATCTTGGTCAGAAGGCCCGGTTTCTTCGTTGTTCGACATGTTTCCTATCATTAGGTCTCCTCGTTTAATTCTAAAACTATGAGAAAAATGAGAAATGACATAAAAAGATCTATGTTTGTTGGAATGTCATTTCCCAGCAACTCCCGGCACTTGATATGACTACTATCTAGCACAAGTCATGCCAAAAGTCACGGAATCGGCATGACCTTTGCTAAAAAAAAAGGACATATCCAGTGCCTGAAATTCACCGGAACGGAATGAATCAACATTCCGGCGTAACATAGGACACTCGGATCATTTACCATACACATAATCATCATGTACAAATGACATGTCAAAATTCCAAATATGACATGTCCAAAACATCACATGTCCACATATCAGATGTCCACTTCAAATTTGCATATAAAAGGAAGAAAAATATAGAACTTGAAGAAAAAAACCTAGCTAAATTCACAACTAAATATATAACCTAATTAACCATCTTCCCTAACTAAAACCTAAGTAAATTAACCAAAGAACCCCAGCTACTAGAGAGAGGAGGAGCGGTGGGGGGTTTACAAAGGGTGCAGGCCCGACGACAGCCGAGGTTGGGAGGGTCGGGGTCGGGGTAGGGGTCGGTGCCGGGGTCGGAGTTGGGGTCGAGTGCCGGGGCCGAAGCCGGGGTCGGGGTCGAGGCCATGGTCGTGGGCGAGCGCTGGGGCCGGACCCAAGGTCGGGGCCGTGCGTGAGCACCGGAGTCGGGGTGAGCACAGGGGCGCGACGAGGGCAGGGCTCCAGCGGCACGATGGGGGAAGAGAGAGTGTGGGGATTTGGGGGAAAAGAGGCGGCATGAAGAGAGGAGTGGGGATTTTGGGGTTAACTGGGCATAGCAGTAGCGCGTGTAAACAAAACGCGCTATAGCTACTCCAGGTAGCTATAGTGGTTTTATGAGGAAACCGCTACTGCTATCCTGACTAGCTGTAGCTCTTTTCTTAGAAAAGCGCTGCTCCTATAACAAGTACCTATATAGCAGTTTTCCCGTTTGTTTCCTTCTATTTTCTTTTCCTTTATTTTCTCTCACTTTTCTTTTCTTTTTTTCGAGAGCAGTCAACGAAGGGAAGGCGATATATATTGCATCATTTGACAGTTAAGTATTTATACAAAATAGGAACATATATATTACATCATTAGACCCATGCATAATAATGGCTAAGTGTGTATACAAAATAGGAACATATATATTACATCATTTGAACGATAACATACGGTTCCTCAGCGTTGACATTTCCGTTTTTGAGTGAGCTTCTTTCCCTTCGTGTTCGTTGAAGAATAATTGAGCCCCTCATTGTGACTTTTCCTTTTCCATGGAGTATGATTTTTCTTAGGTAATGTAGTATTGATTCTTCTTTTGACGTATACTTCATTATCATCATCATCTTCCCTCATTGAGTTGCCGTACTGGTCGTAGTCTTCCTCGTTGGCGACTCCATCCATTCCAATGGTGTTCCTTTTGCCTCTCCTCACGACAACAAGGCTGGGATTGCGCGGGTCGGTTATGAAGAAGCATTGTGTCACGTGCTTACCGTGTACCCATGGCTCATTTTTTGCGATAGCGTTCACGGTAGCGCTCTTAGCGTCGGGTATAGTCATCGTAGTGAAATACTGGTTTTCTCTTTCGACATTGTTAGCCCATCTGACACGGAACATCATCGTGTTTTGTAGTCTAGAGTAGTCAAGCTCCCAGATCTCCTCGACCCTACCGTAAAATCTATCAGATGCGCCGTTGTCGCTCCTGGTCATGCATTCCATCGTCACCACTGAGTTCTGATCATCACTGTCCACATCTTTGGCCTCCGTGTAGAACGTGCATCCGTTGATATCGTATGCCTGATAGGATACGAGGTTGGGCGAGGGGCCATGTGCTAAGGCATATATGAGCAATCCATCCTAAGATCCCTCCTCCGGGGGTTTGGCAATAATATGCTCTTTGAACCAATGCAGGAAAGTGGAGTTGTGCTCTCTAGTAACTTTGGCGTCCGTCCTGCATACCTCCGGGGGTTTGTCTGCGCCATATAGAAAATTCTCGTAGAAAGAGGTGCACTCTTGTGTCAGATAGCCCTGGACGATGCTTCCATCCAGACGGGACATGTTACGAATGAATCCTTTGATGATCCCATTCATCCTCTCAAACGGCATCATGTTATACAGGAATGACGGCCCCTGGCCTATTGTGTCGTCCATAATATTGACACACAGATGCACCATCACGTCAAAAACTCTGGCGGGAAGTACATCTCAAGCTCATTGAGTATCACAATGATCTATTCCTGTAGCCTTCCGAGCTGCTTCACACTGATCGACTTTTGATATAGATGACGTCGAAAAAGTTGAAGAGACCAATAAACATGTCATGGACGTGCTTTTCCATTATCCCTCTAAGGGCAACAGGTAGTATCTGCGTCATCATCACATGACAGTCATGGGACTTCATCCCGCTGAACCTTTTCTTGTCCGTGTCTAGATATCTGCTTATCATGCCACAGTAACCGGAACTAACTTTGACTCCGGTAAGGCACTTAAAGAGTTGATCGATCTCAATCTGACTTAAGGTGAAGCAAGAAGGGGGGCAATTGTCCTCTTCCTTTACTTTCTTGCCCTTCTTCTCCCGCGCCTCTGTCTTCGTCTCTATCTCGTCTGACTTTTTACGGGGAGGCATGTGCAGATCTTCCCTGATATTCAAATCTTGCATGTATTTTCTTGCCTATGGCCCATCCTTGGTCTTATCTGGCATGATCATCAGTGTCGCGAGCAAGCTCTCAAAGACATTCTTACAGATATGCATTTGATCAAGGCAGTGAGGTGTATCTAGTTTGTGCCAATACTCCAAGTCCCAGAACACAAACCTCGTCTTCCATACCTTCAGCAGCGGCTCCAACGCCTTTTCATTGTCTTTCCCGGCATGGGACACTGCTTCCAGTTTTTCAATAGCTCATCGATTTTGGCACCGCTCTGCTTACGCGGGGGTCCTCGATGCTCAGCGTGATCATTGAATAGATCTCCATGATTTCTCCATGGGTCATCCGGTTCGAGCCATCTTCGATGCCCCATGTACACGATTTTCCCAAACCCGCCATCTTTCCTTGATGTTAGCTGCTGAGACGTTGTATCATCCATGCACTGCATGCATCCGCAATATCCATGGCACACCTGGCCTGTGACATATCTGTAACTATGATAGTCGTGCACCATCGTGATCAGCGCAGCTCTCATGTAGAAATACTCGCCTTTGCTGGGTCCCATGTCTTGGCCGGTGTTTTCCATATATAACGTGTCTAACTCCTCTTGAACTAGCCCAGATACAGATTAATTTTATTTCCTGGTTGTTTCGGCCCATGAATCAGCATGCTCATGTGAATGTACTTCGACTTCATGCACAACCAGGGAGGGAGGTTGTACATACATACAAACACGGGCCATGTCCTATGGTTGTTGTTCTAGTTGCCAAACGGATTCATGCCATCGGTACACACGCCGAGCATGATGTTCCTTGCATCACATTCGAAATACCGATAGAAGCCGTTCAACACTCTCCACTGGCTTCCATCCTTGACATGTCTCTGCTTTGGATCATCTCCATCGTCGGGCTTCTTCCTCTCCACGTGCCAGCGCATTAGCTTTGCTTCCATGGGATCTACGAAATACCGTTGGAGACAGGGAGTGCTCGGTAAGTACCGTACAACTTTATGGGGACATTTCTTTCCGGCCTTCTTGTATCGAGAAGCATTCCACACCGGACAGCTTGTTTTTTCCGCGTGCTCCTTCCGATAAATAATGCAATCGTTGATGCATTCATGGTATCTAACGTGCGGCAGATCAAGAGGGCGCACGATCTTCTTGGCCTCATCCACACTAGTAGTACATAGATTCCCCGCGGGAAGAACATCCTTTAGGTAGTTGAGATGCTCATCGAGGCTAGTGTCGGTCCATTTGTTTTTAGGCTTCGTTTCCAGGAGTTGAAGCATGAAACTCATGTGGGTCACCTCAGGATTGCAACCATCATGCAATGGAGTGTTCGAGTCTACCACCAGTTGCTGCAGCTTAGCCTCCTCTCTAGAAGCAGCTCTCTCAGTACTCGTCTCCTTGCGAAGCAGTGCTTGAACATTAGGGTCCCACACGACTGAACTTAGTACCGATGAACTCTGCTGCGTGGAGTCCATGTTCTCTCTGCCGCCATTTCTGGCCCCTTCTCCTCCGCCATGTCCAGCCCCTTCTCCGCCGCCATGTCCGGCCTCTTCCCCGCCGCCATTATCGATCATCTCTTCGTCTTGCCCCGTGTCGTCATTGCCTGTCCTGTCGGCGTCCTCAACATCATCATCCGCATCTTCAATTATCCACTGAGTATAGCCATCCATGAAACCAGTCATGAGCAGGTGCGCTTCGACACGACCATTGTCATAGGGGTCGAGCCAAACTATTCCATTGCATTTTCGACACGGACATAAAACCTCTATTAGGTTATTTTCTTTCATGTCCTGCATCGCCGACCACAACCACCTGTCCACCATCGTTCCATTGACCATCATGAACGTCTGCACGGTAATAATAAACAAATTGATTATAAAAATGCGTGCATGCATCAAAGTCATACAAAAATTTGGCATGACCTTCCCTAAAAATGGGACATATAGATCTAGAGTTTTCCCAGAATTCGCCGAAACAAAAATAAATCGACATTTCGGCAAAAGATATGCAACGCAAAAGCACAATTCCGCGTCAACTCATGCCACACACACAATTTTCATCATATCACCTAATTATCATATCACACACACAGACACATATTTCCATTCTTGCAAAATCATGAAATTTTAATCACCTATGTCGAGATCGAGCACACGGTGGAGATGATGATGTAGGGAGATCAAAAGTGGACAAAGCTCTTCTTGAGAAAGATAGATCTAGTTAGGGGGCAAATAGGTCACTTAACTAAATGCTACATCTACTTAGCTAGCTAATTTGGGAGGAGACAACTTCAACTAGTGGAGGGTGAAGGAAAAAGAGAAAGGAGATGCATTAATGGAGGTGGTGTGTAGTTAGCTAGGAGTAATGAAGAGAGAGAAAGGTAGGTAGAAGAGGGAGAGTAATGAGGGGAGAAGTATTGAGGAAGAAGCAAAGTGAGAGAGAGAGAGGATGTGGGAGGTAGGGGAAAGGGAAGAGAGGAGATGGGGGAGGGGAGGAGGGGGAGGGGGAAAAGGTGGTATTGTGCTGCGTCTTAGCAGTAGTGCGGGCGGCAAAATGCGCTACTGATAAGAGCGTAGCAGCAGCGTGCTTTCCTCACATGCGCTACTGCTAAGTGGGGCCAACTGTGTGGCCCATTTTAAAGTTAGCAGCAGCGACCGGGGTAAAAAGCGCGCTACTACTATTGCATTAGCAGTAGTGTGTGTCGTGACACCGTGCTGCTACTAAACTTAGGTTGGTGGGTACTGTCGGTTGATTTTTGTAGCAGCGCGGTTCCGCCAGCACGCGCTACTGCTAACTGTGTATCAATAGCGGTTGTTTTGGATGCATGCTACTGCTAATTAGCAGTAGCGCCTCTTAGTGTACCGCGCTGCTGCTAAAATTCTGTGTATAAGCTTTTCCCTAGTAGTGGATCGACGACCCTTGATCGCCGCTAGGGATAGATGGACGGTCCTTGTTCAACGCCAGCGTTAGCGGGGTTTCGGAGGGGTTTGGAGCAGTCAAAGATAGGTTTGACCAAATTTTAAATGAGCATAATAAATTAAATAAAAATTAGAAAAATGAAAAAATTGTGCACATAGTCTTCTTATGTCATATACTAAAGATTTAAGTCGATAAACAAAGTTTACATACGTTTAAACGAAAAGTTCATGTGTCTTATGTGATATCTCAATTATCTCAAACTCTCCTGTATAAAGTGAAGAGAAGTGTTTTGGGGAAATGAAAATGAAAATTTGAAACAACTCAGCACAGCTTCATTTTGGAGTGACTAAGAAGGATCCAGGCTTATTTTTTCATTTTGATGTTTTAGACTTGTTTAAATCTTGGTCAAAGTTAAGTTAGACCAGGATTCAAATGAGAATTTCTTTTGAAAAAAATCAAAAAATGGAAAAACGAGTGCACATATAGTCTGTATATATAGAATATATGTGTAAGAAAGTTATTTGGCTGATTTAGACAAGGTCAAAAAAAACTTGCTTATAAATGAGGCCGTTTACCCTACCTTTTGGACCCCTCTTTTTAGCACATTTTTCATGAAAATTTCAAAAACCTCACCACAGCTTCATTTTGGAGTGTGTAAGAAGCATCCGGGCTTAGTTTTTCATTTTGATGTTTTAGACTTGTTTAAATCTTGGTGAAAGTTAGGTTTCACCAAAATTCAAATGAGCAAAACAAAATTCAAAAAAATCAAAAAAAAGGAATTCCAACATCCATATAGCATGTCAAATATGAAGTTCTAACATAGGTCCAACATCATTCAAACATAGTTCTAGCATAGGTCCAACATCATTCAATGGAAATACAATATTATTCATAATTATTCATAAATAGCATTGGGGCTATCACTTTGCTCGTCGTGCACCTTGTGCTCATTGCTTCTTATCTTCTCCTCTTGGTTGTTGGTACCTTGCGCGTCTTCTTCAAACCTACCACAGAGCTGTGCAAAATATAAAGGGTAATGAGATCATGTCAAGTGATAAATGTACACTAGTATTTGCAAGATTTACATACCTGGCAGAACACACAACAATAGAAGGTTGGTCACCATTTGGAGCCTCACTTGGATCACCATTTATAGCCTCACTTGAATCATTATTTGGAGGATATTTTGGATCATCGTCAAAATCATGCGACTGTTGACCATCATCATTTGGAACCTCGTCAAAATCCTCATCTGATGCAACCAACTGTTGACCATAATTTTCATCATCTGTTGATGCAACCGGCTGTTGACCAACATTTTCATCGAATCCTTCATCGAAACTCTCTCTGAACACTGGATCTATTGTTTTATGACAATACTTAACGAAATGTCCAGACCCATGCTACCTCTTGAGCACTTGCGTTCGTTTTCCCTTGAAGAGGAAAGGGTGATGCAGCAGAGTAGCGTATGTACCTCGTGCAACAATACAAATTTTCCTTGCTACCCCTACTGTCACTGGGAAAGGACACATCGACCGCTAGGTATGATCATGTATATAGGCATCACGTCCATGACAAGTAGACCGACTCCTGCCTCCATCTACTACTATTACTCCACACATCGACCGCTATCGAGCATGCATCTAGAGTATTAAGTTCAAGAGAACAGAGTAACGCTTTAAGCAAGATGACATGATGTAGAGGTATAAATTCATGCAATATGATAAAAAAAACCCATCTTGTTATCCTTGATGGCAACAATACAAATTTTCCTTGCTGCCCCTACTGTCACTGGGAAAGGACACCGCAAGATTGAACCCAAAGCTAAGCACTTCTCCCATTGCAGAAAGATCAATCTAGTAGGCCAAACCAAACTGATAATTCGAAGAGACTTGCAAAGATAACCAATCATACATAAAAGAATTCAGAGAAGATTCAAATATTGTTCATAGATAAACTTGATCATAAACCCACAATTCATCGGTCTCAACAAACACACCGCAAAAGAAGATTACATCAAATAGATCTCCACGAGAGAGGGGGAGAACTTTGTATTGTGATCCAAAAAGAGAGAAGAATCCATCTAGCTAATAACTATGGACCCGAAAGTCTGAGGCAAACTACTCACACTTCATTGGAGAGGCTATGGTGTTGATGTAGAAGCCCTCCGTGATTGATGCCCCCTCTGGCGGAGCTCCAGAACAGGCCCCCAGATGGGATCTCGTGGATACAGGAAGATACGGCGGTGGAATTAGGGTTTTGGCTCCGTATCTGATCTTTTGGGGGTACGTAGGTATATATAGGAGGAAGAAGTACGTTGGTGGAGCAACAGGGGGCCCACGAGGGTGGAGGGCGCGCCTGGGGGGTAGGCGCGCCACCTACCTCGTGGCTTCCCTGTTGGTTGCTTGACGTATAGTCCAAGTCTCCTGGATCATGTTCGGCGAGAAAATCACGTTCCCGGAGGTTTCATTCCGTTTGGACTCCATTTGATATTCCTTTTCTTCGAAACCCTAAAATAGGAAAAAAAACAACAATTCTGGGCTGGGCCTCCGGTTAATAGGTTAGTCCCAAAAATAATATAAAAGTGGATAATAAAGCCCAATAATGTCCAAAACAGTACATAATATAGCATCGAGCAATCAAAAATTATAGATACGTTGGAGACGTATCAAGAATCCGCAAGCTAAATTCCTGCTCGTCCTCGAGTAGGTAAATGATAGAAACAAATTTTTTGATGTGGAATGCTACTAGGCATAATTTCAATGTAATTCTTCTTAATTGTGGCATGAATATTCAGATCCGAAAGGTTCAAGATAAAAGTTTAATATTGACATAGAAATAATAATATTTCAAGCATACTAACTAAGCAATTATGTCTTCTCAAAATTACATGACCAAAGAAAGTTATCCCTACAAAATCATATAGTCTAGCTATGCTCCATCTTCACCACACAAAGTATTCAAATCATGCACAACCCCGATGACAAGCCAAGCAATTGTTTCATACTTTTAATGTTCTCAAACTTTTTGAATCTTCACGCAAGACATGAGCGTGAGCCATGGACATAGCACTATAGGTGGAATAGAATGGTGGTTGTGGAGAAGACAAAAAGGGAGAAGATAGCCTCACATCAACTAGGCGTATCAACGGGCTATGGAGATGCCCATCAATAGAGATCAATGTGAGTGAGTAGGGATTGCCATGCAATGGATGCACTAGAGCTATAAGTATATGAAAGCTCAAAATGAAACTAAGTCGGTGTGCATCCAACTTGCTTGCGCATGAAGACCTAGGGCATTTTGAGGAAGCCCATCATTGGAATATACAAGCCAAGTTCTATAATGAAAGATTCCCACTAGTATATGAAAGTGATAACAAAGGATACTCTCTATCATGAAGATCTTGGTGCTACTTTGAATCACAAGTGTGGTAAAACGATAGTAGCATTGTCCCTTCTCTCTTTTTCTTTGATTTTTTTATTTGGGCCTTCTCTTTTTTATGGCCTCTTTTTGTTTTATTTTCGTCCGGAGTCTCATCCCAACTTATGCGGGAATCATAGACTCCATCATCCTTTCCTCACCGGGACAATGCTCTAATAATGATGATCATCACACTTTTATTTACTTACAACTCAACAATTACAACTCGATTCTTAGAACAAAATATGACTCTATGTGAATGCTTCCAGAGGTGTACCGGGATATGCAATGACTCATGAGTGACATGTATGAAAGAATTATGAACGGTGGCTTTGCCACAAATACGATGTCAACTACATCATCATGCAAAGCAATATGATAATGATGGAGTGTGTCATGATAAACCGAACGGTGGAAAGTTGCATGGCAATATATATCTCGGAATGGCTATGGAAATGCCATTATAGGTAGGTATGGTGGCTGTTTGGAGGAAGGTATATGGTGGGTGTATGATACCGGCGAAAGGTGGGCGGTATTAGAGAGGCTAGCAATGGTGGAAGGGTGAGAGTGCGTATGATCCATGGAATCAACATTCACTAGTAGAAAAAGGGTGAGAGTGCGTATGACCATTAGTGCCGGTTCCAACGGCTAGGCGGGCGGGCATCATTAGTACCAGTTCGTGGGTAACCTTTAGTACCGGTTCATGCCACGAACTAGTACTAATGAGGCTGTGTCAGGCTATGGTCAGTCTGGGGCCCCCACGAAGACCTTTAGTACCGGTTCATGCCATGAACCGGTACTAGAGTTTCTTTGTAAGCTGATTTTTAGTCCCACCTCGCCAAGAGAGAGGCAGTATGAGCGGTTTATAAGCCGTGAGTGCACAGACAATGACGAAGAGTTGCAATGCTCACCTACATGTTGATTAGCTTCAAGCCTTGTGGAATAGCATAGATTGCACTGAGCTATGTGTAGTGAAGTCTACACTACTCCGAATGGCTTGAAGCAAATTAACCAGCATTGCACCTCTTTTTTATTTTTAATAACTTATTTGAACTCTGGACTTCTTTTGTGTTCAGTATGCAGCATTCAAAGTGACGTCATCAATTTCCAACATGTTCTGACATCATTTGTTGTTTTTCGGTCATTTACCTAATTGTTTAGTGAGCTAAATGACCGTGAAATTGAAAATCACTACCAAATGAATCCTGAAAATGTTGAAACTTGGCATGGTATCATCATATCACCCGCATAGCATGCGCGAAAGAGTAGAGAGGGTCACGGCAAAAACTGGACGCACTTCGTGTACAAACTGGAGAAACTCTTTTAGAGTATCAGGGTTTCGGACAAGAACTCATCTGTTACATGGCCACTTCAAAGTGTTTTGAACTTATTTGAACTTCGGACTTCTTTTGTGTTTAGTAAGCAACATTCAAAGCGACGTCATCAATTTCCAACATGTTCTGACATCATTTGTTGTTTTTCGGTCATTTACCTAATTGTTTAGAGACGTAAATGACCTTGAAATTGAAAATCACTACAAAATGAATCCTGAAAATGTTGAAACTTGGCATGGTATCATCATATCACCCGCATAGCATGCGCGAAAGAGTAGAGAGGGTCACGGCAAAAACTGGACGCACTTCGTGTACAAACTGGACATACTCTTTCGGAGTATCAGGGTTTCGGATGAGAACTCATCCGTTACACGGCCACTTCAATGTTTTTTAAACTTATTTGAACTCCAGACTTCTTTTGTGTTCAGTATGCAGCATTCAAAGCGACGTCATCAATTTCCAACATGTTCTGACATCATTTGTTGTTTTTCGGTCATTTACCTAATTGTTTAGAGAGCTAAATGACCGTGAAATTGAAAATCACTACCAAATGAATCCTGAAAATGTTGAAACTTGGCATGGTATCATCATATCACCCGCATAGCATGCGCGAAAGAGTAGAGAGGGTCACGGCAAAAACTGGACGCAGTTCGTGTACAAACTAGAGAAACTATTTTAGAGTATCAGGGTTTCGGACGAGAACTCATCTGTTACACGGCCAACTTCAATGTTTTTTAAACTTATTTGAACTCCGGACTTCTTTTGTGTTTAGTAAGCAGCATTCAAAGCGACGTCATCAATTTCCAACATGTTCTGACATCATTTGTTGTTTTCGGTCATTTACCTAATTCTTTTAGAGAGCTAAATGATCGTGAAATTGAAAATCACTACAAAATGAATCCTGAAAATGTTGAAACTTGGCATGGTATCATCATATCACCCGCATAGCATGCGCGAAAGAGTAGAGAGGGTCACGGCAAAAACTGGACGCACTTCGTGTACAAACTGGACATACTCTTTCGGAGTATCAGGGTTTCGGACGAGAACTCATCCGTTACACGGCCACTTCAATGTTTTTTAAACTTATTTGAACTCCAGACTTCTTTTGTGTTCAGTATGCAGCATTCAAAGCGACGTCATCAATTTCCAACATGTTCTGACATCATTTGTTGTTTTTCAGCCATTTACCTAATTGTTTAGAGAGCTAAATGACCGTGAAATTGAAAATCACTACAAAATGAATCCTGAAAATGTTGAAACTTGGCATGGTATCATCATATCACCCGCATAGCATGCGTGGAAGAGTAGAGAGGGTCACATCAAAAACTGGACGCACTTCGTGTACAAACTAGACAAACTCTTTCGGAGTATCAGAGTTTCGGACGAGAACTCATCTGTTACACGGCCAACTTCAATGTTTTTTAAACTTATTTGAGCTCCGGACTCGTTTTGTGTTCAGTATGCAGCATTCAAAGCGACGTCATCAATTTCCAACATGTTCTGACATCATTTGTTGTTTTTCGGTCATTTACCTAATTGTTTTAGAGAGCTAAATGACCGTGAAATTGAAAATCACTACAAAATGAATCCTGGAAATGTTGAAACTTGGTATGGTATCATCATATCACTCGCATAGCATGCGCGAAAGAGTAGAGAGGATCACGGCAAAAACTGGACGCACTTCGTGTGCAAACTGGACATACTCTTTCGGAGTATCAGGGTTTCGGACGAGAACTCATCTGTTACACGGCCACTTCAATGTTTTAATAACTTATTTGAACTCCGGACTTCTTTTGTGTTTAGTATGCAGCATTCAAAGCGACGTCATCAATTTCCAACATGTCCTGACATCATTTGTTGTTTTTCGGTCATTTACCTAATTGTTTAGAGAGCTAAATGACCGTGAAATTGAAAATCACTACAAAATGAATCCTGAAAATGTTGAAACTTGGCATGGTATCATCATATCACCCGCATAGCATGTGCGAAAGAGTAGAGAGGGTCACAGCAAAAATTGGACGCACTTCGTGTACAAACTGGACAAACTCTTTCAGAGTATCAGGGTTTCGGACGACAACTCATCTGTTACACAGCCAACTTCAATGTTTTTTAAACTTATTTGAACTCCGGACTTCTTTTGTGTTTAGTATGCAGCATTCAAAGCGACGTCATCAATTTCCAACATGTTCTGACATCATTTGTTGTTTTTCGGTCATTTACTCAATTGTTTAGAGACCTAAATGACCATGAAATTGAAAATCACTACAAAATGAATCCTGAAAATGTTGAAACTTGGCATGGTATCATCATATCACCCGCATAGCATGCGCGAAAGAGTAGAGAGGGTCACGGCAAAAACTGGACGCACTTCGTGTACAAACTAGACAAACTCTCTATCATGAAGATCTTGGTGCTACTTTGAATCACAAGTGTGGTAAAACGATAGTAGCATTGTCCCTTCTCTCTTTTTCTCTGATTTTTTTATTTGGGCCTTCTCTCTTTTTATGGCCTCTTTTTGTTTTATTTTCGTCCGGAGTCTCATCCCAACTTATGCGGGAATCATAGACTCCATCATCCTTTCCTCACCGGGACAATGCTCTAATAATGATGATCATCACACTTTTATTTACTTACAACTCAACAATTACAACTCGATTCTTAGAACAAAATATGACTCTATGTGAATGCTTCCGGAGGTGTACCGGGATATGCAATGACTCGTGAGTGACATGTATGAAAGAATTATGAACGGTGGCTTTGCCACAAATACGATGTCAACTACATCATCATGCAAAGCAATATGATAATGATGGAGTGTGTCATGATAAACCGAACGGTGGAAAGTTGCATGGCAATATATATCTCGGAATGGCTATGGAAATGCCATTATAGCTAGGTATGGTGGCTGTTTGGAGGAAGGTATATGGTGGGTGTATGATACCGGCGAAAGGTGGGCGGTATTAGAGAGGCTAGCAATGGTGGAAGGGTGAGAGTGCGTATGATCCATGGACTCAACATTCACTAGTAGAAAAAGGGTCAAATGTGAAGCACATTAGTGCCGATTTGAATTTGAGCCGGCACTAATGTGACCATTAGTGCCGGTTCCAATGGCTAGGCGGGCGGGCATCATTAGTACCAGTTCGTGGGTAACCTTTAGTACCGGTTCATGCCACGAACTAGTACTAATGAGGCTGTGTCAGGCTATGGTCAATCTGGGGCCCCCACGAAGACCTTTAGTACCGGTTCATGCCATGAACCGGTACTAGAGTTTCTTTGTAAGCTGATTTTTAGTCCCACCTCGCCAAGAGAGAGGCAGTATGAGCGGTTTATAAGCCGCGAGTGCACAGACAATGACGAAGAGTTGCAATGCTCACCTACATGTTGATTAACTTCGAGCCTTGCGGAATAGCATAGATTGCACTGAGCTATGTGTAGTGCAGTCTACACTACTCCGAATGGCTTGAAGCAAATTAACCAGCATTGCACCTCTTTTTTATTTTTAATAACTTATTTGAACTCTGGACTTCTTTTGTGTTCAGTATGTAGCATTCAAAGCGACGTCATCAATTTCCAACATGTTCTGACATCATTTGTTGTTTTTCGGTCATTTACCTAATTGTTTAGAGAGCTAAATGACCGTGAAATTGAAAATCACTACCAAATGAATCCTGAAAATGTTGAAACTTGGCATGGTATCATCATATCACCCGCATAGCATGCGCGAAAGAGTAGAGAGGGTCACGGGAAAAACTGGATGCACTTCGTGTACAAACTGGAGAAACTCTTTTAGAGTATCAGGGTTTCGGACAAGAACTCATCTGTTACATGGCCAGTTCAAAGTGTTTTAAACTTATTTGAACTTCGGACTTCTTTTGTGTTTAGTAAGCAGCATTCAAAGCGACGTCATCAATTTCCAACATGTTCTGACATCATTTGTTGTTTTTCGGTCATTTACCTAATTGTTTAGAGACGTAAATGACCTTGAAATTGAAAATCACTACAAAATGAATCCTGAAAATGTTGAAACTTGGCATGGTATCATCATATCACCCGCATAGCATGCGCGAAAGAGTAGAGAGGGTCACGGCAAAAACTGGACGCACTTCGTGTACAAACTGGACATACTCTTTCGGAGTATCAGGGTTTCGGACGAGAACTCATCCGTTACACGGCCACTTCAATGTTTTTTAAACTTATTTGAACTCCAGACTTCTTTTGTGTTCAGTATGCAGCATTCAAAGCGACGTCATTAATTTCCAACATGTTCTGACATCATTTGTTGTTTTTCGGTCATTTATCTAATTGTTTAGAGAGCTAAATGACCGTGAAATTGAAAATCACTACCAAATGAATCCTGAAAATGTTGAAACTTGGCATGGTATCATCATATCACCCGCATAGCATGCGCGAAAGAGTAGAGAGGGTCACGGCAAAAACTGGACGCACTTCGTGTACAAACTAGAGAAACTATTTTAGAGTATCAGGGTTTCGGACGAGAACTCATCTGTTACACGGCCAACTTCAATGTTTTTTAAACTTATTTGAACTCCGGACTTCTTTTGTGTTTAGTAAGCAGCATTCAAAGCGACGTCATCAATTTCCAACATGTTCTGACATCATTTGTTGTTTTTCGGTCATTTACCTAATTCTTTTAGAGAGCTAAATGACCGTGAAATTGAAAATCACTACAAAATGAATCCTGAAAATGTTGAAACTTGGCATGGTATCATCATATCACCCGCATAGCATGCGCGAAAGAGTAGAGAGGGTCACGGCAAAAACTGGACGCACTTCGTGTACAAACTGGACATACTCTTTCGGAGTATCAGGGTTTCGGACAAGAACTCATCCGTTACACGGCCACTTCAATGTTTTTTAAACTTATTTGAACTCCAGACTTCTTTTGTGTTCAGTATGCAGCATTCAAAGCGACGTCATCAATTTCCAACATGTTCTGACATCATTTGTTGTTTTTCAGCCATTTACCTAATTGTTTAGAGAGCTAAATGACCGTGAAATTGAAAATCACTACAAAATGAATCCTGAAAATGTTGAAACTTGGCATGGTATCATCATATCACCCGCATAGCATGCGTGAAAGAGTAGAGAGGGTCACAGCAAAAACTGGACGCACTTCGTGTACAAACTAGACAAACTCTTTCGGAGTATCAGAGTTTTGGACGAGAACTCATCTGTTACACGGCCAACTTCAATGTTTTTTAAACTTATTTGAACTCCGGACTTCTTTTGTGTTCAGTATGCAGCATTCAAAGCGACGTCATCAATTTCCAACATGTTCTGACATCATTTGTTGTTTTTCGGTCATTTACCTAATTGTTTTAGAGAGCTAAATGACCGTGAAATTGAAAATCACTACAAAATGAATCGTGGAAATGTTGAAACTTGGCATGGTATCATCATATCACTCGCATAGCATGCGCGAAAGAGTAGAGAGGGTCACGGCAAAAACTGGACACACTTCGTGTGCAAACTGGACATACTCTTTCGGAGAATCAGGGTTTCAGACGAGAACTCATCTGTTACACGGCCACTTCAATGTTTTAATAACTTATTTGAACTCCGGACTTCTTTTGTGTTTAGTATGCAGCATTCAAAGCGACGTCATCAATTTCCAACATGTCCTGACATCATTTGTTGTTTTTCGGTCATTTACCTAATTGTTTAGAGAGCTAAATGACCGTGAAATTGAAAATCACTACAAAATGAATCCTGAAAATGTTGAAACTTGGCATGGTATCATCATATCACCCGCATAGCATGTGCGAACGAGTAGAGAGGGTCACCGCAAAAATTGGACGCACTTCGTGTACAAACTGGACAAACTCTTTCAGAGTATCAGGGTTTCGGATGACAACTCATCTGTTACACAGCCAACTTCAATGTTTTTTAAACTTATTTGAACTCCGGACTTCTTTTGTGTTTAGTATGCAGCATTCAAAGCGACGTCATCAATTTCCAACATGTTCTGACATCATTTGTTGTTTTTCGGTCATTTACCTAATTGTTTAGAGACCTAAATGACCATGAAATTGAAAATCACTACAAAATGAATCCTGAAAATGTTGAAACTTGGCATGGTATCATCATATCACCCGCATAGCATGCGCGAAAGAGTAGAGAGGGTCCCGGCAAAAACTGGACGCACTTCGTGTACAAACTAGACAAACTCTCTATCATGAAGATCTTGGTGCTACTTTGAATCACAAGTGTGGTAAAATGATAGTAGCATTGTCCCTTCTCTCTTTTTCTCTGATTTTTTTATTTGGGCCTTCTCTCTTTTTATGGCCTCTTTTTGTTTTATTTTCGTCCGGAGTCTCATCCCAACTTATGGGGGAATCATAGACTCCATCATCCTTTCCTCACCGGGACAATGCTCTAATAATGATGATCATCACACTTTTATTTACTTACAACTCAACAATTACAACTCGATTCTTAGAACAAAATATGACTCTATGTGAATGCTTCCGGAGGTGTACCGGGATATGCAATGACTCGTGAGTGACATGTATGAAAGAATTATGAACGGTGGCTTTGCCACAAATACGATGTCAACTACATCATCATGCAAAGCAATATGATAATGATGGAGTGTGTCATGATAAACCGAACGGTGGAAAGTTGCATGGCAATATATATCTCGGAATGGCTATGGAAATGCCATTATAGGTAGGTATGGTGGCTGTTTGGAGGAAGGTATATGGTGGGTGTATGATACCGGCGAAAGGTGGGCGGTATTAGAGAGGCTAGCAATGGTGGAAGGGTGAGAGTGCGTATGATCCATGGACTCAACATTCACTAGTAGAAAAAGGGTCAAATGTGAAGCACATTAGTGCCGGTTTGAATTTGAGCCGGCACTAATGTGACCATTAGTGCCGGTTCCAACGGCTAGGCGGGCGGGCATCATTAGTACCAGTTCGTGGGTAACCTTTAGTACCGGTTCATGCCACGAACTAGTACTAATGAGGCTGTGTCAGGCTATGGTCAGTCTGGGGCCCCCACGAAGACCTTTAGTACCGGTTCATGCCATGAACCGATACTAGAGTTTCTTTGTAAGCTGATTTTTAGTCCCACCTCTCCAAGAGAGAGGCAGTATGAGCGGTTTATAAGCCGTGAGTGCACAGACAATGACGAAGAGTTGCAATGCTCACCTACATGTTGATTAGCTTCAAGCCTTGCGGAATAGCATAGATTGCACTGAGCTATGTGTAGTGCAGTCTACACTACTCCGAATGGCTTGAAGCAAATTAACCAGCATTGCACCTCTTTTTTATTTTTAATAACTTATTTGAACTCTGGACTTCTTTTGTGTTCAGTATGCAGCATTCAAAGCGACGTCATCAATTTCCAACGTGTTCTGACATCATTTGTTGTTTTTCGGTCATTTACCTAATTGTTTAGAGAGCTAAATGACCGTGAAATTGAAAATCACTACCAAATGAATCCTGAAAATGTTGAAACTTGGCATGGTATCATCATATCACCCGCATAGCATGCGCGAAAGAGTAGAGAGGGTCACGGCAAAAACTGGATGCACTTCGTGTACAAACTAGAGAAACTCTTTTAGAGTATCAGGGTTTCGGACAAGAACTCATCTGTTACATGGCCACTTCAAAGTGTTTTAAACTTATTTGAACTTCGGACTTCTTTTGTGTTTAGTAAGCAGCATTCAAAGTGACGTCATCAATTTCCAACATGTTCTGACATCATTTGTTGTTTTTCGGTCATTTACCTAATTGTTTAGAGACGTAAATGACCTTGAAATTGAAAATCACTACAAAATGAATCCTGAAAATGTTGAAACTTGGCATGGTATCATCATATCACCCGCATAGCATGCGCGAAAGAGTAGAGAGGGTCACGGCAAAAACTGGACGCACTTCGTGTACAAACTGGACATACTCTTTCGGAGTATCAGGGTTTCGGACGAGAACTCATCCGTTACACGGCCACTTCAATGTTTTTTAAACTTATTTGAACTCCAGACTTCTTTTGTGTTCAGTATGCAGCATTCAAAGCGACGTCATCAATTTCCAACATGTTCTGACATCATTTGTTGTTTTTCGGTCATTTACCTAATTGTTTAGAGACCTAAATGACCATGAAATTGAAAATCACTACAAAATGAATCCTGAAAATGTTGAAACTTGGCATGGTATCATCATATCACCCGCATAGCATGCGCGAAAGAGTAGAGAGGGTCATGGCAAAAACTAGACGCACTTCGTGTACAAACTAGAGAAACTATTTTAGAGTATCAGGGTTTCAGACGAGAACTCATCTGTTACACGGCCACTTCAATGTTTTAATAACTTATTTGAACTCCGGACTTCTTTTGTGTTTAGTATGCAGCATTCAAAGCGACGTCATCAATTTCCAACATGTCCTGACATCATTTGTTGTTTTTCAGTCATTTACCTAATTGTTTAGAGAGCTAAATGACCGTGAAATTGAAAATCACTACAAAATGAATCCTGAAAATGTTGAAACTTGGCATGGTATCATCATATCACCCGCATAGCATGTGCGAACGAGTAGAGAGGGTCACCGCAAAAATTGGACGCACTTCGTGTACAAACTGGACAAACTCTTTCAGAGTATCAGGGTTTCGGATGACAACTCATCTGTTACACAGCCAACTTCAATGTTTTTTAAACTTATTTGAACTCCGGACTTCTTTTGTGTTTAGTATGCAGCATTCAAAGCGACGTCATCAATTTCCAACATGTTCTGACATCATTTGTTGTTTTTCGGTCATTTACCTAATTGTTTAGAGACCTAAATGACCATGAAATTGAAAATCACTACAAAATGAATCCTGAAAATGTTGAAACTTGGCATGGTATCATCATATCACCCGCATAGCATGCGCGAAAGAGTAGAGAGGGTCCCGGCAAAAACTGGACGCACTTCGTGTACAAACTAGACAAACTCTCTATCATGAAGATCTTGGTGCTACTTTGAATCACAAGTGTGGTAAAATGATAGTAGCATTGTCCCTTCTCTCTTTTTCTCTGATTTTTTTATTTGGGCCTTCTCTCTTTTTATGGCCTCTTTTTGTTTTATTTTCGTCCGGAGTCTCATCCCAACTTATGGGGGAATCATAGACTCCATCATCCTTTCCTCACCGGGACAATGCTCTAATAATGATGATCATCACACTTTTATTTACTTACAACTCAACAATTACAACTCGATTCTTAGAACAAAATATGACTCTATGTGAATGCTTCCGGAGGTGTACCGGGATATGCAATGACTCGTGAGTGACATGTATGAAAGAATTATGAACGGTGGCTTTGCCACAAATACGATGTCAACTACATCATCATGCAAAGCAATATGATAATGATGGAGTGTGTCATGATAAACCGAACGGTGGAAAGTTGCATGGCAATATATATCTCGGAATGGCTATGGAAATGCCATTATAGGTAGGTATGGTGGCTGTTTGGAGGAAGGTATATGGTGGGTGTATGATACCGGCGAAAGGTGGGCGGTATTAGAGAGGCTAGCAATGGTGGAAGGGTGAGAGTGCGTATGATCCATGGACTCAACATTCACTAGTAGAAAAAGGGTCAAATGTGAAGCACATTAGTGCCGGTTTGAATTTGAGCCGGCACTAATGTGACCATTAGTGCCGGTTCCAACGGCTAGGCGGGCGGGCATCATTAGTACCAGTTCGTGGGTAACCTTTAGTACCGGTTCATGCCACGAACTAGTACTAATGAGGCTGTGTCAGGCTATGGTCAGTCTGGGGCCCCCACGAAGACCTTTAGTACCGGTTCATGCCATGAACCGATACTAGAGTTTCTTTGTAAGCTGATTTTTAGTCCCACCTCTCCAAGAGAGAGGCAGTATGAGCGGTTTATAAGCCGTGAGTGCACAGACAATGACGAAGAGTTGCAATGCTCACCTACATGTTGATTAGCTTCAAGCCTTGCGGAATAGCATAGATTGCACTGAGCTATGTGTAGTGCAGTCTACACTACTCCGAATGGCTTGAAGCAAATTAACCAGCATTGCACCTCTTTTTTATTTTTAATAACTTATTTGAACTCTGGACTTCTTTTGTGTTCAGTATGCAGCATTCAAAGCGACGTCATCAATTTCCAACATGTTCTGACATCATTTGTTGTTTTTCGGTCATTTACCTAATTGTTTAGAGAGCTAAATGACCGTGAAATTGAAAATCACTACCAAATGAATCCTGAAAATGTTGAAACTTGGCATGGTATCATCATATCACCCGCATAGCATGCGCGAAAGAGTAGAGAGGGTCACGGCAAAAACTGGATGCACTTCGTGTACAAACTAGAGAAACTCTTTTAGAGTATCAGGGTTTCGGACAAGAACTCATCTGTTACATGGCCACTTCAAAGTGTTTTAAACTTATTTGAACTTCGGACTTCTTTTGTGTTTAGTAAGCAGCATTCAAAGTGACGTCATCAATTTCCAACATGTTCTGACATCATTTGTTGTTTTTCGGTCATTTACCTAATTGTTTAGAGACGTAAATGACCTTGAAATTGAAAATCACTACAAAATGAATCCTGAAAATGTTGAAACTTGGCATGGTATCATCATATCACCCGCATAGCATGCGCGAAAGAGTAGAGAGGGTCACGGCAAAAACTGGACGCACTTCGTGTACAAACTGGACATACTCTTTCGGAGTATCAGGGTTTCGGACGAGAACTCATCCGTTACACGGCCACTTCAATGTTTTTTAAACTTATTTGAACTCCGGACTTCTTTTGTGTTCAGTATGCAGCATTCAAAGCGACGTCATCAATTTCCAACATGTTCTGACATCATTTGTTGTTTTTCGGTCATTTACCTAATTGTTTAGAGAGCTAAATGACCGTGAAATTGAAAATCACTACCAAATGAATCCTGAAAATGTTGAAACTTGGCATGGTATCATCATATCACCCGCATAGCATGCGCGAAAGAGTAGAGAGGGTCATGGCAAAAACTAGACGCACTTCGTGTACAAACTAGAGAAACTATTTTAGAGTATCAGGGTTTCGGACGAGAACTCATCTGTTACACGGCCAACTTCGATGTTTTTTAAACTTATTTGAACTCCGGACTTCTTTTGTGTTTAGTATGCAGCATTCAAAGCGACGTCATCAATTTCCAACATGTTCTGACATCATTTGTTGTTTTTCGGTCATTTACCTAATTCTTTTAGAGAGCTAAATGACCGTGAAATTGAAAATCACTACAAAATGAATCCTGAAAATGTTGAAACTTGGCATGGTATCATCATATCACCCGCATACCATGCGCGAAAGAGTAGAGAGGGTCACGGCAAAAACTGGACGCACTTCGTGTACAAACTGGACATACTCTTTCGGAGTATCAGGGTTTCGGACGAGAACTCATCCGTTACACGGCCACTTCAATGTTTTTTAAACTTATTTGAACTGCAGACTTCTTTTGTGTTCAGTATGCAGCATTCAAAGCGACGTCATCAATTTCCAACATGTTCTGACATCATTTGTTGTTTTTCAGCCATTTACCTAATTGTTTAGAGAGCTAAATGACCGTGAAATTGAAAATCACTACAAAATGAATCCTGAAAATGTTGAAACTTGGCATGGTATCATCATATCACCCGCATAGCATGCGTGAAAGACTAGAGAGGGTCACAGCAAAAACTGGACGCACTTCGTGTACAAACTAGACAAACTCTTTCGGAGTATCAGAGTTTCGGACGAGAACTCATCTGTTACACGGCCAACTTCAATGTTTTTTAAACTTATTTGAACTCCGGACTTCTTTTGTGTTCAGTATGCAGCATTCAAAGCGACGTCATCAATTTCCAACATGTGCTGACATCATTTGTTGTTTTCCGGTCATTTACCTAATTGTTTTAGAGAGCTAAATGACCGTGAAATTGAAAATCACTACAAAATGAATCCTGGAAATGTTGAAACTTGGCATGGTATCATCATATCACCCGCATAGCATGTGCGAAAGAGTAGAGAGGGTCACAGCAAAAATTGGACGCACTTCGTGTACAAACTGGACAAACTCTTTCAGAGTATCAGGGTTTCGGACGACAACTCATCTGTTACACAGCCAACTTCAATGTTTTTTAAACTTATTTGAACTCCGGACTTCTTTTGTGTTTAGTATGCAGCATTCAAAGCGACGTCATCAATTTCCAACATGTTCTGACATCATTTGTTGTTTTTCGGTCATTTACCTAATTGTTTAGAGACCTAAATGACCATGAAATTGAAAATCACTACAAAATGAATCCTAAAAATGTTGAAACTTGGCATGGTATCATCATATCACCCACATAGCATGCGCGAAAGAGTAGAGAGGGTCACGGCAAAAACTGGACGCACTTCGTGTACAAACTAGACAAACTCTCTATCATGAAGATCTTGGTGCTACTTTGAATCTAAAGTGTGGTAAAACGATAGTAGCATTGTCCCTTCTCTCTTTTTCTCTGATTTTTTTATTTGGGCCTTCTCTCTTTTTATGGCCTCTTTTTGTTTTATTTTCGTCCGGAGTCTCATCCCAACTTATGCGGGAATCATAGACTCCATCATCCTTTCCTCACCGGGACAATGCTCTAATAATGATGATCATCACACTTTTATTTACTTACAACTCAACAATTACAACTCGATTCTTAGAACAAAATATGACTCTATGTGAATGCTTCCGGAGGTGTACCGGGATATGCAATGACTCGTGAGTGACATGTATGAAAGAATTATGAACGGTGGCTTTGCCACAAATACGATGTCAACTACATCATCATGCAAAGCAATATGATAATGATGGAGTGTGTCATGATAAACCGAACGGTGGAAAGTTGCATGGCAATATATATCTCGGAATGGCTATGGAAATGCCATTATAGGTAGGTATGGTGGCTGTTTGGAGGAAGGTATATGGTGGGTGTATGATACCGGCGAAAGGTGGGCGGTATTAGAGAGGCTAGCAATGGTGGAAGGGTGAGAGTGCGTATGATCCATGGACTCAACATTCACTAGTAGAAAAAGGGTCAAATGTGAAGCACATTAGTGCCGGTTTGAATTTGAGCCGGCACTAATGTGACCATTAGTGCCGGTTCCAACGGCTAGGCGGGCGGGCATCATTAGTACCAGTTCGTGGGTAACCTTTAGTACCGGTTCATGCCACGAACTAGTACTAATGAGGCTGTGTCAGGCTATGGTCAGTCTGGGGCCCCCACGAAGACCTTTAGTACCGGTTCATGCCATGAACCGGTACTAGAGTTTCTTTGTAAGCTGATTTTTAGTCCCACCTCGCCAAGAGAGAGGCAGTATGAGCGGTTTATAAGCCGTGAGTGCACAGACAATGACGAAGAGTTGCAATGCTCACCTACATGTTGATTAGCTTCAAGCCTTGCGGAATAGCATAGATTGCACTGAGCTATGTGTAGTGCAGTCTCCACTACTCCGAATGGCTTGAAGCAAATTAACCAGCATTGCACCTCTTTTTTATTTTTAATAACTTATTTGAACTCTGGACTTCTTTTGTGTTCAGTATGCAGCATTCAAAGCGACGTCATCAATTTCCAACATGTTCTGACATCATTTGTTGTTTTTCGGTCATTTACCTAATTGTTTAGAGAGCTAAATGACCGTGAAATTGAAAATCACTACCAAATGAATCCTCAAAATGTTGAAACTTGGCATGGTATCATCATATCACCCGCATAGCATGCGCGAAAGAGTAGAGAGGGTCACGGCAAAAATTGGATGCACTTCGTGTACAAACTGGAGAAACTCTTTTAGAGTATCAGTGTTTCGGACAAGAACTCATCTGTTACATGGCCACTTCAAAGTGTTTTAAACTTATTTGAACTTCAGACTTCTTTTGTGTTTAGTAAGCAGCATTCAAAGCGACGTCATTAATTTCCAACATGTTCTGACATCATTTGTTGTTTTTCGGTCATTTACCTAATTGTTTAGAGACGTAAATGACCTTGAAATTGAAAATCACTACAAAATGAATCCTGAAAATGTTGAAACTTGGCATGGTATCATCATATCACCCGCATAGCATGCGCGAAAGAGTAGAGAGGGTCACGGCAAAACCTGGACACACTTCGTGTACAAACTGGACATACTCTTTCGGAGTATCAGGGTTTCGGACGAGAACTCATCCGTTACACGGCCACTTCAATGTTTTTTAAACTTATTTGAACTCCAGACTTCTTTTGTGTTCAGTATGCAGCATTCAAAGTGACGTCATCAATTTCCAACATGTTCTGACATCATTTGTTGTTTTTCGGTCATTTACCTAATTGTTTAGAGAGCTAAATGACCGTGAAATTGAAAATCACTACCAAATGAATCCTGAAAATGTTGAAACTTGGCATGGTATCATCATATCACCCGCATAGCATGCGCGAAAGAGTAGAGAGGGTCACGGCAAAAACTGGACGCACTTCGTGTACAAACTAGAGAAACTATTTTAGAGTATCAGGGTTTCGGACGAGAACTCATCTGTTACACGGCCAACTTCAATGTTTTTTAAACTTATTTGAACTCCGGACTTCTTTTGTGTTTAGTAAGCAGCATTCAAAGCGACGTCATCAATTTCCAACATGTTCTGACATCATTTGTTGTTTTTGGTCATTTAGCTAATTCTTTTAGAGAGCTAAATGACCGTGAAATTGAAAATCACTACAAAATGAATCCTGAAAATGTTGAAACTTGGCATGGTATCATCATATCACTCGCATAGCATGCGCGAAAGAGTAGAGAGGGTCACGGCAAAAACTGGACGCACTTCGTGTACAAACTGGACATACTCTTTCGGAGTATCAGGGTTTCGGACGAGAACTCATCCGTTACACGGCCACTTCAATGTTTTTTAAACTTATTTGAACTCCAGACTTCTTTTGTGTTTAGTATGCAGCATTCAAAGCGACGTCATCAATTTCCAACATGTTCTGACATCATTTGTTGTTTTTCAGCCATTTACCTAATTGTTTAGAGAGCTAAATGACCGTGAAATTGAAAATCACTACAAAATGAATCCTGAAAATGTTGAAACTTGGCATGGTATCATCATATCACCCGCATTGCATGCGTGAAAGAGTAGAGAGGGTCACAGCAAAAACTGGACGCACTTCGTGTACAAACTAGACAAACTCTTTCGGAGTATCAGAGTTTCGGACGAGAACTCATCTGCTACACGGCCAACTTCAATGTTTTTTAAACTTATTTGAACTCCGGACTTCTTTTGTGTTCAGTATGCAGCATTCAAAGCGACGTCATCAATTTCCAACATGTTCTGACATCATTTGTTGTTTTTCGGTCATTTACCTAATTGTTTTAGAGAGCTAAATGACCGTGAAATTGAAAATCACTACAAAATGAATCCTGGAAATGTTGAAACCTGGCATGGTATCATCATATCACTCGCATAGCATGCGCGAAAGAGTAGAGAGGGTCACGGCAAAAACTGGACGCACTTCGTGTGCAAACTGGACATACTCTTTCGGAGTATCAGGGTTTCGGACGAGAACTCATCTGTTACACGGCCACTTCAATGTCTTAATAACTTATTTGAACTCCAGACTTCTTTTGTGTTTAGTATGCAGCATTCAAAGCGACGTCATCAATTTCCAACATGTCCTGACATCATTTGTTGTTTTTCGGTCATTTACCTAATTGTTTAGAGAGCTAAATGACCGTGAAATTGAAAATCACTACAAAATGAATCCTGAAAATGTTGAAACTTGGCATGGTATCATCATATCACCCGCATAGCATGTGCGAAAGAGTAGAGAGGGTCACAGCAAAAATTGGACGCACTTCGTGTACAAACTGGACAAACTCTTTCAGAGTATCAGGGTTTCGGACGACAACTCATCTGTTACACAGCCAACTTCAATGTTTTTTAAACTTATTTGAACTCCGGACTTCTTTTGTGTTTAGTATGCAGCATTCAAAGCGACGTCATCAATTTCCAACATGTTCTGACATCATTTGTTGTTTTTCGGTCATTTACCTAATTGTTTAGAGACCTAAATGACCATGAAATTGAAAATCACTACAAAATGAATCCTGAAAATGTTGAAACTTGGCATGGTATCATCATATCACCCGCATAGCATGCGCGAAAGAGTAGAGAGGGTCACGGCAAAAACTGGACGCACTTCGTGTACAAACTAGACAAACTCTCTATCATGAAGATCTTGGTGCTACTTTGAATCACAAGTGTGGTAAAACGATAGTAGCATTGTCCCTTCTCTCTTTTTCTCTGATTTTTTTTATTTGGGCCTTCTCTCTTTTTATGGCCTCTTTTTGTTTTATTTTCGTCCGGAGTCTCATCCCAACTTATGCGGGAATCATAGACTCCATCATCCTTTCCTCACCGGGACAATGCTCTAATAATGATGATCATCACACTTTTATTTACTTACAACTCAACAATTACAACTCGATTCTTAGAACAAAATATGACTCTATGTGAATGCTTCCGGAGGTGTACCGGGATATGCAATGACTCGTGAGTGACATGTATGAAAGAATTATGAACGGTGGCTTTGCCACAAATACGATGTCAACTACATCATCATGCAAAGCAATATGATAATGATGGAGTGTGTCATGATAAACCGAACGGTGGAAAGTTGCATGGCAATATATATCTCGGAATGGCTATGGAAATGCCATTATAGGTAGGTATGGTGGCTGTTTGGAGGAAGGTATATGGTGGGTGTATGATACCGGCGAAAGGTGGGCGGTATTAGAGAGGCTAGCAATGGTGGAAGGGTGAGAGTGCATATGATCCATGGACTCAACATTCACTAGTAGAAAAAGGGTCAAATGTGAAGCACATTAGTGCCGGTTTGAATTTGAGCCGGCACTAATGTGACCATTAGTGCCGGTTCCAACGGCTAGGCGGGCGGGCATCATTAGTACCAGTTCGTGGGTAACCTTTAGTACCGGTTCATGCCACGAACTAGTACTAATGAGGCTGTGTCAGGCTATGGTCAGTCTGGGGCCCCCACGAAGACCTTTAGTACTGGTTCATGCCATGAACCGGTACTAGAGTTTCTTTGTAAGCTGATTTTTAGTCCCACCTCGCCAAGAGAGAGGCAGTATGAGCGGTTTATAAGCCGTGAGTGCACAGACAATGACGAAGAGTTGCAATGCTCACCTACATGTTGATTAGCTTCAAGCCTTGCGGAATAGCATAGATTGCACTGAGCTATGTGTAGTGCAGTCTCCACTACTCCGAATGGCTTGAAGCAAATTAACCAGCATTGCACCTCTTTTTTATTTTTAATAACTTATTTGAACTCTGGACTTCTTTTGTGTTCAGTATGCAGCATTCAAAGCGACGTCATCAATTTCCAACATGTTCTGACATCATTTGTTGTTTTTCGGTCATTTACCTAATTGTTTAGAGAGCTAAATGACCGTGAAATTGAAAATCACTACCAAATGAATCCTGAAAATGTTGAAACTTGGCATGGTATCATCATATCACCCGCATAGCATGCGCGAAAGAGTAGAGAGGGTCACGGCAAAAATTGGATGCACTTCGTGTACAAACTGGAGAAACTCTTTTAGAGTATCAGTGTTTCGGACAAGAACTCATCTGTTACATGGCCACTTCAAAGTGTTTTAAACTTATTTGAACTTCAGACTTCTTTTGTGTTTAGTAAGCAGCATTCAAAGCGACGTCATTAATTTCCAACATGTTCTGACATCATTTGTTGTTTTTCGGTCATTTACCTAATTGTTTAGAGACGTAAATGACCTTGAAATTGAAAATCACTACAAAATGAATCCTGAAAATGTTGAAACTTGGCATGGTATCATCATATCACCCGCATAGCATGCGCGAAAGAGTAGAGAGGGTCACGGCAAAACCTGGACACACTTCGTGTACAAACTGGACATACTCTTTCGGAGTATCAGGGTTTCGGACGAGAACTCATCCGTTACACGGCCACTTCAATGTTTTTTAAACTTATTTGAACTCCAGACTTCTTTTGTGTTCAGTATGCAGCATTCAAAGTGACGTCATCAATTTCCAACATGTTCTGACATCATTTGTTGTTTTTCGGTCATTTACCTAATTGTTTAGAGAGCTAAATGACCGTGAAATTGAAAATCACTACCAAATGAATCCTGAAAATGTTGAAACTTGGCATGGTATCATCATATCACCCGCATAGCATGCGCGAAAGAGTAGAGAGGGTCACGGCAAAAACTGGACGCACTTCGTGTACAAACTAGAGAAACTATTTTAGAGTATCAGGGTTTCGGACGAGAACTCATCTGTTACACGGCCAACTTCAATGTTTTTTAAACTTATTTGAACTCCGGACTTCTTTTGTGTTTAGTAAGCAGCATTCAAAGCGACGTCATCAATTTCCAACATGTTCTGACATCATTTGTTGTTTTTGGTCATTTAGCTAATTCTTTTAGAGAGCTAAATGACCGTGAAATTGAAAATCACTACAAAATGAATCCTGAAAATGTTGAAACTTGGCATGGTATCATCATATCACCCGCATAGCATGCGCGAAAGAGTAGAGAGGGTCACGGCAAAAACTGGACGCACTTCGTGTACAAACTGGACATACTCTTTCGGAGTATCAGGGTTTCGGACGAGAACTCATCCGTTACACGGCCACTTCAATGTTTTTTAAACTTATTTGAACTCCAGACTTCTTTTGTGTTCAGTATGCAGCATTCAAAGCGACGTCATCAATTTCCAACATGTTCTGACATCATTTGTTGTTTTTCAGCCATTTACCTAATTGTTTAGAGAGCTAAATGACCGTGAAATTGAAAATCACTACAAAATGAATCCTGAAAATGTTGAAACTTGGCATGGTATCATCATATCACCCGCATTGCATGCGTGAAAGAGTAGAGAGGGTCACAGCAAGAACTGGACGCACTTCGTGTACAAACTAGACAAACTCTTTCGGAGTATCAGAGTTTCGGACGAGAACTCATCTGCTACACGGCCAACTTCAATGTTTTTTAAACTTATTTGAACTCCGGACTTCTTTTGTGTTCAGTATGCAGCATTCAAAGCGACGTCATCAATTTCCAACATGTTCTGACATCATTTGTTGTTTTTCGGTCATTTACCTAATTGTTTTAGAGAGCTAAATGACCGTGAAATTGAAAATCACTACAAAATGAATCCTGGAAATGTTGAAACCTGGCATGGTATCATCATATCACTCGCATAGCATGCGCGAAAGAGTAGAGAGGGTCACGGCAAAAACTGGACGCACTTCGTGTGCAAACTGGACATACTCTTTCGGAGTATCAGGGTTTCGGACGAGAACTCATCTGTTACACGGCCACTTCAATGTCTTAATAACTTATTTGAACTCCAGACTTCTTTTGTGTTTAGTATGCAGCATTCAAAGCGACGTCATCAATTTCCAACATGTCCTGACATCATTTGTTGTTTTTCGGTCATTTACCTAATTGTTTAGAGAGCTAAATGACCGTGAAATTGAAAATCACTACAAAATGAATCCTGAAAATGTTGAAACTTGGCATGGTATCATCATATCACCCGCATAGCATGTGCGAAAGAGTAGAGAGGGTCACAGCAAAAATTGGACGCACTTCGTGTACAAACTGGACAAACTCTTTCAGAGTATCAGGGTTTCGGACGACAACTCATCTGTTACACAGCCAACTTCAATGTTTTTTAAACTTATTTGAACTCCGGACTTCTTTTGTGTTTAGTATGCAGCATTCAAAGCGACGTCATCAATTTCCAACATGTTCTGACATCATTTGTTGTTTTTCGGTCATTTACCTAATTGTTTAGAGACCTAAATGGCCATGAAATTGAAAATCACTACAAAATGAATCCTGAAAATGTTGAAACTTGGCATGGTATCATCATATCACCCGCATAGCATGCGCGAAAGAGTAGAGAGGGTCACGGCAAAAACTGGACGCACTTCGTGTACAAACTAGACAAACTCTCTATCATGAAGATCTTGGTGCTACTTTGAATCACAAGTGTGGTAAAACGATAGTAGCATTGTCCCTTCTCTCTTTTTCTCTGATTTTTTTTATTTGGGCCTTCTCTCTTTTTATGGCCTCTTTTTGTTTTATTTTCGTCCGGAGTCTCATCCCAACTTATGCGGGAATCATAGACTCCATCATCCTTTCCTCACCGGGACAATGCTCTAATAATGATGATCATCACACTTTTATTTACTTACAACTCAACAATTACAACTCGATTCTTAGAACAAAATATGACTCTATGTGAATGCTTCCGGAGGTGTACCGGGATATGCAATGACTCGTGAGTGACATGTATGAAAGAATTATGAACGGTGGCTTTGCCACAAATACGATGTCAACTACATCATCATGCAAAGCAATATGATAATGATGGAGTGTGTCATGATAAACCAAACGGTGGAAAGTTGCATGGCAATATATATCTCGGAATGGCTATGGAAATGCCATTATAGGTAGGTATGGTGGCTGTTTGGAGGAAGGTATATGGTGGGTGTATGATACCGGCGAAAGGTGGGCGGTATTAGAGAGGCTAGCAATGGTGGAAGGGTGAGAGTGCGTATGATCCATGGACTCAACATTCACTAGTAGAAAAAGGGTCAAATGTGAATCACATTAGTGTCGGTTTGAATTTGAGCCGGCACTAATGTGACCATTAGTGCCGGTTGCAACGGCTAGGCGGGCGGGCATCATTAGTACCAGTTCGTGGGTAACCTTTAGTACCGGTTCATGCCACGAACTAGTACTAATGAGGCTGTGTCAGGCTATGGTCAGTCTGGGGCACCCACGAAGACCTTTAGTACCGGTTCATGCCATGAACCGGTACTAGAGTTTCTTTGTAAGCTGATTTTTAGTCCCACCTCGCCAAGAGAGAGGCAGTATGAGCGGTTTATAAGCCGTGAGTGCACAGACAATGACGAAGAGTTGCAATGCTCACCTACATGTTGATTAGCTTCAAGCCTTGCGGAATAGCATAGATTGCACTGAGCTATGTGTAGTGCAGTCTACACTACTCCGAATGGCTTGAAGGAAATTAACCAGCATTGCACCTCTTTTTTATTTTTAATAACTTATTTGAACTCTGGACTTCTTTTGTGTTCAGTATGCAGCATTCAAAGCGACGTCATCAATTTCCAACATGTTCTGACATCATTTGTTGTTTTTCGGTCATTTACCTAATTGTTTAGAGAGCTAAATGACCGTGAAATTGAAAATCACTACCAAATGAATCCTGAAAATGTTGAAACTTGGCATGGTATCATCATATCACCCGCATAGCATGCGCGAAAGAGTAGAGAGGGTCACGGCAAAAACTGGATGCACTTCGTGTACAAACTGGAGAAACTCTTTGAGAGTATTAGGGTTTCGGACAAGAACTCATCTGTTACATGGCCACTTCAATGTTTTTTAAACTTATTTGAACTCCAGACTTCTTTTGTGTTCAGTATGCAGCATTCAAAGCGACGTCATCAATTTCCAACATGTTCTGACATCATTTGTTGTTTTTCAGCCATTTACCTAATTGTTTAGAGAGCTAAATGACCGTGAAATTGAAAATCACTACAAAATGAATCCTGAAAATGTTGAAACTTGGCATGGTATCATCATATCACCCGCATAGCATGTGCGAACGAGTAGAGAGGGTCACCGCAAAAATTGGACGCACTTCGTGTACAAACTGGACAAACTCTTTCAGAGTATCAGGGTTTCGGATGACAACTCATCTGTTACACAGCCAACTTCAATGTTTTTTAAACTTATTTGAACTCCGGACTTCTTTTGTGTTTAGTAAGCAGCATTCAAAGCGACGTCACCAATTTCCAACATGTTCTGACATCATTTGTTGTTTTTCGGTCATTTACCTAATTGTTTAGAGATGTAAATGACCTTGAAATTGAAAATCACTACAAAATGAATCCTGAAAATGTTGAAACTTGGCATGGTATCATCATATCACCTGCATAGCATGCGCGAAAGAGTAGAGAGGGTCACGGCAAAAACTGGACGCACTTCGTGTACAAACTGGACATACTCTTTCGGAGTATCAGGGTTTCGGACGAGAACTCATCCGTTACACGGCCACTTCAATGTTTTTTAAACTTATTTGAACTCCAGACTTCTTTTGTGTTCAGTATGCAGCATTCAAAGCGACGTCATCAATTTCCAACATGTTCTGACATCATTTGTTGTTTTTCAGCCATTTACCTAATTGTTTAGAGAGCTAAATGACCGTGAGATTGAAAATCACTACAAAATGAATCCTGAAAATGTTGAAACTTGGCATGGTATCATCATATCACCCGCATAGCATGCGCGAAAGAGTAGAGAGGGTCACGGCAAAAACAGGACGCACTTCGTGTACAAACTGAAATTACTCTTTCGGAGTATCAGAGTTTCGGACGAGAACTCATCTGTTACACGGCCAACTTCAATGTTTTTTAAACTTATTTGAACTCCGGACTTCTTTTGTGTTCAGTATGCAGCATTCAAAGCGATGTCATCAATTTCCAACATGATCTGACATCAATTGTTGTTTTTCGGTCATTTACCTAGTTGTTTTAGAGAGCTAGATGACCGTGAAATTGAAAATCACTACAAAATGAATCCTGAAAATGTTGAAACTTGGCATGGTATCATCATATCACCCGCATAGCATGCGCGAAAGAGTAGAGAGGGTCACGGCAAAAACTGGACGCACTTCGTGTGCAAACTGGACATACTCTTTCGGAGTATCAGGGTTTCAGACGAGAACTCATCTGTTACACGGCCACTTCAATGTTTTAATAACTTATTTGAACTCCGGACTTCTTTTGTGTTTAGTATGCAGCATTCAAAGCGACGTCATCAATTTCCAACATGTCCTGACATCATTTGTTGTTTTTCGGTCATTTACCTAATTGTTTAGAGAGCTCAATGACCGTGAAATTGAAAATCACTACAAAATGAATCCTGAAAATGTTGAAACTTGGCATGGTATCATCATATCACCTGCATAGCATGTGCGAAAGAGTAGAGAGGGTCACAGCAAAAATTGGACGCACATCGTGTACAAACTGGACAAACTCTTTCAGAGTATTAGGGTTTCAGACGACAACTCATCTGTTACACAGCCAACTTCAATATTTTTTGAACTTATTTTAACTCGGGACTTCTTTTGTGTTTAGTATGCAGCATTCAAAGCGACGTCATCAATTTCCAACATGTTCTGACATCATTTGTTGTTTTTCGGTCATTTACCTAATTGTTTAGAGACCTAAATGACCATGAAATTGAAAATCACTACAAAATGAATCCTGAAAATGTTGAAACTTGGCATGGTATCATCATATCACCCGCATAGCTTGCGTGAAAGAGTAGAGACGGTCACGGCAAAAACTGGACACACTTCGTATACAAACTAGACAAACTCTTTCGGAGTATCAGAGTTTCGGACGAGAACTCATCGGTTACACGGCCAACTTCAATGTTTTTTAAACTTATTTGAACTCCGGACTTCTTTTGTGTTCAGTATGCAGCATTCAAAGCGACGTCATCAATTTCGAACATGTTCTGACATCATTTGTTGTTTTTCGGTCATTTACCTAATTGTTTTAGAGAGCTAAATGACCGTGAAATTGAAAATCACTACAAAATGAATCCTGAAAATGTTGAAACTTGGCATGGTATCATCATATCACCCGCATAGCATGCGCGAAAGAGTAGAGAGGGTCACGGAAAAAACTGGACGCACATCGTGTGCAAAATGGACATACTCTTTCGGAGTATGAGGGTTTCGGACGAGAACTCATCTGTTACACGGCCAACTTCAATGTTTTAATAACTTATTTGAAATCCGGACTTCTTTTGTGTTTAGTATGCAGCATTCAAAGCGACGTCATCAATTTCCAACATGTCCTGACATCATTTGTTGTTTTTCAGTCATTTACCTAATTGTTTAGAGAGCTAAATGACCGTGAAATTGAAAATCACTACAAAATGAATCCTGAAAATGTTGAAACTTGGCATGGTATCATCATATCACCCGCATAGCATGTGCGAAAGAGTAGAGAGGGTCACAGCAAAAATTGGACGCACTTCGTGTACAAACTGGACAAACTCTTTCAGAGTATCAGGGTTTCGGACGACAACTTATCTGTTACACAGCCAACTTCAATGTTTTTTAAACTTATTTGAACTCTGGACTTCTTTTGTGTTTAGTATGCACCATTCAAAGCGACGTCATCAATTTCCAACATGTTCTGACATCATTTGTTGTTTTTCGGTCATTTACCTAATTGTTTAGAGACCTAAATGACCATGAAATTGAAAATCACTACAAAATGAATCCTGAAAATGTTGAAACTTGGCATGGTATCATCATATCACCCGCATAGCATGCGCGAAAGAGTAGAGAGGGTCACGGCAAAAACTGGACGCACTTCGTGTACAAACTAGACATACTCTTTCGGAGTATCAGGGTTTCGGACGAGAACTCATCCGTTACACGGCCACTTCAATGTTTTTTAAACTTATTTGAACTACAGACTTCTTTTGTGTTTAGTATGCAGCATTCAAAGGGACGTCATCAATTTCCAACATGTTCTGACATCATTTGTTGTTTTTCAGCCATTTACCTAATTGTTTAGAGAGCTAAATGACCGTGAAATTGAAAATCACTACAAAATGAATCCTGAATATGTTGAAACTTGGCATGGTATCATCATATCACCCGCATAGCATGCGTGAAAGAGTAGAGAGGGTCACGGCAAAAACTGGACGCACTTCGTGTACAAACTAGACAAACTCTTTCGGAGTATCAGAGTTTCGGACGAGAACCCATCTGTTACACGGCCAACTTCAATGTTTTTTAAACTTATTTGAACTCCGGACTTCTTTTGTGTTTAGTATGCAGCATTCAAAGCGACGTCTTCAATTTCCAACATGTCCTGACATCATTTGTTGTTTTTCGGTCATTTACCTAATTGTTTAGAGAGCTAAATGACCGTGAAATTGAAAATCACTACAAAATGAATCCTGAAAATGTTGAAACTTGGCATGGTATCATCATTTCACCCGCATAGCATGCGCGAAAGAGTAGAGAGGGTCACGGCAAAAACTGGACGCACTTCGTGTACAAGCTGGACATACTCTTTCGGAGTATCAGGGTTTCGGACGAGAACTCATCCGTTACATGGCCACTTCAATGTTTTTTAAACTTATTGGAACTCCAGACTTCTTTTGTGTTCAGTATGCAGCATTCAAAGCGACGTCATCAATTTCCAACTTGTTCTGACATCATTTGTTGTTTTTCAGCCATTTACCTAATTGTTTAGAGAGCTAAATGACCGTGAAATTGAAAATCACTACAAAATGAATCCTGAAAATGTTGAAACTTGGCATGGTATCATCATATCACCCGCATAGCATGCGCGAAAGAGTAGAGAGGGTCACGGCAAAAACTGGACGCACTTCGTGTACAAACTAGACAAACTCTTTCGGAGTATCAGAGTTTCGGATGAGAACTCGTCTGTTACACGGCCAACTTCAATGTTTTTTAAACTTATTTGAACTCCGGACTTCTTTTGTGTTCAGTATGCAGCATTCAAAGCGACGTCATCAATTTCCAACATGTTCTGACATCATTTGTTGTTTTTTGGTCATTTACCTAATTGTTTTAGAGAGCAAAATGACCGTGAAATTGAAAATCACTACAAAATGAATCCTGAAAATGTTGAAACTTGGCATCGTATCATCATATCACCCGCATAGCATGCGCGAAAGAGTAGAGAGGGTCACGGCAAAAACTGGACGCACTTCGTGTGCAAACTGGACATACTCTTTCGGAGTATCAGGGTTTCGGACGAGAACTCATCTGTTACACGGCCACTTCAATGTTTTAATAACTTATTTGAACTCCGGACTTCTTTTGTGTTTAGTATGCAGCATTCAAAGAGACGTCATCAATTTCCAACATGTTCTGACATCATTTGTTGATTTTCGGTCATTTACCTAATTGTTTAGAGACCTAAATGACCATGAAATTGAAAATCACTACAAAATGAATCCTGAAAATATTGAAACTTGGCATGGTATCATCATATCACCCGCATAGCATGCGCGAAAGTGTAGAGAGGGTCACGGCAAAAACTGGACGCACTTCGTGTACAAACTGGACATACTCTTTCGGAGTATCAGGGTTTCGGACAAGAACTCATCCGTTACACGGCCACTTCAATGTTTTTTAAACTTATTTGAACTCCAGACTTCTTTTGTGTTCAGTATGCAGCATTCAAAGCGACGTCATCAATTTCCAACATGTTCTGACATCATTTGTTGTTTTTCAGCCATTTACCTAATTTTTTAGAGAGCTTAATGACCGTGAAATTGAAAATCACTACAAAATGAATCCTGAAAATGTTGAAACTTGGCATGGTATCATCATATCACCCGCATAGCATGCGCGAAAGAGTAGAGAGGGTCACGGCAAAAACTGGACGCACTTCGTGTACAAACTAGACAAACTCTTTCGGAGTATCAGAGTTTCGGACGAGAACTCATCTGTTACACGGCCAACTTCAATGTTTTTTAAACTTATTTGAACTCAGGACTTCTTTTGTGTTCAGTATGCAGCATTCAAAGCGACGTCATCAATTTCCAACATGTTCTGACATCATTTGTTGTTTTTCGGTCATTTACCTAATTGTTTTAGAGAGCTAAATGACCGTGAAATTGAAAATCACTACAAAATGAATCCTGAAAATGTTGAAACTTGGCATGGTATCATCATATCACCCGCATAGCATGCGCGAAAGAGTAGAGAGGGTCACGGCAAAAACTGGACGCACTTCGTGTGCAAACTGGACATACTCTTTCGGAGTATCAGGATTTCGGACGAGAACTCATCTGTTACACGGCCAACTTCACTGTTTTTTAAACTTATTTGAACTCCGGACTTCTTTTGTGTTTAGTATGCAGCATTCAAAGCGACGTCATCAATTTCCAACATGTTCTGACATCATTTGTTGTTTTTCGGTCATTTACCTAATTGTTTAGAGAGCTAAATGACCGTGAAATTGAAAATCACTACAAAATGAATCCTGAAAATGTTGAAACTTGGCGTGGTATCATCATATCACCCGCATGGCATGCGCGAAAGAGTAGAGAGGGTCACAGCAAAAATTGGACGCACTTCGTGTACAAACTGGACAAACTCTTTCAGAGTATCAGGGTTTCGGACGACAACTCATCTGTTACACAGCCAACTTCAATGTTTTTTAAACTTATTTGAACTCCGGACTTCTTTTGTGTTTAGTATGCAGCATTCAAAGCGATGTCATCAATTTCCAACATGTTCTGACATCATTTGTTGTTTTTCGGTCATTTACCTAATTGTTTAGAGACCTAAATGACCATGAAATTGAAAATCACTACAAAATGAATCCTGAAAATGTTGAAACTTGGCATGGTATCATCATATCTCCCGCATAGCATGTGCGAAAGAGTAGAGAGGGTCACGGCAAAAACTGGACGCACTTCGTGTACAAACTGGACATACTCTTTCGGAGTATCAGGGTTTCGGACGAGAACTCATCCGTTACACGGCCACTTCAAAGTTTTTTAAACTTATTTGAACTCCAGACTTCTTTTGTGTTCAGTATGCAGCATTCAAAGCGACGTCATCAATTTCCAACATGTTCTGACATCATTTGTTGTTTTTCAGCCATTTACCTAATTGTTTAGAGAGCTAAATGACCGTGAAATTGAAAATCACTACAAAATGAATCCTGAAAATGTTGAAACTTGGCATGGTATCATCATATCACCCGCATAGCATGCGCGAAAGAGTAGAGAGGGTCACGGCAAAATTGGACGCACTTCGTGTACAAACTAGACAAACTCTTTCGGAGTATCAGAGTTTCGGACGAGAACTCATCTGTTACACGGCCAACTTCAATGTTTTTTAAACTTATTTGAACTCCGGACTTCTTTTGTGTTCAGTATGCAGCATTCAAAGCGACGTCATCAATTTCCAACATGTTCTGACATCATTTGTTGTTTTTCGGTCATTTACCTAATTGTTTTAGAGAACTAAATGACCGTGAAATTGAAAATCACTACAAAATGAATCCTGAAAATGTTGAAACTTGGCATGGTATCATCATATCACCCGCATGGCATGCGCGAAAGAGTAGAGAGGGTCACGGCAAAAACTGGACGCACTTCGTGTGCAAACTGGACATACTCTTTCGGAGTATCCGGGTTTCGGACGAGAACTCATCTGTTACACGGCCACTTCAATGTTTTAATAACTTATTTGAACTCCGGACTTCTTTTGTGTTTAGTATGCAGCATTCAAAGCGATGTCATCAATTTCCAACATGTTCTGACATCATTTGTTGTTTTTCGGTCATTTACCTAATTGTTTAGAGAGCTAAATGACCATGAAATTGAAAATCACTACAAAATGAATCCTGAAAATGTTGAAACTTGGCATAGTATCATCATATCACCCGCATGGCATGCGCGAAAGAGTAGAGAGGGTCACAGGAAAAATTGGACGCACTTCGTGTACAAACTGGACAAACTCTTTTAGAGTATCAGGGTTTCGGACGACAACTCATCTGTTACACGGCCAACTTCAATGTTTTTTAAACTTATTTGAACTCCGAACTTCTTTTGTGTTTAGTATGCAGCATTCAAAGCGATGTCATCAATTTCCAACATGTTCTGACATCATTTGTTGTTTTTCGGTCATTTACCTAATTGTTTAGAGACCTAAATGACCATGAAATTGAAAATCACTACAAAATGAATCCTGAAAATGTTGAAACTTGGCATGGTATCATCATATCTCCCGCATAGCATGCGCGAAAGAGTAGAGAGGGTCACGGCAAAAACTGGACGCACTTCGTGTACAAACTGGACATACTCTTTCGGAGTATCAGGGTTTCGGACGAGAACTCATCCGTTACACGGCCACTTCAATGTTTTTTAAACTTATTTGAACTCCAGACTTCTTTTGTGTTCAGTATGCAGCATTCAAAGCGACGTCACCAATTTCCAACATGTTCTGACATCATTTGTTGTTTTTCAGCCATTTACCTAATTGTTTAGAGAGCTAAATGACCGTGAAATTGAAAATCACTACAAAATGAATCCTGAAAATGTTGAAACTTGGCATGGTATCATCATATCACCCGCATAGCATGTGCGAAAGAGTAGAGAGGGTCACGGCAAAAACTGGACGCACTTCGTGTACAAACTGGACAAACTCTTCCGGAGTATCAGAGTTTCGGACGAGAACTCATCTCTTACACGGCCAACTTCAACGTTTTTTAAACTTATTTGAACTCCGGACTTCTTTTGTGTTCAGTATGCAGCATTCAAAGCGACGTCATCAATTTCCAACATGTTCTGACATCATTTGTTGTTTTTCGGTCATTTACCTAATTGTTTTAGAGAGCTAAATGACCGTGAAATTGAAAATCACTACAAAATGAATCCTGAAAATGTTGAAACTTGGCATGGTATCATCATATCACCCGCATAGAATGCGCGAAAGAGTAGAGAGGGTCACGGCAAAAACTGGACGCACTTCATGTGCAAACTGGACATACTCTTTCGGAGTATCAGGGTTTCGGACGAGAACTCATCTGTTACACGGCCACTTCAATGTTTTAATAACTTATTTGAACTCCGGACTTCTCTTGTGTTTAGTATGCAGCATTCAGAGCGATGTCATCAATTTCCAACATGTTCTGACATCATTTGTTGTTTTTCGGTCATTTACCTAATTCTTTAGAGAGCTAAATGACCGTGAAATTGAAAATCACTACAAAACGAATCCTGAAAATGTTGAAACTTCGCATGGTATCATCATATCACCCGCATAGCATGCACGAAAGAGTAGAGAGGGTCACGGCAAAAATTGGACGCACTTCATGTACAAACTGGACAAACTCTTTCAGAGTATCAGGGTTTCTGACGACAACTCATCTGTTACACGGCCAACTTCAATGTTTTTTAAATTTATTTGAACTCCGGACTTCTTTTGTGTTCAGTATGCAGCATTCAAATCGACGTCATCAATTTCCAACATGTTCTGACATCATTTGTTGTTTTTCGGTCATTTACCTAATTGTTCAGTATGCAGCATTCAATTTCCAGAAGAAAATAAATAGAAGAAAAGAAATAATGCAGAAAATAAAAAAACTATACAAAAATTTACTCAAAAATAAATAGAAGAAAAGAAATAATGCAGAAAAGAAAAAACTATATAAAAAACTACTCAAAAATAAATAGATGAAAATAAATAATGCAGAAAAGAAGAAACTATATAAAAAATTTGTTGGCACGCTGTCCAGTGGGCCTGCCAGACCTAGGGTGTGCAAATGCAGGCCCAGAAGGGCCAGCAGGCTAACAGGGTAGCGCGCCCTAATTAATTAGGCCCAGAAGCCTGCTATATAGAGGAGTTTGAAGAGGTAGCCGCGGCTGGGTTTATAAACCAGTGCGGCTGCCCTTCGCGCGGCGAGGTGGGACTAAACTTTGGGGTGGCAGCGCGAGGCCTTTAGTACCGGTTGGTGGCTCCAACCGGTACTAAATACCACCCTTTAGTACCGGTTGGACCCACCAACCAGTACTAAAGGCCTGCTCTTCCCGCCTCTTGGCCTAGCCAAAGTTGGCCTTTAGTACCGGTTGGTGGCTCCAACCGGTACTAAAGGCCTCTCCTATATAAACAACACTTACGAAAATTCAGTTAGATCTCCCCACTTCTTTCGTCCAACCTCTCGCGCGCCGCTCGAACCCGTCCTCGCCGCCCGTCGTCCGTCGTCGTCGTCGCTGTCCCCGCCGCCGCCCGTCGTCGTCGCCGTCTCGCGCCGCCGCCCCGAACGCCGCACGCCGCCGTCCGTCATCGTCCCGCCGCGGTCCCGTACGTCTCTCGCTCTTGCGTATACCCGCCACACCACCGTCCGTCGTCGTCGTACCTGGCCCGTATGGCGGCGCCCCCGCTCGTACGTACGGGACGGCGGCGTACGGGGCCACACACATACACACACATGCATATATACATACACACACACACATACACAAACACACATACACACACACACATTTTTTTTACTTATTTTCTGTTTTTTAGAAATGTTAATTAGATGATCGAATGTTTGATTAATGTGGAATGTTAGATGAATTAGCTAGATAGAAAATTGTCGAACTACAGATTTGAACTAGTTGAATAATTAATATAACTAGTTTATTTTTAGTAAGAAAATTATCGAACTAGTTTATTTTTAGTAAGAAAATTGTCGAACTAGTTTATTTAGGTATATGAGATTTGAACTAGTTCAATAATTAATATAACAAGTTTATTTAGGTATATGAGATTTGAACTACTTCAATAATTAATATAACTAGTTTATTTTTAGTAAGAAAATTTAGGTATCTGAGATTTGATGATCTAATTAAAATATTATTTTTTAATGAGTTTTTCTGTTTATTTAATTTTTTATATATTTTGATTTTATATAAATGTTAGATTAATGTCGAATGTTAGATGAATTAGATAGAAAAGTTAAATGTATAATAATGTCAATTGTTAGAGATGAATATAGTTAGATATATTAATGTCAAATGTTAGATGAATATATATTTGGCTAGATATTAATTAATGTTAGATAGTAATAGGTGTTTAATGTTTCACCTATATGAACATAGGAAATGTCATCTGACGACGAAAAAGATTTCATTATGTGCGAACACTGTGAAGACCAGCGCGGCCTGTGCGACAGAAATTTCCTTGTTGATGGTACGCGCTTCAGCATCAAGCTGGATGAGACATTCGAAGTTGATACAGTAAGTCACTTTGGCAATTATTAATTGAATGCAAAACTTATGCTTCATTTGCTTCAACTTATCAATTTAAATTTTCACTATTCTACTAGTGCATCCCCTGCCATGCAAGAATTTTTGTCTTGGATAAGATAGGTTTTAGTGCTATAGATGATATGGAGGTAAAAAGAGTTTACTTGAAGACGGAGCATGGGTATACTTTCAACGTCAAATTATATAATGGAGACACATACACCCATTTTGAATGCAAAACTTGGCAAGCACTATGCAAGGCTTATGCATTTGAGCCTGGTTTGGTTGTCACCTTTGATATTCGTCCTGAAGATGATATTGAAGGTAATATAGACATCTGGGTCGATGTGCAAACACCTCCAGTTCTACCATTATGTGAGTTTTTCTCAACCATGCATGCATATGTTTATGTCTTTGATACAGTTTATACAAAAATAGTTGACAACTAATTTGTATTGTCAGCTTATTTCGGTTCAAGCAAACATGTCCGGCGCTTGGTAGACAGGACCTACTACTGCCCCGGGGCTCAACTAAACTGCGAGGAGATAAGTCATTATGTTTCATGGCTTGAGGATCTTAATACTGTCAAGACACTTTTTTTTCCTGAACTTAGAAATGTTAGTACTCAAAACGTGCGACCAATGGTGATCGTATTGAACTACGGTCACATCTATAATCGAAAGATGGTAAGATTTTAACTATTTGTCCTTAATTAGTGCATCTTTTGCATACATTATTTTTGAAGCTAAACTTTCATTGCTTTGTATATTAATTAGTATACGATATTCTTCAACAGGGACTTCCGATGATAGTTGTGCCTTAGTGGATCGAGACTAAAGGTGACATGTCAATGGTTAGCTTATAGCCAAGATATCCTACATTGCACATGAGTGCATTCAGGGTTTCTGAAAGCGAAGAATGCTTAATAGTGAAAGATTGGAGAAAAATTGTTAACGATCGCAGAGAACTACTAGGGGGTGGCAAGGAGAAGCGCAACCCAAGATTAGGAGACAGATTCATCTGCATGCTCCAGTATGATGAATCAGGAGAGCTATACATGTTCTATTCTATTCTACCTGAGAGGGAGCAGCACTAGTTCATGCTCTTAATTAGTGTCTCATGTCCGTGTCCCGAACTTCGATGTTGGTGATGATTATGTTGAACTCGATGAAATCTTTGCTTCTGTTAGAAAGTGAATGTTTCCTCTTTAAGCTAGCCAGTGTTGGTGATGATTAGATAGCTAGCGGTAATGACTATGATGATTAAATAGTGGTAATTAGACGACTACGATGATTTTTAGCTAGCTAGAGTTTATTTATTTAATTATTAATATGCGATGATGATGATGATGATGATGATGATGATGACGACTACAACTCATTATAACATAAAACAATCCTAAATTAAATTGATAACACAAATTTAATTGAAAAATACAAAATAAAACAAAAACCCACAAACATTTAGTACCGATTGGTGTTACGAACCGGTACTAAAGGGCTCCCTGCCCCCGGAGCTGGCTCGTGCCACGTGGTTTCCCTTTAGCACCGGTTTATGCTGAACCGGTACTAAAGGGGGGGGGCCTTTAGTGACCACACTTTAGTGCAGGTTATGGAACCGGCACTAAAGGGCCTTACGAACCGGTGCTATTGCCCGGTTCTGCACTAGTGATTAGTCATAAAGAACTCATATACTTATTGCAAAAATCTGCAAGTTATCAAAGCAAAGTATTACGCGCATGCTCCTAGGGGGATAGATTGGTAGGAAAATACCATCGCTCGTCCCCGACCGCCACTCATAAGGAGGACAATCAATAAATAAATCATGCTCCGACTTCATCACATAACGGTTCACCATATGTGCATGCTATGGCAATCACAAACTTCAACGCAAGGATTTCTCAAATCCGCAACTACTCAACTAGCATGACTCTAATATCACCATCTCCATATCTCAAAACAATTATCAAGTTTCAAACTTCTCATAGTATTCAACACACTCATAAGAAAAAAATTTATTAATCTTGAATACCTAGCATATTAGGATTATTTAAGCAAATTACCATGCTATTTAAGACTCTCAAAATAATCTAAGTGAAGCAAGAGAGATCAATTTTTTTCAATAAAACAAATCCACCACTGTGCTCTGAAAGATATAAGTGAAGTACTAGAGCAAAACTATATAACTCAAAAGATATATGTGAAGCACATAGAGTATTCTAATAATTTCCGAATCATGTGTGTCTCTCTCAAAAGGTGTGTTCAGCAAAGATGATTGTGGTAAAATAACAAATAATGACTCAAATAATACAAGACCCTCCAAGCAAAACACATATCATGTGGTGAATAAAAATATAGCTCCAAGTAAAGTTACCGATAGATGTAGACGAAAGAGGGGATACCTTCAGGGGCATCCCCAAGCATTGGCTTTTAGGTGTCCTTAGATTATCTCGGGGGTGCCATGGGCATCCCCAAGCTTAGGCTCTGGCCACTCCTTCTTCCATAATCCATCAAATCTTTACCCAAACTTGAAAACTTCACAACACAAAACTTAAAGTAGAAATTCTCGTGAGCTCCGCTAGCGAAAGAAAACAAAAGACCACTTCAAGGTACTGTAACGAACTCATTATGTATTTATATTTGTGTTAAACCTACTGTATTCCAACTTCTCTTTGGTTTATAAACTATTTTACTAGCCATAGATTCATCAAAATAAGCAAACAACACACGAAAAACAGAATCTGTCAAAACCAGAACAGTCTGTAGTAATCTGTAGCTAGCGCAAGATCTGGAACCGCAAAAATTCTAAAATAAATTAATGGACGTGAGTAATTTATCTATTAATCATACTCAAAAAGAATTAACTAAATATCGCTTTCCAAATAAAAATGGCAGCAGTTCTCGTGAGCGCTAAGGTTTCTGTTTTTTACAGCAAGATTAACAAGACTTTCCCCAAGTCTTCCCAACGGTTCTACTTGGCACAAACACTAATTAAACAAAAAAACACAACCAAAACAGAGGCTAGATAAATTATTTATTGAATAATAGGAAGGAAACATATTGGGTTGTTTCCCAACAAGCGCTTTTCTTTAAATCCTTAAAGCTAGGCATTGATAATTTTAATGACGCTCACATGAAAGACAAGAATTGAAGTACAAAGAGAGCATCATAAAACAAGTGACAAACACATCTAAGTCTAACATACTTCCTATGCATAGGCATTTTATAGGCAAACAAATTGTCAAGGCAAGCAAAAACTAGCGTATGCAAGGAAGCGGAAAGAAACAATAGCAATCACAACATAACGAGAGGTAATTTAGTAACAAGAAAATTAATACCACCATATTTTCCTCTCTCATAATAATTGCATGAGGGGTCATAAGCAAATTCAACAAAATAGTTATCACACAAAATATTTTCAACACGATCCATATGCATGCAAAGTTGACGCTCTTCCAAAATAATGGGATTAACATTAACTAAAGTCATGACCCTTCCAAACCCACTTTCAATAATATTGCTAACACTATTATCAATATCATATTCATCATGGGGATTAAATAAATTTTCAACATCATAAGAAGAATCACCCCAATCATGATCATTACGACAAGTAGTAGACATAGCAAAACTAGCATCCCCAAGCTTAGGGTTTTGCATATTATTAGCTCAATTGACAACAAGAGAATTTATAGTAAAATCATTGCAATCATGGTTTTTATTCAAAGATCTATTGTGAATCGCTTCATAAATTAATTCATCACACTTTTTAGATAAGCGAATTTCAAGCAAAACTTCATAAACATAATCTAGTGCACAAAACTCACTAGCAATTGGTTCATCATAATTGTATCTCTTAAAAATATAAGCAAGTGGATGAGGATCCATAGATGTAGGTTCTCTGTTTATTAATAAATAAACAACTATTCCAACCATACGAGCAAACAAGAAACGGGCAAAAAGAGGCAAATAGAGAAAGAGAGGGAGGATAGAGAGAGGGGGCAAATAAAACGGCAAGGGTGAAGTGGGGGAGAGGAAAATGAGAGGCAAATGGAAAATAATGTAATGCGGGAGATAAGGGTATGTGATGGGTACTTGGTATGTTGATTTTTGCGTAGACCTCCCCGGCAACGGCGCCAGAAATCCTTCTTGCTACCTCTTGAGCACTTGCGTTGGTTTTCCCTTGAAGAGGAAAGGGTGATGCAGCAGAGTAGCGTAAGTATTTCCCTCAGTTTTTTAGAACCAAGGTATCAATCCGGTAGGAGGCTACGCGCGAGTCCCTCGTACCTACACAAAACAAATAAATCCTCGCAACCAACGCGATAAGGGGTTGTCAATCCCTACATGGTCACTTATGAGAGTGAGATCTGATAGATATGATAAGATAATTTTTTTGGTATTTTTATGATAAAGATGCAAAGTAAAATAAAAGCAATGAAAATAACTAAGTATTTGATGATTAAAATGATGAAGATAGTGTTGGGTAACGTAGTAATTTCAAAAAAAATCCTAAGCACACGCATGATCATGGTGACGCATAGCAACGAGAGGGGAGAGTATGATCTACGTACCCTTGGAGATCGCAATGGAAGCGTTGACGCAACGTAGAGGAAGTAGTCGTACGTCTTCCCGATCCGACCGATCCAAGTACTGTTACTCCGGCACCTCCGAGTTCTTAGCACACGTACAGCTCGATGACGCTCCCCGGGCTCCGATCCAGCAAAGTTTCGGGGATGAGTTCCATCAGCACGACGGCGTGGTGACGATGATGTTGTTCTACCGACACAGTGCTTCGCTTAACCACTGCAACGATATGACCGAGGTGGAATATGGTGGAAGGGGGCACCGCACACGGCTAAGGAACGATCACGAGGATCAACTTGTGTGTCCTAGGGGTGCCCCCTTGCCTCCGTATATAAAGGATCGAAGGGGGGGGGTGCGGTCGGCCTTAGAGGAGGCGCGCAGGAGGAGTCCTACTCCTACCGAGAGTAGGACTCCCCTCCCTCTTCCTTGTCCAAGTAGGAGCGGTGGAAGGAGAGAAGGAAAGGGGGGCGCCCCTCCCTCCTTGTCCAATTCGGACTAGGGGGAGAGGGGGCGCGCGGCCTGCCCAGGCAGCCCCTTCCTCTTCTCCACTTTAGGCCCATAAGGCCCATTAACCCCCCGGGGGGTTCCAGTAACCCCCCGGTACTCCGGTTTTATCCGAAACATCCCCGGAACGCTTCCGGTGTCCGAATATACTCATCCAATATATCAATCTTTATGTCTTGACCATTTCAAGACTCCTCGTCATGTCCGTGATCACATCCGGGACTCTGAACTAACTTCGGTACATCAAAATGCATAAACTCATAATAACTATTATCGTAACGTTAAGCGTGTGGACCCTACGGTTCGAGAACAATGTAGACATGACTGAGACAAATCTCCGGTCAATAACCAATAGCGGAACCTAGATGCCCATATTGGCTCCTACATATTCTACGAAGATCTTTATCGGCCAGACCGCATAACAACATACGTTGTTCCCTTTGTCATCGGTATGTTACTTGCCCGAGATTCGATCGTCAGTATCCAATACCTACTTCAATCTCGTTACCGGCAAGTCTCTTTACTCGTTCTGTAATACATCATCTCGCAACTAACACATTAGTTGCAATGCTTGCAAGGCTTATGTGATGAGCATTACCGAGAGGGCCCAGAGATACCTTTGGAAATACGCCAACCCAACATCTACCTTTGGAGACACCTGTAGAGCTCCTTTATAATCACCCATTTACGTTGTGACGTTTGGTAGCACACGAAGTTTTCCTCCGGCAAACGGGAGTTGCATAATCTCATAGTCATAGGAACATGTATATGTCATGAAGAAAGCAATAGCAACATACTAAACGATCGGGTGCTAAACTAATGGAATGGGTCATGTCAATCAAATCATTCACCTAGTGATGTGATCTCTTTAATCAAATAACAACTCTTTTTTCATGGTTAGGAAACATAACCATCTTTGATTAACGAGCTAGTCAAGTAGAGGCATACTAGTGACACTCTGTTTGTCTATGTACTCACACATGTATTATGTTTCTGTTTAATACAATTCTAGCATGAATAATAAACATTTATCATGATGTAAGGAAATAAATAATAACTCTATTATTGCCTCTATGGCATATTTCCTTCAGTCTCCCACTTGCACTAGAGTCAATAATCTAGTTCACATCGCCATGTGATTTAACAGCAATAGTTCACATCATCATGTGATTAACACCCATAGTTCACATCGATATGTGATCAACACCCAAAGGGTTTACTAGAGTCAGTAATCTAGTTCACATCGCTATGTGATTAACCCCCAAAGAGTACTAAGGTGTGATCATGTTTTGCTTGTGAGATAATTTTAGTCAACGGGTCTGTCACATACAGATCCGCAAGTATTTTGTGAATTCTATGTCTACAATGCTCTGCACGGAGTTACTCTAGCTAATTGCTCCCACTTTCAATATGTATCTAGATCGAGACTTAGAGTCATCCAGATCTGTGTCAAAACTTGCATCGACGTAACCTTTTACGACGAACCTTTTGTCACCTCCATAATCGAGAAACATATCCTTATTCTAGTAAGGATAATTTTGACCGCTGTCCATTGATCTACTCCTAGATCACTATTGTACTCCCTCTCTTAACACAGCGTATGGTGTACAATAGATCTGGTACATAGCATGGCATACTTTATAGAACCTATGACTGAGGCATAGGGAATGACTTTCATTCTCTTTCTATCTTCTGTCGTGGTCGGGCTTTGAGTCTTACTCAACTTCACACCTTGTAACACATGCAAGAAACTTTTTCTTTGACTGTTCCATTTTGAACTCTTCAAAATCTTGTCAAGGTATGTACTCATTGAAAAAACTTATCAAGCGTCTTGATCTATCCCTATAGATCTTGATACTCAATATGTAAGCAGCTTCACCGAAGTCTTTCTTTGAAAAACTCCTTTATGCTTTACAGAATAATTCTACATTATTTCCGATCAACAATATGTCATTCACATATACTTATCAGAAATGCCTTAGTGCTCCCACTCACTTTCTTGCAAATACAGGCTTCACCGCAAGTCTGTATAAAACTATATGCTTTGATCAACTCATCAAGGCGTATATTCCAACTCTGAGATGCTTGCACCAGTCCACACATGGATCGCTGGAGCTTGAATATTTTGTTAGCACCTTTCGGATTGACAAAACCTTCTAGTTGCATCGTATCCAACTCTTCTTTAATAAATCCATTAAGGAATTCAGTTTTGTTTATCCATTTGCCAGATTTCATAAAATGCGGCAATTGCTAACATGATTCGGATAGACTTAAGCATAGATACGAGTGAACACCTTGAACTTGTCGAAAACCTTTTGCGACAATTCTAGCTTTGTAGATAATAAAACTACTATCAGCGTCCGTCTTCCTCTTGAAGATCCATTTATTTTTATGGCTTGCCGATCATCGGGCAAATCCATCAAAGTCCATACTTTGTTTTCATAACTGGATTATATCTCAGATTTCATGTCCTCAAACCATTTCGCGGAATCTGGGCTCATCATCGCTTCCTCATAGTTCGCAAGTTCGTCATGGTCTAGTAACATGACTTCCAGAACAGGATTACCGTACCACTCTGGTGCGGATCTTACTCTGGTTTACCTACGAGATTCGGTAGTAACTTGATCTGAAGTTACATGATCATCATCATTAGCTTCCTCACTAATTGGTGTAGTAGTCACAAGAACAGATTTCTGTGATGAACTACTTTCCAATAAGGGAGAAGGTACAATCAAGTTTTCTACTTTCCTCCCACTCATTTCTTCCGAGAGAAACTCCTTCTCTGGAAAGTTTCCGAATTTAGCAACAAAAGTCTTGCCTTCGGATCTGTGATAGAAGGTGTATCCAATAGTTTCCTTTGGATATCCTATGAAGACACATTTCTCCGGTTTGGGTTTGAGCTTATCAGGTTGAAATTTTTTCACATAAGCATTGCAACCTCAAACTTTAAGAAACGACAACCTTGGTTTCTTGCCAAACCACAGTTCATACGGTGTTGTCTCAACGGATTCAGATGGTGCCCTATTTAACGTGAATGCAGCTGTCTCTAATGCATAACCCCAAAATGATAGTGGTAGATCCGTAAGAGACATCATAGATCGCACCATATCTAATAAAGTACGGTTATGACGTTCGGACACACCATTACACTATGGTGTTCCAGGTGGCGTGAGTAGTGAAACTATTTCACATTGTTTTAATTGAAGGCCAAACTCGTAACTCAAATATTTTACCTCTGCGATCATATCGTAGAAACTTTTATTTTCTTGTCACGATGATTTTCCACTTCACTCTGAAATTCTTTGAACTGTTCAAATGTTTCAGACTTATGTTTCATCAAGTAGATATACTCATATCTGCTCAAATCATCTGTGAAGATTAGAAAATAATGATACTTGTCGCGAGCCTCAATATTCATCGGACCACATACATCAGTATGTATGATTTCCAACAAATCTGTTGCTCTCTCCATTGTTCTGAAGAACAGAGTCTTAGTCATCTTGCCCAAGAGGCATGGTTCGCAAGCATCAACTGATTCATAATCAAGTGATTCCAAAAGCCCATCAGCATGGAGTTTCTTCATGCGCTTTACACCAATATGACCTAAACGGCAGTGCCACAAATAAGTTGCACTATCATTATTAACTTTGCATCTTTTGGTTTCAATATTATGATTATGTGTATCACTACGATCGAGATCCAACGATCTATTTTCATTGGGTGTGTAACCATATAACGTTTTATTCATGTAAACAGAACAACAATTTATTCTTTTACTTAAATGAATAACCGTATTACAATAAACATGATCAAATCATATTCATGCTCAACGCAAACACCAAATAACACTTATTTAGGTTCAACACTAATCCCGAAATTATAGGGAGTGTGCGATGATGATCATATCAATCTTGGAACCACTTCCAACACACATCGTCACTTCACCCTTAACTAGTCTCTGTTTATTCTGCAACACCCGTTTTGAGTTACTAATCTTAGCAACTGAACTAGTATCAAATACTGAGGGGTTTCTATAAACATTAGTAAGTACACATCAATAACATGTATATCAAATATACTTATGTTCACTTTGCCATCCTTCTTATCCGCCAATCACTTGGGTAATTCCGCTTCAAGTGACGAGTCCCTTTGCACTAGAAGCACTTAGTCTCAGGCTTAGGATTAGACTTGGGCTTCTTCACTTGAGCAGCAACTTGCTTGCCGTTCTTCTTGAAGTTCCCCTTCTTCCCTTTGCCCTTTTCTTGAAACTAGTGATCTTGTCAACCATCAACACTTGATGTTTTTCTTGATTTCTATCTTCGTCGATTTCAGCATCGCAAAGAACTTGGGAATCGTTTCCGTTATCCCTTGCATACTATAGTTCATCACGAAGTTCTACTAACTTGGTGATGGTGACTAGAGAATTCTGTCAATAACTATCTTATCTGGAAGATTAACTCCCACTTGATTCAAGCGATTGTAGTACTCAGACAATCTGGGCACATGCTCACTAGTTGAGCGATTCTCCTCCATCTTTTAGCTATAGAACTTGTTGGAGACTTCATATCTCTCAACTCGGGTATTTGCTGGAAATATTAACTTCAACTCCTGGAACATCTCATATGGTCCATGATGTTCAAAACGTATTTTGAAGTCCCGATTCTAAGTCGTTTAAGCATGGTGCACTAAACTATTAAGTAGTCATCATATTGAGCCAGCCAAACGTTTATAACGTCTGCATCTGCACCTGCAATAGGTCTGTCACCTAGCGGTGCATCAAGGACATAATTCTTCTGTGCAGCAATGAGGATAAACCTAAGATCACGGATCCAATCCGCATCATTGCTACTAACATTTTTCAACACAATTTTCTCTAGGAACATATCAAAATAAACATAGGGAAGCAATAACGCGAGCTATTGATCTACAACATAGATATGCTAATACTACCAGGACTAAGTTCATGATAAATTTAAGTTCAATTAATCATATTACTTAAGAACTCCCACTTAGATAGACATCCCTCTAATCCTCTAAGTGATCACGTGATCCAAATCAACTAAACCATGTCCGATCATCACGTGAGATGGAGTAGTTTCATTGGTGAACATCAATATGTTGATCGTATCTACTATATGATTCACGCTCGACCTTTCGGTCTCCGTGTTCCGAGGCCATATCTGCATATGCTTGGCTCGTCAAGTATAACCTGAGTATTCCGCGTGTGCAACTGTTTTGCACCCGTTGTATTTGAACGTAGAGCCTATCACACCCGATCATCACGTGGTGTCTCAGCACGAAGAACTTTCGCAACGGTGCATACTCAGGGAGAACACTTCTTGATAATTTAGTGTGAGATCATCTTATAATGCTACCGTCAATCAAAGCAAGATAAGATGCATAAAAGATAAACATCACATGCAATCAATATAAGTGAAATGATATGGCCATCATCATCTTGTGCTTGTGATCTCCATCTCCGAAGCACCGTCGTGATCACCATCGTCATCGGTGCGACACCTTGATCTCCATCGTAGCATCGTTGTCATCTCGTCAATCTTATGCTTCCAAGACTATCACTACCGTTTAGTGATAAAGTAAAGCATTACAGCGCGATTGCATTGCATACAATAAAGCGACAACCATATGGTTCCTGCCAGTTGCCGATAAATCGGTTACAAAACATGATCATCTCATACAATAAAATTTAGCATCATATCTTGACCATATCACATCACATCATGCCCTGCAAAAACAAGTTAGGCGTCCTCTACTTTGTTGTTGCAAGTTTTACGTGGCTGCTACGGGCTTAAGCAAGAACTAATCTTACCTACGCATCAAAAACCACAACGATAGTTTGTCAAGTTGGTGCTGTTTTAACCTTCGCAACGACCGGGCGTAGCCACACTCAGTTCAACTAAAGTTGGAGAAACTATCACCCGCAAGCCACCTCTGTGCAAAAGCACGTCGGGAGAACTGGTCTCGCCTAAGCGTACAGGTAATGTTTGTCCGGGCCGCATCGTCCAACAATACCGCCGAACCAAAGTATGACATGCTGGTAAGCAGTATGACTTATATCGCCCACAACTCACTTGTGTTCTACTCGTGCATATAACATCAACACATAAAACCTAGGCTCGGATGCCACTGTTGGGTAACATAGTAATTTCAAAAAATTTCCTACGCACACGCAAGATCATGGTGATGCATAGCAACGAGAGGGGAGAGTAAGATCTATGTACCCTTCTAGATCGCAACGGAAGCGTTGACGCAACGTAGAGGAAGTAGTCGTACGTCTTCCCGATCCGACCGAACCAAGTACCGTTACTCCGGAACCTCCGAGTTCTTAGCACACGTGCAGCTCGATGACGCTCCCCGGACTCCGATTCAGAAAAGCTTCGGGGATGAGTTCCGTCAGCACGACGGCATGGTGACGATGATGATGTTCTACCGACACAGGGTTTCGCTTAAGCACTGCAACGATATGACCGAGGTGGAATATGGTGGAAGGGGGCACCGCACACGGCTAAGGAACGATCACGAGGATCAACTTGTGTGTCCTAGGGTGCCCCCTTGCCTCCATATATAAAGGATCCAAGGGGGGTGGGTGCGGCCGTCCCTAGAGGAGGCGCGCAGGAGGAGTCCTACTCCTACCGGGAGTAGGACTCCCCTCCCTCTTCCTTGTCCAAGTAGGAGAGGTGGAAGGAGAGAAGGAAAGGGGGGGTGCCACCCCTCCCTCCTTGTCCAATTAGAACTAGGGGGAGAGGGGGCACGCGGCCTGCCCAGGCAGCCCCTTCCTTCTTCTCCACTTTAGGCCCACAAGGCCCATTAACCCCCCGGGGGGTTCCGGTAACCCCCCGGTGCTCCGTTTTATCCGAAACTTCCCCGGAACGCTTCCGGTGTCCGAATATAGTCATCCAATATATCAATCTTTATGTCTCGACCATTTCGAGACTCCTCGTCATGTCCGTGATCACATCCGGGACTCTGAACTAACTTCGGCACATCAAATTGCATAAACTCATAATAACTGTCATCGTAACGTTAAGCGTGCGGACCCTACGGTTCGAGAACAATGTAGACATGACTGAGAAAAATCTCCGGTCAATAACCAATAGCGGGACCTGGATGCCGATATTGGCTCCTACATATTCTACGGAGATCTTTATCGGTCAGACCGCATAACAACATATGTTGTTCCCTTTGTCATCGGTATGTTACTTGCCCGAGATTCGATGGTCGGTATCCAATACCTAGTTCAATCTCGTTACCGGCAAGTCTCTTTACTCGTTCCGTAATACATCATCTCGCAACTAACACATTAGTTGCAATGCTTGCAAGGCTTATGTGATGAGCATTACTGAGAGGGCCCAGAGATACCTCTCCGACACTCGGAGTGACAAATCCTAATCTCGAAATACGCCAACCCAACATGTACCTTTGGAGACACCTGTAGAGCTCCTTTATAATCACCCATTTACGTTGTGACGTTTGGTAGCACACAAAGTGTTCCTCCGGCAAACGGGAGTTGCATAATCTCATAGTCATAGGAACATGTATATGTCATGAAGAAAGCAATAGCAACATACTAAACGATCGGGAGCTAAGCTAATGGAATGGGTCATGTCAATCAGATCATTCACCTAATGATATGATCTCGTTAATCAAATAACAACTCTTTGTTCATGGTTAGGAAACATAACCATCTTTGACTAATGAGCTAGTCAAGTAGAGGCATACTAGTGACACTCTGTTTGTCTATGTATTCACACATCTATTATGTTTCCGTTTAATACAATTCTAGCATGAATAATAAACATTTATCATGATATAAGGAAATAAATAATAACTTTATTATTGCCTCTAGGGCATATTTCCTTCAGATAGACCCCGGGGCCATAAGTATTTTATGGTGGGTGAACGAATTACTGTTGAGCAATTGACAGAATTGAGCATAGTTATGAGAATATCTAGGTATGATCATGTATATAGGCATCACGTCCAAGACAAGTAGACCGACTCCTTCCTGCATCTACTACTATTACTCCACACATCGACCGCTATCCAGCGTGCATCTAGAGTATTAAGTTCAAGAGAATAGAGTAGCGCATTAAGCAAGATGACATGATGTAGAGGGATAAATTCATGCAATATGATAAAAACCCCATCTTGTTATCCTCGATGGCAACAATACAAATTTTCCTTGCTGCCCCTACTGTCACTGGGAAAGGACACCGCAAGATTGAACCCAAAGCTAAGCACTTCTCCCATTGCAAGAAAGATCAATCTAGTAGGCCAAACCAAACTGATAATTCAAAGAGACTTGCAAAGATAACCAATCATACATAAAATAATTCAGAGAAGCTTCAAATATTGTTCATAGATAAAATTGATCATAAACCCACAATTCATCGGTCTCAACAAACACACCGCAGAAGAAGATTACATCTAATAGATCTCCACAAGAGAGGGGGAGAACTTTGTATTCAGATCCAAAAAGAGAGAAGAAGCCATCTACCTAATAACTATGGACCCGAAGGTCTGAGGTAAACTACTCACACTTCATCGGAGAGGCTATGGTGTTGATGTAGAAGACCTCCATGATCGATGCCCCCTTCGGCGGAGCTCCGGAACAGGCCCCAAGATGGGATCTCATGGATACAGGAAGTTATGGCGGTGGAATTAGGGTTTTGGATCCTTATCTGATCATCTGGGGGTACGTACGTATATATAGGAGGAAGAAGTACGTCGCTGGATCAACAGGGGCCCCACGAGGGTGGAGGGCACGCTTGGGGGGGGGGGGTAGGCACGCCCCCCTACCTCGTGGCTTCGTTGTTGGTTGCTTGACGTAGGGTCCAAGTCTCCTGGATCATGTTCGGTGACGAAATCACGTGCCTGAAGGTTTCATTCCGTTTGGACTCCGTTTGATATTCCTTTTCTTCGAAACCCTAAAATAGGCAAAAAAAACAGCAATTCTGGGTTGGGCCTCCGGTTAATAGGTTAGTCCCAAAAATAATATAAAAGTGGATAATAAAGCCAAATAATATCCAAAACAGTAGATAATGTAGCATGGAGCAATGAAAAATTATAGATACGTTGGAGACGTATCAACCCACCACACCTTGTGCACTTACGCTTCCTCGCTCCAAGTCCAACTCCGTCGCTGTGAGGTATGATTCGACTCTTTCTTGGTCTACCTACTGCTCTCTTCAGAACATGAGTGCAAAGCTTGAATCCAGGGTCTCATTGTTGTTTTCCCTCCATAGTAGGCAAGGCATACGCAAATGTGGCTTTGAACCTTGCAACAGAGTAGTAATCATGCACATACTACTGTATGTTCCCTGCTGGACCTGGGAGAGAAGTGATGAAAAACAAGGCATGAATGCATGGTAACCCAGTTATCTGCCATTGCCTACAACTGCAAGTTCTAACTTCTAAATCCACTGGATATCTCCATTCCCTCCATTCCCTCTTCTCTTTATCCAAATATGATATCTCTATTGTGGTACCCGAGCAAAGAGTCAAGTTCATTTCCAAGCCTGTTGTTTTCTGCTTCAGTTCATTCATCACGGTAGGGCTGATAATGTGGCCCATGAATTTTTCCTCGACTATTCCTGCACGGTAATGAAATTTCTTCATGTATTCTATCCTTATCCTATCAAGCAAATCCACCACATAATGACCCTTTAGTTTCCGGATCCACTACAAGAAATATGTCAACTTATGACCTTCTGTCAGTGACCCTCGAAGAATTGGTCATAAATTTATGACCATTTTAGACCAATTGGTCAAAAGCTGTTCAGGGGGCTCCAAACCCTAAACCATTACGACCATTTTGGTCAGAAAGGTCGTAATTTGCTTACACGAAATGGTCACAAAGCAAACAGTGCTAGTCCGCTGCCTTATTTCTAGTTGTTAATGACCAATATAGATGGTCATAGCCTTGTAGATTGTGGTGGGTTGTGATGACTAGGCGCCATCTCATCAGTTTTGCCAATGTGTCATGTCCATGTGGCAGTTTTTGCCCTAGGTTGTGAAGCAACCTATATTTCTATCATTCCCAAAATTCCCAAAAAAATCTCATAAATTCTTTGGGGGCATATCTTCATCAAATATGAAAAGATCCTTCCTTGCCTAGTTCAAAACTAATTCAACAGTATTCATTTTCCTATTCTATTCACAACAACACTTTATGAAGGAAGTGCTATATATATATATATATTCTTGATTGCCCTCGGAATTTTTGGGCACTCTTACCTATCCAAATTATTACCGCATGACAAAATTCAGCTCCATTTGCCTAGCAAATCTTCCTCGGCAAATTTCCAAAGTTTTTGTCCACCTAGAAGCATTATGAAGGAAGTACCTTTTTTATATCTCTAAATGACATGAAATTTATACAGTTCCTGCATATGCCCAAATTATCAACTTCCTCCAAATTGCAGATCAGTCAAATCATCTATGTGAGCCCAGGTTCAATTTATATTTTATGGCCAAATTGGCACGTTGCAAAGCAAGTGTTCTATAGACTCCTCCTATTACCCTCAAAGTTTTCAGGCACTCTTCCATACCCAAATCATTGCCACATGATAATATTCAGCTCAATTTTCCTAGTAAATCTTTCTCGGGAAATTTTCAAAGTTTCTACCTTGAGAGAAGCTTTGTGAAGTAAGTACTAGATAGGCTTACCCAAATGATCTGAAAATTTACCAGAGCATGACCATACCTAAGTAACTTACCTACACCAATTTTGAGCTCATTTCATTAATCCAATCTCTCTCACTAGTTTTCCCAAGTTTCTGTCCATAGAAGAGCATTGTGAAGGAAGTACTACTTTGGCATGCCCAAATGGTATCAATTTTCTACAATGCTTTCCTATGCCCAAATAACCATCATCCACAAAATTTCAGCTCACTCCATTCATTATTTTGAGCCCAGCTTCAACATTCATATTTTTGTCCAGCGTGCTACTTTGCAAAGAAAGTACCACCTAGGATCCTCCTTTTGAGCTAAAAATTTGTGAAGACATTCTCCTTAGTATATTATCATCCTCAGCCAAAACTCACGCCCATTGGCCATGTGCATTTCCCGTACCGCTAATCAAACACTTGGCTGCTAATTCATGTTTGAGCATCGATCGGTCTTCTCGTGAGAATCTTATGCTGTAATTTTCTTCCTAGCACCAACCTGGGGAGTGCCCAACCCACTAGACATGCCTAAGCCGCCCAGAACACATGGCAACATTACGGTCACGCGATGACCACGCGACGGGCATGCGAGTTTATGTGCTCTAGAGTTGGGGCCCTCGGCCACCGCCCAAACCTCGACGTATCGCCACCAAACCATGTATTTATGATTAAATAGGTCCTTATGTAACTAGAAATTATTTTTGGAAAAAATCAATAGCAAACTATGAGGCAGCTGCAGTTCAAATTTGACCCGCTTCCAACTGAATCGGCGGAAATTTGTCTTTCTCACGAGAGGTGGATCAAAAAATTTTACACCCAACCATTTTGTCAATTGTGCATTAAATATGGCCCAGTATTTTATTAAAATGATTTGGTCCAATTTTGCAACAATTATTTGGTAGTTCCTTCACAAAAAACCTCCTTTCGGGCACTCGAAAAATGGAAAATGGTTTTTTCGTCCAACGAAAATGAAAACTTCCTTAGGCAACATTGTTTGCCATTCCAATATGCACCCTTGTGCACAATATGAGATCATTTGAACAAACTATGCCATGAATGTGGCCATAAGATTGATCATTTGGATTGAAAACCATTGATCTCCACACGTGATAGCTCGTTTCTGAGAACACTTTTTTAAAATAATTGCCATATTACAAGTTTGTTATTTTTCCTAGGAGCTTGGTCACATATGATGAAACAATGCGAAGGTTTCCCAATTTTTTGATTTTTTTTGTATTTTTGATGCCCGTTTCAAAATGCGGTCAAAACGGCAGGAATGACCGTTCCTAGCTAGTGGTTGAATCTTGGAATTTTGCTGGTGTTTCTGTGATTAAATAGATACTTATGTACCTAGAAATGATTTTTGGAAAAAATAAATAGCAAACTATGAGGCAGCTGGAGTTCCAATTTGACCCGCTTCCAACTGAATCGGCGGAAATTTGTCTTTTTCACGAGAGGTGGATCAAAACTTCTGACACCCAACCATTTGGTTAATTGTGCATTAAATATGTCCTAGTATTTTACAAAATTGACTTGGTACAATTTTGCAACTAATATATGGTAGGCCCTTCACAAAAAAATCTCTTTTCGGGCACTCGAAAAATGGAAAATGAATTTTTCATCCAAAGAAAATGAAAACTTCCTTAAGGAATATTGTTTTCCATTCCAATATGCACCCTTGTGCACAATATGAGATAATTTGAACAAACTATGCCATGTATGTGGCCATAAAATTGATCATTTGGCGTGAAAGTCGCTGATCTCCACACGTGATAGCTCGTTTCTGAGAACACTTTTTAAAAATAATTGCCGTATTACAAGTTTGTTATTTTTCCTAGGAACTTGGCCACATATAATGACACAATGTGAAGGTTTCCCAATTTTTTGATTTTTTTTGAATTTTTTATGCCCGTTTCAAAATGCGGTCAAAACGGCGGGAATGACCGTTCCTAGCTAGTGGTTGAATCTTGGAATTTTTTTGGTGTTTCTATGATTAAATAGATACTTATGTACCTAGAAATGATTTTTGGAAAAAATAAATAGCAAACTATGAGGCAGCTGCAGTTCAAATTTGACCCGCTTCCAACTGAATCGGTGAAAATTTGTCTTTTTCACGAGAGGTGGATCAAAACTTCTAACACCCAACCATTTGGTCAATTGTGCATTAAATATGTCCTAGTATTTTACAAAATTGACTTGGTACAATTTTGGAACTAATATATGGTTGGCCCTTCACAAAAAAAATCTCTTTTCGGGCACTCGAAAAATGGAAAATGAATTTTCGTCCAAAGAAAATGAAAACTTCCTTAAGCAACATTGTTTGTCATTCCAATATTGACCCTTGTGCACAATATGAGATCATTTGAACAAACTATGACATGAATGTGGCCATAAGAGTGATCATTTGGCTTGAAAGCCATTGATCTCCGCACGTGATAGCTCGTTTCTGAGAACACTTTTTTTATAATAATTGCTGTATTACAAGTTTGTTATTTTTCCTAGGAACTTGGCCACATATGATGACACAACGCGAAGGTTTTGCATTTTTTTGATTTTTTTGAATTTGTTATGCCTGTTTCAAAATGACACATTTCTTGGACCAATCAGAAGGCAGAACCTCCCTTCCCGCGGATCACCCCCCTAAGCCGATCTGAGCCGTCCACACCATACAGATCCAACGTCTCCTAAACGCACGCTGGCCAACCAAACCCTAGCATCGTGCAGCACACTCCCCTCCCTCTCCCTCTCCCCGACCCATGCGGCGCCTCCTCCCTCTCCCCGACCCAGATCTCCCTCCTCGATCCAGACCTCCCTCTCCACCGTCCCAACTCCTACCCCGCCGCCGGCCTCCCCCCAAGCGCCGCTGCTCTTGACCTGCAACGACCAACGACGACGGCCCCCCGTCGCTGCCCCCTCCTTCCCCATCCCGCCGCGGTGAGGAGATCCATTCCCGCTGTTGCCGTTGCCCCCGCCCCCTTCTCCCCGATTCAAACCACATCCTCGCACCATAGCTCACCACCGGGCCTCCTCCTCCCCTCGTTGCAGATCCAGAGCACAAATCCAAACAGCACACCATTCGCCTATTGGCTTCCCCCTCCCTTCCCCTCATGCGCGCGACCTCGTCGTCGTCGTCGGCTCGGAGATCTCGCCTTCCCGCCGGCAGCAGCCATGGACGCCGTCGACTCCGTGGTGGACCCCTTCCGCGAGTTAGCCAAGGACAGGGTCCACCTCGTCAAGCGCTGCCACAAGCCCGACCGCAAGGGTAAGGACAGCCACAAGCTCGCCCGCTCTCCTTGTCTCGGATCCGGTTTGTTTCCGTCCAGATCTGACGCTGATTGGGCGCGCAGAGTTCACCAAGGTGGCGGCGCGGACGATGATCGGGTTCGTCGTCATGGGGTTCGTCGGCTTCTTCGTCAAGCTCATCTTCATCCCCATCAACAACATCATCGTCGGCTCCGGCTAGGTGCGAACGCGTCTCCTCCGATCCCGTCTCCCTCTTGTTTGCACAGTTTAGTTAGACTTGGGTCCTGTTGTCTCAAGATGTGATTTGTTGGATCTGCGGTGTGCGCGCACAGTCCTGCGATCTGACCAATATTTAGTAAGCTAGATTTTAGTAGATCCTTTTTCCTCCAAATAGACCTGCCAATTTCTACCTTGTTAGGAGCATTCAGATGAGTCAAGGGTAATCAGCTATGGGGAACTGGGGTCATGCGTAAGTCATTACCGCTAGTTGCCTCCGCAGGACGAATTGGGGGCATAGGCTGGTTCCTCACCACACAATTTGGGAAAGGAGGAGCTTTTGCAATGTTTCGCTGTTTCTGCACATACCACCAGTTCGCCCAAGTTGGTGTCAATTCAGTGCATCTAAATTGGCACCTACTAAGTAGACAGGTTACATACCAATGTTTGTGCATGGTTCGTGCTATGTGTTGATGTATTCTTCGTTCTTTAATGCACCCGTGTTCACGCATGGCCAGCTTTATGTCTTCACAATATAAAGTTGATCTATACATGCATGGCAAGCTTTTGTAAAATAAGAAAATAGGTAGGAGTCAAAATATTGTAGGACACGTGTTATGCAGTGTTGATCTATACTTTAATGCACCTGTGTTCACGCATGGCCAGCTTTATGTAGCAGTGTCGCGTGTGACCTCAAAAAGGCTTTGAAAATCCTGATTGAAAATGAAGAAGGTACTACTGATTCTCAGACCAGGAACATTGTGTTTCCTCAGCTCAATCCATTTCTTAGAATCCATGCCGGTGGTGTCTTCTACAATATGTGCATTATTCTAGTTACCATGTTAGCTATGGCCGACCAGTCTGTTGTATCTGTTTCATGTGGTCGTCCGATATGTGTGGTGCCAACTGCCATTTCTTTGCTAGCTGATGTCAATAGTCTTTTGGTTCATACAGCTTAGTGCCTCATATATGAATGCTCTTTCTGGGTTTTTCAATTTCTCTTCCCCCTATCTTTTGCTGACTACACTGATTATATGCTTGTTCTACACCGATGCTGTTTTTTTATGCTGGTCCTATGTCATGCGTGTTAATATCTACTACCTATTTACTGCTTGTTGTGCAAAATCTTTTGGTTATTGTAAATCATTCCCTGCTGTATAAAGTTTGGTTTTAGTCTGTTGCATTTTGTTGGTTCCTATCTTGTCAATGTATACAACAATATGCTTTCTTGGTGGCCATTTGTGCTTCACATTTTTTGGGTATGCCACTTCTCTAATGAGTGGGTGCATCTCTTCTTTGTTTTATCATTCTATATTGTTTTCCTAACCTTTTTGGTATTCTGCTTTCTCCTTGCAGATGGCAAGCGCCATTTTGTTGGTTCCTGTCTTGCTAATGTCTACAGCAATGTGTGCGTCCTCTGTCTCATCTGCGGCATTACCGTAGGGCAACTCATAATGGGCCTATCAAGCATACTGACCTTGTGATGATAGATAAAGAGGTTGATTTCAGTGCCATTCTAATAAATATATTTTTAGCCCTATGAATTGAAAAATGAGTGCTTCTTGGTTGTTTCTGTTGTTGGTCCAGAAGATTCTTGGTGCTTTTAGTGCAGTACTATACTATGGTCCTTGGCACTTCTTGCTGTGTTAACTAAATGGTTTAGTCCTGCACTTCATAGAAGCAGTTTTAAATAAATGTAATGAACTAATTAAGTGCCTTCTTTTATTGTTGGCTAATCCTTTGGTTTTATCGCATGCTACATTCTACTCTCTCCATTCCTAAATATAAGTCTTTCTAGACATTTCAAATGGGCTACAACATACGGATGTATATGATGATGTGCTACCACTCTAATAAGTCCAAGCACTATAAACCCTATGAACTTAATAATGATACTCTGCATGCTATGAGTAAAGTGCTCTATTTTCTTGCGTCACCTTGTATGAATGAGTATATCGTCTTAACTATCTGGGGACAAAAATCATTGTATTAGCTGAATTTGTGTTATCTTTCTAAAGAACTTGTCCTTTTTTTGAATGTTCTGTTCATAATATATTGGCTCAAGTGTTTTGATTCTTCTCTTCTGATTCATGTAACAGGGCGACGGCCGAAGGCATGATGATAGTTCTATTGCTGTCCTAGTGTAGCGAAGGTAGCCTAGTCGACTATGGTCGCGTAGTTAGTCATGCATACAGTTTCATCTGACTGGAGCAGGAGCCCAGTTTGTGTTGATTGTCAATTCTCATTGTGATTGTCCCTATATCTGTGTGACTGATTGTATTTGTATCTATGTTGTAACTGTGTCATGATAGAAGGAGCCCAGTATATTTGTATGACTGTGATTGATTCTCGCTGTTGTTATTTGAAATATTACTTGTGTTTTCTGTCTGTTCTTATTTAAACATGGTTATTTATTTCTGTCAAATTGTCAAATTGTAATCTGAATAATATGATGCTACCAAAAGGGTCCCACTTTAATAGAACCTGACAACTGGGACCCATCTGACTAGTGGACCCTTCTTTTGGGAAAAAAGAAAAACTAAATTCGTTTAGACAAAAAGGCCACAACTCAACAATAAAAAGGCTTCAATATTGGACTTGGGCCATGAACCCAACCAAAAATTGATAGACAGAAAAAAACATAAATAGGCTGAATTGTTGGGCTAGGCCCATGTAGAAAATCGAATTGGACCGGGCTGAATCTTGTGCCACGTCAGATTGCCACGCTGGATGCCTACGTGGCCTGGAGAGGTTGCTAGTGACCAAAACGCCACAGTAGACATATTTTGGTCATAAACGTCTACGACCATTCCAGAAGAAAGGTCGCTATAGTCAGTTTACGACGCCCAGCTTTTGACCTTATGTTTTTTGTCACAAAAAGGTCATAAATGGAAATTTGTGACCATTCAGTGACCAATAGTGGTGGTCATAAGTTGACATATTTCTTGTAGTGATCGTTGAGTTGAAAGACTCTGCTAGATTATTGTGCACATAGTCAACTTTGCTTAGTTCACTAAATTGGCTTCTGGCCCATAATTTGGAGTGGTGTGTTTCCAAGTATTCTTTCACTTTGGGATTCATGTATAACTACCTCAAGTGGTAGTTGTGCTTCTTCACACTACAAGTGAAAGATGTTGGCCATAAATTGTCTATATACACCTTTCCTTTGAATTTCTTCACGAAATTTGCAGCAAGGTGACGCATGGATTCCCTATGATCTACTCCAGGGAACACATTGTCCGTGGCCACTTCTAAACCTTTGCAGGCATCTGTATGAATGACCAACCCATGGGGATGTGCAATAGCCCGGCGCAGATTATGCAAACGCCAAGTCCAACTCTCCTCAGACTATGTCTCCAGCACATCGTAGGCATCTGGAAATACAAAACTGTGTGCATCAACTGCACAAGCTGCTACCAACTTTCCTTTAAACCTCCATGTGAGAAAAGTGGCATCAATAGCCAAATAAGGCCCGCAGCCTGCCAAAAAACCTCGGCGACAAGCCTCAAAGCAGACAAAAACCGTCCTAAAGCATTCCTTGGTCTTTGTCACTCCCCTGAATGTGTACTCCATGGTGTGGTGGTCAATATCTACAATACTACCTGGGCTGGTACTCTCCACTTCACCTTTGAATGAATACAACAATTGAAAACTTTCCTGCCAGTTACCATAAATAGAATCCATAGCATGTTGTTTACCATTGAACAACCTCATGTATGGTAAATCTATCTTGAACTTATCTTTGATGTTCTTCTGCAATTCCTTTGGACCCACTTGCTGGTTTTCTTTCACCCACTTCTTTACTTCTTCTACCACCCATCTTGACTTCGCTCTACTGATTGTATCCTTCCTAAGGGTTGATTCCTGGCATGTGTGCTTAAAAGGGTTCACTTTGACCTGACAATTAGTGCTATTTCGCATTTTAGATGCGAGCATCCTCCATGGACAACCCTCAGTCGGATAGTGCACTCTGTAACATACTTGATCACTCTTGTCAACTTTGAAAGTATGTTCTACCTTGATGCAGTATGTCACAAGTGCATTTCTACACTCAGTCATGTATGCAAAAAGTTACCTTCTTCCATATGAGGGCTCAAAGCGTCCCATTCAATAGCTGCAAGGTCTTCGTCCTCACCCACCGCGTCATCATCCACACAGACTGCATTGTGAGCCTCATCTTGGTTTTCAGCCTGAGGTGCCTGTCATAAATTCTGAATAACATCAGAATATAGCTTCTCTTCATTAACCCCAAAATTGTAGTCATCAGGCTCCACTTCAAGGGGGACCCTACTGCCGTTCGCCACGCCCGTCGAACCACCATGTCGCCGTGCACTAACTGAACTGTTCTGGCTAGAGATGCCATTATGATGACTTGGTTCTCCCCGAGATGTTGCACCCGCTTTCCTTGGTCCAAATGCCTGCTCAAGCACATCAATTTGCAACCTCACATGAAAATACTCTTTCTCTTTACGCCTAGCAAACATGGTAGCCAGCTCTTCATCATTACTAACTATCACCCATTTCTCTTCCACATCATAGTATTTGTATACCACTTCATCAAGCAAAACCCAAGGATATTGGCTACAAATTACCTCCCCAAATTGTTTGAAACTCCAATTGCGAGACATTGGCAACCGATAATCGAAACCTCCTTGGAATTTCTTCTTATTCTTTGCATTGAACATGTACCGGTCCCTTCTAATGTGCACTAAGAAAGCAAACCGCAACTCCACCCTAACCGACGAAAAACAGAGACGCAATCAGCACACTAATCGAGCAAACCTACTCGAATCGACTGTTCAAATGCACAACTAAGCTCAATCTAAATAGGAGACGTGACTTACCCCTCGAGAACCCAGTCGTGGACGCGGTCGATCTCCGGCCTGACGCCTACCTCGCCAAATACTCCGAGGTCGCCGCTGCTCGCCATTTCGCCCTGGGGTTCTTCCTCCTAGTTCAAACAGCTCCACCAGTCCCCTACCTTTGAGCGCTCCAGCCACGCGCACGGATGGAGGGGGCGCCGTGGGTCGAGCAGGTGGCGAGCGCCCCACCCGTGGCGTCGCAGGAAGGTGGCGGGCGAAGCAGGTAGCGGTGGAGCGTCAGCGCAGGACGGTAGTGGCAGAGTAGGCCGTGTAGCTGGTGGCGGGGTAGGTGCTGGCTGCGGCGCAGCCGGCGGCGGCGGCGCAGGACGGCCGGCCGGTGGATGGGTAGAGTGGGCATCGATTTGGCCGGCTAGAACCCTACGAATGATTTGGGGATTTTGTTGCATGGGCCCATATGTCAGCTCTGAACCCACGTCCACGGGGTCCCACGTGTAAGCTCCAGACCGACAACCACTAACACCGACGGACGGAATGGACTAAAATATGGCCGTTCGGCCTCGTCATAGTAGCTGCGCATGGACTAGGAGCAACACTGAGCACAATTCGCATCTGAGGGCAAAACTGAGCACATAGACACCACTGAGGGCAAAAGGATAATTAACCCAAAAATGATTGACCGAAATTCAATTTTCAGACAACTTAAATATAACCAAATGGACTGAATAAATACATTATGAAAATCTATACCTATACTAATTAGCGACTCCCAAGTAATTACCACGTTAATCAGAATTTATGAGCCGTTTATTTGGTGGGACCGAATTATTACGGTGCAGATCTACTGATTTATTTTTTCTTCAAAGAAAACAAACCATGGGACCGCAATCGTAGTCTATCTTTCCTTCAAAGAAAAAAACATATTCTCTCTTTCTCACGTCAATTGTAGCGATCGAAGTCTCTCTTTCTTTCAAAGAAAAAAAACATGGGGCTGCAATTGTACGCTATCTTTCCTTCAAAGAAAAAATCCATGTCCCTCTTTCTCACGTCTCTCTCTCGATCTCTCATGTCCCTCTTCCTCTCTCATGCTTATCTTCATCCCCAGATGCAAAATTCCGCTGCTCCTACCAGAAATCAACCGGACTACCTCTCCATATTCATCTCCTCCACATGCTCCTCAACGATGTGGTCTTTGAATCTGAGATCGCGTCCATCTCAAGCATATGCTCCTCCTCCCTGCAGGTTTGCTATTGTAGATCCGTTTGACTAACCTACTCCAGAAATTACTTGCTGGAGTACTTTTATGGTTTTCTCGGCCTCGCACCTCCATATTCATCTCCTCCACATGCTCCTCAACTATGTGGTCTTTGAATCTGAGATCGCCTCCATCTCAAGCATATGCTCCTCCTCCCTGCAGGTTTGCTATTGTAGATCCGTTTGACTAACCCACTCCAGAAATTACTTGCCGGAGTACTTTTATGGTTTTCTCGGCCTCGCACCTCCATATTCATCTCCTCCACACGCTCCTCAACGATGTGGTCTTTGAATCTGAGATCGCCTCCGTCTCAAGCATATGCTCCTCCTCCCTGCAGGTTTGCTATTGTAGATCCGTTTGACTAACCCACTCCAGAAATTACTTGCAGGAGTACTTTTATGGTTTCCTCGGCCTCGCACCCAGTACCGATCTAGACCTGCTTGCAATAGCTAATGATCAAAGTCTCACTTTCTCGTGGGTTCGCCAACCCATCCTGATTGCTCGAGATTGCAGCTGCCACCTTCACTACTGGCCTGGTACGAAAGAGCACCTTCAAATTAGAATTTTTCTCCTCACATGTGGTCATGTGGCACCAAAATTGAGACTATATGTTTGTTTGACCCAGCAATTGTGATCCTTTAATGGTAGTTATAGAATGTTTCCTAGAGATAGCCTTGGATTGATATATAATCAGAAAGTTACAGGATCACTTCGTAGTTTTTTGGACTGAAATAAATCATGGCAACCATCTACTTAGCTTGGTTTGGTTTTGGTCTTATATTTCTAGCAGAGACATTATTCTTGGTGGCCAGGGCATGCCTGGCCAATGGATCACCAACACCGTCAGAGATTATCACGAGGTCACCATTACTTAGCAACTCATGCATGCTGGCTTCATCTCCTGACCTGCATCTGCCTTGGCAAATGGCGACCAAGAGGTAATACCATCGGCTGCTTTGGATAAATATGCCCGAGTTTTGCTGCTCATGCCTAACCTGTAGGGCTAGACCACTGGATTGACTGGATATCAAAAGATAATTTTATATTCACACAATAAATTACATGCAGTGTTGCAGACTAAGTTTGGTAATATGGGAATTTTAGCTAGCTATATTTATGCTCATGAGTCATCAGTGCACCCTGGAAATAGAGCTGAAAGGGGCGGAACCCTAGTGATCACCAACGAAGAGGACTACCAACAAAGTATACGGTGGTCAAAGACTCGAACTGGGGTGATCCTCCAGTTTCTCAAGATAGTTTACCAAACTAACTATTCCTATATCTTTTTCTTTAAAATAATGATGCTTTGCTTATCTTTTAAAATCTTGCAAGGCACAACCTTCCTTCCCCTCGCATGCAAGCAGATTAATCTATATGTTCTTGATTGTAAACGTGAGCCGAAGCAAGATGTAGAACCAGGCCGTCGCGTGCCTCAGCCTCAGCTGCTGCATGGCCAACACATAGGCGTGCTCAGCTTCAGCAAACCCATCCTCGATTATACAATAACAAAGGCCCGCCTCAGCTCAGAGCATGGGCATGCTCAACTTTGTTAAACCGATCCTCACATATAAAATCACAAAGGCCGCCCCCACCATTACTGTGGTATGTGCTGCCTATGCCCTGTGGAGTTTGTGCTGTCGTACGCCCTCCGGCTTGCGTGTGAATGCCATCAGGAAGATGCTGACAGCGAGATCAATGACCAAGAGGTGCCCCGGGGACAGGCAAGGACGCACTAAGGCGAGTGGAAGACAGGGGTTGTACCGATCGAGCAAGCTGGATGGTGCTGAAGGTGGAAGACATGACCAGGGTAGTGTTGTGGCTAGAGTTGGATCGACGATGCCGGGTAAGTGACCTGGCACAAAGATACTGACTTCGATATATCCTAGCAGTTGAGGCAGAGCCTCCCACTTCGCTGCATATCTTGGTTTTTTTGACCTACTGTATCTCTTAAGCCAATGAATTCCAAGTTGATTAATGCATGTATCGAGGAGAACTTGCAGTCTAAACAAGATATGACGGCCGCCATCATCGCAGTCGTCGGAGTCCTCCTGCAATCAGTGCGGTGATTAACATTATAGTAAGAAGATATACATACACGCCCCCAACGCGTGACATGTCTAACAGTAGCATCACATGGTGTACGTCAACATCACAACTGGTATCATCTATTTTTGTATATTTTGTTAGTAGTCACGTTCTGATAATCATGTATCCGTTCATATTTGGGCCTGAACACTTGACAAATTTTAATTCTATTGTATTACCCTCTTGCTGTAGATTTTATATCTTTTGTCATTGATGAATTCATGTTCAGTGGTGTTTCCTTTTAACATGTTTGCTTTTAGCTAAAGTGGCATCGCATTGCTGGAATTAGTCCTATATGCGCGTGCACTATCAGAGTTGGAAGGATGGCATGCCATTTGGGCACGCAATGATAGTGATTAATATTACTCAAAGTATTACCTATGTTTCTGATATTCTCAGGATCTGCTGGCAGGGAGTCCATACCTCCTTGGTCATTACTTCATTGTGCAAAAGATAATAGTAGTGGAATTTATGCTATTGGAGTTCACCCACAAAGTTAATTCTCAGCATGATATTTTGATTTATTTAATAGCCATTCAATCATAAGCTTTGTATGTGCGTTCGACTCCGGATTTTTTTTAGATTGAATGGATTTCTTGATGTCCAGTTTTATCCTATATGTACAGTTTTGGGACAGAATTTGCATATAATCAACCAGAAAAAACATGGTACGGCGTGATAAATAGTTATGGTTTTCCATCTATGTTATGCTCGTGACGACACCGTCAACGACCTCCATTGTAGACACGTGGCGAATATGTTTACCGGGTGTGTGCTATAAGCCGAGTGCTTTTTTGTCTAAATACCGTGTGCATTATGTAAGCTGAGGGATTCTCGGGGCACTCGGCTTAGAGGGCACTCTAAGCCGAGTGTGTTTTGTTTGCCGGGTGTTATTTCTACCACACTCGGTTTAGAGGGAACATAAGCTGAGTTCCCGATAAATTGCTCATGACTTATAGGCCAACACACGGGAAAACATGATTTTCCTGTAGTGTTGACAGGCCCTGAAGCATTATTCTATTATAAACCTCTAGAAGTGAGTCAAGCATGGATGCTCTGAGCATATGTAGACTTTTAATGTAATCCCTCTATTCCTAAATATAAGTTTTTTTAGAGATTTCAGTATCTACTACATACGAGTCCGTATGTAGTTCATATTGAAATCTCATAAAAGACATATATTTGAAACGGAGGGAGTATATAACACATACACACATTATATCCTCTATTATAATGTACTTCCTCGGTTCATAAATATAAGTCTTTGGAGAGATTCTACTATGTACCACATACGGAACAAAATGAGTGTATCTATACTCTAAAATGCATCTAGATACATCTGCATGTGATCCATAGTGAAATCTCTACAAAGACCTATATTTACAAACGGAGGGAGTACTCTATATGAAATTTTGAGATCTAAGCTGAACAATTTATCTCTTCATATTTCCTATACTTTTGATTAAATAAACAAATCTATTTGCTGAGTTTGTCTTCTGACTATCTTCCCAATTTTGCAAGAGGTAAGGTTTCCGTTTACCTTTACGCCATATTGTCCTTTGAGAATCTCCTCCCATATTTGAGATGGTTAACAGTGATGCTCCTGCCATAGTTGACCATATTGTATCTAGAATTTTGTTCTTTCTCTAACAGAGATTGTTAAATTGTTGCTTCATATTTGTTTGATCTTGGCCCTTTGACTACCCATAACAGGGTGCAAAAAAATTTGATGTGTGTAGTGTCATCATAAACATGACATTTTAGACAAAATTCTTTTGCTCTTCAATTATCTTCCTTAGTATATTTTTTTCTTTCTTTTTAATCGATTACCTTAACATTGTATTAAAATAAATTATTTCCAGAATAATAGTTATTATCTTCGATAAGAGCTAAGTAACATGATTCTATCGTCCCAGAGAGTAGCGGAAGAATAATTGCATGGAATATAGTGAGTTATCAACAGTTTATGTATATATAATTTCTTTAGAACTTTTATTATTATATCATTGTGATAATGTCCTGCTCGGACCATTTTCAAGAGTGTTCATACCTGTATCCTCTAGCCCTAATTAATACATATTCTTACATTACGTGCGATAATTTATGGTTTGTGCTTGGTTGCTAGAGATATTGATTTTATTCCAAAAAGAATATATATTTAAATAGTAATGATGCTCACATGTTAAGTTATCCAATAACAACACCACTATAAGTAATAATGTTACTAACCATTGAAGATCACAAATACTAATACTCCAATTGGAAATTAATAGAAGAAATATATGAATTTAAACACTACATTGCAAACTATAATGTTCTGAAAGGTTATCTTTCAAGACAATATATATTTATGGATCGTCTTATGTCTCAGTTTATGAAAAAAATAGACACATACCATTGTTATTATAAATATGAAGTTTCTGTATTCTCCACAAGCTAGCCAAATATACATATTCCTGAAACGAAGTGCACATTCATTCTTTTCTTGAGCTGAGATAGTAAATTCTTTTGCGGGGGTCAATATAAGTCCTCCGTCCTACTATATTTACCTTATCCTATAAACACAAATCTTTAGTATGGATCTTAAAGTATTCGAAAGACTCAAATATAGTCAAGAAGGTTGTAAGAGCCTTGCTGAGTTCCCAAACAGCACAGACCATGGGAAGACTTTTCCACATAGTATCATAAAATAGAACTGTCACTAGGTATTGGATAGTGGATTTGGCAAGCACACAAGATTTAATCAATATAAGGAACAAATATATCCTTTCTGCCACACTGTAACCAATATATGTTGTCACATGTTATTAGTAACATTCAACTCCTAATTTCCTACTATTCCTCCATTCGTATTAATAGCAGTGCAACTTACATACATCTATCCAACAAGGGCTAGCCCGTGCGAACGCACGGGTTGACGACTAGTATATCTAATGGTGGATATATTAATATTGATTTGATATTGTTTATCTTAATTTATTCTTATTTATACTTGGTGAAACATAGAAAAGCATCTCCCGGCGCAAAAAGAAAAGCTTAGAAAGCATCTATTTGGGCTAGGAACGGAGGTAGTATTACCTACTTCATTTTGCATGGTAATAGGTTTCTCATTTATATCATAAGAATCATAGTCCAAGTCACATACATACCGACCTGACTAAACTGAACAAATAGCAGAACAATAGTCTTTGTACAAAGAAACAACAACGTAACAAAATCTTGGTAATATGGCTAAACTACACTAGTACATGGGCGCTAGCTTCTAACGTGTACATCTCAACATAAGAGAATCTCACCAGGATTGTGTTAGCTTCACTTCGTTTATCATTATCATTCGTCGTCGGTCGTATCGCCGTCACTGAAAGTATACTCAGTGTTGGGACTGGGCCAACAGGGTACGTGATGCCAGCAAAGAGAAGAGTGATCATAAGCTGCTTGGCCATCATAAACTCCTGCTTCGGGTACACGCCATCCTTGGTTTGCGGCGTGTACCCGAAGAACATGCCATTGAAATCCATGCAAGGTCCATGAACCTCTCCGGCATGAACTCCTCAGTGTCGTCCACGTACTAGGTGTCCCACATGATTACCCACGAGTTTACGATCACCCTCGTCTTGGCAGGCATCATGTACCCATTGATCTCGCAGGCCCCGAATGCAGTGTACCTGAAACAGACACCATGGAAGTTCATGCGAGCTCTCTGAGCCTATCTATCCTGAACACCTCGACGTCTTCCGAGTACTAAGGGTCCCACATGATGACCCAGGAGTTTATGATCACTCTCGTCTTGGGTGGCATCACATACCGATTGATCTCGCAGGCCTCGGTGCTCTCTCGAGGGACCAGTACGGGAGCTGGTGGGTACAGTAAACGCCTCATGGATCACCAAGCCGGGGTACATGATGCAGTAGCCGCTCATCCAGAGATCGATCTTCGTGATGAATTCCTTCCGCGGAACACCGCCCTAATCTCACCTTGCGGCTTCCTTGTAACCTTTGGGATCATCACTAGCTTTGACATGACCTATACCATGGAGATGTCTCCGCCGCACCCGCATATATGTTTTGTACGTATAGACAAGTGTCATGGCATGACAATCTTATTTTAAATGATGCGTATTTTTATATTTTTTTAAATAATTCTAAATGAATATTGAGGCGTGAAAATCTTATGATGCGTATTTTTATATGTTTTGTTTTGCAGGAGCAGCGATAGTAGTACTAACCAAGATAACTGCTTTGACAGTGGAGCGGGTGATGGGGATGCCTCGGTATGGAGGCCGAGGAGAACTTCCACCAAGTTCTTCTTCCACGCAGTTGACCTGCCACTCTTAAGGATTTGCTACCTCTATTCGATGATATCCTCCGGGAAGCTGTCGATGGTGTCACGAATGCTCGGGAGGTTGCTCTCATGCCGGCGAGCAAGCAGCAAGGTAAGATGAGGGCGGCGTTCCACAGCAAGGAATTCATCTCCGAGACCGATCTCCGGGTGAGTGGCAACTACATCAAGTACCTCGGTTTGGTGATCAAGGAGACGTTCAGGCCGTACCCACCAACTCCCATCATGGACCTTATAGAGAGTACTGAGGTGTACCAGATCAATGTGTACATGATGCCAGCTAAGATGAGGGTGATCACAAACTCCTGGGCTGCAGTGTGTGACCCCTAGTATTGGAAAAACGCCGAGGACTTATAGCCGAAGAAGTTCAAGGCAGCTCGCATGGACTTCCAGGGAGTCTGTTTGGGTACACGTCGTTCGGGGTCTACAAGAATAATGAATACGTGATGCCAAGCAAGATAAGAGTGATCATAAACTGCTGGGCCATCATAAACTCCTGCTTCGGGTACACACCATACTTGGTCTATGGCGTGTACCCGAAGAATATGCCATGGAAGTCCATGCAAGCCCCATTAAACCTCTCCGGAACTCCTCGGCGCCTTCCCGGACTGGGTGCCCCACATGATTACCCAGGAGTTTATGATCACCCTCGTCTTGGCTGGCATCACGTACCTGTTGGTCTTGCAGGCCCCGAATAGCGTGTACCCGAAGCAGACGCCATGGAAGTCCATGCGGGCTCCCCGAACCTCTCCGGTCTGAACTCCTCGATGTCTTCTCAGTACTAGCGGTCCCACATGACGGCCCAGGAGTTTATCACCACTATCGACTTTGCTAGCATCACGTACCTGTTGATCTCGCACGCCTCGGTGCTCTCTCGAGGGGTCAGGATGGGATCTTGTGGGTACAGTCTGAACGTCTCCTTGATCACCAAGCTGGGGTATGTGATGCAGTTGTCGCTCATCAAGAGATCAATCTTGGTGATGATTTCCTTCCACAGAACGCCGCCCTGATCTTGCCTTGCAGCTTCCTCGTAACCTTTGGGTTCATCATCAGCTTTGACATGACCCATACCATGGAGATGTCCCTGTCACACCCGCATATATCTTATGTAAGTGTCTAGGTATGAAAATCTTATTTGAATTGATGCATATTTTTATATTTTTGAAAATAATTCTAAATGAATATTGAGGTGTAAAACTCTTACGAAATTTTGTATTACTATACTAAAATTGCACTGCAGTAGTAATTTTTTTTCCGGGGTACACTACAGCAGCAGCAGTAGTACTAGTAGTAGTAGTAGTAACCAAGATAACTGCTTTGACAGTGGAGCGGGCCATGGGGAAGCCTGAGTCTTCATTCTCTGATTCTCATGGAGGCCGAGGAGAACTTTCACCAAGTTATTCTTCGACGCGGTTGACCCACCACTCTTGATATGCTCCCGCTCAACTGCTCCCACTGGTCGATGATCTCCTCCAGGATGCCGTTGATGGTGCTACGAATGCTCGGGAGGTTCCTCCTCATGCCTGTGAGGAAGCAGCGAGGCGAGATCAGTGCGGCGTTCCGTGCCAAGGAATTCATCTTCGAGACTGATCTCCGGGTGAGTGGCAGCTGCATCAAGTACCTCGGCTTATTGATCAAGGAGACGTTTAGGCCATACCCACAACCTCCCATCCTGGTCCTTCGAGATAGAAGGGTGATCATAAACTCCTGGGCCGCCGTGTTTGACCCCTAGTACTGGGAAAACGCAAAGGAGTTCAGGTCGGGAGTAAATAGCATAAAACTACTACTTTACATGCTAGGGTTTTAAAAAACTACTGGTTTTTAATTTTTCTTAGATAACTACCTAGTGGGTGGTCGGCTGTTTCAAAAAACCCAAAATCTTTGTTGTTACAAAATTAAACAAGTTTATGGCAGGTCAGGCCCGCACCTAAACGATCCGTCTATTTGACCATTTGTTTGACCGTTAACTGACATGTGGGTCCCACATGTCAGTGTCTGCAAACTTTTCAAAAATGCCATCAGGCCCCTACAAAATTATTAAAAACGCAATCGGGTCCGTGTAAACTTAAAAAAAAGCAATCGGGTCCCTCCCATGGCCGTGCGCCAGCAGCCGCCGTGGAGCTCCCTTCCGTCGCGGGCGGCGCGTGGTGCTCCCTTCCGTCGCGACCAGCAGCCATGGCGCCGCCGTGGAGCTTCCTTCCGCACGGGCGCCAGGGGGCAGCACCGCTCACCGGCGATGGCCGTTGCGGCTGGGCGCTGAAGGCGGGCTTGCGGGCGTGGGAAGTGCAGGCCAGGAAGCTCGCGAGGCAGGAGCTCAAGCTCGATCTTGAGCCTAGTCATGGCGGCCGGCCTCGGGAGCTCGGACCCGAGCGTTGACCACAACAACGGATGAGATTCGAACCAGGAAAGGAGGGCGCGTGGCTGGAGCGCCGGAGCAACCCCATGAGTGCGGCACCACACTCCACGGTCTCTCCCCTACCCGGCATCAGCGCCGCCACCGACGCCATGGACGCGGAGCACGGTGGCCTCGCGGGCAGCTCGTGCAGGAGCACCCCGACCTCGCTTCTGCCTCCCGCTAGCAACCGATTCCTGCCTAGCTCGTCTTCTACCTTGGCTCCGATGGCTCAAGCGTGGCGGTTGACCAGCGGCGGCATTCATGGCGGCTCGGGCGTGGCGGCCTTGTGAGACGTGCCACCATCGCTGCAGGACGAGGCTGGCATCAAGTTGGGGGAAAAAGAGGCCACGGTAAGGAGAAGAGCTTCCAGGGAGAGGGGGCAGTAGTGGAGGCGAAGGAGCGGTCGACCGACGCCGACGAGGTGGAAGGAGGGGCGAGCGGCCGGCACTCCATCGATCTCCTGGGTAAGAAGATAGGCAGGAGGAATGAAGAGAATGAGGAAGAGAGCTGACATGTGGACCCCACATGTCAGTTAACGGTCAAACAGATGGTCACACGATCAGTGTTTTTACGTGCGGGTCCCAATTGTAACAATCAGGATCAACTGTAAAGCATTAGATGTTTTGGGTTTTTTGAAACAGCCAACCACTCACTTGGTAGTTATCTGAGAAAAATTAAAAACCGGTTGTTTTTTGAAATCCTAACCTGTAAATTGTAGTTTTATGCTATTTACTCTCAGGTCGGAGAAGTTCAAGGCAGCTCGTATGGACTTCTAGGACGTCTGCTTCGGGTACATGCTGTTCGTAGCCTGCAAGATCAATGAGTATGTGATGGCAGGCAAAACGAGAGTGATCATAAACTGCTGGGCCATCATAAACTCCTACTCCGAGTACATGCCATCCTTGGTCTGCGGCGTGTACCCGAAGAATACACCATGGAACTCCATGCAAGCTCTCTTGAACTTCTCTGGACTGAACTCCTCGGTGTCTTCCCGAACTGGGTGTCCCACATGATTACCCAGGAGTTTATGATCACCCTCGTCTTGGCTGACATCACGTACCTGTTGATCCTGCAGGTCCCGAATGGCATGTACCCGAAGCAGACCCATGGAAGTTCATGCGAGCTCCCTGAAGCTCTCCGATCTGAACTCCTCGACGTCTTCCCAGTACCAGGGGTCCCTCATGGAGGCGTAGGAGTTTATGACCACCATCGTCTTGACTGGCATCACGTACTCGTTGATCTCGCAGGCCTCGGTGCTCTCTCGAGGAACCAAGATGGTAGCTGCTGGGTACAACTTGAACGTCTCCTTGAACACCAAGCCGACTAGCCGAGGTACTTGATACAGCTGCTGCTCGTCAGGAGATCGATCTCGGTGATGAATTCCTTGCCGCGGAATGCCACCCTGATCTTGCCTTGCAGCTTCCTCATCACCTTTGGGTTCATCATGAGCTGAGCTCTCACGTGACCCAAACCATGGAGATGTCTCTGTCCCACCTCCATATATATTCTGTATAGACTAGTGTACGAGGCATGTTTATATGTTTCTAAATAATTTTAGATGAATGTTGATGCCTGAAAATCTTTTGAAAGTTTGTGTTACTACTAAAATTGTAGTGCAATAGTAGTAGTACTATACTAACCAAGATAACTGCTTTGACCGTGGAGCGGGTGATGGGGAAGCCAAAGTCCTGAAGCCGAGGAGAACTTCCACCAGGTTCTCCGACGCGATTGACCTGCCAGTCTTGAGGATTTACTCCGCGTGGCCGATGATCTGCTCCAGGATGCCGTCGACGGTGTCACGAACGCTCTGGAGGTTCCTCCTTATGCTAGTGAGGAAGACAGAATCCCCGTGAAACCAGGGAAGAGCTCAGGGATCGAGAACGTGGTGCTGTAGACGAACCTGTGCTTGATGGCCGCCACGAAGTTTTCGGCTTTGCTGCTCTTCATGCCGAACGCCCAGCCGCCCCGGTGTCGTCGACGAGGCTCCGCACCTGGTCCTCCCGGATGTCAGTGTAGGAGCGGACGCGGTCGTTCCTCAGGAACTCCTAGACCCACAACTTTCGGAGCTTTCGGAAGTACGCCAAGGATAGGGCAGAATAGGAGGTCCGTCGAGCCACGATGTCGCCAGCCATGAGCTTTGGCCTTTGGCCCAGTGGGCAAGATGGCGTCGTGGGTCTTGAGCACCTCGCGGGCAGCCTCCTTTGACGGAACCACCACCACAGCACGTGCCCGGCGCGGAGCTACGTGAGAGGCCAATGCACGCTGGCCAGCTCGCCCATCGTGCGGCAGCGCGTTAATTCACCAGCCGGTGCGCGCTCCTGATCACACCGGCAGGTTCGGCGGCCCCGGTTCACGGCTTCAGGAGCTGGACAACCGTGATGGCCAACACTGACACGAGAGCAAAGCAGAGCACATGTATACAAGATCGTTGTCCATGGTGAAAAGCATGATGTCTTGGCTGTGCTCTTCGGGTTCCTGATGTGCGAGCCTTATTATAGCCCGCCCCCACCGAATGCACGAACAATATTACGTGTGCATCTCATGGGACGTAAGTAACTCAACCACCTTGCGTGATTGAATTGCTTATATTACGTATACACCTAGGGCCCGGTTGTCCTGCCATGACAAAATGGCATCGGGTGAACAGCACCAAACGAAAGATGCCTACAGCTGTCCCACCTTTTTCTAGCAGATACATACAACATGTGATACTGGAGTTTACTTGAGGCTTTGTTGTTCGCATGTGCAGATGATGGGGACTTGTTCCGCTTGTCGTAACTCGTGACAAAATGGTATCGGCATACTAGGACCCAACGAAGATGCCCTGGCGAGGAATGCTACATCCACACAAAGTTACGAATGATTTACATGATGCAACTGATTTGGCCAGTTTTGATTGAAATAAGGGAGGGAGGGGGTCACCCCCTTGAAAATCGGGGGGAGGAGAGAATTAGAGGGGAAGGATACGTAGCATCACGTAACAGGTTATGTAGATGTAGAATTATCGATGCCCTGGCTGTTCCTTAATTTCTTCTCTAGACAGAAGGCTCAAAATTCCAGGCATCAAATTAATCTATCTATCTATCTATCTTCTATACCTCTATACCTCTATCTATCTATCTATCTATATCTATATCTATATCTATATCTATCTATCTATCTATCTATCTATATCTATCTATCTATCTATATCTATACTAATTACAGACTCCCTAGAAATTACCACGTTAATTAGATTTTACGAGCTGTTAATCTGGTGTGGCCATATTTTTACGGTGTAGATGGACTCTCAGAGAAAAAAATAAACAGAAAAAAAGCTCACATATATCTTCTCATGACCTTAGTCTCTCAAGCTCTCACGTCTCACCTTATCTCTCCAATGAGAAATAAAAATCATGTATCTCTCTCCCCAACTCACAATCTCTCACGTATCTGTACCAAACTCATAATTCGCGTTAAAAAGTATGCCTCGCGTATTTTTCTCCTGTTTCTCTTGAATGCATATCTCTGAAATAAAATTAATTTTAAAAATAGTTACCAGCGAAAATAACTCGCATGGGAAAGAAAGGCAATTACATTAAAAAGGCAATCACCTTAAAAAGGATTCCTGCTGGAATCCTCTGCCTTTCCTTCTTATTAATTATTTGTTTACGATTTTTTCCTATTATGTGTTAACCTGCACTCTTGGATGCGTATATCTAAAATAGAAACAATTTAAAAAATAGTTACCAGCGAAAATTAGCGAAAATAACTCGCATGGGAAAGGAAAGGCAATCACGTTGAAAAGGCAATCACCTTAAAAAAGATTCCTGGCGCTTTCCTTCTTATTAATTATTCCATTATGATTTTTTTCCTATTATGTGTCAACCTGCACTCTTGGATGCGTATATGTGAAATAGAAACAATTTAAAAAAATAGTTACCAGCGAAAATCACTCGCACGGCAAAGAAAGGCAATCACGTTAAAATGGATTCCTGGCGGAATCCTCACCCTTTCTTTCTTTATTAATTATTCCTTTAAGATTTTGTTCCTATTATGTGTCAAGCTGGACTCATGGAAGCGTATCCACCTATTTTGTCAGCATGGTGGAGAAGATCAAATTGTAGAATAATTCTATACCCTGGCCGATGCTGCAAGATGCATATTCGCGAGGCGATCTCCTATGTAAAAACATAGCCGAATTGGTATTAAGATTGTATTCAAACGCAACTCCATAGACCAAAACACAATGGAGCTTATATCAAGGTCGGTTGAGTTGTTCCCATATGTCCCTTGGTGCACCACCGAGATCCGTGCTGCGACTGAACACTAGCTGCCAATCTCCGTCAAGCCGCAATAGGCTTTGCTGCCACCGGAAGCCCGATCATTCATGACTTACGTCTTGGAGGAAACAGGCTTCGCTGCCCCCGGATTCTTGATAGCCCCGTCCAGGTCGAGAGCCTCTGAAGGAATCGACACCCTTTCTTCACACGAGACATGACATCGGGATCAGCCCTGCCACTGAACACGGGCTAAGCAGGAATTGCCATTTTGTCCGTGTGTGCGGCATACTGGCATGTACTGTAGGTGTGTATGGCTCTCTCCTCTAATTTCTAATTTCTACTCAGATGAGTTTTGCTAGGTGACTGGAGCGTGCACGCTAGGTGCTCTGGTCATGATGTGGTGGAGTTGCTTCCATCTCCTCCATGGCTTTCAAACACCCATCTCCTGCATCTGACTGCAGCTATCAGTTGCATTCGTTAGGTTGATAAGAGATCATATAGTCAAAAGTAGATAGTCGATGTAAGATGCTTGCGGATGTGTTCCTATTTGACTGCACACCTTGTGTGTATGTGTTGTTTTCCCATTTATGTGTCATAATAAATAACATAAAAGAGTGGACAAAAAAAGAAGGATTGACCATCCCAGAGAGAATTTACTAACCCTTATTTCTTATCATATATGTGGATTGTAAGTAAACATCGTTTTCCATCTACATATTTAATTGTGCAATCTACGTCGTATCACTTTGACATTTATAGTTAATCTACTCAAATTTGAAAACTACCAATATTTATGTGAGAAATATCATGTCGCTTAGAATCTCATAGTGGATTTTGATTCACTTAGATTTATTTTCTGGTATTTGCTGTTTTGGATTTGGATTCCAACTTCTAAGGCAAGCTAATTAATATAATAATTTTTTGATGCAAAGGGTCACAGGTTGTACAGACTTGCAGTCCTAATTCAAGGAGTGTGTGTTTGAACCATTTTGCTCATAATGTTGTAAGATGGAACATTAAAGAGCTGCCCCAACAAAATATGGATTATCAAAGAGAGGATAGCAAGTGTACTTTTTTTCAAAGGGTCACCGTTGTTCGCCTTCATATATGCGGGTAGTGTAAGTATACTTTTTCTTAATCTAATTTTCTAACTATAATATATAAGTTGTTGTACCTTGAGGTTTCCCATTTATATTCAATTTTTGTTCTTCTCAGCCTTTTCAGTTGGATAAACCTAGGCAATCTTTCCATCCACATATTTACGACGAACGTGATCAATGATGACACCCAGTATCCTACATGTCCATTTCCATGCATTTAGATTAAAAAATTGATTTTCGGATTTGGAGGATCAGGGAAGATAATATATTATTTGTGTTGATGCAAAGGACGACAAGTCCTGCAGGCTTGCTATCCTATTAGACTTCACGATTGCATGCCCGTTTCGTTTTTTACATCCGAAGATGGATTATCCAAGAGTTGCCCAAAAAGGATGGATTATACAGGAGAGGATGTCCTCACAGTTATTCGCCTTTATATATCTGGGTCATAAGTGAACTATTTATCCCATCTAATTTTATAATTGTACGATGTGAGATGTTGCCTTTTGTGAGCTCCTATAGATATCTCGCCAGTGTTATTGATTGAGATTTCTATCCACTCTTGCAGGAATTTCTTGATGTAAAAAACATGACATGTAGTACTCTTTGGCACGGCTACTCATATCAAGATAATTGATTATGCTGGAACTGCTTCTTAACAAGTTATAAGGATAAGTGGGGGAGCACGACAGGTTTGGTGGAGATTAACCTAATCTCAAAAGAGGACATGTAACACGAGTTAGTATAATGTTGATCTTAATGCCATCAAGAATTGTGTCAACATATAGGAATGTTAATACCGTGATAGCACAAAACCATTGTTTAGATTAAAATAAAATAAGAAAGTGTGCATGAAATTTTCTTGCAAACTTAAGTTAGTTGGTTAAGATTAGCAAGTAAAATTAGTTGTGTGAATATGTCTCAATATCCATTGATATATATGAATTTATTAGTTTTCCATTACCAACATTGGCAATTCTAAAGTGTTTTTTTGTTTAGCTGATATACAAATAGATTAGACAGTTCATATCAAAGCTTGCTGGCTGCATAATATACTGTAGAATAACCATTGGTTTTTTTACATACTACTTTGGTAGTATTTTTGACATAGAAATAAAATCATTTTTGGTATATGTGTCTTATGCCATTGGGTTTTAATAATTCAGTTTGTTTAGAAACAATGTATATACTAGCCCGTGCGAACGCACGGGTTGGCGGCTAGTAGAGCCATAACCAGCCACGAGATTTACAACATTCTGCTTCACACTACATGAAAAACATTTATTGCTTTCAGTTCAGCTGTAAGGCGAATGCAATTTATCGGCCATCACCTCGTCCAGTCAGTTACGTGCCGTGCATCTGGAGGTGGTGCTGCTACGGGGCATCATTGCGCGACTGTACTCTGGCGTGGTTGCGCGTCGGTGGGTCGGCCGCGGAGGGCGACACCGGGTGGTGGCGGACGCTTCTGGTTCCAGCTCTTCACCGGATCTGGGCTATGGCAGGCACGCGAGGCGCGCCGCCGGCTGCAGGGTGAAAGATCGTGGATGTTGTATAGAGGGGGGGGGGGGTGAATAGGCGTTCTAAAATAATTACGGTCTAGCCTTGAACAAATGCGAAATAAATCTAGCGGTTAATTTGTCAAGCATAAAGCCTAAAACAAATAGGCTCACCTATGTGCACCAACAACTTATGCTAAGCAAGATAAGCAACTATGTGATAGCAAGATATATGGCAAGAAACAATATGGCTATCACAAAATAAAGTGCATAAGTAAAGGGGCTCGGGTAAGAGATAACCGAGGCACGCGGAGACGACGATGTATCCCGAAGTTCACACCCTTGCGGATGCTAATCTCCGTTTGGAGCGGTGTGGAGGCACAATGCTTCCCAAGAAGCCACTAGGGCCACCGTAATCTCCTCACGCCCTCGCACAATGCAAGATGCCGTGATTCCACTAAGGGACACTTGAGGGTGGTTACCGAACCCATACAAATGGCAACCTTTGGGGGCGGTTACCAAACCCATACACTTTGGCAACCCTTGGGGACAGTCATCGGAACCCGTCAAATTGCTTGGGGCGATCTCCACAACCTAATTGGAGACCCCAACGCTTGCCCGGAGCTTTACACCACAATGATTGAGCTCGGAACACCACAAAGGTTGGGGTTAACTCCCCAATGACACCACGAAACTTCACCACAATGGAATATGGCTCCGAGGTGACCTCAACCGTCTAGGGCACCCAACGACCCAAGAGGAACAAGCTCAAGGGTACCAAGCACCCACGAGTAATAAACTTCTCAACTTCTAACTTCCACGTATCACCGTGGAGAACTCAAACTGATGCACCAAATGCAATGGCAAGGGCACACGGAGTGCCCAATTCCTTCTCTCCCAAATCCCACCAAAGCAACTAATGCTGGGGTGAAAAATGAGAGGAAGAACAAGAAGGAGAACACCAAGAACTCCAAGATCTAGATCCAAGGGGTTCCCCTCACATAGAGAAGAAAGTGATTGGTGGAAATGTGGATCTAGATCTCCTCTTTCTTTTACCTAAAAAACTAGCAAGAATCCATGGAGGGATTGAGAGTTAGCAAGCTCGAAGAAGGTCAACAATGGGGGAAGAACACGAGCTCAAGAGATAAAGTTCATCAGGGAAGAAGACCCCCTTTTAAAGGTGGGGAAAAAACCAACCGTTATGCTCACAGCCCGAACAGAGCGGTACTACCGCTCCAAGAAGCGGTTCTACCGCTAGGGCGGAAGTACCCCTTTGAAAAACAACAGCGAGGAGGCAAAAGGGCAGTAGAACCGCTGGAGCGGTACTACCGCTCGTCCTCACGGTACTTCCGGTCAACCTCACGGTAATACCGCAAATGGTAGCGGTACTACTGCTTGCGAGCGATGCAAAAAAAATTACTTCCGTGCCTACTTCCACTGAGCAAAACACGAGATTTTGGTCCGGAGCGGTACTACCGCTTAGGAGCCGTGGTAGTACTGCTCTGGAGCGGTACTACCGCTCAGGAGCCGCGGTAGTACTTAAGAGTGGGCTCAACCAAAAGAGAGTTAAGCATCAATAAAGTCTTCAGAGAATGAGGCACACGGTGCAAGGCCTATCATTCCCACACACAACTAGCAAATGGGTTCACAAGCTTACTAATAAGCATATAGAGAACCTATGCTTGTGACAACCCGCGGTGAAGATAGAAGATGAAAGGCACATCAAGACGAGTTATGCCAATTAAGATGGCAAAAACCTCGTAAAGATAAGCATGAGGAAAATAATCTTCACCACACAAGAGCACATCAAGATGCAATGGTAGAAGACACGCACTCAAGGCATAAGCTTTCACGGAGCCACCAAAGAAATAACATAGGAAAGACAAGGTGGATGTGAAAGGAAGGATATCATCTAGATATGCAATTTCTCTCAAGTGTATAAGATTCTAGGTAGGCGAAATCACGATGATATATATATCTACAAAGAAGGATGTACACCCAAAATAGTTACAACACGAAGGAACAAGATATCCAAAAGGAAGTCATACATATACCAATAAGATATTTGCTTGAGAGCATATCACATGGCTAGATATGGTCTTATTGTATATAAATGAATTCCAACGACACGAACACCAAAGACAACACAACAAGCAACAAGACATCATTGTTGGGATGCTTTGAGAAAGGAAACAAGTATCACAAGAAAGAATGGATAACATGCCATGATACAACCTACACAAGGTTGATGCAAGAAATGTGTGCATGAAGTATATGAAGATACTTGTTACCGAGATAACATTGGAAGGATGTAGTAGATACCAATTGAAGGTACAAAGTAGTTCATTGATCATCCTAGCTTGACTCCAGTAAGCACATGGTGACAACACCTTCCTTGTGAGTGAGCCGAGCATCCAATGCATCTCCACTTGTTCCTAGAACAACAACACAAACAAAATGATACCCAAACTCATTGGGACCAAAGAGTTAGAGAACCAACAACACATAGGACAAACTCCACATAAATATGTGCATATAGATATGAAAATGAATTTCATGCACATCTCATCCAATTTGAGACTTGGTGGAGTTCGCCCTATATATTGGGTCAAAGAAAGAAAATATGCCAAAGAAACTACATTAAGTAAATATGCATGCTCAAGACTTTCAAGAACCGAGACCAAAAGACAAAGAAATACCAAGCGAAGAAAAGATACCAAATGAATAAATCATCACTTGGTGGATATCCATAAAAGATACATCAAGGAATGAGATATCCATTGATACACTCAAAAAGGAAGATGTCAAACTCCCAAAAGAGAGAATGGTTCCAAACAAACCAAGCCCTCTACAAAGTTTCATGATGGCACAAAGCACCAAAAAGAAACGGCTTGTCTTCCACAAACACACACTTGATGAGGATCACAAGAGGAGTGTTTTATAGAGAATAGGATAGCTCCCCCAAGACTAGTGCATTATAGAGAATTTGCATTTGAATACAAAATGCTCGAGGTGGGATCGCCACTTTCACTATATCTAGAAAACACTAGACAAGGTCAACAAATTAACAAGATCCACAAGTGGTATGGAATACAATGGGAGTTGACACAATCCTAGGCTAGAGATAAAGCAAATAAAAGCAAAGGCCGATGTAAAGATGATCAATAATTTCTACCACACATAAGTGAGTACCAATTGTCAAAAGACAAGAAGTATTTGGAAATAATTCCCGGTGGTAGATAACAAGGATATCCGACATCATCTTCACACCAAACAAAAAGCAAATTGCAACTTGTAGAGCTAACATGCCACCTAGGAACAAGATAATTTACAATATCAATTCTAGGTGACAATATCTCAAATGTACACATTTTCTAGGCTAGTAATATACACATAGCATATTACTCCCCCATAATGTGATACCAATTAAGGATAAACAAGAGGCAAATAAAAGGATCCAACAAGATATAATGAATGGACTATATAGAATTTGAATTTCTCTTGAGAAGACTTGCCACTATGTGACTAGATAATCTTGAAATATCAATACTAGATGGTATTACTCATGTACACACATTTATAGGATTGTGAGGTGCACAAAGCACATCACTCCCCCCTAATGGGATATTCCATTAATCTCTCACAAGAGCCAACTAAGAAATAAACAAGATGCAAAAAGGCTCAACACACAACACACACGTACATGATGTGCAAACCAACATACACATACTTGATTTCTCAAGATAAGCAAATTGGAAGCACAACATATACAAGCACATGCAAGGTACAAAACCACAACATGCTAAGGGGCAAGTAACTTTCAAGTAAACAATTTAAGCACGGGTTACCGCAAGGAGGAACATTGGATATAAGATAGAAACGTGATAACCTGAATGACTTGGCTTGAGACAATAAGAATGATGAAGTCCCCTTAATTCTTCATAATGTAGCCAAGTCTCCAATGACCTCCAAGAACACCTATTGATCAAGCATGAGCTATTTGGTCCCCAACCAAGTAGGGTCCTATGAGGTTAGTCACAATAGGCTTGGCTACCCAGATGGTTCTTTTCTTGACACCACTTTGAGCACCAACAAATTTGGCAAACACATTGCCAACATTATCCTTACCAAGAGAATAGATATCATCAATAATAATTGGGTTGGATAAGTTACCACTAGTGCATGAAAAGGCGAGGTGACCTTTCTCGCGACATAGGTAGCAACGTCTACTCTTCACTTTCTTCTCACTTGATTTCTCAACTTGAGAAGCATAAGCTTGAGTCTTCTTGGGAAGAGGCTTTTCTTCAACTTAAGGTTGAGCATGAGAATGAACTTGTGGCAGCTTCCCTTGTTGCTTGTCACTAATGGGCTTCTTCTTCTTCAATGGGCAAGATCTAACATGATGCCCTTCAATTTTGCACTTGAAGCAAATAATCTTGGCCTAATTCTTGACTTGTTCTTGGCCCTTCTTCTTGATCATCTTGGACTTCTTCTTCTTATTGGAGTTGAATCCAAGTCCACCTTTGTCATTGGGGGATTTTTGCACACTCAAGATATTGTTGAGTGTGGATTTCCCTTCATGACACTTTTCCAGGTCTTTCTTCAAAGAAGTGACTTGGGCCTTGAGCTCTTTGATTTCCTCTACATGGTTAGTCTCGACACAAGTACTAGAGGAATTATAAGCTTCATCGTTAGAGCAACAAGGCAAGGAAGCAATTCATCACAAGATGTACCAATGTTATGCATGGATGAACCGCGAGGACTAGCACAAGGAAATATAGCATTTTGAATAAAAGTAGTGCTAGTATCCACATGAGGATCACTAGATGTTACCTTAGCAAGCATGGCCTCATGAGCTAACTTTAGAACATTATGGGATACTAGAAGATCATCATGAGAGCTTGTGAGCTTTACATGATTTTCTTCCAACATCCCATAATTGCTAGATAGCAACTCAAGTTGAGCCCTTAGCTCAACATTCTCCTTCAAAATGGATGCTTCACAAGAGATAGAGTTAGTAGCACAAGCATCATAATTAACATAAAGAGGAGAGGACACCTTGGCAAGCTCTTTTGAATATGAAGCTTTAAGTTGAGCATGAGACTCGGTAAGTTTGATGAGCTCACTCTTAATGACCCTTGAGCCATTTTCGAGGTGCTCAAAGTCCTCAAGGAGTTTAGCATGTGCAACTTCAAGCTCCTCATTATTAATTTATAAATCATTGGCCAGCTCAAGAGCTCTATCACGAGATTCCCTCACTCTAGATAATTCTAGAGCAAAAGTCTCCTCAAGAGATTCCTTGGTGGTTTGTTCAAGTTCGAGAGCTTGGGAGAGGTCCGCGATCTCATTAGCGTAATCACGCTCATGACCTTCCATTTTATCAATGGTGACCTCATGCTCCTCAAGACGAGATTCCAACTCTTCAATATATTTCTTGCGCTCGATGACAATGGACATGATTTCCATGAACTTGGAACGATCAATTTTATTTTTATTAAGAGCTTTAAAAACAATTTCCCCCTTAATTTTTATGGAGGCAACATTATCATTCTATTCATCATTATCCTCATCATCATTAGCATCAACATCATCGTCAAGAGACATATTGGGTTTCAAAGTAGGAGATACCTTTGAAGCCTTAGCCAGAAGGAAAAAAGCAATAGATGATGATGTAGGATCCCTTGAAGCACCATTTAGAACCACATCTTGTTCCATGGAGTGTTGTGTTTCATCTACATTGTTAGCACCACAACTCGAGGAAATACAAGCATTTTTATCATGGCAACAAGATATAGCAAGCATATCATCTTGAGATTTAGTCAAACAATTTCTACAAGATATGCACGGACTATCAACACAAGCATGTGAAACATGTATGGTGCTCGAAGTGTTAAAGTCCAAAGAAGAAGCATTGCAATAAGATAGTGATGAAGGATCATCCACAATAAGCATACTATCATCATTGCAATGACCAACACTACTCACCATATCATTACCTTGTGGCAAACCACGTGTAGGTGAAGTAGAAGAAGTTGAGAAGACTATACGGCCGGATGTGGAGGGAGAACAATCATCCCCACAAAACTTGGACACGCCATATTTATCTTGAAGCTTTGTCCACAACTCATGAGCATCCAGGAACGACATGAGTTGAAATATAACTACATTGCTCAAAGCATCGAAAAGCACATTAGAAGCTTGAGCATTGAGATAAGAGTTTTTCTCATCCTCTAAAGATAATCTTTGGGGATCCTTTGGAGGATAAAAACCCATATCTACAATTCGCTCTAAATTTGGGTCCATGACCCTAAAGAGATTAAGCATGCGAGTTACCCAAACATCGAAATTTGTGCCATCGAAACTAAGAGTGTCAGAGAATCCTAATCCTCTACTAGACATCTTTACTCTCTAGGTGATAAAGCCTAACAAAGAGAGACGAGGCTCTGATACCAATTGAAAGGTCGTGGATGTCTCCTAGGGGGGTGAATAGGCGTTTTAAAATAATTATGGTTTAGGCTTGAACAAATGCGGAATAAACCTAGCGGTTAATTTGTCAAGCACAAAACCTAAAACAACTAGGCTCACCTATGTGCACCAACAACTTATGCTAAGCAAGATAAGCAACTATGTGATAGCAAGATATATGACAAGAAACAATATGGCTATCATAAAGTAAAGTGCATAAGTAAAGGGGCTCGGGTAAGAGATAACCGAGGCATGCGGAGATGACGATGTATCCCAAAGTTCACACCCTTGCGGATGCTAATCTCCATTTGGAGCGGTGTGGAGGCACAATGCTCCCCAATAAGCCACTAGGTCAACCGTAATCTCCTCATGACCTCGCACAATGCAAGTTGCCGTGATTCCACTAAGGGACCCTTGAGGGTGGTCACCGAACCCGTACAAATGGCAACCCTTGGGGGCGGTTACCAAACCCATACACTTTGGCAACCCTTGGGGGTGGTCACAGGAACCCGTCAAATTGCTCCGGGCAATCTCCACAACCTAAGTGGAGACCCCGACGCTTTCCTGGACCCTTACACCACAATAATTGAGCTCCGAACACCACAAAGGTTGGGGTTAACTCCCCAACGACACCACGAAACAACCACAATGGAATATGGCTCCGAGGTGACCTCAACCGTGTAGGGCGCCCAAGTACCCAAGAGGAACAAGCTCAAGGGTACCAAGCACCCAAG